>CP126892.1:110055000-110745000 GCA_030440675.1 Furcifer pardalis | reverse complement strand
ACTGATTGTAACATTTGATTTAGGTCTAAGTATCAGCAGAAAACTTGACTTCTAGCCTGATCTTGCTCAGGAGATGGATTGACTCCATCAAAGAAGCCACAGGCTAAGCAGGTCAATTGAGGACAGGACTTCCAGAAGATCACTCATTCATAGGGTGGCCATAAATTAGAAACGACTTGACAGCATGTAACAACAGCCCCTCCTGGTCATTAGACATTACCCCCTAGATGTATTCAGACCACAATTTTGATTCAATTGTGAGAGACTGCTGTAACTGATGGGACAAGAGCTAAAAATCACATTCCTCTAATATTTTGTATAAACAAGTGTACATGTTGTTACTGTGGTTGGAATATAACCATACGATTGCTTGTAGCTCTCTCAAAGGTGATGATAGCTTTGGCCTATATTAAATGGTACTTGGTCAGGACCTTTCCATCAATCTTCTCCAATGTGTTAATCTTGGAGAAATGTGGGTTATGTGGAAGTGCCTTTACTAGGAACTGCCTATATACTGTACTTGGATGTCACCTTAACAGTTTAAATTCTGGGTTAGGTCTTGAACTCTTGATTTTATACAAGTCTTTGACTGTGAATCTAATGGTAGATTTTTATAATGATAATAAAGAAGAAGAAATCTGTTGTCATACCAATAGTAATCAGAGCCCTTGGAGCAATACCTAAAGTACTCCCTAGATCAGGACTTCTCATCCTTTTAAAGCCATGAGCCAGGTTAAGCTCCCTCAGGCAACTCCAGAGGCCAGACTGCCATTTTTCCCTTCCTCCATCACATGGCACTTCCTGGGGTGGGGGAGGCAGTGTGGGGCAACATGGAATGGTGCTGTGGGCTGCATCCAGCACATGAGCCACAGGATTAGAATCCCTGCCCTTGATATTTGGCAATTTTTGTATTGATTGAACTTGAATATCCTCACTTTGCCACACAAAAAAACAACCCACTTTAGTAGGAACTGCCTATATATTATATATTCCTGTGTATACGTAAATGAGTATGAGCGGAGGAGGGACTCTGATTCCCAAAGGTCATGGAGGCAGAAGAGGCCACATCAGATAGACTGGCTGTGAAGGCGCACCTTGTCCATATCCTCAAGGCTGTGGCAGTCCATTGCAGTCCTGGAGTTAGATCCTGCATGTCTCATTTCATATGTGCCGCAGCAGGAGTTGGTTCCGCGATCATAGTGTGTGGGTCACTTCATGGCAAGCTGGGACTCCACCTTAAACAAATTCACACCCATGGTATTTTTCCCTGTTTCAGGGGAAAATGGATTCTCAGATACCTTAACAGTCCTAAGATCCTTGGTTAGGTCTTGAATTGTTGATTTTATACCGGTCTTTGACTGTGAATCAAATGATGATGATGATGATGATGATGATGATGATGATGATGATGATGATGATGATGATGATGATGATGATGATGATGATGATGCACAAGCCTTACGTCTTTCCCCTCCGCCCTTTTGTCCAGCTCAGGGCTTCTAAACCTAAGCAGGAACCCAATCAATGCCATCAGTTGATTCGATGCTCCAGAGGTGGAGAGAAAAAAAACAGGCTTAGAAAATTGTTCAATTACCAGGCAAACACGGGTTTTTCTATCTGGGTGTGTTTTCTCCCCCTCCTTCGTTTTCCCCCCCTTTGTTTCCCCCTCTCCTTCCCCTCCCGCCAAGCCTTTCTTAAACAAGTGATTCCACCCCGCAAATCAATGTTGGCAGCCCAGCCGGCCTGCCGCTAATCTTGGGCGTTAGGAGGCGCCAATCGCCACCCGGCAGGTAATGGAGTTGTTATTGAACTTCATAGTTCGGATTAGATCCTGTGCAAAGATCAATGCGCTGCTAAAATAGGATTGATAAACCCTGGATAGCCATCTGAAGCCCTCCCAGCCTGGCCGGATTGCCCTGGCGTTTACATTCAGGCTAAGAGAGGGGGATGGGGGGGGTTCAGGAGGGGGGGCTCAGGCGGCAGGGAAAAGGGGGAGGACAGGGAGGGGGAAATCGCAGAAAGGAGGAGAAGATGCTTTGGGGGAGAAATAGCGGCTTTGGGATGGGGTTGGTTGCAGAAGATCATCCTTAATGCTTAGCTACGCAGTGTGGTTTAGAAGGCAGGACTAGGACTCAAGAGTCGCAGGTTCGAACCCCCGCTCAGCCCCTGGAAACTCACCGGAATTGGTAATAATCATGACAGCATGCTGTCAAATCGATTCTAATTTAGGACGAAACTTTTGTCCCCGTTTGTGTTAATGGGGCTTCCTCTCCAGTATTGAAGATCACAGTGCACCCAACGAGGGCTCTTTGCACATGCTCAGGGAAACTCGTGCCTGGAGTCAGAAGCCTCTGTGCTTTGGACTCCGGGAAACTGGGAGGTGCAGTTCGTATAAGTAATTCCTCCAAGCTCCATAGATGGAGAAGTATGTGATCTGTTTGGGTTCCCCTAACACCACGAATCATTAAAAACCCAGACTTTCATCCGGTGCAGGATCGAGCCCCAGCATCTATTTTCAGCTCCCAGTTATATGAACATCCATCAATCTCTTTCCTACTTTTATCAGAGCCTCAGTTCATAGGATGCGGAAAACCGGGAAGAGGGAATGCTGCATCTCAGCTTCTGACGATATCATTTAGTTTCCAGATCCATGTAACCATAAAGCGCACCCCTTCTAGTTTCTTGGAAAAATAGACACCACCGCATTCCAGAAAGGACAAGAATTTTTCCTTCCATAAACTTGGAGATCATCGACAATCCTAGGAAGGAAGGGAAAGAAGGAAGGAAGGAGAGAAAGAGAGAGAGAGAAGGAAGGAGAGACGGAAGAAAGGGAAGGAAGGACGGAAAGAGAGAAAGAAAGAGAGGGAAGGAAGGAAGAAGGAAAGAAAGAAGAAAAGAGAAATGAACTCTTTATATTTTTCATAGCAATTCGGGCGAACACGGAAGAAACAAAGATTCTACCCGGGTTTCCTTCCTAGTAGCCACAGGGGAGACTAGTTTATCTGGTGCAACGGGGGGGGGGGGGGATAAAGTTCCGACTGCGATGCTCACCGCATTGAACAAGGAAAACCTGGTTTCCACGCAGGCACGTCGAATTGTCTCTCCTACACGTGGAAACGAGCAGCCGAACACGTGAAAGGTGAAAAGGCACACCGTGCGCAATATGAGCGTTCTCCTGCAGTGTCTGGCCTTGGCAAAATGGAATAACCAGTTGATAATTGTCAATCATCAGGTCGCTTCTGAGTGAACACGTGGAAAGCTATAATCACTTGTGAATCAGTTCCTGTCACTCTCTATCTTTCTCTCGCTCACTCGCTCTGTCTTTCACCCACGCTTTGCTGTGACACTCGTGTCTCTCCTTCACGCGCATGGATACGTTCACAAATCCCATTCAGAAACAAAAATTCCTCATCGCGTCGACACCATTCACAAGAAGATGGTCCATGTACTAAAATATCCGTGAATATACGTAGAAGCAGCCTGGGACGAGTGCCAACAGCTCGATTACGATTGATTTAATCAAAATAATGTTTTAAGTCTCGTAGAGCTATCTGCGTACTGGAGTGTCTTACTGGTAGGAGGGGTTTGTGTGCCCCCTTCCCACAAGATGCCCCATTTGGGATCGGGTCCCTTTTACACAAAACTAACCAGGGAACTTATGAACGATACATCTGTTCTCTTTGCAAGGACATCATATCCCTTGTTTTACACATCAGCATGATGAAGAGGTGCTGGCTGGATAGCTCAGTGGTTTGGGTGGTTCGCTTCTCAATATTCTCTACCTAAGAAATAAACCTTGGAAAAGGTCTCCATAAGGTCGCATGTAAATATTATTCGTAGGCAAAGATCAACGCTGGTTAACAGTTGTTGACCTGTCCGCAATTATGGGTGCATTTATTAGCTACCACATAACTGGGCAGAACCACAGGACTCTCTACCGCCTGGCCAAGAACAACCATGACCTGTGTGGAAAGTTTTAAATAGGCTGCGTGCAGAGGTAGGAAGATCAAAGGCTAATCTGAGAAAGTGGGGTTTCCCTGTAGATGACAGCCTGTGTGAATGCAGAGAAGTACAAACTATCTCTCATAGGATACAATGCACACGATGCCCCTCAACGTGCACTGGGGAAGACTTTATGTTGGCAAGAGAAAATGCTGTTGATGTGGCCCAATATTGAGCAGATGTCATCTAGCCCTTGTTAACTCTATTTTGTTTGGTTTTTTAATGTGTTAATTTTGGCTTTGTATGTTGTTCTATGTTGGTGGGCGCTTGGAAACAAAGAAAGAAAGAAAGGTGCATTTATTTAATGGTGGTGTATGCCGCCTTTCTCCCAACAAGAGGTACCCAAGGCGGCTTACAATTAATTAAAGCAATCTGATCACACGAAAAGAGGACGGGGAGCAAAAACGTGGCCATGATCCTGGCGCCTTCCACCTCCTCCCCCACCTCGTTAGAAGACATCCTTTTGGTGTCGGGGTAAAAGGTAGCATCCTTGAAATGGGTCTCTTTCTACACACACAGAACGCACACAAAACACATACACACGAAAACCACAACATACACACAACACACATACACGTTTTTAAAAAGCCACAACACGTCCACAAACACAACACACACAAACCCACAACACACATGCACACAAACATAACACAACACACACACGCACAAAAGCACAACACACATCTACAGGCAAAAAGCACAACACACACCCTCCTGACTCCCTCCCCTTCCCCTCTTGAGCGCTTCTGCCATCGAGACACCGCAGGGATCGATGGCGGATCGATGCGGGAGTCCAATCCATCATGCACTGCTTTTTCTTTCTTTTCTGTCCCCTCCCTCTCCGAAATATTTAATTAAATGCGGTGGCAAATAACTCCGGGATTTATAGTCCTGGCGCTAAGAGCTGGGCCGCGTTTGCTCTGCTAAAATTTCCACGCGGAGACCCCTGCGGATGATTATAAGAGGCGAGGGAGACCCGGGAAGAGACAGCTCTCCAATATGTAATAACTTGTGTGTACCGAAATGATTATAGACTCGCGCGGCACTTTAAATAATCCCCTCTGTCGATGACTCATTCCATTAGCGCTGAAAAATAGCGCCGTGGAATTTATTAACTGCTGCTTGACTGGCCTGCCGACCTACCTGCGGGGCCGCCTAGGTGCCTCTGCCCCCCCCCCAAAAAAAAAAAACACACACACACACCCTGAAAACCTCGAGTCTCTTCCAGCGATCTCCAGGGCTGACAAGTCAACCTCTAATGGTAGAAAAGAGAAGGTTGGTATTATAAACCGCTTTGGACACCAACTTGGGGGAGAAGGGGCAGACAAAGCAGAGGCAAGACGAAACTTCGGGTTGTATATGCCGCTTTGAACACAGCCTTTTAGGACAAGCAGGGTACAAAGAAGAGGAAGAAGAAAAGGGAGGTTGGCAGTTGTATGCCGCTTTGCACCCAAACGTCTGAAATAAACGGGGTACAAAGGAAAGGAAGAAGGGGAAAGGAGTTTGGCGTTGTACAGTAAATGCCGCTTTGCACCCAGCCTTCTGAGACAAGCGCGATACAAAAGAGAGAGAAAAGGGAGTTTCATGTTAGAAGCCACTTTGCGCCCAATCTTCTGGGACAAGCGGTGTACAAAGGATAGGAAAAGGGATCTTTGGGTTGTATGTGCCGCTTTGCACCCAGCCTTCTGAGACAAGCGCGATACACATGTCAATTCCAATCGCACAACAGAAGCAGCGCCATACACGCAGCCAGGAGTGGGTGGAGGTACGGATCTCAAATACACGTGTCAATTCCAGCCCAAAATCTACGCGTCTAAAAGTACCGCCAATGGAACGGGGAGGGCCTCCTTCTGGGAAGACACATGTAGACTGCCACTCTTAGTGGATAATTTCCTCCATATTAGGCAAGAAAAAGAGGGCCAGTGGTTTCCCGTCTTCGCCACACACACACACACACCCCAATAGCCCTGGCGAAACACGGGAGTGTTTTACTGTCAATCCCGTGTAGTTCACATTCGTCGGAACGTACCTCCAAATCGATGGGGGGGGGGGGATGAAGACCACCTTGAGATGACGTTCTGAGTTGCAGCTGGGAGAGTACAATGGTAAAGTAGAGGATGATGTATAGTAAAGGTAAAGGTCACCCTTGCTCGAAAGCCAGTCGTATCCGACTCTAGGGTTCAGTGCTCATCTCTGTTTCATAGCCGAAGAGCCAGCATTGCCTGCGTCTGCAGACGTTTCCGTGGTCATGTGGGAGGCATGCCTAGACACCAGAGCGCACGGAATGTTCTTTACCTTCCCACCGATGTGGTCCCTCTTTATCTACTTGCGATTTCTTGATTTAGAACTGTTGGCAGGAGCTGGGACAGAGACGGGAGCTCATTCCGTTGTGCAGTACTCGGGAATCGAACTGCTGACCTGCTGCCTCCAGTCAGCATCTTAGCCACCTGAGCCACTGCAGAGTAAATAAAACAGAACGGGGGGGGGAGACACAAAAATGTTGTGGCACCCTCAAGACTAGCTACCTATATTTCAACTATGTAGGGGATAATGGTGTCTGTAGTCATCTAAAGATGTGGTTTACAATCTGGGAAAGGGGACTGGCAAATGTTTCTAAGAATCTCAACCCCCCCAAAAAACAAAAATCCATATTCCGTTAACCCCCCCCCCCTCCAAAGAGCCTCCCAACCCTCCTGATTCGCCCCATAGCTCTTCCTTTCGCGCTGGCTTTCAACACCTCGCTAACCACCAGACTTAGGAAGAAGGATCGATAGGACTCAACGATCGGGTTTGACCTGCTTAGGAAAACAGCCGTAATTGTTATCAACCACCTCTCCCCACCCTCAACCCTCGTCTTGTATTGGCTTTGTTTGCATAACTTCGTTAAATAAAAAAAAGAAAGAAAAACAATATTTTCCACCTGAATATAGTGTTCGCGGTTGGGCCATCCTATCGGGAGAGACTTCCCCAGACCTTAAACTGGCTTGTTGGTGTGTCAGGAGAGCCTATTTGGGTAAACGGGGGGGGGGGGCTTTCTATGGCATGGAATGCAAGCCAGCTACCAATCAATACAGTCTGGGAAATTAATCTTTTTCTCTAGAGCCTACGCTGAGACTGTCTTAAAGAGGTAAGGTGGGTTCAAGGGTTAGTAGCAGCTGCCTGGGTAATAATATTCTCTACCTGGGGAAGACTTTGAGAAGAGGATGGTGAGACAGACAGACAAGAAGGAGAGAACTGCCAGGAATATTGGAGAGAGAGTGGGGAATGGAACCTGACTAATGAAGGCAAAGGTTCTGGAAGATGTCATGATGGATAGACTTAAGAAGGGAAAGAGTGGATGGATGGATGGGGTGGGGGTAGGTAGGTAGGTAGGTAGGTAGGTAGGTAGGTAGGTAGGTAGGTAGGTGGATGGATGGATGGATGGATGGATGGATGGATGGATGGATGGATGGATGGATGGATGGATGGATGGATGACTCTGCAGTGATTGAGACCAGACCCCACCCCATTCTGTATTACAACTCTCCAAGTCCACAATTCCAAAATAATAATTTCATAAGAGGGTTAGATCTCCCTTGGTCAAAAGCCAGTCGTGACTGACTCTAGGATGTGGTGCTCATCTCCATTTACAGCCAAAGAGCCAACACTACCTGTATCTGCAGATATTTCCATGGTCATGTGGCAGGCATGAGTAGATGCCGGAGTGTACATGATGCTGTAAACCTTCCCCACTGAAGTGGTACCTATTTATCTCCTTGAAATTCCTAGCTTTCGAACTGCTAAATTGGCAGCACCTGGGGAGCTCACTCTGTCACACAGTACTCGGGTCTCAAACTCCTGACCTTCCAGTCATCATGCTCAGCATCTTAGCCACTAAGCCAGGGATTCTCAGCCTGTGGCCCACAGCACCATTTAATGTGCCTCCCCACTGCCTCCACCACACCAGGAAGTGCCATGTGATGGAGGAAGGGCAAAATGATCATCCAGCCCCTGAAGCTATCTGAGGGAGCATGACCCGGCCCCTGGCTTTAAAAGGTTGAGAATTCTTGTACTAAGCCATAAGTGTTAACCAGCTGTTAATAGCAGTAATTCAGTTTTCAGTTTTTATTCTATCAAAATTCTTGTTCCTGAGTGCTGATGTATGTTTGTAGGTGGTGAAGATGATGGGTCATGATCTTTTCAGAATTGTAAGCTACTTTGTGCATTCTGAGACTAAGTATAAATGTATTAAATGAATACATGAATTGTGATGGTACTTTGTATCTGTTTGTACACTGATTGCATTGTGACCATCTTGCCCTGCATGGAGGGCTTCAGTACTTTGAAGTTATTTCATGTCGTGTTGATATGCATTCATGTCCCCCTCCAATGCACACACACAAACACACTATTTCAACCTCCTTTTCTGCTAGATAACAGATGCAGCCTCTAATGCAAATTTTGTCATTTCCCCGCTGAATTAGCCTTGTCACTTAGCCCAGAAGCTGGCAGCGTTAAGCCAGCTTGCATTTTAATTTGGCCCTGAAGTTACTTATTTCATTATTGATCAAACATAATGCTGAATCAATGTTCATCTTGTTACCTGGGCCATTTCCATGTAATACAGTGATAGCACAGCCTGGAGTTACTCATTCCCATCCCAAAGTGACTTTACCATAAAATCAATGCTTGTTTGTTACTGATATAAAGGGACAGCGTCTACGGAATGAAGTGGAAATCTGGCATTTGGAGGAAGAGGAGGAAGAGGAGACAAAAAGGAAAAAGAAATGTGGATCTGGCCTTAAACCCTTCCAGCAGTCTGGATACACAAACAGGAGCTGATTAACATCAGAACTGGCATAGGAGATTTTTAGTTGGCCAGAAAAATGAGACATGGATTTCTCTCTTCCATGTTTCCTTGTGATATGATCCAGTTTGGTGGGAAAAAGGAAACAAGTGCCATCATCTTTAACTCAGGAGATATATATAAAGAGAGAAAGCCTTCTCCACCTCCTCCTCCTCCTCCTCCTCCTCCTCCTCCTCCTCCTCCTCCTCCTCTTCTTCTTCTTCAGGAAAGAGAAAAATGCATGCAGGAGAAAATCTCTACAACAGAATTAAATTAGAACATTAAATGAAGGCATCATAAGGTTTATTGGGTAGAAGATTAATTAGATGAAAAGATACTATTGAAAGATCATCATCATCATCATCATCATCACACAAGAAGAGAATGCTGTGGGGACCTTGAAGTTGCTCCTCAAAGTTTGTAACCAAACAGCAGGGGGTGGAGGTGGGGGATAGAATAATTGAAACACAGCAAGATATGGATCTGAACTCTGCTCAATTTGGTCTACTTTTAGATAAAGCTTATAGACTTTCAGGGACTCAAGGACTTCAAAGGAGGGATTGGCCAAATCCAACCTTCCAGATGCTATTGGACTGCTATGTCCATTACTCTTAGCCAGCATGACTAATGATAAGTCTAGCAAGCTCTGGAGAACTACACTTGGCTTTAGAAGTCATCTTGCGCCAACCTCCATGAATGGCCACCCTGGAATTATTTAGGGTAGGCTGTTTTGTGGTAGACTGGTCTATTTAAAGGCCTATTCTGGAACCAAATCAGAGAATCCTGAAAAAAGAATATCAAGGGCCTGCGGGATGCTGATCACTAATTAACATCTGGACAGCAGACAAAGCAGAGGCATAGATTATGCTGTTCCTATTAAGCTGATAGTTATTCTTTTTAAACTTCCTCCAATACATGTAGATTGGTTTATGCAAATGATATGCAGATTTGTATATCATTTTATCATGGAGCTGAGGTGGGATTTATTGGAGGCTAGCTGGTAAAGAACATGCCTTCTGCTGGTGCCCAGACAGCCTGCAAATTAATTTGGACATCACCTGTTGCTAGGTGAAAACCTAAGATGGAGCACTCTGAACATCCCAGGAGCCAAATTCAGAGATACTCTCAGTGACCATATTCCAAGGACAGATAAGGCCAAAAGCAATATGGCAGGCCCCAAATACCAGCTGAAAAAGTGACAGAAATAAGTCCTCTCTCTGGGTGCTATCAAGTTTGGACCACTTATAGCAATGTTAATAGGGCTTTCAAGTTAATGGGGCCAATCCAGCCAGGTTATCCTGCTATGGTAATAAAGGAAACTATGCTGCCAGTGACTCAGTGGTGATCATCAGCGAAGATTAACTAACCTGACAACTCTGAAGACTAATGGCATGGGTGCTGAAGTCTACAGGGAAGGGTGATGGTCCCCAAGAAGGTTAAATCCCACTTGAGTCCCTCTTGATGGAGGGCAACAGCTACATCAATCCTGGCCTTGGGCTGATGAGGACTTTGTGTGCCAAAGAGGCTCAGGACCAGAAAGTGACTCGCAGGACTGGATCAGTGGTATGAGTATCATTCTTCATGGTTGATCACCATGATGAAAACTAATATTTGGAATTGGATACGACACTTGAAGAAGATAAGTGAGATGTTTAGGCAAGTTTACTAGTTTCAAATCCCACCCCCTTGATGAGTTATTATGATTGATCAGGATTCAAACCCAAGCCTCTTGAGTCCTAGTCCATCACTCTATCCAGGGTACCACAATGGTCTTACACAGGAGTTTCCAACCTTTTCAAGCCAGGGGCCAGGTCATGCTCTCTCAGGCAGCTTTGGGAGCCTGACAACCATTTTGCCCTGCATGAACAATGGGGGTGGCCATTTTGTCCCAACAGCTTCAAAGGGATGGGCATTTTGTTTCTCAAAAGCCCTTGGAGGGGTGGGGAGCCACATTGGATGGTGCCACAGGCTGGATCCGGCCCACAAGCCTAAGGTTGGGAACCCACTGGTCTTACAAAACGCCTTAATGTAGGCATTTCTAAGATTTTAGAAAAGGGGAAAGCCAGTCTCCCTTATGGGAAAAGCCATGCTGTTCCATTTTCAACATTCCTTAGATCTCATGAAACATAAAGCAAAACATAAGGCACACATGGGGTGGATCCAGATGGTACCGATAGCCTCCTGGAAAGAGAGAGAGCTTCCCATTGTCATTAAAGATAAAGGCAAAAGATACCCTTTTTGGAGGTGGGGAGTTCAATTGAAGGTTATAAAGCCTCCTTTTTAATAGGATGGAAGTGAAATTAGTTAATCAGAAAATGCTGGCTAGATAGAAGCAGCTTTAGGAGCCTTAAGTGCTTTCTAAGCCATTTAAGGAAACAGAAAAAGAAAGTCAATGGGAGTTGGATAGGAGGGACACATACTTGCTCAGGGAAAAGACAAGTCAGAAGGAAAATGTGCAAATATCCCGCCCCACCCATCTATGAGGAATCTTGCTCCACATATTAAGCAGCTGCAATTCCAGTCTTTGGATATTGGTAACAGCCTATATGTTAGAGCTTTGTGGCAAGAGAAGCATTCTTGAGGGCACACAAGAGCAAAACCAAATTAGAAGATGGAGGAAGGAGCTCACTGGACAAGGTACATCATTAAAGGAGGATATGGCTGAGGAACTCAACCTCCCCTACATCACCTAGAGGACCCTGAATAGGGTGAGGGTTGGAGTCCCTAAATGCAAGACCAACATACTCAAGTAGGGGATGTTGGCAGACAACAATATGGAGAGACACAGAATCCGGCTCATTTACTGGTCTGCTGATTACTGCCAGAAACATGCACCAATGAGGACTTAAAATTGGGCAATGACAAAGCCAAGAAAGTGGCTTAATTGATCCAGGATTTGATCAGGGCACAAAAGAAGAAGAGTAGTCTATATACTTTTGGTCAAGGTCAATGTATGGACTATATGTTGATTTATATTTATATATTCATTATCATATTCATGGACTTTCTGAGTAAGCAAACATCACCCTGAGATTTCTCTGATCCATGCATGGGTTCTGAACCATCAGAGAAGCCCATAGTAAAAGGCCTCACAATGAAAAGTTCCAGGATCACTTGATGCCATTAAGCATCAGAAAAGTCCTGCCCACATCTCAGAGAGCTGCAGTGAAGTCAGTGGAGAAATGCTAAGCGAGAGGTAGGTCTCGCCTATGACTTTTGCTGTCTGAGGCAAAGTTCAAGATGGTGGCCCCCTTCTTGTTCAAAACACAAAAACAAGCTGGATTGTTCTCCACTGCCAGTGATGAAACATCATCTTTCACCCAGAGCTTTGGAAAAATTACATTTTTTTAAAGTTATATCACCCAGAATGCCTCCAAAAGCATGCTTTTCTACATGATAGACTCCTCCATGGATCTCCACACTATGTGAAAACGGTTGACTAGCTTAGGAGCAACTCAACAGGTCATTTGGCGCACAACTTTTGCTTCCAATTCAAGCAACCCCCTTATTCTGCCAACCAAGCAGAAAATAGATATTTGCTCAACAGTTGTTGTTTGAGGGACTGTGCAGATATATTTGCACACATATACAAATGCAGAGCAAGCATAGAAGGATTTGCAGACCATTCGGAAAGGTGCAAATAACCCATCCGATGCTTCTCATTCTTATGAATGGGTTGCAAACTGAGCTGGATGAGGGACACCCTAGAAAATTAGGGAATGGTCATCATAATCATCATTGGTCACCTGATAATCATCAGCCCTTTTGATCCTTCTTCTTCTTAGAAGGTTGAAACATCTGTGCCTACAGTCATGGTCCAACGGCTCTGTGACCCAAAATTTCACAAAGCTACCAAGTAGGAAAAGGCAACGTCATAAGCAATCCATATTTAACACAATACACTTCATTAATGTCAACATTTCTCCTGCTGGAACAGAACCAAGTGTTTGTTTCTGATGAAGCAGGAACAGCTACCAGGCTCAGAATGTTGCTCAGTGACCACTTTACTCCATCAGCTTACAGACATTTGACATAGTCAATCACACCAGATAGAGCCAGAACCAGAAAGTATTGATTGAGAGGACTGTCGTCTGTATGTGTGTGTGATAAAATGCCCCTTGTGGGCATCTACATTCTCTTTCTTTGTCAATATTAGCTTGTTGATCTTGGCTTGAGCAGGGGTTTCTTGGGTTTTATTAGGTCTCTTAAATCCGATTATTCTCTCTTCTCCCCCTCTCCAGGGCTCCCCACTGCAGTATTTACTCTAGTGTGTCCCCAATGAACTCTGATGCTTGAACTAAGTTCAACATAGCCTTCTCTCTTTCTCTGTGTGTATATATGTGTGAGAGACAGAGAGCAGGACGGGCTCTTTCTGATCTCTTTCTTTTTCTCATCCCTCCCCTACTCTTCAATGCCAGCTCTAGTCAAACACTGCAGGGCCTCCTTAATTAATCAATGTAAACAGAATTGAGAGGTGAGGAGGAGAAGCTTAAGGCCTCTTGTGCTTTCATTAAGGCTTCATCTGCAAAAGCTGGGATAATCAACTCATTTTCTAAGATGAGTCTGAGGGTGATCCTCGAGCTCAAGGACCAGAGGAGGAGATGGGAGGCTTGAAACCCAAGTGACAGCCAAGCAAAGCGCAAAACTCTCTCACTCACACTCTCTTGTCTGTCATGGAGGAAGAAGATGAGACATGGCTTTAATAAAGCCTGTGAGATGCGGATCCAGGAAGGACATGAAGACAGCTTCAGTTAATGACCATTGTGGTTAAAAGAAGGAAAGCAGAGCAGTTAGCAGAACCTACAGGAAGCAGGCAGAGGAAGGGATAAAACTGGACGCAGAGCCACACATACTCTATGGCCGTAATGGTGAACTTTGGCACTCCAAGTGTTCTTGGATTTCACTTACCAGAAGCCCAAGTCAGAATTCCTGATGATCAGGGTTTCTGGGAATTGAAGTCCAAGAACACCTGGAGTGCCAAGCTTGGCCATCACTGCTCTATGGTGAGTTTGTGAACTCCATGGGCAGGTGCTCACCCTGGAAGCATCTGGTAATATTTAAAGAGGGATGGGTAAAGGTAAAGGATGTCCTTGCTGGAAAGCCAGTCATATCAGACTCTAGGGCTCAGTGCTCATCTCCATTTATAGCCAAAGGACCAGCACTGTCTACATCTGCAGATATTTCTGTGGACATGGGACAGGCATGACTAGACACTTCAGTGTACAGAATGCTGTTTACCTTCCCATCCAAGTGGTAGCTATTTATCTACTTGCAATTTTTCACTTTTGAACTACTAGGTTGGCAGGAGCTGGGACAGACAACTGGAGGCCACTCCATCACTCTGGCCTTGAACTGCTGACCTACCAACCTAAGTTGAGCATCTTAACCACTAAGCCACCACAGTCCTTATAGATGGATGGAGGCTTACAAATAATGACCAGGGTTTAAACTTGTGATGGTGTAGGACCCAGGTTTGAATCCCTTCTCTGCCATGGAAACTCAGCAACAGTGAGGGACTGATAGAGTCAACTTTTTAAACATCTCAGGTACATTGAAAGCCCTTCATCTTTAAACTGCCCAAATGAAGCCACCTTCTTGCCTTTCCTGTTGGCCAAACTTAAATGCTCATTGATACATGTTTCTGATAGTAACTGGCAGACCAGCCAATGAGCTGGACTGAAAGCCCTTTTAAATTCACTATAAATTGGCTCCAATTTGATGACCCATAGAAAACAAAAGGAGAAGGATCGTTTCTCAGCTGGTATTTTGAGCCCCCACAATCTTATCTTTGTCCTTATCTCTGTGATGTCCAACCTTGGCACTCCAGCTGTTTCTGAACTTCCGTTCCCAGAAGCCCTGATCTACTGAACTACTGAAGTACTCTATCAGGAGTACTGACTTGGGCTTCTGGTAATTGAAGTCCAAGAACACTTGGAGTGCCAAAGTTCACCATTACAGCTTTATCTCATTGTGAGAACCCACCCACCTCCTCCAAATAAAAGGTTGGCCACAATCCTCCCACCTAAATATAAGTTTTCTAAACCCCACAACTTCGGTTTCTCTTTGATTTGGCTGGAAGGAAGGAGTTGTAGGTGTGGGAGGCTGAAATCTTCAGCAACACAGTGACAAACTCCTGATCTCTCACAACAAAGGTGAAGAAGACTCCATTGAGATCTTAAAGACGGCTGTGTTCTCTTTGACAGATGAATGGACGTCAGTCCACACAAGCTTCTGTCCCATCAAACCCCCCGTAGGACTCTCCTGTTTTCTCTTCCTCCTCCCGTTTCCAAACTTTCAACCAAAGGTTGTTGGCCCCAAAGGATTGGGTTTGTTGCCTTCCTTCTCGAGAGGAAGTTGGGGGGTGGTCCTTATGGGAATTCAAAGCCCAACCTTCCATCCTCACTCCTAGCCAAGCTGACCCGGGATGAGGGGAATTGTAGCGGGGGAGACGAGGCCTCCGGGAAGAGGCAGGGCAAGTAGAAGGCCATGGGAAATAGAAGGCCTAACGTGAGATGGGTTGACTCGGTAAAGGAAACCATGATCTTGGGTTTGCAGCTCTGCAGGACTCCGAATGAGGGTACCTTTTGGGGGGGGGGGGTTCATTTATTCCTAAGGCCACAAAAGATTCGAACTGGGCAAGCGAGATCCTCCTGCTACCCTTTCTCCTCTCTCACCGCTCTTCCTTCCTTTACTTCACTCTCCTGGAAAAACGAGTAGAAATCCCCTGAGCTGGCCGATTTTGAGCCGAAACTGAGACTACTCTCGAGTAAAAGACATCTCGGATGGTTTCCGCCTTCCTCCTTTAAGATCGACCTCTCTCTCTCCTCCCCCCCTCCTTTGCCAGTCGCAAGCGAGTGCGGTCCATTCTAGAAACATCCCGAGGTACCATTTACAGGCACGTCTAGGATGAATAAAAAAGGCAATCCTAAGCGCCACCATCCTAATGTTTTCTCAGGAGCAATGGTCTTGCCTTAACCTTCCTAGATATTCTTCCGCCCTATGAGAAAGACAAGTTCTTAGACATTACCTCTGTGTCTAGATACCTCTACATCTATAGTATTTCATCAACATCTATCTATCTATCTATCTATCTGTCTGTCTGTCTGTCTGTCTGTCTGTCTGTAGTAGTAATAATAATAATAATAATAATAATAATAATAATAATAATAATAATAATAATAATAATAATAATAATAATAATAATAATAATAGCAACAGCAGCAACAGCAGCAGCAACAGCAGCAACAGCAGCAGCAACAGCAGCAGCAGCAGCAGCAGCAGCAGCAACAGCAGGTTAAATATCGTCAATTTCCTATCCCACACCTCCATTGGCTTTCTTTTTCGCCAGCCGCACATCTGGCGCTCTGACAGAGGTTCCCCATTCCTCTCTCTCACTCCCTCTCTCTCTCACACACACACACACAAGAATCACCACATGTGTTTCATTGGGTCACTCTATTAATTAGCATGTAGCCTATTTTGGGGGTGGGGTCCGTAACTCCAATGCAAGAAGAAAGTTTGGTAGGGAGCGCTCAAGAGGGAACCGCTTCCTTTCAAACCCAGAATTGAAGATTGGAAACTGGACGGGAGGCGGGGGAGGCATTAGATTAGCAGATGGACGCGATCAAGACTGGAGTAATACGATTAGAGATGTTCCTTCCCGATTTCTCTATATTGATTCCGAGAATTTTAATTCTGACTCTTGCTGTTCGACATAATCCGCGTTTTACGACAAGAGGCGAAGGGAAGCGATCAAGGTCGATTTCTCGAGCGGATTATATTTTGACGTGCATGATCCGCCCGGAAAGAAAGTTGAAAAAGGGGGGGGGGGACCGAAATATGCTATATGCAAATTAATAGAGTGACCCAATGAAACGCAGGCGGGGATTTGTGTGTGTGTGTGAGAGAGAGAGAGACAGAGAGAGAGACAGAGACAGAGACAGAGACAGAGACAGAGAGACAGAGAGGAATCGGTGAACCTCTGTCAGAGCACCAGATGTGCGGCTGGCAAAAAAGAAAGCCAATGGAGGTGTGGGATAGGAAACTGAAGATTTACAAGGCGAAAAAAAGGCAGTATTTCCCCGAAAATGTTATTCTTTATAGTTGTCCCCCCCCCCCAGTCCTCGACAAAACAAAGAGAGAAACCCAAGGATCGCAAACAGATAGACAGACAAACAAACAAACAAATAAACATTCATGAAGTCCTCGGCTTAGATCTGTGTTTTCACACACCGTGGATTTCCCTGGTTCCTCCCGCGCGTCGGTTTCGGAATAAATTGAGAGAATAAAATCCAATATTCGAGACGGCATTTTAAAAAGTCTGAGTTGCAGTTTAAATGGCGGAGATGAAATATAAAAGTGTGAGAAGTGGGGGCACCCCAGGGAATGAGTATGCTGTTTTAAAATAAATAAAGTCCCACAAACAGGAAAATAAATCGCTCCTAAAATAATTTGTACAGCGGGATACTCAAGTTAATAGAGGGGGAAAGTCCTATTTAGATTTATCTGGGGAGCACTGAATCATAAAGCGGCGTGTGCTAATCATAAAATGCGTGAATTGGAGAGCCTGGAAGAAAGGGTTAAAAAAGAAAGACTGGTCACTCTTTTATTAAAATAATAAAACCAAGATTCAGGTTAGGAAATCCAACAGGGGTTGGATTTCATTTCAATGTTCACTTTTTTGTCCTTCACCTCTTCCACTATTTTATCCCCATATTTTGGCCTTGCCCAGGTATCTGCTGGCCTCACAGAGAAGACAGGGCGAGAGCAAAAGGATCGTAAATTTTCTAATTAGAGATTTCGCACCGAGACAAAAAGGTCTTAATGACTTCCATTCATTCCCTGTCATTGTGAAACCCCCAATACGCTTCTTTTATTTTCCCTTACACCGTTTATTTACCAACGGCCCGCGGGGGTTCCGTCACTGCGGCTGTTGCTTTACATTTTAATTTGCCTTTCTTTTCTCGCCTCGGTTGTCAAAAATCTGTCTTTGAAGTTCCTTTTGGGGAGGGGGTTGGAGAGGAGGAAATTAACTTCGGTTCCTTCCAACTTTTCTTGGTCCTCTTCCTGCTGAAATGTCTCCACCTGACTGTATCTTGGGGCTAAAAGGAAACAGCCTCCCAATTCGGAGCGAAAAGTGGCGCTGGAGAAGGAAATCGGTATTATTATTAGATTCACGGTCAAAGACCAACAGTTCAAGACCAAACCCCGGACCTAAGAACTGTTAAAGTAACATCTAAGTACTGTAGGGAGTTCCTAGCAAAGTTGTTTGTTTGGAGAGTTAGAATGTTCAAGTCCAACAAATTCCTAAATTTCCAAATATCTAGGGAATCTTTCAGGTCAATAGGGACTTCCTAGATACAGTATTAGGAAATTTAGCTGCAAGGCCTTCGATCACGATGGGTCTTCTTCTTCTTCCGTGTCTAAGCCAGACGCCAAACTATGGATACAACAGATTTCTTCCTCCATAAATGCTCAAATTCAAATTGCAAATAATGATATTTTGTGATTTTCTCCAGTTGTTTGTCCTCAACCATGCATCTCCTGGTATAGCAATGTCAATAAACCAGGTCTACACGGGCACGCACACACACACTCTCTCACACACAGAGAGAGCAACAACATCAGTCAGTAGTACCGTAATAGAAAAATCTACCATTAGAATTAACAGTTCAAGAACTAACTCTGGATCTAAGAATAGTAAGGTGACATCTGTTTATAGGCAGTTCCTAGCAAAGTTTTTTCTTTTTCTTTTTTTTAAAAGTTAGGATGTTCAATTCCAATAAATCCAAAATTTTCCAAATATCTAGGGAGACTTTTAGGTATTGCTCCAATGGGTCCAATCACTATGGGTACAACAAATGGTTTTATTTAAATAAGAATAAATTGTTGTAGTGGTGGCAGAGGTGGTGGTAGCGGTGGCGCTGGTTTATTATTATTATTATTATTATTATTATTATTATTATTATTATTATTATTATTATTATTATTATTATTATTATTATTATTATTATTATCATCATCATCATCATCATCATCATCATCATCATCATCATCATCTTCAATCATCTTCAATCATCTTCAATCATCTTCAATCCACAAGCCTATAGAACAAAAAACAAAGAATCTGGTGACATTCGGAAGCTAGCAACGTTGATCCGGCACGATTTCCTCCAAAACTGTGTAGCAAGCACCCGATGGGGAGAGTCTATTTCCCCCCACCACCACCAAAAGAGAGAGGGAGGGAGGAGGAGAAGAAAATCCAAGCATAGATTAGGGTCTTCATTCTTGCCTTCCCCTTGGTCTGTGCCAGGAGCGCATGGCCATTAATTGCCAATGAAAAGGAAGGATAATAAATTATTATTTTTGAAGATTGGGACGGTGTGTGTGTGTGTGTTCGAGGACGGGGCTTTTATAAAACGTCACCGACTCCCGGGCAGGGTTCAAGCTCTGCTAAACGCTTCTCTCCCCCCCCCCCTCCCACCGCCCCGATCTCTTCATACCCGGCTTCGAAAGGGGGGGGGGCAACTAGCAGCAGCAGCAGCAAAGGCGCAGCGACGTCAGGAAGGCTGGATGGGAGGAGAGAGCGCGAGGAAGGAGGGGAAAGCAAAGGGGGCGGGGAAGGGCCGGAGTGAGGGAGGGGAGAGAGAGACTTAAAAGCAAAGGGGGCGGGGCCTCGGGGAGAGCCTCCGACTGTCACTCCGGCGCGGGCGCCCCGAGAACCCGCCCGCGATCTTTCCGGACTTGACCCGCACCGACGGCAGATCCAAAGGGGAAGCCAAGCCAGCCGGACGCGCCGAGGGTTTTTGCGCGGCGGCGGCGGCGGCCGGAGGAAGAGGAGGAGGAGGAAGAAGTGGAGGAAGAGGAGGAGGAGGAGGAAGGCCTCCCACCCACACACACACACTGGCCTCGCCTGGCCTCCACTTTCCTTCTCTCCCTCCCCTCCCCCTTTCCCTCCCCCCACCCCTAACTCACTGGGCACCGCCAATGCCTGGCAGAGTTTCTGAGCGATCCTAAAAACAAAGTGCAGGCGAAGGATCGGACCCTTTCTTCTTCTTCTTCTTCTTCTTCTTCTTCTTCTTCTTCTTCTTCTTCTTCTTCTTCTTCTTCTTCTTCTTCTTCTTCTTCTTCTTCTTCTTCCTCTCCTTTCCTTCTCTGCCTTTCTTTTTCTTCTTCTTTCTTGCTTCTTGTTCTCTTCTTTGCCTTTCTTCTCCTCCCTCTCCTCCATCCTCTTTCTTTCCCTCCCCTCCCCTCCCCCTTCTTTCCTTCCCTTTCCAACTCCCCACGCTTTCTCCCCTTCCCTCCCCCCCTCCCCGCGCGATCCTCACGCCGCCAACGCCTCCGCCATGGCATTTTCCCAGCTGGGCTACCAGTATATCCGGCCGATCTACCCGTCCTCGGATCGGCCCGGGAACGGCGGCGGCGGCGGCGGCGGCGGTGGCTCCCGCAACGAGCTGAGTCCTTCGGGGACGCTCTCCAGCGTCCTCTCCTCCATGTATGGAGCGCCTTATGCCGCTGCCGCCGCCGCTGCCCAAGGATACGGGGCTTTCCTGCCATACGCCGCCGCCGAGCTCCCCATCTTCCCGCAGCTGGTAAGGAGAACCCCCGATTCCTTCTTCCCCCTGCCAAGAACCGTCGATTCCCCCCTTCGGTCTGTCTGATCTGTTCTGTATTCGCCTGGAGGGTGAAATTGACGAGGCCGCCGGTGAAATTGACCAGTTCCCTGAGTCTTCTTTTGGAATCCTCTCCTTCCTTCCTTCCTTCCTGCCTTCCTTCCTGCCTTCCTTCCTTCCTTCCTTCCTTCCTTCCTTCCTTCCTTCCTTCCTTCCTTCCTTCCTTCCTTCCTTCCTTCTCGGGGTTACGGGAGGGAAAAGCCGCAGCACACGATCCAGGGCGCTTGGATCCGTCTCGCTCTGGTTTGTGACTGGTTGCGGCGGCTGGGAAAAAGTTTTCGGAGACTTCTTTCCTTCCCAAGTCCTTGAAAAACGCCGAGGAAGCGGCCGCCTTCATTTTCCCAGGCACTTTCCAATCTCTTCTGAGTCTGCAAGAGAGAGAGAGAGAGAGCCTTTAATTTCTCTTCTTTTCCTCTCTTTTGGCTGACTTAATTTTGTTTTTTAAAAAAGCCGCTTCGTTTTGTTGTGCCTGTCCTTGTTTAACGATAGGCAATGGGGGGGGGGAGAGAATAAAGAAGGAAATTAAGAAAGAGAGAGAGAAAGAGAAAGAAAGAGGGAGGGAGAAGGAAGGAAGGTGAGAAGGAAGGAAGGAAGAAGAGAGAGAGAGAGGAAGGAAGGAGAGATGGGAGAAGGAAGGGAGGAGGAAAAGAAAGGAAGACGAGAGAGAGGAAAGAAAGAAAAAGATTTCCCTCTACTATTAAATATTAATTAACTTTAGAGAGCCGTAAGGGTTATGCAGCTAAGAAATATTAATCTGGTGCAAACTTGGAAGTAATCATAACAATATCGTGCCAGAAATTAATGCAAAATAAAGGCGGGAGCGAAAAATCTAGGGTTTTTTTTTTTTTGACAGAGCTGAGGAAAGTTTTCCACTTTTGCGCGTTTAAATATTCTTCACCCATTTACAAACACGGGCGCAAAGGGCCCTTTCTTGACCCATGTGCATCTTGTAACCAAATAAAAGTTGGAAAGGAAGATGTGTCTTCCAGGACAGATATATAATACACAAGATCCTTATAGTTTTCTGCTCATATTCACACACTAACACACACTCACACGGAGAGACAGAGAGGGAGAAAGAGAGAGAAGTGGACAGAGGAGCTGGAACCCCCCCCCTCCCCTGTCAGCATTTGATTGACAGGTCAGATAATGGTAAGGCCGTTTTTAAAGTGTTGATGAACAACGCCTCCGTTATTCACTCACGAGGGACACAGAAAGAAGGAATGAAGGCGCCCAGACGGGTAGATTAAAAATACTAAGCAAAGACTCTGCTAACTTTAGATCCAGGGTTGCTTTATAACTTCTGGAAAGTTGCAAAGGAAAAGCCAAATACCCTTCCCTTTTTTCTACCTATTCCCCTCTCTTCCTAGGATCTAGGGAACCCAACCGGAAAAAAAAAAGTGATCGTCAAGCCGGTCCCTGAACCCATATGTTCCTTAAGGAATATAGGCCCATTTCTCTTCTATCCAAAAGACTTCTTTCTTTCTTTCTTTCTTTCTTTCTTTCTTTCTTTCTTTCTTTCTTTCTCTCTCTCTCTCTCTCTCTCTAAGTTATTACAAAAATGTCAGTCGAAGACTTGTAAAAAATCAACACTTCAAGCCCTAAGTCAAATCTGTTAAGGTAGGCAGTTCCTAGTAAAGTTGGTTTTCTTGTTGTTGGTGGTGTTGTTTTTAGTTGTTAGTTTTTGGTAGAGTTAAGATATTCAAGGCCAATAGATCACAAATTTCCAAATATCTAGGGAGGCCTTTAGGTATTGCTCCAAGGGCTCCAATCGTTGTAGGCACGACAACAGATTTCTTCTTTCATAAACGCTCCAATTATTACTATTATTATTAAGGTTTTGTGAAATGCACTCGCCTTTTGCAAACTCTTGAATTTTACAACTCATTGATTCTGATTCTTGTTCATATTTACAAGTAGCTTTATTATTATTATTATTATTATTATTATTATTATTATTATTATTATTATTATTATTATTATTATTATTATTATTATTATTATTATTATTATTATTATTATTATTATTATTATTATTATTATTAATTGGGGGGTGTTTCCCAAAATTCTGGTCCTAACATCTGGTGGGCCATCTACACCAATTATAATAGTAATTATAATAGTAATAACCAATTACAATAGTGATAACAGCACAATTGAAGTGATTTTTGAAACTGTTGGCTCCATATTCCATGGGGATAATTTAGTAGACTGGTCTCATTATCTGACCGGTTGATAGATCTTTGGCCAAGAGAGCAGGCTTCCGAGTCTCACTGCAATCTTTGCCTGTGATTGCTGGGGCTGTGGATTCCGTCCCTGCGAGCATCGGGGCTTGTGTGGTTGTGCAATTTCTTCCTACACCACAAAAAGGGGTACAAACCCTTTTGTTCCTACAATCGCTTCCCTAAAGTCCTATTTTGTTGCTTACTCCCCCTCACCATCTCCTTCCTTTCTCTCTGCCGTCTAGGGTGCCCAGTACGAGCTGAAGGAAAGCCCTGGCGTCCAGCACGCAGGTTTCTCTCCCCACCACCCAGCTTTCTACCCCTATGGACAGTACCAGTTCGGGGACCCGTCGAGGCCCAAGAACGCCACCCGGGAGAGCACGAGTACCCTCAAGGCCTGGCTCAACGAGCACCGGAAGAACCCCTACCCTACCAAGGGTGAGAAGATTATGTTGGCCATCATCACCAAGATGACCCTCACCCAGGTCTCCACCTGGTTCGCCAACGCCCGGCGGCGCCTGAAGAAGGAGAACAAGATGACCTGGGCCCCGCGGAGCCGCACCGACGAGGAGGAGGAAGAGGAGGAGCTGGAAGAGGAGGAAGGCAACGCATACGGCAGCGAGCACGAGGGCGAGGGCGGCAAACGCTTGGCCGCGGAGGCCGAAGACGAAGAGATCGACCTGGAGAACGTGGAAACCGAAAACGGGGAGAGCGCGCCGTCGGTGCGAGACGGAGACCTCGGAGGAGGGGGATGCCAGCGCCTCCTGGAGGGGGAGGGGGGTGAGGAGGATGAGGAGGATGAAGGATTAGAGGAGGAAGAACGGGCGGAGGAGGCTGCGATTCTGGCTTCCGACGGTAAAACCACGGACTCGGACGGTTCCGACGTCGGCTTCGAGGACTTCCCCGACGGCGGCGGTGGCCGGGAGCGCTTCCTCCTCAAGGCGGTGGAGGAAGCCCGCCAGCTGGTTCTGCCGCTCCCGACCCGCAGACTTTCCCCTCCAGCCTCGCCCCCGACGGCGGCTCCCAGCCCGACTTTGCTGCCTCCCCCTCCGCCGCCCTCGAAGCCCAAGATCTGGTCTTTAGCCGAGACGGCGACCAGCCCGGATACCCCTTCTCGGAAATCTCCCCCCGCCCCGAGCTCGGGCGCCCCGTCGAGCCTGAAGCTGGTGGGAAACTCGCCTCCCGCAGCCCAGGCCCACAGACTGGTCTCCGCTTGCCCGCTGGGCAAATTCGCCGCCGGCTGGGCCAGTACCCGACCTTTCTCGGCCCATCCTCCCCACCATCCCCACCACCACCACCACCACCACTCCCACCATCCGCACGCACTGACGTTACTGAACGCCCCTCACCTCCTGGGACTGTCGGGGGGCAACCCTAGCTCGGGCCCCAACACAGTGACAGTGGCCGCCGCCGCCGCTCTGGCGGCTTTCTCCAGGCCCGCGGAGACAGCGCAGAGCCCGGAGGCTGCCGACGGGACAGGTAAGCCCTTGGACGCACCGGGGCAGAGGCGAGGGTGGTCGGAAGAGGTAGAGGAGGACAGGGAGAGGAAGGCGATCCGGGAAAACGTCGGGGTGGAGGGAGAGGAAGACCTGGGGAAACTGACCGGCAGACCTTTGCGTTCCCCTTCTTTCCTTCTTCAGCCCTAGGACAGGTCATCCCCCCCCCCCCCGGTCCGCTGCGTCGAAAAACAACGTACATCCTTGTGTTAACTTAAAGACTAACACGTCTGATCCGACACGATCAGCTTTCATAGGCATAGGTAGGTAGGTAGGAAGGAAGGAAGGAAGGAAGGAAGGAAGAAAGAGAAAGAAAGAAAGAAAGAAAGAAAGAAAGAAAGAAAGAAAGAAAGAAAGAAAGAAAAAGTTATTAAGGCAACCTTCAAGGTTTATGTGTTTGATTTGGCCTGAAAGTTTTGGTGGACATACAGTATCTTCCTTCTGCACCTTAGGCTACAGATCTTTCTTTTTCTTTCTTTCTCTCTCCCTTCCTTAATCCCTATCTCTATCTCACCTTCCTTTACTTCTTTCTTTCTCTTCCCCTTCCCTCCTTTCTTTCTCTCTCTCTCATCTCTCCCCTTCTCTCTTTTCTTTTCCTTTCCTTTTTTTCTTTCTATTTCCTTCCTTCCTTCCTTTCTCTCCCCCTTCCCTCCTTCTTTCCTTCTCTCTCTCTCATCTCTCCCCTTCTCTCTTTTCCTTCCTTCCTTCTTTCCTTCCTTTCTTCCTTCCTTCCTTCCTTTCTCTCCCCCTTCCCTCCTTCTTTCCTTCTCTCTCTCTCATATCTCCCTGTCTCTCTTTTCCTTCCTTCCTTTCTTCTTTCCTTTCTTTCTTTTTTTCTTCCTTCCTTCCTTCCTTCCTTCCTTAGCCCCTCAATGTTTCTTTCAGAGGAGACTCAATAGTTCAGGGAGCATTCAATCACTGGGCCCATTCAAAAGGAAAGATTCTACTTTGCTTGGAAAAACACAGGGTCCTATGGAGTTCTGCAGGACTCCAGGCTATATGCAGAAGCAGGAACACAGTGATCTGGAAACAGGGTCTAAAGAGCTGTGGGTGTGACTTCTGTGGGATTTAATTTTGAGGCAATGTACCCAGGTACAAGTCCACCAGTGTAATTCAAGGGGAAAAAATAAACTGGGGAGTCAGAGGAAGGGTGACAGATGCACCCCAATAATTCTAAAAACAAATGGGTGGATTTGACACGGAGAAAGGCAGTCAGGGTGGGCACCTCAAGGCCATGAAAACCAACAACTGAATCTGAAGGGAAAGTGAGTTTTTCAATTACCTTAGGACGGGCCCTTCTACCTTCTGTTTTCATTTCTCAGCAAGTCCTTGTTTGTGGAGCTGAAGGGTTCATTGATATTCTAAGCAGAAAAGCCCCCTATCCTGCCATCTATCAACTCCTCTTTCTAATCAGATGGGCTTCTTTCTCTTGCTTGGTCGGACTCCATATGCCACATTTCTTGGTCGGAGATTAGCCTTTCAGAAAACAAATTTACATGTCTGGCACAAGGTTTTATGGGAACTTGAAAGGAAAGGAAAGGAGGGAAAGGAGTGTGAAATGCCAATTGGAGGAATGGGCTTGGAAGAATATTTGGTAGGCTTCCCCAACTATAGAAAGATACCAAGGCGAGAATTGATTTTTCTCTTTGAAGGGTTTCGCATTAGCCTTTTCTATTTATTTATTTTTAATGTGCAGATAATCCCCAGAAACACATTCTTAATTCTGTTTGCTTGGAAAGAAGTCCCAAAACTGAGATTAAAAAAAAGTGTGGTTACTGTCCTGTTATCATGTTGTTTGCTATCAAGTAAAATGGGTTTGATGATCCCTTTGCTGTGTGTGTAACCTTATAAAAGCAGTGGGATCCAATGCATGTCTACTCTGAAGCAAGGTCGTTCAGTGGGATTAAATTCAGTGGATCTTACCACCGTCATCCAGAGTTTCTCTTCCTACTGTATATGTCTGGGCAAACTGAGTTTTCTGGACAGTTTTCGGCTCAGTACTTAAGAAAGTCTTAAATGCAGGGATTTCTTAAAGAAGCAAATCCAAGGTGTTTGTTTTGGTTTTAAAACAAGGAACCCTTTTTTTCCTTTTGTTTGCTTTTGTTTGTTTTAGATCGGTCTAGTGCCTTGGAAGTAGAAAAAAAGTTAATAAAGACAGCTTTCCACCCAGTTCAGAGGCGGTAAGAGATTATCTGTGTCTTAGAGGGGACATGAAAAGACAGATCTGGGATGGGAGGAGGGAGCATATTTAGATGATAATTTCATTGAAATCAAAGGGACTCACTTCCATGTGAATTGTAAGCCAGGAATCACACAAACACTTACTTGGGAGTTTAAGTGCTACTGAAGCTATTGGGTTTTACTTTGAAACAAATACACAATACATAGAGACCATCGATATCAGACTTTCTTCACAACATTAGTTTTTGTTCCTTATAGTGTGATATTTAACATGGTTATTGGGGCAAGATCAAACTACTTCTTTTCTCCCCTTAGACTATATAAAAGCTAGGGTCTTGCCTGTGCCACAAAACTCACTTCAGATTACTAGGTAAAGGTAAAGGTTTCCCTTGCTTGAAAGCCAGTCGTATCTGACTCTAGGGTTCAGTGCTCATCTCTGTTTCAAAGCCGAAGAGCCGGTGCTGTCTGCTTGTGCAGACATTTCCATGGTCATGTGGCAGGCATGACTAGACACCGGAGTGTAGGGAATGCTGTTTACCTTCCCACCGAAGTGGTCCCTGTTTATCTACTTGCAATTTCTTGCTTTCAAACTGCTAGGTTGGCAGGAGCTGGGACAAAGACGGGAGCTCATTCTGTCTTGGGAATCGAACTGCTGACCTCCTGCCTTCCAGTCAACATCTTATCCACTTGAACCACTGCAGTCCCCTTCAGATAAATAAGAAGACAGAAAACTCAGTTTTTCCCCATATCCACCGTCAAGGGCTGTTTTAGCAACACAGTTCAAAACACGGCATATTTAAAGATTGGTTTAGAAAATAAGTGCAGAGTGCAAATATCAGCCATTTTTTGCCTACCTGTTGAGCATTTTTGCGATAACGCAGGCATATAATCACACAAACACACACTTTTGCAGCTTTAAGGCAATTCAGAATTAAGTCAACATGTTTGTCGAATTGAGTGGCCTAGATTGTGGTGTATGATTATAAATTCACCCTAAACAGAAATACAGTACTCTGTGTGTGTGTGTGTATGTGTGTGTTGTGTTTATGTACAAATATACATACACACACAACACACAGCAAAACAACCAGCACAAGGTTCAAGTCCTGATGAAATGGATGTGTCCCTCTGTCTACACAACTAAAAATGTTAATTAAAAGATTGTGTCCAAGTTATATTGGAATGCATATAAAATTGAAAAGGTAATTTTGATGAGTCTGTTGCAGGGGAGGTAGACAAATGGTAAAACTCACTGCATTCTGACTCTTTACAGACTTTCACATATTTATTGTGCAATTAGCTTTTACATATGATAGACAAGAATTGATCATAGGGATTAAAAAATGTAGAAACGCTGAGAAGAGGTGCTAATCTTTAAGTTTTCATAAAAACTCAGTTAAAAAAAATAGAATCCTCATTGACATTTGTTTTGAATGTTTTTAAAACGTGTTTGTTCCCATTTTTAAAATAAAAAAGAAACAAGTGTTTCAATGCAGTCTCTCATATTAGACCACAAGATAAGTTGTTATTCAATATATATATATATATGCATTTTGTTTTTCTCTCTGTGTCCCTTTTCTTCTAGGCCTCAAAACCAACTTGATGCAGCTATGGTTCTATCTGCGCTATCATCATCATAGTTAATTTTTTTTTTGGGGGGGGGGAATTATTATTCTAATGATTGTACAATAAAATTCTCTGTATAGTTACAGCTTGTAAGCATGTCCCTGCATTAAATGAAGAAAAAAGCAAAGGAAAAAAAATCTGCTTCTGAACTATTATCTGGATTAGCTAAATTTGTGAGGGGTTATTTTGAAGTCCAGTGAGAAATAGGCGTCTTCAATTTTCTTTTTGTATATATAGTAAAAAAAAGTGTACATATGTGTGAACAAAATTGTACAAGAAAGTATATATTTTTGGCTAATAAAGTTGCCACTTTGACTACAATTGTGTGATACATTATTATTATTATTATTATTATTATTATTATTATTATTATTATTATTATTATTATTATTATTATTATTATTATTATTATTAACAACATAATAGATTGGTATTTAAACTACAGTACTTTCAGTTGCCAGAACTTAATCTCTTGGTGAACCTATATCAGCAGTTAGTCTGAACAGAGAAGACAAATATAAGCCAAATGGGTGAGTCTCTCTCTCTCTCTCTGTGTGTGTGTGTGTGTGTGTGTGTGTGTGTGTGTGTGAGAGAGAGAGAGAGAGAGAGAGAGAGAGAGAGAGAGAGAGAGAGAACAAAAATCAAGATTTTTTTAAAATCATGGCAGAAACACACAAAGGTGCTTTCTGGGTTGAAAGGATTTTTGCGGGGGGAACTCTACTCAGAGGACACCAGAACGCTCCTTTCACGTCCCCAAGATCTTTTCCCACCGAAGTGGTCCCTGTTTATCTACTTGCAATTTCTTGTTTTCCAATTGCTGGGTTGGCAGGAGCTGTGACAGAGACGGGAGCTCACTCGGGTCTTGAACTGCCGACTTGCCATCCTTCCAGCTAACAAGCGAAGCTTCCTAACCACTGAACCACACTCACCTTTTGCAAACTCTTGATATATATATATATTGACTCATCAATTTTGATTGCCGTTCATATTTCCAAATACAGTACCTATATATCTCTGTTCATTTCAGTAAGGAAAGAAGCGCGAGACTGAAGGAAAAGGGAGAAGGGGAAGAAAGAAAGAAATGAGGGAAGGAAGGAAGAAATTAGGTAAGTAGGGAGGAAAGGAGATGTGAAGACGGAAGGAAGGAGAGAAGGAGGAAGGAAAAGAGATATGGAAAGGAAAGGGAGGAAAAACCTATTTTACTTTTTTCTTTTAGTTCTCCTGCATTAAGAGGAGCGCCAGTTACTGGCACTGCTCGCAGCGGGCTGGATGTTGTGCTTGTGTCTTTGTGTGTGCGTGTGTGCAAGCGCGCGCGGGGGGGGGGGAAGAGAAAATCGAATATATATATCTCTCTCTACCCTGTGATTACTTTATATTCATGATCCCACCGTTTGTAATTATTCACTTATTGAAACTGGGAGAAGGAGTCAAGTGTGGACCTAGGGCGCCCTCTGCAGGCGAGAACTGTCTTGCTCTCGCAATGAACACCCTATTGGGGACCTGCCAGGAATTGTTTGTTGTTCAGTCGCACAGTCGAGTCCGACCCTTTGCGATGACCCCATGGACCACTGTCCGCCAGGCACTTCTGTCCTCCACCATCCTCCTCATCTTGCTCAGCTCTCTGCCCATTGTGTCTACAATACCACCTAGCCATCTCATTTTGGGCCGCCCCCTTCTTCTTTTGCCCTCCACCCTTCCCAGCATCAAGGCTTTCTCAAGCGAATCCTTCTCTTCTCATTTGGTGTCAAAAGTACTTTAACTTCATTTTTACTATTTGACCTTCTAAGGAGCAGTCAGGGTTAATTTCTTCTAAAATTGTTTACTTGGAAGTAAACCTGCCTATAGCCAGGATTTATTCTTTGTCCCTCCTGCTAACTTCTATTGGATATAATTTTTTCCTTAGTCCATGCGAAGGGATCCCCTACTCTCTATCTTTCCTTCCATCTGTTTTCCCTACTCTATGATGAAACCTTTTCCTTTTACAGTACTATGATGAACTGTTCTTTTATGGCAGTGATGGCAAACTTTGACACTCCAGCTGTTCTTGGACTTCAATTCCCAGAAGCCCAAGTCTCTGTGAATCCACATGACTAGGTTTACTGCACATATGCACAGTAAATCCATTCGTGTGGATTCACAGAGACTTGGGCTTCTGGGAACTGAAGTTTAAGAACCGCTGGGATACCAAGGTTCACCACTACTGTTTTATGGGGTTTTCAACTCTTGTTGCTGTGCTAAAAAACAAGGGGGGGAAAGGGGGGGTTTATGATGCTGGAATAAGAAGTAAGGGCGATTAGATCTTAGGGCCAAGATGTCAGTCAATGGATCTAAAGATCACCTTAAGTTTGTTTCAGATGCAGTCTATGGCATCCTATGGGCTATAGGCAAGGTCCCCCTTGCTCAAAAGCCAAATGGACCCGGTGCATAATTTGGGGGTCCTCCTGGACTTGTGACTACTGCTCGAAGAGAAGGTCATACACCAGTTACACCCTCTCCTAGATCGGGACTCCTTGCTCGTGATCACACACGTTTTGGTCACCTCCAGACTTGATTATTGTAATGCGCTTTACATGGGGCTGCCATTGGTGGCCATTCAGAGGCTGCACCTGGTCCAGAATGTGGTTGCCCGGGTGATGATGGGTTGCAGGTGTTATGCACATGCCTAACTGCTGCTTCAGGAGCTGCACTGGTTGCTGGTGTGCCTCCGGGGGCAATTCAAGGTGCTGGTAATTACCTTTAAAGCCCTACATGGTAGTGGGCCAGGATACCTGAGAGACCCCGTCATCCCAAGGACATCTGTCCATCCCACCAGAGCGGACCGTAGAGGCTCTCTAGTTGTCCCATCAGCTAGAGAGGCTCATCTCTCTGTTACTAGAAGCAGGGCCTTCTCTGTGTCTGCTCCAGCCCTTTGGAACCTCCTTCCAACTGAGTTGTGCCACCAAACAGGGCGTAAAAACATGGCTGGCAGGGCAGATATGGGGTGCTAACTATACGACGACCCCAACCTGCTGGTTGATTTGAATGCCTCTCCCGCTTTTAACTTTTTACATTGTTTTACCTGTTTTATCTTTTAAATCTCTTAATCTGATAATTTTTTAGGGGATTGTCACGGTTTTTATGAATGAATGTTATTGTCGGATTGTTGTACTATATTGCTGTTGTTAGCCGCCCTGAGTCGCTTCCCAAGGAGGATAGCATATAAGTATGAACAATAAATAAATAAATAAATAACTCATTTACCAACCATTTGAGCAGCTATAGCATGCCTTTAAATCTGTAGGTGATAGGCAAATTCTGAGTTCGGATTTGGAATCAGCACACTCAATATCATGAAAATCACACATGTTATTCCCATTAGCAAAATTGTTGTTGTGTAGCATTGTTATTCTGCCTTTGATGCTACACACTTAGGCATGGCTTGGTTGATAAGAGATGTTATCCACTGGATCGCAACCCATCTGGAAAATGGCAGGTGCAGAGAAGCTGTGTTAGGAGACGCATGGAGAAGAACCAGGACCAATTCCACCCAATTCCTCCCCTTATGCCATCCATGCCATCTCCCTGCGCCGGCCGGTGAAGCAGTTGAGTGTGAAGAACTAAAGTTGAGTTAAAAATACGGACAACAGAAGAGCAACCCGGGTGACATCCTTCAAGTTTCGACAGTACGCCTTACGCAGACACAGAAGGGTGTGTGGTATTGACATTTTGAGGTCACGGTGATAGGAATGTATTATTTATAGGCTCGGATGGCAGAAGGGCCGATAAACTGCATTTGAAACCCTCAAGCTTTGTGATGCTAGGAAGGTTTTTCCCCCCTCTCTTTTTCTCTCTCTCAAAGATGGGTCCAAGGCTGACTTACCTGAAGGTTTGCATTTACAGAGGCATTTCCCCCCCAGTCTTCTTCTCTAAGTGGAGCCAGTTGTGTAGTCAGATGAAGGCAAGGAGAGAAAAGAATAGGTTAGAAAATTGCATAGGAAGGGAGGTAACTGTGGAGATGTTTCCTTCATATTTCTTTTCTTTTTTTAAAAAAAATACTTATTACATTTTAATTTAGGCCTTTCTTCAAGGCACTTGGGAGGTCAAATATGGGACTAGTAAATTCACACACACACACACACACACACTTTCCCCCCTCTCAGATTATTTTGTCCACCTACCAATGCTGCAAGGTAAATTAAACTGAGCAACTGGAGGACTTCACAGTTAAAACCAGTGAGTTTTCAAGCTGAATATCATTTTCCCCCTCCTTACCCAACATGCTTGAAAAGGAACTGCTTGTTTATTCTCCCACAAAAGGGTTGACCCAGGAAGGCCCATTAGCCTTCCTTGTCTCACTCTTCAATCTTCTCAGATCTCAAGAAAACCTGTTGAGGTCATGAAGCTCTTTATCTCTGGCCAAGATCTTGACTTCTTAATCACTAATAATGGGGAAAAGAACTGACTCAGATCTTTTCTGGCTTCCACAACTAAAGACTAGCTGGTAGTTTTGCAGATGGAGTATAATTCAGTGATATAGCTCATGCTTGGTATGCAGAAATTCCCAGATTCATTCTATCTATCTATCTATCTATCTATCTATCTATCTATCTATCTATCTATCTATCTATCTATCTATCTATCTATCTATCTATCTATCTATCTATCTATCTATCCATCCATCCATCCATCCATCCATCCATCCATCCATCCATCTATCCATCTATCTATCCCATTCCACCATCACCCCATCCACCCTCCCACCCTCCCACCCATCAATCCACCCAACCTGGTGGGACAGGTATATAAGTGTAATTGCTTTGCTTTGGTTGAAGTCCTATGGCACCTTCAAAGCAAACTATGAATTAAGCCCTCTTGATTGATACCTTCATTTTTTGGGTCAGGGCTAACCATTGGACGTTTTCTCCTTTAGATGAGCCCTTTCTCAATAGAGAAAGCTTTTACCCTAGTTCTCCACTCCAACTCCCTCCCTTCATTTTCTTTGGCTGCTCTTTTCCTGTCTAATCAATTATCTTCCTCGCTAGTCCTTCTCAAAGGTGAGAACTCATTATGCATATTCATAAATCACAGTGCTCGGACTTGACACTGATTGATGTAATCATCTCCCTTTCGTCTACAGGGCCTGGAATGGGAAGGGGGGTTTGCAGGGAGCAGGAAGAGATTGAGATCTGCTGGTTGTCAAACCCAGCCTCGTCTTCAGGTTTTTTTTTTAAGTCGAACATCTGTCCCTCTTCCAATGGAAGGCAAAGCTTTGCTCTCATCCCATGAGTTTGGGGAAGGCAGCAGAAACAAGCAAACAGAACAATGCCTATTTACCTACAAGACTTAGCTAGCTAGCTCAGTGGCTTAGGTTTTTGGCTGCAGAGCTAGAGGTTGGGAGTTCAATTCCTCATGATGCCTCCTTGGAGAAGACCCAGCCTTGTGCAACCTTGAGCAAATTGTACGGTTCCAGGGTGCCCCCCAGAGGAAGGCAATGGTAAACCCTTTCTGTGTATTCTCTACCTAGAAAACCTCAGAAAGGTTTGCCATAACTTAGAGTTGATTTGATGGCACACAGTTATTATTACTTACCTACAATAGTGTATTGCATAGTTTATTGTATAGCCAGGTTATCCTGCTATAGCAGGGGTTCCCAACCTAAGGCCTGTGGTTCGGATCTGGAGTCCCCAGTAAAATTTCATGTGGGGCCCCCATCCCTTCAAGAGCATTCAAGAAACAAAATGACCACCCCTTTGAAGCTGCTGGGGCAAAATGGCACCCCCATCATGCAGGCAAGGCAAAATGGCTCTCCAGCCCTTGAGGCTGACTGAGAGAGCATGACCCGGCCCCCGGCTTGAAATGTTTGGGAATCCCTGTGCTATGGTAATAGAGGAGACCATACTGCCAGGTACTCAACACCAATTGTCAGGTGGCGTTTAATTAACCTGACAACCCAGAGTACTATTGGCTTTGGGTAATAAAGTCTATAGGGAAAGGTGATGGTCCCCAAGTGAGTTAAATCCCACTTGGATCCATCTTGATGGAGGACAGCAGCATCGCCAATATTGACTTGTGGCTGCTGAGAAGGACTTTGTGTGCTAGAAGGGCTCAGGACCAGAAAGTGACTCATGGAACTGGATCAGTGGTATAGGTGTCACACTGCAATGTCGAAGGCAAACGGAAGGCCACTGCATTATATGCTCAGGACAATCTTCATGACTGATTGCAATGATGATAGCCAATATTGAGTATTGGATACAGCACTTGAATAATAATACAGTAGTGTATGAAGCAATTTGCTTGCTTTTTTAAGAACAAGGTTTAACGTTTTGCAGTCTGGAGTTTGTGGCCACCCCTTAATGCTGTTTCAATCACCCCCAGCCCCACACAACTCTCCCTTATTCCACGTTCTTTTTCTGGCAATATAAGAAGAACAATACACCTTTTAAACAGGTCTCTGGCTTCCCTGCAATGTAGGGACCAAGGTAGACCCATTCATTTCAATGGGATGTCTCTGGAATTCAAGGACTCTAAGGGATTTTGCCAGTTAGTTGACATCCTTAATGTTTTGAGAGCAGAGTCTGTCTCAAAGTCCTGCCACATTTTATTCATGTTTCCAAAACTCACGCTTGAGCATAATCACATTTGGAATTCAATTCAAATACTGTAGCTGATTTCCCTGCCAAACAGTTCTGTTTGTTTTTTTCCAGTTCGGAGCTTTTGTAAAAACCAAACAAGAGAGGAAGCATCGAAGCACGATTCTGAACAGGGATGCAATAGATGTTACAAAGGAACAATTATAAATCTAATAAAGGGTTATGCGTACCTCAAAACCATACTGAGGATATTAGCGAGGAAGACAGTACTAATCAAGTGATTTTGAAAGCCTTATCTCCCCCTGTTAACAAACAGCTATAAGAAAATTAAGGCTTATAGCTTGATTGCTTTTTAATCTAAGAAAAACCAATAAAGATATCAAAGGGTCTCGATGCCAAATGCCTTGAATGCCAAGCAGACTATCCGGGTGTCTGCACACCTTTTAATGATGAATCTATTCTCCCCAGCTTTAAATTCACAAATATGTTAACCTTTTTCTTTGAAGGGGGGGGGCACATGCACACACGTATAAGTCACATTCCATAGCAGAGTGGAAAAGAAAGATTTAATTTTTATGGATCAAAGTCTTTGGAGACTTCTGCCAAGGCTGAAATGAAATCCATTTTTGTTAAATGCTGAATGGGCTAAGGATGGCCCACAGTGGATGTGCTCGCTAGGACCTCTTTAACTATTCAGCAAATGATGGATATTAAGCAACATTTTGCTTGAAGGTACACCGGAGCTGTTCCCTCTAGGACACCACGTTGTTCATTCATTTATTCACATGTTAAGCGAACGTCCTGGTAGCTAATGACTAATAAGCAACCATGCTTTAGCTCCCAGCAATGTTAAATACTCTGATCGACCTTCGATGGCTCATATGCACAGACTCATGCACAAGAGACTATGGGTAAAAAAGTGCTAAAGGACATTCCTGACAGCTGGAGAAGAAAAGAAAGAAAGATGGAAGGAGGCTGCATTGAAACACTAGCAGTAGAAATTGACCCTGAGCTTGGTAATATTATTTCGGGAGATTACAAGTTCCAAAAATGCCCTAACTGGCTGGCTGGGGGAATTCTAGAAGTTGTAGTGAAAATGTTTCTGAATTCTGGAAATGAGCAATTTTAAAAAGCCTGTCCTATTTTATTGAGGCAAAAATAAATCTGCGCTGTTCTTGTTTTTCCTTTGATTTCCATTTCTGTTCTTTTAACAAAACAAGGAGCTCAAGTCAACTGGCAAAAAGTTTTTCTGGAGGGCAGGGGGAGGCCCAGAGAAAGTACAACAGCTGAAAATCTCATTGCAAATGGTCTGCAGAGGTTTGCAAGGAGTTACAGCTAGGAACTCCCCATTGCCTGCTAGACTGTGCAACTGATCGCACAGCCGATTGCACAACTAGTTGTGCAGCTGCACCTGTAGAACTGCTTGCTGGATATGTCTTTCACCGTGGCAGAAATTTTGCAACCAGTTGTCCAGATACATGTGGCTATGGAACAGCATTTCGGGCCAGTGGATTATAACACAAGACTGCAACTGAATTAAAAGGAATTTTCACATTGCATTTTTAAAAAATTCTTCTCTCCTTTAAAACGTTAAATGTAAAGAATTTCAAGTAACTCTGATCAACTGGGCAGGAGATCGGTTTCAAGTTATATAAGTTACATGATGACACCGGAGCAAAACAGCAATAAAGTGCCTGACAACAAAAATGATCTTCTCAGCCAAAATCATCATTATCTTTGTAAACTACCCATAGTTTCCTTCTGAATGCTCTGTATATACTCGAGTATAAGCCTAGTTTTTCAGTCCTAAACATGAGGTCAAAAAAGTGGATTCGGCTTATACTTAGGTCACTGAGTGCAATGGAAAAAGGCAGTGGCAGCTAATAGCCTTCACCACCCACTACTCCTGTCCTGTCGTCGGTGCATCTCAATCGGCATGGAGAAAATTCCTTTCTGCTGCATCTCATTTTCATGTACTGTATTTTGATTATTGAAACACTAAGCTGCTGCTACATTTGCCACCCTCGGCTTATATTTGGGTCAATCTATTTTCCTGGTTTCTCAGGTCAAAATTAGGTGCCTCGGTTTATATTCAGGTCGGCTTATATATGGTCAATGCTCTTTGACCATTGCTCCCTGTTCAGCCAAGTGGTGGTAAATACTAGAGATCTAATTGTGACAATATTCACTCCTAACATGCAAGACATTACAATTTTAGGCCACATTTACAAAATCTACCAGCAAGCTTGATTAGGAGATTCTGGACATTGCAATCCAAAAATGTAACCATTCCGACTTTTGATCTACCTATAATTTTAGAGTTGGTTAATGGAACATGTGGGACTAGCAGAAGGTTGAGGGGGTACCAGATTAAAAGGAAAATATCTATGTCCCCACTAATTCCACATACAGAAGTTTTCCTCATCACTGGTGTTCACATCATTGTACGCACACAAACATACAGTTGTACCTCGTTTAAAGAGCATAATGTGTTCCACAGGATTGCTCTTTAAGTGAGTTTGCTCTTTAAATTAAACACCATTGTAAGTGACCAATTGTGGGGGGGATTGCGAACCCCGATTTATTTGTTAAGCAAGTTTTTGGTTGGTTTTATTTGTTAAGTGAAGCGAACATTTAGAGAAAATTCTGCTCTTTAAGCAAGTTACTCTTTAAGTGAGGCACTCTTTATGCGAGGTTTGACTGTACATGTAACAACACACCCAATGTGTAAGGATCAATGTGATTCAAATCCAGCACATAATAATTACTTAGGGATAAGTTCTGCTGAACTTTCTGAAGCTTACTATGAATTTTGCAGGTGCAGCCTGTAAGAACACAAGGCCTTCAATTAAGCGTTTCCTCTGGTTCAACTAAATGCCCCAGCTCAGATGAAAACACAAATCATATTTCAACCTAATGCTGCTGTTACAGCTGCTATAAGAGGAATGGACAGGGATGCGACATGCAGCTGTCCAGATGTTTTTGGTCCCAAACCTCCCTTCGGCAGAACCAGCAATGAGGAATTATGGGAAATGCAGTTCTCAAAACATCTGGAGGGTCCCCACCCCTTACTCAAATGCTCAAGCCAAAGTGGGTGTTTAGCAATATTTATTAAAACCATCTTCTAGAACTATTTGGTTAGTCGTATTCTTTAATACGGAGAGTGCCATGTGCTGCCACTTAATGAATCTATTTTATTACATTTGTCCTGAGCAATTTTGGTAGGTTCATAAACTACGTAAGTTAATAATATGTATAATATATCTAGATGCAGATTTGCTCAGAGAAGCGCTCCATCGCTTCCTCAAGGCTCTCATTGTGTGGTTGTCTTCCGTGTCAAGCTCCAAGATGTCTGGAAAGTGTAAATGAATTATTTCTTTGCCATGATTAAGCTTAAAGTTGGAAATAAAATACGTCAATCAATCGAGCGGGGAAATATTCCTGCTGTCTAAACCGGTTATGCAAAACACCCGAGGTCCATAGCTACAATCAATTAGGTCAAGGAAAGCAATAGCATTCAAAGCCATCAATGAGTATCACTTGAATCCCTCATTATTTTTAGCATCAGTGGAAATGCATGTAACCGGCCAGGCCACTAAAATGGGAATACCATTACATACGAGTGTCGTGTTTCCACTCGAGCTTCCGCTAAATTAACATCTCAGAATTAAATTTTATTTTCAAGCCAAAGAGACCAGGCAGAGATGATCTTTAAGAAGTGGGAGGGGTGCGTGCGTGCGTGCGTGCATGCGTGTGTGTGTACATGCTTTAAAAAAGGACCCAACTGCAAGCTGGATTCAGCAATGCTTGTATTCTGAAAGGGCAACAGATCTTTGTTCACTCAAGCATTCTTTATAATACCCTTTATGAAACATTTCACAGGGGAAGAATCAAACATCACGGGAAGTCTGACACAGCTTTCTTGATGGACCTAAGCTGTAAAGTGCTTAGTTTCTTCAGCCTCACCAGTGTATACATGAGAAAGCTAATGGGGAAGGTAGTTTAAGAGATTATAAAGGGGGGAAACTTTGGTAAAGTTGGCACAATGTAACACCACCTGGGATGGCAGGGGCCAAATATGACCTCAATACACCTTGTTCCCATACCTGTGGGGCTTTAAAAGGTTGGGTACGTCAGGAAGCTGTGCAAGAGAAATCTGTTAGCTACAGTTGTCTACATGCTGGTGAAGAATCAACAGACAGTCACTCACAGGCTTAAAGTACTAAGAACATGCAGAAGAAGAATGAGATGATAGTCAACGGAAAGCAGAGGTAAGTGTGCTGGCCAGCAAATCCCCACAGTAGAGTGACAACCGTCTGAGGTCAACCAAAAAGACACAAAAATAGGAAATTTTGGGATTCTGGATTTCCCATTCAAGGAACGTATGATGTCCTGAGATATAATGGAAAAGGGATGTCTACTAAACTTTCCTTCTCCATTCCATCTCAATTTTGCCATATCACCCCTCACCACTCAATTTAGTGCACATTGAAGGTGTAAGAAGGTGATTTTAATCTGTGTATTATTCGGGGGGGGGGGAAAGCAAAGTGGGGAGTATTTCAGTGCATAGGGAGTCAGGCAAGGAAGCTTGAAGAAGGGGTTGGGCTGAATTAAGGATCTCTAGCATGCTAGTTTCTGTTTTGACACGTTGAAGATTTTTTAAAATCCAGAGCAATAGCTTTCATTTTAGAGCAGGGATTCCCCAGCCCCGGCCCATGGTGCCATTTCATGTGGCCTTCCAGCACCCCTGGAAGTGGACGCAGACGTGTTTACATCAGCCATAAAATGTGCCCACACATGTGTAAACAAGCCCGTGGCTGTTGTAAACACGGAAGCGGGCAGATTTACGACAGCCGTAAATGCACCCGCTTCCACCTCTGAGGGCGTGGACAGACCCGTGGAGTAAAAAGGTTGGCCACCCCTGTGCTAGATCCTTCCCTATCCTGTCTCTGGCCCACTCAACTGTCCGGGGGGTGGGGTGGGGGGCTGGCCAGGCCTGTGGCTTGAAAAGGTTGGCCACCCCTGCTTTAGAGTATCCAGGGTGACTGAGAAGATTTGTGGGAAGATGTGAGTTGGCAGGGAGTAAATTTCACAGCTACTAATGGAGGGAGAAGGAAGAAAAGAAACTGATGGAAGTTTTGTCTGCACTCTGGTAATTGAGTGGTAGTTGATAGCACTGAATTTCACCCTCCAAAGCCATGCAGATGATAGCGCATTATTACTGATTCCCCACCCCCTTCCACAATACAGACAGATATCAAGACCATTTTTAAGTTCTATATCTTATTGTGTGTACACAGATCATAGCTCATGGATTGGATCAGGAGATCCCAACCTTTCAAAGCCGGGGGCCGGGTCACGCACCCTCAGACAGCTTTGGGGGTCAGACAGCCATTTTGCCTTTCCTACACCACATGCCACTTCCTGGTGTGGTGGAGACAGGGGGGCACATGAAATTGGGCTGCGCACGGGCCACAGATTGAGAATTCTTGGATTAGATCAAGCGTTAGCCTGGTCAAACCACTGGGCCGAGTGAGATAGTGAACTCAACTGCCAGCCCAGTTGGTTTTTAAACACAAAATTACATTGGTAACCATTTCCCTCCTTTCTTCAGGCATCAGAATATTTTGTGGCAACCCTAATTGCAGTGAATAACTTCACATATCTGGGAATATTTGGAATCTGGCATTCAGCAGTCTTCTCTGTAATTCCTGTTCACGCACAGGTCTGGAGAAATATTCCTCTTTCAAGGAGAGTGGTTTATGTTAATCAGAAAGAGTTTCTTTCGAAGGAGTTTGGTTAAGCAAACAGCATAGAACTATGGGAACCATTATTTACTTTTTCTTCAGTCAAAGAATAAATGCAGTAATATTATCATTAGCCAGTTACATTTGCAATATTAGCTACATGGCATGATAATTTGAAGCAGCAGCTCTAAACTCTACTAGAACGTCAAAGGATAGCTTGGGTTATTTTTCAGTAGCTTTAAACCTAACATCATAAAATGTCTGCCATGGGAAAGAAGAGTGAGGCAGATACAGTAACTGTGGCTTTAAATTATAGCTATCATTGTTTCAAAGGGTACTCTGTTAGAAACCACAGCAGGCTTTAATATCTTACCCCTTATCCCTAGAGGTGTATTGACAGCTCCACCCTACAATCTATTTTATTGATAAAAGAAAATTGGCCATCAGCTACAAGGCAGAGGAAGGCATGGGGAGTGGGGCACATACAAGCATTTATTTATGTTAACTTCTCTTAAATGTATGTTGACATTTTAGCCACTTAACCACTGTTGAAACTAATTAGAATATAACTTTTAAGGCAAAGGTAAAGGTCCCCCTTGCTCAAAAGCCAATTAACCCTGTCTCTAGGGTGTGATGCTTTTCTCTGTTTACAGCCAAAGAGCCAGGACTGTTTGCATCTGCAGATGTTTCTGTGGTCACAGGGCAGGCATGACTAGATGCTGAAATGCACAGAATGCTGTTACCTTTCCCACCAAAGTGGTACCTGTTTATCTACTTGCAATTTCTTGCTTTTGAACTGTTGGGTTGGCAGGAGCTGGGACAGACCACTCCATCACACAGGAGTCAGCTCTCGAACTGCTGGTCTGCTGACCTCCCAGTCATCAAGCGCAATGTCTTAATCAGAGGGAACAAATAAGAGCAATCAAAGCGGCAACATGCAGAATTAGAGAAACTCAGGTTGAAACAAATTGCTATTTTCCCATCTCAAAAAATCTCCTAACAACATCCAAGCTGTATATTTACTTCTGCTTTGAATTAAAAGGCATTTGACAGGTGGACAAGAGACAGAAGACCAGCCTATCTTCCTTGAGCAGAAATTTCCAGAGCCTGGGCACAATGATGAAAAAAAAAACCAAAAAAAAAAAATCAAGACTAATTTGCTCCATGAAATGTACTTTGGAATGATGCATTGTGTGTCATTGTACTATCGCCCTGGACATCAAAATAAATCTTACTTTATTACATGCACATTGTTTATAAAAGTTGTAGGTCACAATAGGGGTAAGAGCAGAGGGGGCCTTGGGAAAAAACAAGATGGAGAAGCAACAAGGTTGGCCTTTGGTCTTTCAAACACTTTGCAGACTTTGATCTTATAATTATTTTTAATCTGTTTTGACAAAAAAAAAGGTTGACATTAAATGGATTTCAAAATGCTCTTTTTTAAAATGACTCATGGTTTTTTTGTTGGGCAATATTTTGAGTACCCTCTCAAATGGCAAAGTGACAAAATAGATAAGGAATAAATAGGTAGTGGAAATATTAGAAAAAGTATATAATTTGAGGGCAGCCATTGGGATATAAAATGACATTCATTCCCCAAATGACAGCTGACTGACTGGTTAGTTATTAGTTAGCTGATAAAGCCAATTAATAACAAACCAGCATTTTTATCAATAACTGCCTGGGTCGGGACTCTGCAATGAAACTCCAAGGTATATTTTTTTCTAGTGCCTGTCTTTTACAATTGGTGATTCCAATGACTGATTCCTAGCAAACCTGAGTGCTATTGATAACCAATCTATATAGCATACTGCAGAAACAGAATGAAAGAGCTTTGTAAAATGTAAATTGGGAGTGGGTTGTAGAAGAGGTCATTGACAACATGAACAAAGTCTTCTTTTTTTAAAAAAGAAAATGCATTAAAGAGGAAGTCAAGATTGAATTTTAGGAAACAGGTTTTAGTAAAAATTTTAAGATAGTGGAGGAGGGTAGACAAGAACAGAGCAGGTGGAATCCAGCAGCTTCCCCATGGGAATAATGTACTCTCTACATCTCATAAACCAGGTCTTTTATGAGAAGATCATGTCCCCATGGGTTGAAAAGAGTGGAGGTACTTTATACGACAAAGTCCTGACAATAAATCATCCTGAATCGAAAAGGTTGCTGGCATTTTCGCTTATATGCCTTTTCATTAAAGGTAACTACCACTTTAAGCAAATTGTTTCAGGGACTGGAATGTAGCAATAGCTGATCTAATTAGCGCAGGCTGTAATTTAAGAGGGTTCGTTATGTCACAGACATTATGGCTCCGGGGTATTACTGGAGGACTCATTTGTAGTAGTTGAAAAGAATTTCTTGTGAACACATATAATGTCATCCCTTTACCTAGGATGCAGATTTAAGATGACTCAATGCATTTTAAAAAAAATTAAATCCTTTTTTTTTTTAAAGGAAGGATTGGGTTCCCACACAGTCGTAAACAAATCTTCAAATCATGCAGATTTATGCTTTGCAAAATATAATGTACATTAAAGATGTCCACACAATATTCCTTTCTGGAGGAATTCATGGGAATGGCAGCTCACGTTCAAAATTAAACCCTTCTGTATTACAGGCTCAAATGTACGAAGAGGTGGAAAGTCTGTAGGAGAGGGCATTTCTATGGCATGAAATCATAGCCAATATGCCTTTTAAAAAAGTCCCTGAAGGAGTAGGAAGACCTTCAAAAGTTTTGAATTTGCTTTTTTAAAAAAAAACTCACTCCAAGACACTGAATTGGCTCTGTTTTAAAATATTTATGTGTAGCTCTTCAGTAACAAAATTCCATCAGTTACTACTAATGACAACAAAATGCTGATGCCAATAGAAAAATCCACAGTAAAAAAAATCAGTGCGCAAGTTGTGAGCTGAGAAGAACGGATCCGATCTTCTAGCAAGGAACAGGACGGTTCTCAGGCTTGAACTGCTGGGTAAAACTCATAAACATCACGAAGTATCTATCCTAAAATGTTGTATCTGCTACGGTAAAGGTAAAGGTCTTCTTTGGTCGAAGCCAGTTGTATCCGAGTCGTGGGGGTGGTGCTCATCTCCGTTTATAGCCTACAGGCCAGTGATGTCTGCACATTCATACCTTTCCATGGTCATGGGGCAGGGGTGACTAGAAGCCGGAGCACAAGGAATGCTGTCACCTTTCCCGCCAAAGCAGTACCTATTTGTCTACTTGCAATTTCTTAGTTTCAAACTGCTAGATTGACAAGAACCGGGAAATACAATGGGAGCGCACTCCATCATGCAGTACTTAGGTCTTAAACATTCTGGTCATCACATTCAATGTCTTAACCGCTAAGCTACCACATCCCTTTCTGCTACAGTAGCAGTTGTCTACTATAGATAACACATATATTAATGTGCGAGGAACATTGAAAGGAAGAATAAAGCACACCCACTCAGCCCTCAACAGTGTTACTTTGCACAGAGGGGAATTCATATACAGTACTAGACTGGTGTGAAGCATTGTGTGTGGGACTACCCTAGCCTAGAACATAGTTAAAAACCTGTAATGGACTGCAACAGATTCAATGTTTGTGGCTGATAAATGATCAGGTCTATCCTGTGCCTGTTACAATGGCCGCCTATTTATTTCTAAGGCTGTTACAAGATGGTGTTTTTGGCTTTTAAATGCTGAATGGGTCACATGACCATCCAAGCATGTAAATGGCCAAAGTTGCTACTCTTTAGGTCATAAAAGAGATGCAGGCTAACAAGTAGCCTCCCATCTTTGAAATGTATTCCTCAGGAAGATATTCGGTGCGCACTGATTTTTTTTACTGTGGATTTTTCTATTGGCATCAGCATTTTGTTGTCATTAGTAGTAACTGATGGAATTTTGTTACTGAAGAGCTACACATAAATATTTTAAAACAGAGCCAATTCAGTGTCTTGGAGTGAGTTTTTTTTAAAAAAGCAAATTCAAAACTTTTAAAACACACCAGTTGTGTTGTTTGGAATTATAGCAACACTGAAACTGGTGTCAAAACAGCAATTTGTTTTTCCATGGGCATTGTAAGCCATTTTGCATAAGATCTTAACTATAAAGTATGAATTAATCATATTTTAAGTAAATAAGTGCTTAAATAAGTGAGTTAAGTCTTGTAAAGACTTCAGTAGACCTGGTGGGTGGATATTTATTTTGATTATTTTTAACTATCTTGCAGAATACACTTTGGCTTGATATGGGGTAAAACTGGGAGCGACCCTTTGACTGGACAGAAGTTGTGGCACGATGAAAGAAATCTATTGTTCACTTGCAAAAATCATGCATGACCTCTGTGTAGCCTGGAGAAACCCATCGACAATAGGTAGAGTGAATGTTAACATTGGCAAGACTGAATACTGGGTTGGATCAATGATTAGTTGCAGCTTTGACATCTGGGGTCGTTATTGATCCCATCATTGTAGGACCAACTCTCCTGTAAGCTTTGTAACATGTACAAAAGAAGCAATTAGATAAGCTGCTTTGATTTCATGTCATTTTTAATTAATGCCCCAGCAAGATTCCTAATGTATGCCCATATATTAAGACAAGTCCCTAGAGTGCATTGGGGATTTTTAGCAGGTTAGTTACAGGCCTTTTGGTGAACCTTCCAAGCATATGTAAGACTAGAGGGCTGATTTTCTTATTTTGGTTCCTCTCAAATTGTTAAGATGATGACTTCAAGAGATCTCAGATCATGACTTCCAAGATTTGGTTGTGCTGCTTGAAACTGAAGGAAAGTGTTGTGTCAGCATCACTTGCTGATTCTATTGGAGCTTGTGACTACCTTCCAAGCTTCTTTCTACTTCACCTTTCTCCATCTGAAAGGAAACACCATGAACCAAGATATGTGGAAGCCTTACTTTCTCTTCTGATTGTCTGGCCAGACATCCTGCTATGCTGCCTGCCTCGCTGCCTGAGGAACACCTGTGGTGAGGCAGAGGGGAAGACGCCGAGGGCCAGCACTCTCTCCAGCAGCAGGTACTTTAAAAGCCCTTGGCTGCTGGCTCTGCCTGCCTCGCCGCCTGAGGAACACCTGTGGCCAGGCTGGGAAGCCGCCGGGGCTGCCATCCCCCGCAGCGCCTGGGCTGCCGGCATCTGGAGGGGAGCCCCGCCCGAGCGGGAAACTTCAAAAACTGGAGGCGGCAGGACCATCTTGCCCCACCGCCGCTACCGCCGGACAGAACTTTAACGGCACTCGGATGCTCTCCCCTGCCGGCCAGGCGGGGAGAATGAGGAACACCTGGGGGCTCCGGGCGGGCGGCTTTAAAAAGAACTTTCCTGCCGCCGCCGCCGCAAGACCAACCCCGGACGCTCGGACGCTCTCCCCTGCCGGCCGGGCGGGGAGGATGAGGACCAACTGGATGAGGGCCAGCCAACTAAGGACGCCAGCTCCGCTAGTACCACCACAGCTTTACCACGGTCAGCCACTTCTCCGGATAAATGTATATTGTTACTAATTGAAATATGTAATTGAAATATGTATAAGGGATGAGGATTTTCCCTATTGCTCTGTACTGTATATCCTTGACTGTTCTTGTATTTCTTTAATTGTACCCTATTTATATTTTTATTATTTTTATGAAGGATGTATTGACCACATTGATTGTATTATATGTGTTATATTGTATGTATATTATGTTTTTTGTAACATTGTTAGCCGCTCTGGGTTGCTTCGGCAAGGAGAGCGGCATATAAATTGAATTTAATAATAATAATAATAATGGTAATGGAGAAGACTGTACAGCCAGCGACTCAATGCTGAGTGTTGGGTGGCAGTAAATAATCTGACTCCCTAAAGGGGCCAATGACTATGGGCGGGTGAGCCCCTTTAGGTGGGGAGATAGCCCCCTCAGTGGAGGAAATGCCACTGGAAACCATCATATTGGGCCCAACACCAAAATGAGCAGAGGAGGAACTCTAATTCTCAATGGTCATGGAGGTGGAAGAGGCTGTGCCAGATGGATTGACTGTGAAGACACACCTTGTTAATATCCTCATGGCTGCAGCAGTCCATTGCATCCCTGGTGTTAAATCCTTCATGTATCATCTCATATGTTCTGCAGGAGATGGCTCCATGATCACAGTTTATGGATCACTTCATGGCAAGCTGGGATCCACCTTAAACAAATCCATGCCAGTGGCATTTTTCCTGTGGAATTCATTTCCGGGGGGGTGGGGGGGAATGCATACTAGGATATGAGTATCAGCCGATGACTTCTCTTCTACTGTGATCTCTGTGGTAGATGGATCAACAGATTTAGACTGATGTGGGATGTTCTGCAGATGATTCAGAGAACATACAGAGACCTAGCTAACCCTGTCCTCCTTCAGGCCAGGTTCCTCACCCTTGAGTGACTTTTCTGTAGCTATTTTATGGTTTCCTATTCATTCACCCCCTTCCCATTAGTCTATGACTTTTGAGAATCTGGGAAAGTTGGCCTTGAAGACAACCTTCCCACTAGTCCCTTTGATCTTCACTTAACTGGGTATTAATACTACCCTTCCTAAATCCATTGATGAAAGTTGCCAGAGACAAGATGCTGTGAAGCCACTGTGAAAACCTGTTTCATCAGCTTCATAGCAAAATCCATGCAGCCAGCAAGAAGCGCCCTAAAGAACCGCCTATAATCATACAATGTTCAGGTCAACCTTGGATATATTTTCATGGAAGTTTTTGGTTTTTAGGATCTCACAGCAAGTGGAAACCTCACTCGGTATTCATGGAACATTAAACCAATCAATTGTCCATGGGATGTGAGGATCAGTGAAAGTCCATTAAACTGATTAATAATTGGTTTGCTGACAAGTTAAGTGTCTCGTAGCCGTTAAAACTAAGTATATTTTTAACGTATCTGACTTCCTCCTATTATCTGTCATCTCCTTTGGAAAGATGGTCAAGTTAAAAAGGCTGATAATTGGACCCATGTCAAAGCTTTTGTATCATTAACATACTCAAGTTATTACATTAAGCATGGTCTCTTCCACTTAGAGTAATTTCACATGGCCAAAATCAGACCTTGACTATTGGCATCTGCATCAGAAAGTTACTTTCGTACTACTTTGTTCTTTTGTAAAAGAGACACCTTTCTGGTGCATACAAGGGTCTTCTCTCCTCAAACAGTAAAGGGCTTTTCAAAAGACATGACTAAGAGGAAACAGTCAAAGAGCCCAATCCTCTTGTTTCAACTATATTACAGAAGGTGCCAAAATATATACACATTTTAAGAGATGTTATCTATGTCTTACTTTTCAAAGTTGAATTTCAATAACAATGTATAGTACAGGAGTTCTCAACCTTTTTAAGTGGGGGTGGGTGAGTTGGGTCACACACCTTCAGACAGCTTCAGAGGCCGGACAGCCATTTTGCCCTTCCTCCACCCCATGACACTCCCTGGTGTGGTGGAGGCAGTGAGGGGGGGGGGACATGAAATGGTGCTGCAGGTCGCATCTGGCCTGCAGTCCGCAGGTTGAGAACCCCTGGTGTAATATGTTGTTCAAAAGAATTAATGTTTGAGTCACCATGCAACAAGCAGGACATTCAAAGAAATGGTGAAGCACAGTTTTCATTTGTGCAGCAGAATACCATTTTGAAGAGGTACAGTTGAGTTTCCCCAAAGTTCTCCTGACTTAACACATCTTGACTTCTTCCTATGGGAGACCTTAAAGGATGTGGTGCACTGAAGAAAACTGGCTACACTGGTGGTACCTCAGGAAGGATTTGAAATTGTACGCACAGTGATATAAGTTGGTCAAAGTTGCTCAAGCAATAGTTTGCTGTAATCAGAAATGTCTGGACACTGATTGTAACCTGAAAGAAAGAATTCTAAATATGATAGGTAAAGGGTAAAGGTTACCATTGTTCGAAAGCCAGTTGTATCTGACTCTAGAGTTCAGTGCTCATCTCTGTTTATAGCCAAGGAGCCAGAACTGTCTGTGTTTGCAGATGTTTCCATGGACATGTGGCAGGCATGACTAGACCACCGGCATACACAGAACACTGTTACCTTTGCTGCTGAAGTGGTACCTATTTATCTACTTGCAATTTCTTGCTTTCAAACTGCTAGGTTGGCAGGAGCTGGGACAGAGTTGGGAGCTCACTCTGTTGTGCAGCACTTGAGTCTCAAACTGTTGACCTGCTGACCTTCCAGTCATCATGTGCAGCTTCTTAACCACTAAGCCACCACAGTCCCACTCTAAACATGATAGGGATGTGTAAATTGGTTGATTTAAAATCCAAATAATTGCTCATTTTTCCAACCATTTCAGCCCAATTCCAAATGATATTTTTGAACTATGCACAAATGCCAATATGCATTTTGTGTGTATTTTGTAATGTAAATCATTAATGTACATCTTACATTATATACTTAAAGTAGTCCATGTTGATTAATGCATTCTGGAATTTATGTTCCCCAAAAAAGGAACACTTTCCAAAGCAACTTATATAGATGTATAATCTGATCTGGCAGGTTTCTTCTTCTAAGAAGAAAATGAGGCTATGTCAATGTTCTTAATACTGAGAAGGAAAGAAGACCGTGGGAAACATAGACTGCATGAAGGTTCTTTTTTAAAAAAAAATCCCATTTTTCATTTGTAACACAAGAATAATGATATTATCCCCCAGTAAATGACATCGGCACCTGCAAAATGGAAAAGATGGCATTCAGCAGAATAAAGATCATCCAGAGATACACCAGCATAAAGCTGCTTGAACATTTTGGGGAACTTTCAAAAGGCATGATGGATCTATTAGTCCAAAAGCAACTTTTAGATTTCTAAGCCAGTTTTTTCTCTTTTTTTATGCTGGTACTCTGTAGCACAAACTAATTGTTTTGACTCATGTTGTGTGTCAACTTACCTCCAACTCAATGCTCCAATTCCCTTTCCTTTCCCGCACATATTACTTTCCATTGGAGTCTACAACAAAATAAAATTCAACCTCAAAAGGCAGCCTGAGCAATAGATCATGGTGGAAAGATCATACGACACCATGCTTGGAGACCCACTCTCTGCTTAAGCGATGTTACAAACTTACAATATTAAATATGACCCATCTCTCCCACCCACTCAACTCCACTTTAATGTCAATTCCCAAAACAGAAAGAGTAGGGAGTTAGATATTGCAAAGGGAGGACAAGACTTAACTCATCCATGACGTCCACTGTCTTTCTCAACCTCACCAATCAACAAGCATGAGTCTGGAATGAATAGCTTCAAATTACAAGAAAGGAGATTTTGACTAACCATAAGGAGGCATTTTCAGAAGATGGCAATAGATGTTCAACAGTAGAAGAGAATACAAAAGAAGTTGGTGGACTCTCTTTCATTATAAGGCTGTTTTAAAAACAGAGATTTGATAATAATCTATCAATGATGCTTTACTTAAGATTTCCATCATGATACAACCGACAGGGTCCCTTCAAACTCTTCAGTTTTAAGGTTCTATTCCATGAGCAGAAAGTCATAAAGCTGTATAGCACCATTTCATTTGATTTAAGAGGCTAGCGAAGGTGAAGCTTGGTTAAACCTTGAATGTCAAGTCACCAAAAGTTGACAAAGTGCAATCACTAAAAATGAAGAACTGTTACATGCCAGTCACAACCCAGATAACCTAAGGGCCCGAATGACAATAAGAGCACATCATTTGCTCTTGTATTCCAGTAGTGTATCTAATGATTTCAATCCAATGACTTTATCTAAATAAGAGAATACTCCTTCAATCTGACATAGTTTTCATCTTCCTGTAATCCTGAAACTTCATGGGAGATATCCAAAGAACACTTTGATCTTTTTTTTTTTTGGTCTTGATATTCTTAGAGGACTTGGAAACATTGAATTTACTTTTTCTCCAGTTGTATAAAAAGACATTCATTTTTCTATGTCACAGCTGTATACTGGCCATCTCAACCTGTTGCCTTCCATTTTTCTTAACTTCAGTCCCCTTGCCTATTTGCAAGGTGGAACTGATGGCAGTTGCCATCTAAAACAACTAGAGCAGGGTTTCTCAACCTTGGGCCACCAGGTGTTCTTGGACTTCATTTACCAGAAGCCCAAGTTGGCACACCTGCTGATAAGGGCTTCTGGGAATTAAAGTCCAAGAACATCTGGGAGCCCAAGGTTGACAAAATCTAATCTAGAGGGTACCATGTCAGGGAAGACTGCTATAAAGAAAATGGTATTTGAGTTTGTAACATGCACACATCTCTTGTTCAAGTTGACAGATTCTGTTGTCAAAGAGCTGGCTCTCATTTTGACAATGTCACCAACAACTGTCATGCTTAACTTTCATCTAATGTGTTTAACATATGCAACCCATCTCAACTAATATGCAGTGATAAGGCATGCAATTTTTACTGATATGCCAAGTTTCCTCCAGGATATTTTATATATATATATACACACACACATATATTCTTAATAGCCAACACAAACTATTATTGTCTTCTAGATTTTGGATGAAGAACAGCTGGCTCTCTGTCTGCAAATCAAGCAGATTAGTCTCAATGGAAGAAAGGATAGCTTTTAAAAACTGGATTTTCACCTCCGTCAGCCATCAGCTGGAGACCTTTAGCTGGCATAACTGAATGACTAAGAGGTGAGGTAATGAATCTCCTTGTTCACCATGAACAATCAAGGTGACATTAAACAAGCCATGAATAGTCGGACCTCAGTAACACACCTGATAATTGTTGTAAGAATGGTTGGAGTGACTAGAATGTGAAAAGAAGCACTCAACTTTCAAACATCTTCACATCTACAATGGCCATTGAACATTGTAGATCAATAGCTAATCTAGCTCCCATCCTATCTCAATATCTCAACTCAAAACTGCCTAGTAAGGAAAAACAGGAGGAAAGGATGTAGACAAAGACATTTTGATGCACTTCTGGAATGCCATAGATTTCTTTTTGCTGGCAATCTAATTCATAGCTGTTTTGCTTTAAACTCAACAGTGCAAAAATCTCTAGAGCAGTCTGGAGGTACATAATGCATTACCAATAAATAGCATTCTTGCTCTGCTTTGGATCTGGAATGGAGACAGCTTCTGAATTTGGTATACATTACCTCCAGATCCAGATCCAGATCCATCATGGAAAGAAGGACCAAGAAAGCTGTGTTCAATGGAGAGTTTTCTTCTAATCATCAATGGTAGAATACTAAATATGCAAGCTGTGGAGGAGCACACAGGATCAGACTACAAGGAGTGAGTCATCCTTGTATGATTAATGGAAAGAGCATTGGACCAGGATTCAAGAGAAGTGGGTTCAAATCCCTGATCAACAATAACAACTCACTCTAAATTACCCTTAGTCAACAACTCACTGAAATTTTGCATAACTCCAAAAGCCCTATCAGCATTGCCATTAAGTCAAAATTGTGGTGATAATATATAACAACATCATTGTGTTGATTTTAGTTGATGCCCATCTTAACTCTGCCATTCAACCTGAATAATCAACTTGAAACTAAAATTGTAACCCATACATATATGGAAGAAGAAAATACCTTGCGGATCTGATAACAAATCAGAGGCAGAGGGGAGGCGTATAAGCATTAACACAGGCATATAAAGAGTCCAAATCTAAAGAACAGTTCTCTTGTAAGGTCCAGCTGTTTCTTCCAAATATTTCCAAAGGGCCTTCATATGTACAGTTTCAGAGGGAATATTAATACTTAATATTGAAAGAAAAAAAATCCCACTAGGTTACCTCATGTTCTTCAACTCTTCTCACTCTACTTCTTATTCTTCCACACCTCATTACAGTGAAATCTGTTAGGACTGGACAGGTGTGAGTTCAGTGCTGTCCTAAATAGCTCTCAATGGGGCGTCCCCTGAGTGGAGCTCCTCCAGCAAAAATCCTCTCAGCCCAGAATAATTTCTGAAACTAAATTATTATTATTATTGGGACAAATTTGGCCACTATGATTTTATGATTTGACCTATTCTCTTACAAAAGTCCATCTATTCACTACAACTGCAAATTGCACTCTTCCAGTTGATGGTGGTGAAGAAAATGATTGGGGTTTTTTTACAAAAAAAATTCCAACATTTATTTGCTTAAGAAATTTCTATCTAACCCTCCTTTAAAAAACCATCTAGAACTCAAAAACATTCATAGTGGTTAACAGGAGTCAATGCCAAATAAGGACAGGAGCCAATAAAAACAACATCTAATTCAAAATATTTAATTTATTTTCATTGCCTCTCTTCGATCTATGTTTTGCTGGCCGCTTTAATTGCTACCTCAGTGAAAGCAATTCTATTTACTTTCAATGTGGTGATGACTTAGCTGGCTCAGGCATGTAACTTAACTGAACAGGAGATGCCAGGGGTTCAAACATGAGAATTTTCGGCGTGTAACCTACCGCTGAGCTAAGCAGCCCTCTTAAGAGTCCGGAAAGTTGAGGAAATAGGGCTGGATTCCTTTTCAGGCCCACATTTCAGGGAAAATATCCCCGCCAACTTAGTTGACAGGAAGGCAAAGGTTTACAATAGCAGACAGCTCAACTTTATACAGGATATTAATATCATCTACTTAAGGAAATAATATTTTTGGTTCAATTCATTTTTTATTAGTACCTTAGCACTAGGGAGCAGTGAGGCCTCAAAGTATAATTCCAGTGGCTCATAAAGCTCTCTAAAATGTGAATAGCATTCAACCCGTGCACACAAAAAATTCACAGCTGGTGAAAAAGCAAAAATTCTCCAGCTGTTTTGTAACCAGGATCATTGCTTGCTCTCCTTCCATTTCTCCCCTGCCGCTCAGCTGGTTTCTTAAACTCTGAATATTAGCTGACAGGGGTGATTAGCTGGCATATTCAAAGAGTCAGTGAATATTAACAGCTTCTTAGGCAAATGGAGAAAATATGCTCCACAACCCTCCCCCCCCTCTTTATTCTGATATGATCATCTTCCACCTGATGGGCGCACAGATTTTCTCTCTCTTTGTGGCAAAGAAGGGATTTAAGCAGCTCATTCCCATTAGTATTAACAGGAATTACCTGTAATAATCCATAGCACATTGAATGAGAAAATGTCCGCCAGTAATTTTTGTCCTCTCTTCCTTTCTCCCTCATAACCACAGGGAAGCACCATTAATGCAGATTAATTGAGATTGGTTAATAGGAACAATTTACTTATTCCTCATTTCTTCACATAATTTCTCCTCTGTTTTGTAAGCAGACTTGTAAACAGTTCTGGATTCAGTAATGGTACACCTATCTGCAGGTTTCCTCTGGGGAGGACCAGTTTGTACCCCTTCCTGGCACCTGAAGATGGTGAGCAGGTCATGTGGAAGGCATGACTAGATATCAAAGCACACAGAATGCTGTTATCTTCTCCGCCGAAGTAGTACCTATTTAACTACTTGCAATTTCTTGCTTTCGAACTGCTGCCTCGGCAAGAGCTGGGACAAATGACAAGAGCTTACTCCGTCATGCGTTGTCTACATTGGGCAACTTTGCTTTGACTTGAATTCCTGCATTAAGCATGAATTTGGACTTGATGGTCTCATAGATTCCTTCCAGCTCAGTCATTCTATGGTTCAAAGTTTTTGCCCTACATAGTTAACCCAGTGCATTCCAGCCTGTGGAGAGGGCAAAGCAGAGGAAGAGCCCTGTTGAATCCACCACACATGCTGTCACTATGTGCAGGCATTTTAATCAAAAAAGGAGGGCCATTTATGGATTCAGAGCAATGTTACTGCAGCCCAAGAGAAATATCAGAAGGTGAAGTGGAGGTTGAGCAGGAAAGAGTACATGATTGCAAACATTTGGGGAGGACCACTGTGACAGAACTCAAACAGTTTATAAATGCAAACATTTGTGGATTGCAGGCATTACGGAGTTCAAGAAGTATATAAATAAAATATCAATCTCCATTTGAATCTGTTTTACATCATAGACTTTTTAGGAATTGATCTCAATCATTACGCTACATGGCAAAGCCACGCTCCAATGACAGTACACATGTAAAGCTCCAGTTCGTGGTTGATGTGAAAATCAGAACATGCTGTTGGTATGGCTTGAAATGCCAACCTTGTTAACTAGAAGAACTGGCTCACTATAATAGACTATTCTTCCCTCAAATTGCTGGGTTTCTCTATTTTCTTCTTATTCCTTATTCCATAGCCACATCCTTCAGCTAGGCACAGCACTTTGAGAACCAGAGTTGGTAAGAAATCATGTTCTGTCTTTACAGAGAGAGAGAGACTGTATCATGATCTTATAAAATTGGATGGAGACAGAGATGGAGACGGAGATGGTTCAAGATACCCAATGTGGTATAGTTGTCGCCACTGCAACTCATATCTGAGAATGCATTTTTCCAGGAAAAATGCCATTGGGGTGAATTTGTTTAAGGTGGATCCCAGCTTACCATGAAGTGACCCACACACTATGATCACAGAGGATCTCCTGCAACACATATGAAATGAGACATGCCAGATTTAACATCGGGATTCAACAACATACACAGGGAAATTGCAGAATTCTGCAGTTTTCCTGCCACAAAGTCAAGAATGAATGACCAGCCTAGATGACTGCCCACCACACAAAATAATTCCCATTTCCAAACGGGAAGTCTTTACCTTATTTTATTCATAATGCCCGAGACCTGTAAATCTCACATCAAAACATATTTTATTTTAAAGAAATAGGCCTCAGCTGATGGTGCATACCAAGTTTCAGCCATGAGGAAATGTTTATGCATGAATTACCACCCTCTGAAAAATACATCTATATGGGGTTGCAATAGGAATGGAAATATATACAAGCCATTAACTGTAGCAACAGGACTGGGCCAGTGCTTAGACATATACGTATCATATTTATTGACGGGTTAACAGCGTCTTAACAGGCTCTAAAGCTCCCAAAGTTGGAAACTTTGTCATGTGCTGAAGCCAAAGATTAAGGGCCATATTTCACTGTGGAATTAACACTTAGAACTCATGAATTTACTGGATAGGGATTTACCTTTGAAAAATCTTATGCAACCAAAATGTATCACTACCTAAGTCTTCTAGGATGCAGAGAGTTATAATAAAGTAACCACACAGCATCATTCAAGCAAGGGTAATTTTGTTTCTATTGCCAAATTGGAGATTCTTCTTTAGGTGTTCCTTCTGATGTGAAAACAGGACCACCCAGATGACCATAACATCTGTGGTTGCACTCACAATTCTCCAAGCCTTAGTTTAGTTTTCCACTCCCTGGCTCCTTTTGTACAAACTGTTTATTTCAGAATGTGCATGATTATATATTCCATGCCCCCAAAGATTAGTCTGGCCAGGTTATCCTGCTGTGGTCTGTGTTGGTGAACCTTGGCACTCCAGGTGTTCTTGGACTTCAATTCCCAGAAGCTCAAGTCACCATTGCTGCTGATCAGGGCTTCTGGGAATTGAAGTTCAAGAACAGCTGGAGAGCCAAGATTTGCCATCACTCGAGTAGACCATACTGCCAGCAACTCAATGCTGTCATGTGGCAGTTAACTAACCCTGAGGACTAACAGCTTGAGTGGCTTAGTCCACAGGAAAGGGAGATGGCCCCCATGTGGATTAAATCCCACTTGAATCCATCTTGATGGAGGGCAGCAGCTTCATCAATCCTGGCCTGGGGCTGATGAGGACTTTGCATGCCAAAAGGTCTCAGGACCAGAAAGTGACTTGCAGAACTGGATCAGTGATCTGGGTGTCATGTTGTGATGCAGAAGGCAGATGAAAGGCCACTGCATTATATTCTCAGGACAGTCTTCATGGCTGATTGCTATGAGGATTGCCAATATTCAGATTCAGATTCAGATTCAGATTCAGATTCAGATTCAGATTCAGATTCAGATTCAGAAGAAGAAGAAGAAGAAGAAGAAGAAGAAGAAGAAGAAGAAGAAGAAGAAGAAGAAGAAGAAGAAGAAGAAGAAGAAGAAGAAGAAGAAGAAGAAGAGACTTTCCATGGCTGAGCTGGGATTTGAACCCAGGCCTCCTTTGTCTGTCACTCCCTCCCCTACTAGTTCCCTTTCAGATGGTGCTCTAGGGCAATGCAACTTGCCTACAATTGGCTGGGCACACAGTCCCATCATCTTAGTATGCGCCAGGTCAGTGATGGCGAACCTTGGCCTTCCAACTGTCCTTGGACTTCAATTCCCAGAAGCCCTGATCAGTAGGAGAGCTGACTTGGGCGTCTGGTAATTGAAGTCCAAGAATACCTGGGTGCCAAGTTTGGCCATAACTGCTCCAGGTGATCTTGGTTGGTCTCTTGATAGGGACTTACACTGGGGATTTGAATTCTTGACCTCTGGCTCTCCCGCCAAGTTCTCCAACCCACTGAGCACACCAGCTCACATTACCAGACAACGTGTTATTTCAAAACCTGTGCAACTCACAGACCTGACATGTTTAATACTGATCTCATCCTTGTCCGCTACCCAATTTTGAAGAGTGGGGAAGAAAAATGCAGGCATCAATGCAGTTAATGGCTTGAATGCCATTTCTAATAAAAGCCACCTCCATTTTTAAAAAAAGTCTTTTGTGCAAGTTTAATAAAAAATAGGTTTTGAATATCAATAAAGTACATTGTATTTTTCTTGGCATACCTTTCCCACACAACACCCTTCTGCTGCAGAAGTCGTGCCATTGGAAGATGAGTTCTCTGCAGTCCATTGAAGTTGTGCCATAAAAGCTGGAGATGGTTTGCTAAACATGCTCCAAAGGTATTCAAATGTCTTTCAATAAGAAATTCAATTTATTGCATTCATATTACAATGTCTGTCGGGCAAGAAAAGTTATAATCGCCAGCATATTTGCAATTTACATTTTCTTATTTTACATGAAGTAATGGTATTAGACATTAACTCTCAGATTTAAAGCTGATTTGGATGTACACAGGCCTTTTCTCTCCCTCTCACACTCATTGCCATTCAAAAACAGCATTTTTAAAAACTCTTACAACTACAACAAAAGATGTTCTGGATGTTAAAAGCATGCCAAAATACAAGCGGACAGCTGTAAATGGAGAGAAATCTTTGAGTTTCAGAAACAATGACAACCTATTTGATCGTCTGTGTAAGGTCAAGGTCTTCTTTGATCAAAAGCCAGTCATGTCTGACTCTAGGGTTTGATGCTCATCTCCATTTACAGCCAAAGAGAAAGCACTGTCTGCATCTGAAGACATTTCCATGGTCATGTGGCAGGCACCAGAGCGCACAGAATGCTGTCACCTTTCTCGTTGAAGCAGTACCTATTTATCTAAAAATGTTGGAAATCGCCCTAGGTCCCTTCAGGGAGGAGGGCGATAAACAAATATAAATAAATAAATACTTGCAATGTCTTGTTTTCAAATTGCTAGGTTGGCAGGAGATGGGACATATGACAGATGCTCACTCTATCACACAGCATGTGGGTCTTGAACTGCTGATCTGCTGACCTCCCAGTTGACGAGCTCAGCATCTTATCCACTAAGCCACTGCAGTCCTGAACAGTCTATGTTGCTCCATACAAACCTGCCCTGAACCAGATCATTCTCAGGCCTTATGTGCTATTTTGTACAAGGACAATGACTGTTCAGGACCACAGCGGCTTAGTGGCTAAGATGCTGAGCTCGTCAACCGGGAGGTCGGCAGATCATTTTGTTTGTGATGCTAGCAAATCTATGTCCTTTGCTGACTTCCAGGTTGTCAAATACTCCTGCACAGACCTGAACAAAAGTCCTGCAGGACTCCTTGGCAGGAAGTCAAACAATGTACTGGCCTCACCCCATGGATGAGTTTACTCCGACATCCCCCGCAGTATCTGCATGTATATTTCTTGCAATCCATTATGTCGAATGACCCTGATTCTGCAGGGGAGCTTCCCTGCTTCTCTCCTTAAGAGCAATTTGGTGAGTGTTTGTTGCCAGCTGTGAACGACCTTTTAGCTATTAGATAGCTTAATCCAGACTTGTGGTGAAATGGAGGGAAGAAGGGATAGAGGGGAAAAAAGGAGAACTCCCTTAAAACAAATTACTTGTTGTTGATATCGCATGTATTGGATCGTGGAGTTGAAGCAGGGATTGTTACAGTGAGTGGGTGGGTGGCTATATTGCTCCTTCTGCCCAATGGCCCCTCTAGAAATTCCACTTCTGCTGAACATATAGATCAGTTACTGGAGTGGATGGCTCACACTCTCCCCAAAGATGTAGGTGTGTTAACACAACAGCCCCCTTGAAGATTACAGATGAAAAGGTTACAGCCTTGTACAAGTGCAGGATGGAGCAGGACCCTTTGGCATTAGCGTCCAATTTAAATATATCATAATTGCTCTTTACGATTGCCCTTGGGCATCACACTTTCACACAATGTAAGTTTTGGTGGGTTGTTTTTTTTTTTAAAGACTGTGATGTCTTGATCAATATCTGCAGAAATAGATTCCTCGCTGCATAGATCATGTGTATATGTAATCGACAATCTATCACCCCAAGGGGAAAATGATGGAAAACAAGATTGTCCAGTTATGTTGGCTGGTAGGCCACAATAAGAAGCTTGTAAGTTATCAGTATTGGAAATGAGCTCCAAAGTTTCCAGTTTACTTCTTCAATGACGAATTCTACTAGGTTGCCAGGAGACGGTATCCAAACATATGCCAGGGTTCATGTTGTGGGCTTGGCCAACAGGCAGTGGGAATTACATCCCCATAAAAGTATCAGCTGCTGTGGCTTAGTGGTTAAGACACTGAGCTTGATGACCAGAAAGTTGGCAGGTCTACAGTTTGAGACCCGAATGCTGTGTGACAAAGTGAACTCCTGTTGTCTGTCCCAGCTCCTGCCAACCTAACAGTTCAAAAGCAAAACATTGCAAGTACATAAATAGGTACTGCTTCAGCACAAAAGGTAACAGCTCTGGAGTCTAGTCATGTCTGTTATATGACCATAGAAATGTCTGCAGACACAGATAGTACTGGCTTTTTGGCTGTAAACTGAGATGAGTACCATCCTATAGACCCATATTTAATACTCCACTGATCCGTATTCAGCACATGGTTACCTTCTTAAGCTAGAAAAACCCAAACACAACCTGCATATTATCTATCACGTACACAACTATCAACTATCACCTACACAACAGGCCCTATCAGTTCCTGGAAGATAGATAGGGGAAAAGTAGAAGCAGTGACATATTTTACCTTCTTAGGATCCAAGATCATTGCAGATGGTGATTGCAGCCATGGAATTAAAAGGTGATTAATTCTTGGGAAGCAAGCTATGAGAAATTTCGGCAACATAGTTAAAAGTAGAGACATCACCTTGCAAACAAAAATCTGCAAAGTCAAATCAATGGTATTTCCAGTAGTAATGTACAGTTGTGAGAGCTGGACCATAAGGAAAGCTGAGCGCAGAAGAATAGACACCTTTGAAATGTGGTGTTGGAGGAGAGTTTTGAGAGTCCCCTGGACAGCAAAGAGAACAAATAGGTTGATCTTAAAATAAACCAACCCCAACTGCTCCTTGGAAGGTCAAATATTGGAGATGAAGTTAAAGTACTTTGGACATCAAATGAGAAGAGAGGATTCACTTGAGAAGGTCTTGATGCAGGGAAAGGTTGAGGGAAAAAGAAGGGGTGGCAGAGGATGAGATGGCAAGATGGGCATTGTTGATGCAATGGGTATAAAGCTGGGTGGGCTGAGGAGGATGGTGGAAGATAGGGGTGCCTGGTGGTGGTCCATGGGGTCATGAAGGGTTGGAAGTGATTGTGCGACTGAACAACCACAAACACAATTGAAATTGGGCATTTAGGACCAAACCAATTCATCACTGTATCTGAGGGGCCACTGGAATGGTCCATTAGAGTCCTCTGAAGAATTCAAACCTTATCCCATGCATAAAACATATACAGTTGTACCTCGCGTAAAGAGCATAATGCATTCCACAGGATTGCTCTTTAAGTGAGTTTTCTCTTTAAGCAAAACACCGCAAAACACCATTGTAAGTGACCCATTGTGGGGGGGATTGCGAACCCCAATTCATTTGTTAATCGAGTTTTTGGTTGGTTTAATTTGTTAAGCGAAGCGACCATTCAGAGAAAATTCTGCTCTTTAAGCGAGTTACTCTTTAAGCGAGGCGCTCTTTATGCGAGGTTTGACTGTAACACAAATTTGCTATAGCAAGTCTGTTGTCCTTTTGAGACATACATGCAGAGAGAACCTATAATTCTCCTCTATAACTTAATTTGCTTTCTAATGTTCTGCTTTTTAAAAAAATAATAATAATAATAATCTAAGTTTAGCCATCTAAACAAACAAGTAAACCTGTGTATATATTTTTTTTCATTAAAAGGTTTGCAACAGCCTTCATTTTCAAATCCAACTACTTTCTGAACAATGAAAACACTGGGGACTTTTTATTAAAATTCATTTCAGCTCTTCTTTTGAATCCTCTTAATGCTGAATTTATCCTTTCACAGAGTGTCATGGATAAAGAGAGTAATAATACTTGTTTAGCACATTACCCATGTATGAAATTGTTGCCTATAAAAATTCAAGAAGGATGCTAAAGAAAAGATTGAGTCATTTAAAACAACAGTCTTAGGACAGTGATGGAGAACCTTTTAGAGACCGAGTGCCCAAACAGAGGGGCGGGGTAAACTCTGTGCTGGGGGAGGGAGGAAGCACTCCCATTGGGCTGCTGGGCAGAGGGATGGAGTGAACGCTGTGCTGGGGTGATTGCATGGGTGCCCACAGAGAGTGCTATAGGTTCGCTACCACTGGCCTAGGAGAACAATTTACTTCCATCATTTTATTTTTAAGAAAACACCACCTTGTTTTTTTAAGGGTTTTTTGGTCTCTGCTTGGAAAGACATAAGTCTCAATAAATGTAAAATATTAGGCAGATTCCAAAGTCTGTTCCATGCTAACCTAAAAGTTCTTGTTGCTGAAATGACTTGGAGATATATCATCCTTATTCAAGAATTCAAAACAAATTTGAATCATGCGAGGGCAAAAATAAGGCCATTCTCTTAAACCCTCCTTCCTCTATCCCATCCTTATTAGTTATTCTTTTTTTATGTTGGTGGAGAAAGTCTGAAGTCTGGAGAGAGCTATAGGTCCACAGCAGAGATGATGGAAATGAGGTTCTCCAGATGTTGATATGATAGACTGCTGGTTCCACCATTTATCATTTGATTCCACTTGGCTAGGCTCATGGTAAATGTTGTCCATCAACATCAGGAGAACAAGACCTTCCCTAGTCTTGGTCTGCAACAAGAGGTGGGGACCTTGTTCAACCTGAGAACCAATTTTATCTTAACAGACATTCTGAAGAGCCACTTTCTAGGAGAACCATCTAACAAAAGGTAAAGTCAAAGATCTCCCTTGCTCAAAAGTCAGTTGTGTTCATCTTTAGGGTTTGGTGTTCATCTCTGTTTACAGCCCAAAAGCCAGCGTTTTCTACATTTGCAGACATTCCCATGGTCATTTGGCAAGCATGGAACACTGTTACCTTTCCTGCTAAGGTGGTACCTATTGATCTACTTGCAATTTCTTGCCTTTGAATTGCTAGTTTGGGAGAGATGATGGGTTCTCACGCTGTTGTGCCGCACTCGAGTCTCAAACTGCTGACCTGCTGACCTTCCAGTCATCCTAACCACTAAGTCACTTCAGCCTTAATCTAAAAATACTTTCATATAAAATCAGAAGAGTAGCGTGCCTTGGCGGGCCCCCGTATAAAAATTTGTTTGGGGGCCCTTAGGAAGGGTAAAGATTTGTTTTGCTTACGCACGTTGGGGGCCCCCGTGGCCCTGGGGCCCCGTATAATTGATACGGCAGATACGGCGGTAGCTACGCCTCTGTATAAAATGCACCTTAAAATGCACCTTTAATTGATAGATAAAAAAGGGAAAAGGTGCAATAAAAGTGTAGAGAAGGTCAAAATTGTTGAAAGTTTTTATCGAGATCTATATTCAAAAAAGGATGTAACCATAGCAAAACTTAAGGAATACTTTGATAAACAACAAATAAATAAGATATCCGAAGAACATAGAAAAAAAATGGAGGATGAAATAACACAAAATGAAATTTGGGAAGTTATTGGAAAACTAAAAGTAGACAAGGCACCAGGAGAAGACGGGTTACCGGCCGAATTCTATAAGGAATTTAAGGAAGTAATAGTTCCAAAGTTATGTAAATTGTTTAATAAAATTATGGAAGGTGAATCAATTCCAGATTCATGGAATAGATCGATCATTACTTTAATTCCCAAACCAGGAAAAAATTTGGAGAAAATAGAGTCATACAGGCCAATCTCATTAATCAATCAAGATGCAAAAATTTTTACTACAATATTGACTAAGCGTTTGAGTAGCTTCATAAATGAATATATTAATAAAGATCAAGCAGGATTTGTGAAAAATAGATATATGTCGGATTTGGTAAGGAGAGTGTTGGACCTGTTGGACTCTACAGAAAGAAAAAAGGAGAAGATAGGATTTTTATCTCTTGATATATTTAAAGCATTTGACTCTTTGCAATGGGCTACAATTCATGGAATGATCGACCTATATGGATTTGGTAATAAATTTCAGGGTGTAATTACAAAACTATATCAACAAGGAATAGCTAGAGTTAAAGTCAATGATATATATACGGAGGATATAAAATTGGAAGCAGGCACCCGCCAGGGGTGCCCTTTGTCCCCAGTTTTGTTTATAATGGCAATGGAGTTTTTAGCTAATGATATCCGTCAAGACGAGGGAATAAGTGGAATAGAGGATAATAAAATAAATTTATATGCAGATGATACCCTTATAATAGTAAAACAACCAAAGAAGGCATTAGAAAGGATATATTTGCATTTACAAACGTTCGAAGAAACAACTGGTCTGAGAGTAAATTGGGAAAAATCAGAAATGATATATTGTAACGGGGAAAAAGAGGAGCGAGAAAATATTGAAGAAAAATATAAGATACAAGTTAAATCTAATCTAAAATATTTGGGAATAACGATTTCAAGCAAAACTGGGGAACTCAAAAAGTTAAATTATTTAAAATTAAAGAAGGACATTGAAAGGAAAATAGTACAATATAACAAACTAAACTTATCATGGTTCGGCCGGATAGCCTTAAGTAAAATGATGTTATTGCCTAAAATAAATTTTTTATTTGATGTTCTACCAATAAAACATAGTAACAAAGAATTGGAAGAATATCAAAAAATTATAAATAAATTTTGTAATGGGAAACGAAGAGCAAGGATATCTAAACAACTGTGGTACATACCTCAAAAAGAAGGGGGATTGGGAATTCCGAGTATACATAACTACTATAGAGCATTCCAGGTGAGAAACGTCGTAAAAATCTTGATGAGGGAAGAAGCAATATGGGAAAAAATTGAAAAGAGAGATTTTTTACAAGCGGGTAAAGCGGTATTTTTAAGCAAAATTGATAGCAAGAAACATAAAGAGATACAGAATAGAATGATAAAAACAACTATAGAAGAATGGAATAGGATAAGAGAAGACCTTATCCCAGGGACTTCACCAATTGTAGAACTAGAAGATTTTAATAACTTCCCAATTAAATTGGATAGAGATTCTAAGGTAATATTATTAGAAAATGGGGTTTTCCTGTTAAAAGATTGGTTGAAGATTTGTAGAAATTTGGAGAAAAGAAAGGCACTTTTGTCACAATTGAAATTAAATTGGTTCCAGATTCTCCAGACAAATAATTGGAATAAGAGATTTTTATCTCATAATAGTCTAGATAGGCAACTTACGACTTTTGAAAAACTTTTGGTTGAAATAAGAAAAGGAAATATGGGAATCAAAGGGATAGTTAGCAAAATTTATAAGATTTTGAATAAACGTGGGAATATACAGGAAGCTTTAAAGAATATTTGGGAACAAGATTTGAACAAGACAATCTCGGAAGAGGATTGGCATAGAAAATGGAAAAAAAGGATAATGAGAACTATGTCTGTAAGAGTAAAAGAGCATAATTTTAAGATGCTTTGGAGATGGTATCTGACCCCAATTAGACTGCATCAAATAAATGAGGAAATAAGCAATAAATGTTGGAGGTGTAAGCACTTAATTGGGACATATGTACACATGTGGTGGAATTGCAACGTGGTATCAGAATTCTGGGGCAAGGTGGAAAAAGAAATTGACAATATAATGGATATGCGGTCAGAATTGGGACCAGATACGGCATTATTAACAAATGTGGATAAATATAAGATAAACAATGATGGTAAAGAGCTGTTGGCGGTGATGTTGTCTGCAGCAAGACAATGTATAGCAAGAAATTGGAAAAGTAATGTGATATTGAATATACAAGATTGGTATAAGGAAATGTGGGAATTAGCTCTTAATGATAAATTGACATGGGAATTAAATGTTAAAAAAGGCATAGTTCAAGCAAATGGATTCTGGGGAATCTGGAGGAAATTTGTGGAATATGTGATTGTTAAAAATAAAGGAGTTAACCCTGTACCAGAACAAATTAACCTTTGGAAAATGTAAATGGCTATAACCCTCCTGGACACTGTATATAGCACAGAGGTGAACTATGTAATGTAGAATGTATGCTGTAGAGACAATAGAGGCATCAGAATTATCGGTTGAAGAGAGGTGACATAATAGTTTAAAAATGTGTTTTTTAATATTTTTATTCAATGCATACCAAGTGCTGTACTCTTTTGAAAAATCTTTTGTAATGTATGTTTGTTTTTCTTATTGTTTCATTTTTATTGAAAATTTATAAATAAAGTTATAAAAAAAAAAGAATTGTAAAAAAATCTAAGGAAGAAAAGGCTTGTTGCCTTACTAAATGGTGAAGAAGAACTATCACATATGAACTATGTTATCTTGTGCTGTTTTTATGGCTCTTGAGGGAGCAAGAATAGATGGAATAGACCAGGAGTTCTTCTCAACCTTTTTAAGCTGGGGGCCGGGTCACGCTCCCTCAGACAGCTTTGAGGGCCAGACGGCCATTTTGCCCATCCGCCACCATATGGCACTTCCTGGTGTGGTGGAGACAGTGGGGGTCCACACGAGATGGTGTTGCAGGCCACATTCGGCCACGGGCCGTAGGTTGAGAATTCCTGGAATAGAACATCGTGAAGCATTCAGATGCTACTTGAAATGAATAAAAAGTGATGATTCAAAAGTAACTCAATTATTTTTTGCCAAGGGAAAAGCAAAATAGTTACTTTTAAAAAGTTTTAACTGTAATTGCAAGGAACTACATTTGGAGCCTTGGATTCAAAACAGCACTAATTTTTCCTGTAAGAGTAACCACCCATGTCCCAGCTTCTTGCTGTTTCTTAATGTTATCTTGCAATATAGTGCCAATTAAATCATTTTCACTTTTCCTCTGTGCCTATTTGAGTAAGTTAATTCAACAGGGGAAGAAAGGAGGGTTAAAGGAGATCAAAAGTGAAATGCATTTCTATAAATTACTGATTTCTTGCTCTCTAAAGGCGAATAATAATGTCAATTGGTCAAAGATTCTGGACAAGATCCAATGAGCTCTGAGCACTCGTGGATGTCTCTAAGGTATATTATTTGACAGTGCACACACACACATGCACACACAAAACCCAGAAATGTAGGACATCTCTATACTCCTACTTAAATAGGCTTAGCCGTCAGTCAAATATACCCAACGTAAATATTTATATATATTATCACAAATCTCTCTGGGGGCAAGACATTTAGAACACATTAAATCTCATTTAACGGATCACAATTATTTTGAAACTGATATTGTAATGCATACACGTTCTTACGACAGCATTTAGGCACTGGTCCTTGGGATGGCACAAACAGAAGGGCAGGCAAAGCTTGGGGGTGGAGAGAGAGAATTGTTTTGGATCTGAACTAACCAGCCAGCTATTTGCATTTAATATATGTGTTAATAAATGTATATATTATGCAGCTCACCATGCATATACCATGGAGTGGTACCTCACTTAAAGAACATAATGTGTTCCATGGGATTGCTCTTTAAACGAGTTTGCTCTTTAAATGAAACACCATTGTAAGTGACTTCTGGCAGGGGGGGGGGATTGAGAACCCCAATTTAGTTGTTAAGCAAGTTTTTTGTTGGCTTTAATTGTTAAGCAAAGCGACCATTCAGAGAAAATTCTGCTCTTTAAGCGAGTTAGTCTCTAAGCAAGGCGCTCTTTAGGCGAGGTTTGACTGCATATTGTAACTGGATTGTTAAATGTGTTTTACTAGAGTTTGTGTATGCAGGAATGAGTAGATGTATTATTTGCGAAAGAGAACATGTGTAAACCAAACCAATTTTGTCTAGTGTCAGCCAAAAGGTGCTTAGAAGATTAAGTGCTCGATTTCAAATATAGTGTCAGTTATGCTTCAATTGGCCTGCTGTTAGTCTGTCAGTTAAGTTAGTTTGCAGGGATGTCTTTTTTTAGACTGTAACAGTTACCGTATATACTCGAGTATAAGCCAACCCGAATATAAGCAGGAAAATAGATTGACCCATGTATAAGCTCAGGATGGGAAATGCAGCTGCTGCTAGTGAGTTTCAATAATCAAAATACAGTAAAACGAATAACTTGGTTCCACAAGTCTTGGTGTCATCCGATTTTTAGTGTTATCCGATCCATGTTAAAATCCTATGGGATGGATCGGATAATGTTAAAGCTCCATAGAGATACATTGTAACTGCACAGGCTTTAGCGGTTGTTATCTGATCCATCCCATAGGACCTTAACGTTATTCGATCCAATTCTCCTCCCCAGATTACTTAACGTTATGCGATTTTAGCGTTATCTGATCCAATCGTTATCCGGTGTTTTACTGTACATGAAAATATAGTAAAATTAATTAAAATTTTGATGCATCTCAGTCTGACACAGTCTTGGGATTCTCACGGTCATTGACCCAAGTATAAGCTGTTTCCCCTCTTTGGGGCTCATTTTTTGGACTAAAAAACTAGGCTTATACTTGAGTATATACAGTTTGGAAGATGTTAGGAAGCTGAAGCTGTTAGGAAGCTGATAGGAAGATGTTAGGAAGCTGTCAAGCACAAACCAAACCCTAACCAAGTCAAAAGTTCCATTATTGCTAGTTTTTTATTAACACGTTCCTAAGTAAACATTCAGAAAGAGTCTCCTCAAAGATTATGGTATTCTTGAACTGCAATCGGTTGTACCCTGGTAATAGCAACCTTGTGTTGCTGGCTAATCTTTCTCACACTAGGTCAGGCAAAGGGAACTGCAGAATGAACCCACCAAATTTGCCAGTTTTACGTGTGGCCTAGACATGGAAGAAGAAGAAGTAAACATTCTTAAACTTTCCTGTACAGTTGTACCTCACTTAAAGAGCATAATGCATTCCACAGGATTGCTCTTTAAGCGAGTTTGCTCTTTAAGCGAAACACCATTGTAAGTGACCAATTGTGGGGAGGATTGTGAACCCCGATTTATTTGTTAAGTGAGTTTTTGATTGGTTTTATTTGTTAAGCGAAGCGAACATTCAGAGAAAATTCTGCTCTTTAAGGGAGTTACTCTTTAAGCGAGGCACTCTTTATGCGAGGTTTGACTGTATATACATTTTAAGAGCTCACGAGGTCTTACTCTTATGTCTGGCAAAGTGTACTTGAGCCATGGAAGCTCACATTTAAATACAGCAGCTAAACTTTAAGGTGCCACAATATTTTTGTCTTTTTTGTTGTTTGGTTTTTGTTTACTCTCTGATATGAACTTTATTTGTTTGCTTGCTGGCGTGCCTGCTTCCTTGCTTGTTTTGTAAAGACCAGCGGAGCTTTTGGAAGAGCAAAGAAATGTTTAGGTAAAAGTTGCCTTTGCTCAAAAGCCAGTCATATGGTTCAGTGCTCATCTCTGTTTATAGCCAAAGAGCTAGCGCTGTCTGCGTCTGCAGATGTTTCCATGGACATGTGGCAGGCATGCCTCAACACCCAAGTGCACGGAACACTGCCTACCTTCTCACCCAAGTGGTCCCTATTTATCTACTTGCAATTTCTTGCTTTCGAACTGCTAGGTTGGCAGGAGCTGGGACAGAGACGGGAGCTCACTCTGTCCTGCAGTACCCAGGAATCGAACTCCAACCTTCCTTCCAGTCAGGAACAAATGTTTATTATCAACATGGGAAAGGCACCATATAGGAAAGTGTCCCCCAACCTTTGGTTTTTGGACTTGAATTCCCAGAAGCCTAAGTCAATTCCCCAAAGCACTGGTTAGCAAATGTACTGACTGAGGCTTCTGGGAATTGAAGTCCACCAGTGGGGCCTGGGCCCCACACTGGAAAACACTGGTATAGGATGAGCCCAAAAAATTTCTCTGCACAGAAAAAGTTGCTGTTGCATGTCTGGTAGCCTGTAGAACTAACAAACACTGTCTCTCTCAATGCTCATCCTGACATTTCCCTTTGAAATTAATATAGCGAGCATGGAATGTACCATATCATTAAGATGGGATTAGGTAGCTCTGAGACAGCATAATGTAACACTGGCTGAGGAGCCTCCAGTCGTTAAGCTAATTGGACAGCCAGAGCTCTGATAACTGGGAGCTGCCATAAATAAGCAAAGAGAGACGCTTTTGGGAGCCCCTCCTTCGAAGTCATCCCCTCAGGGAAGTCATTAAAAATTTCCATCCCCACCTCCAAAACCTCCAAAACAAATGCCGACAAAATTGACTGGACATCTCGGAGACGTTGAGGGTCTGGGGGGATCTTCTCAGCACAAAGGTTACCAGATATTTCCACCAAAACCTCACTAAGGCGTCCTGAAAACATGGACGGGCTTCTACAAATGACATCCACTTCTGAACAAGCTTTCGGGTTGTGGTTGTTATCAAAAAGAACTTGTTTTGAAACCTCAGTTCCATGCATAGGTCAACAGGTTTGGAAGGTGCTTTAGAGTCCTCTGGCCTCCTGGACAACCTGAGGTTTGCTTTGGCTTCAGTCTCTGAGGAGCAATTGAAACTCCATTTCCCAGGATAAGTCATCAGAATGTAACATACTTAGAAAGAACCGTTTGCCAGAGAGACTGGATGCCAATCAGACCAGATAATTCTAGATTAAATAGAGCAACCATCTGACTAATATCGACCCACTTTAGAAGGTTTCAGGTGTTCAGTGTAGCAGCTCCAAGAAAATCAATGGAAAGAAATTATGCTTATTTTTCCAGGGTAACATTTAAAGGGGCTTTCCCCCTCCCTATTGATGAAAAATTGAGGGAGGACAAAATAAGACAGGAGGGGTCTTGTCCAGAACTTACAGAAGTTACTTTTCTATACTTGCTCTTAGCCAAAAAGCCAAGAAGAAGGCTGGGATTCTGGAATCTGTGATCTATAAAGTGACTATTTCAAATGTTGGTTTTGTTGCCTCATTAATAGAAGCAGGATCAGCAGTCTGGAGTGAGACTATCAGCTATCAACACCCCACAAAAATAGGGGGCTGCAGTGGCTCAGTGGTTTAGAAGCTCGCCTTGTTAGCTGGAAGGCAGGTAAGTCGGCAGTTCGAGACCCAGGTACTGCATTACAGATTGAGTGCCTGTCTCTGTCCCAGCTCTTGGGGACATAAAAGGAGCCTCATGAAAGGAGCCTCATTTGGGCTTTCCCCAAGTGGAGTTTGTTCCACAAAAATCCTTTCAACCCAGAATAATTTCTGACACGAAATTATTATTATTAACACACACAAAAATTATTTATTTGTTTGTTTGTTTTTTGGATTTCTATACTGCCAACCTAGCAGTTGGAAAGCAAGAAATTGCAAGTAGATAAATAGGGACCACTTTGGTGGGAAGGTAACAGCTTTCTGTGTGCTCCAGTGTCAAGTCATGCCTGCCAAATGACCATGGAAATGTCTGCAGAAGCAGACAGCACTGGCTCTTCGGCTTAGAAACAGGGTTGAGCACTGATCCCTAGAGTTGGATATGACTGGCTTTCGAGCAAGGAAAACCTTTACCTTTACTATACTGCCCTACTTGGTGTGCCCAACTCAGGGTAGTGTACAAAACAATTGGCATACAATCAACCAATAAAGTACAATAAGGCAAACAATGCTTTGATAGGACATCACACAACAGCAACAATGTGGCAACACAATCACACAACAATATAACTGTACAAAAAGGTGATCTACCAGTAGGGTCAAGATCTTCCTTGCTTGAAAGTCAGTCTTATCCAGCCAACGAGCCAACACTGTCTGTGGATGTTTCCATGGTCATGTAGCAGGCATGACTAGGCACTGGAGTGCATGGAAGACTGTTACCTTTCCTGCCAAAGTGTTACCTATTTATCTCCTTACCACTTCTTGATTTCCAACTGCTAGGTAGGCAGGAGCTGGGACAAACAATAGGAGCTCATTCCTTCATGCAGCTCATGCTTCTCAGACTGTTGACCTACCAACCTTCCAGTGTCACGTTCAGCATCTTAACCACTAAGCCTCGTGGTCCTGATCTACCAGTTTTGTTGTTCAGTCGCACAGTTGAGTCTGACCCTTTGCGACCCCATGGACCACCTCACGCCAGGCTCCTCTGTCTTCTGCCATCCTCCGCAGCCCGCCCAGGTCTATACCCATTGTGTCAATGATTCCATCCATCCACCTTATCCTCTGCCACCACCTTCTCCTTTTGATCTTTCCTACCATTAAGGCCTTCTCAAGTGAGTCCTCTCTTCTCATTTGGTGGCCAAAGTACTTGAGCTTCAGCTTCAGTATTTTTCCTTCCAATGAGCAGTAAGGGTTGATCTCCTTGCAGTCCAGGGGACTCTCAAGAGTCTCCTCCAGTTCAAAGGCATCTATTCTTCTGTGCTCAGCCTTCCTTATGGTCCAGCTCAAACAGCCATACCAGCAGCCCACCCAATTCTGATCAAGTCTTTAATTCATTATTGTTATAGTGCGACTTCTCTTTACATCCGATGCTTCATCTCAGTGGGCTTTATTGGGAGATAAATTTACTTTTAGATAAAGAGCATAAGAAACAAAGAACCAGCCAGAGTCCATTTTAAATTATATCCATTGGATGCAAATTAAAAATAGTTCTGCTTGGGAGATTGTACCCTTCTGTCCCAAGCGAGGTACATGAACCAGAAAAATCAGGGAGGGGAGAAGACACCTTCGCTAATAAGTGGTTAGTTTCACAGTGTGCAAGTTTGCATCACATTATATTTATATTCTCAAACCAATTTAAGAAAAGGTAGCCCATGGTCAAAATGCAAGTGATTATGATTACTTGCATATAAAACAGAAAATGGGCGTGAAGGGTTGATTTATTTGCTTGCAATCTCAATCAGAAAAGGGATATAGAAATGCTGCTTGTCTGAAATGTGAATTTTCATAAAATGCAGTTTAAGAGTTTTACAAATGAACGGTAGCTCTACCTTCTCTTCCACAAGGGCTATGTATGTACATGAAGAAACGTGACTATGTAATGTTTTTATGATTTTTAATTTTTTTGGATTAGGTCAGCACCTTGGAAAATGATGGTTAAGTTGTTTTGATGGGGAAAACAATAATACCAAGATATCAGCATGTATTGGTTTTGTCTGTCAGTTGATGAACAACATCGATTGCTCTGGGATCAATTGGATGAAAACACTATGTTTGCTATTTTTTACCTTGGCAGTTATTCATTAGCTTTGTGTTAGCTAGGGAGATGCTCCTCTATTTAACACTGGTTCTTGGCTAAGTATCTTTGGCTGAATACTGGCATTACTCCCTCCTTTGCTCCAGTCATGTCTGACCTAAGGCCCATGGGCCAGATGCGGCCGGTGGCACAATTTCATGTGGTCCCCCTCCATCACACCCGGAAGTGCCATGTGTGGTGAATGGTCATCCCCCATCATGCAAGGAGGGCAAAATGGCCATCTGGCCCGTGAAGCTGACCGAGAGAGTGTGACCCAACCCCTGGCTTGGAAAGGTTGGGAACCCCTGCTCTAGAGGGTGATGCTCATCTCCGTTTACTGCCAAAGAACCATGTGTCAGGCATGACTAGATGCCAGAGCACACGGAACATTGTTACCTTTCCCACTAAAGTGGTACATATTTATCTACTTGCAAATTCTTGCTTTTGAACTGCTAGGTTGCACAGAAGTTAGGACAGACAATGGGACCTCACTCCATCAGACAACACTTGGGATTTGAACTGCTGACTGGCCAAACTTCCGTTCATCCAACTCAGTGACTGCAGCTTATAGATGTCCACAAACACCATTCTCAACCCTGGGGACCGGGGACATTTCAAGGATTTTTTTCTGGGGGAATTTTCTAGAAATTCTCCAACCATTTTACAGTAAAGTTTAACTCAAATGTATACAGCTTTGCAACAGTTAGATGTGTTCCTGCTTCACAGGAGTTAAGAGTGTAGAAGACTCCTGCTCTGGATGGAATAGACAATCACACATACATTGGGTCTAAAATTCTGTTTATCCCAATTCTAGCCTTTTCAGGTGGGGAAAGGTAAACAAACAGCAGCCCTGTGGTGTCCTATTAACTCCCCTGAATTATTCTTCATAACCCCCAAAGAGAAACCAAGTTACCTGCAAGTTGGAGAGGGGAAATTTTGCCAAGCAGAAAAAGAAAACTTAATTACAGTCAGGAAAGGAAAGTGGGGGGGGGGGGAGAAGCAATTAAATGCTATTTGGGGACACAACACATAAATAACTCCAGTTATAAATATTCATTTTCTGAGATGGAGAGGGGTGGGTTTTGAATATTTCATTACTTTTTGTCTGTCCCAAGTGTCTTTCTGGAAGAGGAGGATATACTTCAAAGAGTGTGAGGTCCTTACTGGCACATCGGATCAGCTGCTCTTTGGGGTTTCTCTGCATGTCTGTGAACGAGTTTTCTACACCAGTCTTATATGCTTGCCTCGTCAAAAGCTACACAAGCACTGGTCCAGAATGAATCGTCCTCACTCTTCATGGCTGCATTGATCACCTTGTAAGACAGGGGTTCCCAACCTAAGGCCGTGGGCCAGATCCATCTTGGTAGCAAGTAGATGACTAAGAACAAAACAACCTTTTAAATCTGGGGGCTGGTTCATGCTCTCTCAGTCAACTTTGAGGGCTGGATGTCCATTTTTCCCTGCCAGCATGATGGGGGCCATTTTGTTTCTCAAATGCCCTTGGAGGGGGGCACATGAAATGGTGCCATGGGCCACATCCAGCCCACAGGCCTTAGGTTGGGAACCCCTGGTCTATTGTCCTGAAGACAACATTAGAGTCTTACTTGCTTTCTACTGCTCCCAGTTGCATTCGTATTCTAAAGAATGATAGAATGCTTAAATACCAATGATACAAAAGAAGCCTTTCAGAAGTGCTGTTTCTTCGCAGTGTTTCTGTACTTCATTAACTGTACCTATTTGCATCTAGAATTATCTGAAAGGTTGGGTTAAGACATGATTTGAAACACAAAGACACGCCTTCACCAGCTCCAAAGAACTTAGTCGTTCAAGCTGTTCAAGATTTCCCTGGGTCTGGATTTCTCATCAGATGTGATTTTGACACGGTTCCCATCTCCGGGTAACCTTGGAGCACCTCTTTAAAATTCCAAATCACACGGCTCATGTTTTCAGAGTCTCTTTACTCCCTATGTGATGAAAGTGAGAAAAAAATTAAAGAGAGTAAGAATCTCATAATGGTGCATTTGTACCCCTTTGGTTCATTATGTGTCAAAGGCTTGTAACTCGTCCTGAGAAAAATGCAAGCTTGGTGAACATTTCAAATACAGAGTCAGCCCTGGAGGGATTTTGAAAAGTATCAAATTAGGATGTGTCAGATGGGTTTTCTAAAATAATGCAGATGTGTAATACATAAACTGGATTATCTTTTCTGCAGTGACACATGCTTTTGGAAACAAAATCGGTGAGCAATTAATCAATAAAGAGCTCTCTCTTTCACTCCCTCCCTCTTTCCTCCGCCCCCATCCATGTGCATGTGTGTGTGTTGGCATTTTTCTGGAAATACAAAGATCTCTGTACTAATAGATCAAGGGGACTGCAGTGGCTTAGTGGTAAAGATGCTGAACTTGATGATGGGAAGGTCTGCATGCCAGCAGTTCAAGACCTGAGTACTGCATGACAGAGTGAGCTCCCATCTCTGTCCCAGCTCATGCCGACCTAGCAGTTTGAAAGCAAGAAATTACAAGTAGATAAATAGGGACCTCTTCATCGGGAAGGTGAACAGCATTCCATCTATTCAAGCCTGCCACATGTCCATGGAATAGTCAGCGCTGGCTCTTTGGCTATAAACAGAGATGAGCACCAAACCCTAGAGTTGGATATGACTGGCTTTCGAGCAAGGGCAACCTTTACCTTTCTTCTCCTCTCATGATCTTTCCCATGGGGGAAAGACACTGCAAACTTGTGGTGGGAAATTCAGAATATATGAAAGGAAGTATTTCTATGCTCATCCACCTAGTTGAATTGTAGAATTCAGTAGCACAAAATGGTGGGGAAATCAGTTGCCTTTAAGGCAAGATTATATAAATTTATGGGCATTGAAACATCAATGGCTACAATTTAGTAGATGTTTATTCATTAGTTGCCAGGGAACATGAGATAGGACACACAGTTGTTCTCATAGCTGGCCGGTAGACTTCCCTAGGGAATGTGTTGGCCAACATTTCAGCAGAATGCTGTTCTAGATAAGCTTTCAGTTTGATCCAGCATGGTGCCTCTTATGTTATTACATACTAAAATAATGAAACAAGCAGGAAAGAACAGGTGTCATGGCAGCTCCTGTTGCAAGACTGAGATAGCCATGGTGCCCTCCTTACACCCTTGAGGATCCCCAAAAGATTTGTTACCTTGTTTTTTTGCAAGTAAAAATGGCAGGCAACATAGATGACCACTCCTTGAGTAAAATTTCCTATGGGCATGAAAGGCCAAGTAAAGCTGCCTCTAGTTGACCTTTGCTTGGCTTCTTACAAGAAATATGCTGGGCCCGCTTCTTCAATCATAAAATAGCCCATAAACGGTGGTATGCAAAACAAAGTAACAACATGTAATAGGAGACGGTGTTGGGTTGAGGGGCAGAAAGAGGCCATCACTCCCATGTTTGCCTGGATTAGATACATGGAAGAGCAGTCTGAGGCTAAAGGCATAGACTAGCACTGGCAAGCATCCCAAAGGTTCGTTAAATAGCATGATGACGAGTTACTTGCTGATCTCCTCCCTTAATTACAGCTTTAAAGAACTACCACTTCAGTTCCAGAGTCGTAAATGTTTGCCTGTATCTGGAAATGTTTATCCGGAGGAATGATGTTATCGTTTAGACATCTATCTAGTCATGTTTTCAACAAAGATCTGGTATGTGTTTCAAAGAGACTTTCCTAGATGTGACATTTTTACACAAGAATGGTTGGAAGGGGCGCTGGGTGTTGAAACAGAGGTTACAGTCCTGTACGCACTTCCCTCTGGCTGGTGATGGACACTTAATGAAAGCTTTTTTGATAAACTGTGAGCTTAAACCAACGCTTTGTCCTTTTCACAGTGGTTTGCTTCATTTTAAAAGGTATTTAAAAATGGAAGGAAGGAAGGAAGGAAGGAATACAGTTGTACCTCGCTTAAAGAGCATAATGCGTTCCACAGGATTGCTCTTTAAGCGAGTTTGCTCTTTAAGCGAAACACCATTGTAAATGACCAATTGGGGGGGGATTGCGAACCCCAATTTATTTGTTAAGCAAGTTTTTGGTTGGTTTTATTTGTTAAGCGAAGCGAACATTCAGAGAAAATGCTGCTCTTTAAGCAAGTTACTCTTTAAGTGAGGCGCTCTTTATGCGAGGTTTGACTGTACCTCAAATGACTGACAGTCAAGCATGGCATAAAGTAATGACCAAGGAGTAGCAGTTTATTTTCTTTAAAACAATCTTCTTCATTTAAACTATAACACTGCACTTTTCCTTGAAAAACCCAACTGTTTGCTTTCTTTGGAGTTCAGCTGTATTCACAGCAGGGCAGGTTCCCACCCCCTCCACCTCATCTTTGAGTATTAAAGAGCTTCCCTTGATGCAGCATTTGGTCACAGATCTTGACTCAAAAATCATTTATTTAACATCTGCTCTGCAATCATTTCGTCAAGATTTACTTCCTCGAAAACACAAGTGGGACATTTGATCCTCCCTTGTTTTCAATTTGCAATATTCTCTTCTTTTAAAAATAATAATAAAAATAATAGTAAAAGATGTTATGAGAGGGGAGGAAGGCAGGGGAAGTCAAGCTGACACCAATAAATTGTAATGACTCATTTCTTCTGCATTATCCCTGCTTAGGTAATTTCAGAAACGACAAGTGAGCTGCAGAGACGCTCAGAGGCAGCCTGGTAGAATTACACAAAGGATTACATCAAGGGGCAAAAAAGATGATCAGAAGACTGGAAACCAAGCCATAGGAGGAAAGAGAGAAGGATCTGGGCATGTCTAGCCTTGAGAAAAGGACACTGAGAAGGGATATGATGGCATTCTTCAAATACCTGAAAGTTAATCATAAGAAGGAAGGGAAGGGCCTGTTCTCGATCATCCCAGAGTGCAGGATATAAAATAATGTGCTGAAACTACAGGAAGCCAGGCATATGCTGAATATTAGGGAAAACGTCTTAACTGTTAGAGCAGTATGACAGTGGAAGCAAGAGGTGGTGAGTGCTCCAAAATTGGTGCAGGGCGGATGAACTGGCATCAGCGGCTGGATCCAGTCCATGGGCCATAGTTTGGGCACAAAGCTGAGCGAGTTAAGGAGGATGGTGGAGGACAGAAGTGCCTGGCAGACAGTGGTCCATGGGGTCGCAAAGGGTCGGAATCGACTGTGCGACTGAACAACACCAACAACAAATCATACTACATTTGGCATTTCATTTTCTCATCATTATTATTCTGCACACATTTACAGCTGCTTTTCAGCTTTACTTTTCATTGGCCTTCCAGAACTTAAAATCAACCAGAAAATGTCAATTTTACACCGCCGCTAAAAGAGAAAGATGGCAACAAATAAAAAAACAACAATAATATAATTGACAATCAGTTCACTTGGCTCGAACATTCCACCATAACGAGATGTGATAAATATTCAGAGCGCAGTCTGTATCATAGAACTTGGAAGCATTCTTTACTGTTGCACTGAACTTATTAAATTGGCTGACTGGAGCAGATCACTGAAGGTTAAGAGGGTTTTAAAGAATTTCCTTGGCCTTATAATATCCCATCAAGGTTTTTGAAGAAAATCATAATTGGCAGATAGGCCAAAGTATAGAAATCATAAACTGCCAGGTTTAGCATTTATGTGCACATGATTGTTCTACTTATTCAGACAAGCCATAAAAGAGTTCATCTGAATGCACAGTACACCCCTTCCATTCTTCTTCTCTGCTAGTCCCATCCTTTCCTCTGTTGTTCTCTTCTAGCTGCACCTTCACCACCAATGTTCCCTCTTAGCTTCTCTATGTAGAAGAAGTCATCCCCACAAAAGTCCCTTCTTAGCTTCTTGGCCATTCTCCATCTCCTTGGATGTCAGAGCCACTTGTGTGGTGGAAAGTGTGGCCCAATGACTAACATCAAAGTAAAGCTGAACAGGAAGTCTAATCTGCTTCTGTATGTGGAACAAGAAAAGAACAACATCTTGTTCTATATCTCAAGGAACAAAATACCTAGGATAGGATTACAGTTTGCAAGGGCTTCATCAACTAACCAATGGTGCTGAGAACTGAGGCTGGATGTATCTTGCAACTCCTAGTGTTCACTAGTCCTTTATTTAATGGGGAATAAGTAGAAGCAGTGACAGACTTTATATTCTTAGGATCCAAGATCACTGCAGAGGGTAATTGCAGCCATGAAATAAAAAGGCGACTGATTCTTGGGAGGCAAGCAATGAGAAACCTGGGGAACATAGTGAAAAGTAGAGACATCACATTGCAAACAAAAGTCCGCATAGTCAAAGCAATGATATTTCCAGTAGTAATGTATGAGAGCTAGACCATAAAGAAAGTGGAGCCCAGAAGAATACAGTAATACCTCAGATAGCGTTTACCTCGGATAACGCTAAAATCGCATAACGTTAAGTAATCTGGGGAGGAGAATTGGATCGAATAATATTAAGGTCCTATGGGATGGATCGGATAACAACCGCTAAAGCCTGTGCGGTTACAATGTATCTCTATGGAGCTTTAATGTTATCCGATCCATCCCATAGGATTTTAACATGGATCGGATAACACGAAAAATCGGATAACACCAAGACTTCTGGAACCAAGTCTTAGCGTTATCTGAGGTATTACTGTAGATGCCTTTGAAATGTGGTGCTGGAGGAGAATTTTGATAAAACCCTGGACAGCAAAGAGAACAAATAGGTTTATCTTAAAAGTAATCAACCCTGACTGCTCCTTGGAAGGTCTAATATTGAAGATGAAGCTAAAGTACAGTGGTACCTCGCTTAAAGAGCATAATGTGTTCCACAGGATTGCTCTTTAAGCGAGTTTCCTCTTTAAGCAAAACACCATTGTGAATGACCAATTGTGGGGGGGATTGTGAACCCCGATTTATTTGTTAAGCAAATTTTTGGTTAGTTTTATTTGTTAAGCGAAGCGAACATTCAGAGAAAATTCTGCTCTTTAAGTGAGTTACTCTTTAAGCGAAACGCTCTTTATGCGAGGTTTGACTGAACTTTGGTCATCAAATGAGAAGAGAGGATTCACTTGAGAAAGCCTTGATGTTGGGAAAGGTTGAAGGCAAAAGAAGAAGGGGACAGCAGAGAATGAGATGGCTAGATGGTATTGTTGACACAGTGGGCACAAAACTGGGTGGGTTGAGGAGGATGGTAGAGGATGGGGGTGTCTGGTGTACAATGGTCCATGGAATTGCATAGTGTTGGACTCAACTATGCGACTGAACAACAACAACAAAAGAGAGACAAACATCATGATCTAGACCAGGTGTCAGCAAACTTTGCTCTCCAGGTGTTCTTGTACTTCTATCACCGGAAGCTCAAGTCACTACACCCGCTGGTCAGGGCTTCTGAGAATTGAAGTCCAAGAACATCTGGAGAGCCACATTTAAGGACTCATGATCTAGACTGGCAGTTCCACAGAGGTCACAGCCAGGCTTTTGTCTACAGAAAGAAGTCGTTGTAAACTAATACCTTAACAGATAATTTTTGCTCCCTTCCACTGGCCCCGACAATCTCTATCTTGCAAATCAAATTGGCCTACAAGAACAATTTACCATCTGAACAAATTCTGGCACATCTTGCTTCTTTTCCTGTTCCACAAACATTCTGGCACCTGTGTCCCAAAGAACTTAAAAACTGTCCTGGCAATTTTATAAAGTCATCTAATGCAGCCCCCAAGAATTTTGGATCTAGATTTATTCTCACACAGATGCAATCCAGAAAGAGAAATGAGGGATATAACACACTATTTTAGCTTGACCCCTCTATCCAAAGTATTTTCTGTGTTCTGGAATCTGTTGAAACGCACCTCAGTTTTTATAGGAAAGAAAATGAAATGGGATCAAATCACACATTGAGCGACATATGCATTTTCAGTCATTACCTCCTACTTCCTTGAGGCACTTAATTTCTTCAAAACATAATCCAGATTGCAAATTAATGCCATGTTTGCCTCTTGACAATCTTTTTTTTTTAAATCTAACTTGCAGATCGAGATTGCCTGTGGATGAACATTTTAAGAGTCTTTAGCTTTTACCTCTGCTTCTCATGTCCTGTGCAGTTTGGACCACAAACTAGGGATTTAGAACCTTCCCTGTTTGGTTCTCACATACAAATTATTCTCTTGAGATTTTGTGGCACTATCAACAAGAAAAAAGGAGAGTAGGGAACCTTTTGGTTTTGGATTTGCTCAAATCAATCAAAATTGTGCAAACGATGCTTCAGCACAAAATGATGCTCTGGTGGGCATAAGAGGGAATGTACAAAATGATGGTTGAAAGGTTGCAAGAACTGGAGAAGTTGAGTGAATCTTTCCTTGGCAACCAGTCATTTTTGCTTGTTTTGTGTGCTTTGCTTTTTAAGAGAAAGGATACTAGTTTTCTTTGAGCAATTATAGTGTCCATCAGAGGAAAAAAATCTCCTTGTCTCACTTTCACCTGAAGGTGACATCTTAAATGGAGATGGCCTGTCACTTCTTCTTAGCCAATACTTTGAGCAGTCCTACCTCAGCAATCCCATCTTTTAAGACCCTTATTCCAGGATAAGCTTTATGGCAAGAACAACCATTTTTGAGGGTCTGCAAGGGACTGGAGACTAGAAGGTTGGGTTTCGATACCTGAGGGCTGAACTTGGGGACATGAAAAGAGTCTCATTCGGGCGTCCCATGGGCGGAGTTTCTCCAGCAAAAATCCTTTCAACATAGAGTAATCTCTGACACAAAATTATTATTATTAAAGGCAAAACCAAATCAGAAGATGGAGGAAGGAACTCATTGGACAAGGAATAACATTAAACGATATGGCTGAGGAACTCAACTTTCCCTGCATCACTTCGAGGATCCTGAATAGGTTGAGGGCCAGAGGGCCTAAATGTAAGACCAGCATGGTCACATGGGGAGTGCTAGTGGACAACAACATGCTGTATGAATGTGGAGAGATACAGAATTCTGCTCATTTGCTGGTCCACCAATTACTACTGGAAACTTGCACCTATGAGGATTTAAGTTTGGCCAATGACAAAGCTGAGAAGGTGGCTTCATTTTGGCAGTTTAAAGTTTGACCTGGACATGTAAGGAGAAGAAGCCTCTTATTAGTCTGCAAAACGTTTCAGTAAATACCTCCCCACCAACATCAGTCCATCCCCCTCTTCCGTGTCATCCTGGCTACTTTGAACCATCACCCAATAAACAACGAATTTAGGAAGAACGAGGATAGTAAGGAAAAAAGCCCAACAAGAGAAAGAGACTATATAAGAAAGGAGAGAGAAGCTCCCCTCAAGCCAGAATGGCTCTGCCAAGTTCAAAAGGTGAAATAAATGAATCTTTACACATTATAAGAACAAAATCAACATTCTTCAGTGGCATAAAGTGCCTGGAAAAAGCAGCAAGTAAGAGCAGGTGTGAGGTGCACTCTGTCAGCAAAGGGCTGCTGATAAGCTTCTCTGTGCTGGTTCTGCTTCATTTCAAACAGAAAGGGGGGAATTGAGGAGGGAGGGAGGAAAAGGTAGGAGGAGAAGCCAGAGCAGAAATAATTGCTGGAGCTCCTGAGTTAGCCGCGAAAGCCTGCGGGCTAAGATCAGTGCGAGAGATTTCATCCTCTTCCTTTTATTTCTATAACCTTAAACGTTCTGCTATTATAAAAGTCATCCTGTCAGCCTTCCCCCAAGCCACGGCCGCAGCCCTGCTTTCAAATTGTATGAATCGGTTAGAAAATATGCTGGGCTGAACTATTTCCTTCGCTGAGTCTATGAGTTGGCCCTTTCAGGGTGAAGCAATTAAAGAGAGAGGGGGAAATTCGATGTAGAAACAAAAGTTTATATCCCACTCGGTGACTTGGCCTATCAGAATTTAGATAAAGCTTTGCCCAAACCCAGAAGTGTATTTCTGAGAAGTCAGAGAACATGGATGAATCAGACCCAAACCTATTTAGTCTAGCATCCTGATTCTTATGGTGACCAACCAGTATCCTATGGGAAGTCCCAGCTGGGTCATAAATGAAATAGGACCATACTATGTTCCTCAATTTGATCATTTGAAACAGAATAATGCTGTCATTCCTCATCTACTTACCCACCCACCCCCAGGAATTGATCTAACTCCTCCTTTAAAAACTTCTAAGTTGAGACTGACACCTTATCTCAATAAAGAAATACATTTCAGATTTTGAAGGTCTTCAGTTCTCCATTCTGGGAGTTCTAGCTGACCTTGGGATTGTATATCACAAGTTTTATTTTTCCCCTCCCCCAATGTGGAGTAGTTGGGGGAAATGACAGAATAGGAAATCTGGATTCAAATCATTTCTTTGACCAAGAAACTTACTGAGAAGTAGAGCGTTAAACTAATCCTTAAATATATCATATACGGTACCTTGGAAACCCCTTTTGAGATCACCATAACTTCGATGTGACTTGCTGGCATGTAATAACAGCTCTAAAGCCTTCTTCATAAATAGCATTTATGCTAATTATCCCCAATTAACCAGCTTCTAGTGATTCTCCCCAATAGACCATTGTTCTTATTCTATCCTTATTTTGTGAAAAGAAGAAAAGGAAAAGATATTGTATTTTGACACACATCTTCCTGTGGAAAGTTTACCCTGATAGAATGGCATCAACTCTATTTCTTCTACTCATTGTTCTCCAGAGAATAAGGATGACCTTCTGAGTTTCATAATTGGTGGGGAAATCATTAATGCACTAATACTGGGTATCAGTGGGCAGAAGCTTTACAGCCTAATGTGATTGTCATTTGCCACTAACTTGATTGGTAAAGTTCTTTTCCCACTTATGGCCTTTGAACCAAGCCCCTGACCTCTCTTCTTATTTTCTGTTGCTTTCATTATCTTCCTCGGAGTCTTCTCTTCTTCCTCTGATCCCCAACCACACAACAAGCATGGAGATTCTCTCCTTATGCTGGTAACTATAAATAAAAAATCACATTCTTTTTCTACTTTAAATGTTACTAGAGTGATTTTGACATACAAAGCACCAGTTTGTATGGGAAAAACAAAGAGAGGGCAGTGAGGAGACTGGGCTAACCTAGCCAGGTTTTTGTGTTGTTGTTGTTGTTCTACCTCATAGTCTGCTAACCAAATAGGAAAAACCAAAATTTCCCCAATAAAATTCCCTGTTCAGCTATGGAAATTCAGTGGGGATGTAGAACTGGTGAAACCATTCCTTAAATCTCCCACTTACTTTTAGAACCGTATGCGCATCCCTATAAGTTGGTTCCAGTTTGACAAGACATTACAGAACAGCTTAAGTGATACAGATACAAACACCTATTTGGGGGCGGGAGACCTAAGGCAATGCCTTAGGTTTAATTGGCATCCTTTTTTTTTAATGTGTGTGTGCATGCATGTGTGTGTGATGCAGTCAAAGCCATAAATGTTAGCCTTTTTTTTTGCAAACGTTTCTATCTCTTTCTGTTTATTGTTTCAGGGTAAGTGGTTGTGTAGGGGGCATGGTGGCTTACTGGATAAGACACTGAGGCTGGCGACCTGAAGACAACAAGTCGGCAGTTCGAGACCTGAGTGCTGCATGACAGAGTGAGTGCCTGTTGTCTGTCCCAGCACCTGCCAACCTTACAGTTGGAAAGCAAGAAATTGCAAGTCGATAAATAGGTACCGCTTCAGTGGGAAGGGTAACAATGTTCCATACACTCTGGCACCTACTTGTGCCTGCCACATGAGCATGGAAACGTCTGCAGATGCAGACAGCGCTGGATCTTTGGCCGTAAATGGAGATGAGCACTGAACCCTAGAGTGAGACACAACTGGCTTTAGTGCGTGTGTGGAAAGGGAGGAAAGGTAATGTTAGGAAAACCAAAAAAAATATGACGGGAACTGTTTTCATTGACAAACTGAATTTTGAAGTACATTTGAAAATGGACTAAAGGATCAAACCCAGCTTTAACAGGAGGCAAAGACATCAAATGTAGGAATTATGAAGGAAAAAAGCCAAACAACATCTGCAGACGGTAAGTACTTATTTATATTTTATGGAGTGTGTGGTTGGGATTTTGACAGGTTACTTTTTTAAAAGAGAAAGCGAGAGAATGAGAGAGAAAGAAAATTTAGCCTGGGCTCAGACAAAGCAACGAATGTCCCTTTTTTCAAATATATATACTGTACTGTATATATATTGTGCCACTAAAAAAGCAGTTGAAGGCAGCCGACCAACACTCAGGTGAGACAAGGTGACCGCCCCTTCCTAACCTGGACTAACAAAACACATATGCAGTTCTTGCCGTAGAAGAGTTTACTGCTACTTTCTCAAGGTCAGGATAAGGTAGCATTCAGCAAGGTTCCCCCCCCCCCCTCAGCTGCCAGGGAAATGCCTTTGAACTTTTCCCTTTTGAAATAATAGGAAACGAAACTGTGAGGAAACAAGTACTCAGAATCACAGAGAGGAGAAAGAAGCAAAAAAGAGAGTGGGGGGCTGAGGGGGGGGAGAGAGAAAATAAGCCAGGTTTCAAGAGAGCAAAAAGAAGAAGAAGAAGAAGAAGAGGTTAAGAAAGCAGTTTTGTGTTTAATTTGAGGTTTTAGAATTACTCCTTCTGTAACTGTGATTTTGGAAGCTTCAATCCTTCCCTTCCCATTCTTCTACATTTATTTTTTATTATCTTTAAAAAAATTATTTTTGTTATTCTTTGAAACATCTACCTAACAAGTAAGACTCGATGGCAGGTACGCGACTTCACGTGTTATGAAATATTTAGTGAGGCAACCGTAACTCCCTGGGTAGCAGGAGGGAAACCGCAATTATAGTCAGAGGGAAAGCCAGGAACAAATAGAGAAAGTGTGTGTGTGTGTGTGTTAGGAAAGGGGAAGAATACAAAGAGAGATAAGGGCAAGCCTTTCATCAGATCTTCCTGTCCAATAAATACAGTCAAGCTTGATCCATATGTTTCTGGGAAGAAAAGGGGCAGGCGGGAGGGCGGGGGGAGGAATCAAATATCAATAGCTTCAACAAGGAATATTGTTGAACATGTTCTGTTATGTTGATCAGTATTTTGCCAGGCAATACAATGTAGGAGAGGGTTTTTTTTAATCCTAAGAACAGACACTCACTTGCCATGACCATTCTTATCTGATTTTCAGGCACATGATGAACACTTCTCGGGGTAATCGAGAGGTAAAGAATATAGTCTAACTTTTTTCTGTTACACTTATGCAGCCCCATTTTAATCCTAAAGCAGTTTAATGTTAAAGTATTTTGTTCCTAAAATCAGACAGACAGACCTATTGACCATGGTTAGTAAAACATTTAGACAGACAGAGAGACAGACCTATTGACCATGATTGGTCAAACATTTAGACAGACAAACAGACAGACAGACCTATTGACTATGGTTGGTCAAACATTTAGACAGACAGACAGACAGACCCATTGACCATGATTGGTAAAACATTTAGATCAGGGATACCCAACCTTTTCAAGCCAGGGGCCGGGTCACGCTCCCTCATTCAGCTTCAAGAGCTGGACGGCCATTTTGCCTTGACCGCACAATGTGGGCGACCATTTCATCTCAACAGCTTCAAAGGGATGGCCATTTTGTTTCTCAAATGCCCTTGCAGGGGTGGGGGACACATGAAATGGTGCTGCAGGCCAGATCTGGCCCATTGGCCTTAGGTTGGGAACCATAGATAGATAGATAGATAGATAGATAGATAGATAGATAGATAGATAGATAGATAGATAGATAGATAGATAGATAGATAGATAGATAGATAGATAGATGGATGGATGGATGGAGAGAGAGAGAGAGAGATGGGTGAATGGATAGATAGATAGATAGATAGATAGATAGATAGATAGATAGATAGATAGATAGATAGATAGATAGATAGATAGATAGATAGATAGATAGATAGATAGATAGATAGATAGATAGATACAGGTACATAGATAAATACATAGATACATAGATAAAACACTTATTTTAATCCTACTTTCTTATTTTTATGCATGTGCTACAGTCCTCCCCCTTTAATTCAGTCTTACCATTTTATTTTACTAAAGATTTACTGTCTTGATTTACAAACTTTTTATTATTAGTGTTCACTGCTTTGAAATCTTCAATGTAACTGATTTAACAATATTAGCAAATCTATGCATAAGCATACAACATTCAGGTATGCTCAGGAAGGAGCAAGACATACTTGTGTGGGGTGTGTAATAGAGCAACGTTCCTTTCCCTTGGTACCAATGGAAGGAAATTGATACCTTGATGAAAACGAGTCTTTCGCCACATCTCTCGTATTTCCCTTCTCTACAAACAGACAGTGCTACAAGGACCTTCCTGGTCTGCTTGATCTAAAGGTGTGTTTGCCACCATGGAAGGAAACCAGAGACAGGCTAGCTTTTTGTCATGAGTAATATCTCCCTAACCCTCCACAAATGACTCAAGGATTGTCTCACAAGCAAAATAGCAGGGGAGGGAATGCTAATACATTTCATGAGCTCTCGTTGTCTCCGTGCCTGCACATCATTTTGTCAGTGTGCAATTTGCCACCTGCTTGCTTCAAAGACACTCATTTCTTTCCCTCTACCCCATTTCTAAGCAAACCAGGTATTGCTATCTTAAGAAAAGGTAGAGGAAACATGCAGGGGCTTGCTCACAGGTCAGGATCCACAGATAATGCATTGGTTGAGATGTTTGTTTATCCTTCTTTTGTAGAATCTTTAAGATCCCAGAACCAAACAACAAAGTGCTTTCAAATCTTTAAAAAAACAAACCAAAACTTAATAGACTGCAAAGGATCAGATTAGCTATGTTGAATTTACTCTTTGGTCACTGGGTGAAAGGCCTGAAAGGATTCATCCAATGGCTATTCTCCTCTAGAGTAAATCTGTTGAAGTAATGGGATTTGCATTCTCTCTCTCTCTCAATATGTTTATTTATTTATTTCCTTCCTATCTGGGATATGTTCCCACTCTGGGCAGCTTACAACAATTAAAAATCATCTTACCATTTAGCACTTGATTTAATGGGCCTGGTGTATTGCAGACCAGCTATTGCTTTTAGGCTACACTTTACTAAACACAGTATAGCAAATTATATCGAAAGCCATCCGTGTCTGACTGTAGTAGGCAAAGCTCATCTCCTTGTACAGCCAAAGAGCCAGCGCTGTGTGCATCTGCAGAGTTTTCCATAGTCATGTGTCAGGCATGACTGGACACCTGAGCGTTTGGAACACTTTTACCTTTCCTGACAAAGCAGTACCTATTTATCTACGGTACTTGCAATTTCTTGCTTTCCAGTTGCTACGTTGGCAGGAGCTGGGACAGATGACAGGAGCTCAGTCTGTCACTCAGCACTAGGGTCTTAAACTGCTGATCTGCCAACCTTCCTATCATCAAGCTCAGCGCCTTAACCGCTAAGCCACCGCAGCTCATATTCTGGAGTTTACCAATCTGCTATTCTTATTTGTTGTTGGAGGCTACACCTGCAGTTTGATCCAGATTAGGATGCTGTTAGTCCATGGATTTATTTATTTTTTTGCTTTTATTGCCTTTCATGGACTTTTGCAGTGGAAAACAACATACAGTATATACTTTTTTTTGTTTTCCTTGGAGCAAACACTAGACTCGGAAGTGACCTCTTCTTCCCTGTTTTACTGATACTGTGTGTTGCCTTTCCTTTTCTAGATGAACAATCCCATTTGATGGAGGACAGAATTGAAATATTTACCTCCTTCCTAAAGAGCTTGCATGGAATATTGACTCAGGGAGGGGGGACTGGCACAATTTCTCCCTTTAGATGGGGGTGGTGGGCAAGGGAAAGAATATGGTCCCCAAGTGACTGAGTCCAGTCTAGTCACTAACAGTAAACAGTAACAGAAATCAAAAAGTCACAAGGGTCCAACTGTCGTTAGTATGTAAATTTTAAAAGCTTAGTCAAAACTATCAATATTTCCCACTTAATTTATTACTGTATGAAGATGGATGATGGTAAAGTGGAGCATTGATTGTCAATGCTCTTTAAGGGGGGAGGAGAATGGAGGAAATATTCAAGGACAACAGCCTCAAAAAGTGTACTGTCTCAAAATTAATTATTGCGTTTCTTCTTTTTCCTTTTTCTCCTCTCCTTTAAAAAAAAAACCCCCACAGCTGTGTGCATTCAGTCCAAACTTGTTAGATTGCTTTCTCTTTCTTTCTTTTTAAAATGAAAAACAACAACAGCACAGGAGAGACAATTTCTGTAAAGAGCTATTTTAACACTGATTAGATGTAAAGGCAGGCTAGCATTTTTATAGTATTGACAGAAAGCCATTAACGGAGCGGCCTCTGGACATGGTCACTGAAAGTTAATCGAAAGCAATAGTAATTCCACAGCGGTTTGCACGGCAATCATACAGGCGAACTACAACTCCATCGTAGGGCTAAAGGAATAACTGGTCTCCAGCTCCCAAGCAACTGAATGCATTGCATAATTCCTTTTATATGATCTAAACTGGATTTACATAATTCCAGTTGCAGTGTCCCAATGGGCAGTTGCTTATGGCTAAAAAAACACAGGAGATGATAAGTGCCTGCTTCATTTCCACCTCTCTCTGATTATTTTTAATCAAACTACACCCTAAGGGGGGGGGGGACTGTATTTCTTGTTCTCACAACATTTTCCCTTTAGGCAAGCCATTATTTCAGAGTTCAGTGCCTGAACATGCAGGCTTGCAAATAAAGCCCATGTTTACCTTCCAATAACCAATCAGAAAACAAAGCTGAGCTAATATGTAGCATGCTTGCCTGAAGATACACCAGCATATTTTGCTTCTAATTAAACTAGCCTCAGGCTAGAACTTGGAAAACACAAGTTCACACCTTTATTCAGCCATGAAATAGTGAACAAACTTGGGCTGCTTGCATAGCAGGTTAAATTGCTGTCCTACAACCAAAAGGTTGTAAGTTCGATCCTGACCAGAAACTAGATTTGGTAAAATGAGTACCTAGCATGTTGGAGGCATAATGCAAATTAACTTGTGAACTGCCCGGAGAGTGCACTAAGGATGTTTGGTCTGCTTTGCTTTGGAAAGAAGTCACTATTCCACTGTGGACTCAATGGAGAAAGGAAGGAAGGAAGGAAGGAAGGAAGGAAGGAAGGAAGGAAGGAAGGAAGGAAGGAAGGAAGGAAAGATGGAAGAAAGAAAAGAAAAGAAAAGAAATATAGGATCCAATCTTACGTCCGTAGCTCTTTGTTCCATCCAGTGATTTCTACCTTTCAGCTTAAGTTTCCTTTTTGATAATCAATGCAGAACATGTTGAATGGTGTATTTGCTTTGCCCGAGTGCAATGAGTTTTTGCATTGTTTACGGTGTGAGTCAATCGTTCTATTTTCTCTATGCAATTTCAGCCATGAATGCTTTTTCAAAGAAAGGCAAGGATGAGGGAGGAAGGGAGGGAGAGAAGTGGCCTGGCAAACATCTCAGTTGCTGAAGTGAGAAACCATTCAATCTTAACTTTGAATACAAGATGCTTGCTAAAAGCTTTGTGTGAAAATGCAGAAAATACCGAACCTCCTGTCCTCTTCTCTTTAAAGGAAATCGACACACACACAAAACACCCAGTAGAGTTGCTAAAAGCTGGCAAGATGCAAACCAACCTAGGAAGCTTTAGGACAGGGGTTCCCAACCTTAGGCCGTATCTGGCCCATGGTGCCATTTTATGTTAAGTCAACTTTGATCCCCGTCAGGATCAGACTAGGGGAGGTGCACATTTTCAGCTGTAGAACTGTCCAGGGAGCTTGGAGGAAGGTGGGAACCAAGTGGATAAAGTCCTCAGATTCTCCCGGTGTAATAAAAGGGGGGGGGGATGGGCTCAATGTGTGCCTCCCCCAGGTGGACAATCACATATGGCATTTTTTTAAATTTGTTGGTGTGTTTATTTATTTATTTATATTTTTTAAAAAATCCGGTCAGGACTGTCTCCCTTTTGGGGGCTATTTTGGTCGTCGGGACTTTTTTTATTTTCAATGCATTGCTACAGGAAAATATGCTTCAGTTTACAATTTTTTCACGTTATGACAGAGGCTTTTTGGAATGGACCTCCATCGTATCCTGAGGTTTTACTGTACACTTGCTGATCAGTGCTTTTGGGAATTGACTTCGGCTTCTGTGAATTGATGTCCAAGAACCAAAGGTTGGGAAACATTGAGCTAAACTGAAAACTTTCCCTTCTCCCATACGATGGCTTTTTCACTACTCGAAATGTTCTATGCACTCACTCCACTTCAGCCAAACATTCTCAGCGGCTTCATCACCGCAAGCACAATCCAATATAGATCTTCTCTAGCAGCGCACCTGTATTCTGAGCAAAGAGAAATTAATCTTTCGTCCTTCCTTGGTTGTATCCTCCACCTCCTCACTTCCCAAATATTCAAACTATTTATTCAAGGTCCCTTATGAAATCAATGAGCCAGTTTGAAGTTACCTGACATCTCAATTATTCCAAGGCCAATATGAAAAAGCTATTTGGGAATGTCAATCAAGAGATCACAGACATTTTTGACACCTTGGTGGATAATCAGCAGGAGGGGAGGTGGGGTCCATCGTGTCTAAATGTAAAAATATCACCGATTATGAAAGCCATTTTCATAAGGCATCTTCACCCACACCTGTGAATGCATTTCAATGCTTATTAGAAATGATAACCATAAACAAGTAACATGGTGTCAAATCTTGCCTCTGCTAATTTAGCAGCATTGATTAAGTTATTTAGTGATGCTTCAAAATTGGATTGTCAGGTCTGGTCTTTAAGAGGGTGGTAGGCAACCTGCATGCTTATGTTGACTTGGTTAAACAGGTGAATAATTTTTAATCTTCCATTCTTCTTTGATTTTGATTCCATGTTAAGACCAAAGAAAGATAGACTTCTGGTTAAAAATCTATTTTCCTAAAGGCAAAGAAAAACATACTTTCTTCTTTATGAAGTAAACCTGAATAAAGTTCTAGTTTATGCACATGGGAAGAATCTATGCTCTGGAGTAAGCAGCTGGAGTGAAGAGAGAAATATGCTTGGCAATCCTTACTAAATTGATGGGAAATTATTAAAATGAGAGCATTCATCATTGGACGCTGAACTTGACGATTGGAAGGTCGACAGGTCATCAGTTTGAGACACATGTTTAGTTTGCTTTTTGATTGCTTCCTTCTTCCAATGATGTGCCTACAACAGGGGTCAGCAAACTTGGCTCTCCAGATGTTTTTGGACTTCTATTCCCAGAAGCCCTGATCAGCAGGTGTACTGACTATAAAGATGTATAACTATAACCCCACTCTGTCTGGAAGGGTTAACTCCTCTGCTTCCCTTACACACCAAAATGTCTTCCCAGTGGCGTCGCGCAGTCTTCAGCCTCCTGGGGCGAAAAGCAAACTCGCCGCCCCCCCCAGCTCACTGCTGCCGCCACCCCTCCCCCCTCCCAAGGCAGAAGGCGCCCCCCTGCTGACTAGCGGCGCGCACACGATTGCGCGCACGCCACACACACCTCCGTCCGCTCACCCGCCAGGGGCCGTCCGCCACCCACCCCCGACGAGCGCACCTCCGGCAGATCGCCCGCCAGGGGCCGTCCGCCACCCACCCCCGACGAGCGCACCTCCGGCAGATCGCTCGCCCGGCTGGCTGTCGGGGGCTCTCCGCGCGCCGCCTGCCCCTGGCAGCGGCTTTCAGGGGGCGGCAAATAATGTCCCCTCCCCACCCTTTTGCTGGCGAGCGTCCTGCGTGCGCTTCGCCACTTGCAGGCGAGGAGGAGAAAAAGGGTTTTTTTTAAAGGCAGACAATTCAAGGAGGGGCCCGCCCCGCCCGGCTGGCCGTCGGGGGCTCTCCTGGAGGGCGGCCCGCGTGCGCGCGCGCACTGCCCACCTCCTCCTGCCCAGCCAGCCGCCAGGGGCTCCCCGCCACGGCGCCACCCACCCCAGACGAGCGCCCCATCTCACGGCAAGTTGGGTGGGTGGCTGGGCGGGCGGAGGCGAGCAGCATGCGCGCACACGCGGGCCGCCCTCCAGGAGAGCCCCCGACGGCTAGCTGGGCCCCCTCCTTGAATTGTCCGCCTAAAAAAAACCCCTTTTTCTCCTCCTCGCCTGCAAGCGGCGAAGCGCACGCGGGGCGCTCGCCAGCAAAAGGGTGGGGAGGGGACATTTTGCCGCCCCCTGAAAGCCGCTGCCCGGGGCATCCGCCCCCCCGCCCCCCACGCTACGCCACTGTGTCTTCCCCACCTTGGCAGCTACCTGTACCTTCTCTGTAGAGCTCATGCCCCTTGCATGACTCTTGGTACTCCCTGCCTGGCTTATGGGCTAGTGTGCATGTGAAGGTTACTGTCTGGCACCCAGAACAGTATATCAGTATATTTAAAATACTTCAGTGGCAGCACTTTGGCCAAGGTGCTAGATCCCAGCTCAGCTATGTTCTCCAATAACCAGACATGAAAGGTTCTGTGTTCCAAACATGCTTTATTAAAGGTACAGTTTGTAAGTTTCAAAGTTTATAGCAGAGGAACATATTTTGCAATCTAGCCATTTCACAAACAAAAATAAAAACCATATCTAGCTTCAGGCTATGGCCTGCTTAGATGTGTTAGTTAACTACATTTTAACTACCAGTAAGTTATACTCACATTCCCCTCTGAGGTGATGCACTCTAAAGCATGGTGAAAAGAGGACGTCCTATTCTTTCCCCTCCCCTTTTATCTCTCCAGACAATTCCTACCTTTGACTTTTTATCTGAAAGATTTCAACCAATCACTGCACAGTCCATCCCAACTTAAGTTTTGTTTCGTCAGCACACAAGATTGTTATGTCTACCACATAATTCTTCCCCAGCAACAACCCTTGCAGGCCACATACCTCCTCCCTTCAGTAAAGACACTCAAAAATCTCCTTCACTGTTTTAAACACACAAGCCCCAATTTCTATTCCTTTACACTGACTTGGGCTTCTGGTAATTGAAGTCCAAGAACACCTGGAGAGCCAAGTTCGCTGATCCCTGATCTGCAGGAATAACATGCTTCCTTCTTCCAATGATCTGTCTACTATAGGACCAGTTATGACCTTCACTTTTGATCCAAGGGCAGAAGAGAACACTGGACTCCAGCTATTGTAAAAGTTTGGCAAACCAGGCCTTTAGTGTTCCTGCAGCATGGAGAGTTTTCTGACTTCTGCCTAGAGGCGTGGGTTTTTGTGGGGCTTACAGAAGCATACTCTTGTCATAAGCCCTGTCTCATCGTCTAAGCTTAAATACACCTCCCAGAATCTTCTGGCTTCGAAAAGGCTCTTGTATATTAAGAGCATTGCTCTTATTGACTTCATTTTTTAATATTAAACAGGTGGAACTTAACAGCCCCCATATGGACACTCCTAGGTCCATTAATGACCCCTAGTGACATTGCTTCAATTTACGCTTTGAAAGGAAAACATCCACCTTATGAATCAAGGGCGGGAGAGAATATTGCTTATATTAAAGAGGTATATAAAACGAACATCAGCCCTGACCCTCTAAGGCAAAGTTGATCACTTCAAACAATATTTTGCCAATATTTTCAGCATGGGAAAAATAATATAATCAAACATCTGGGCTTCCTTCCAGCCAGAAGAGTTGCAAGATACTGATGTTTGTATAGGGAAGGCAAAGTGGTCCTTCATATTTAACTAATAGACAGCAGTACAAAAGCCCATTTCCAGGCAAAGCTCTGGAGAAAGAAACCATATAATCAGGATAAACCTAGCTATTTCACCATCAGAGAGTTGCATAGGGGTCTTCATCTTGATGTATTTGCAAATACTGGCCAGCTGTTGGCTGCAAAGCCGTGTTTGTCATCTACACTGGACTTTTCAAAAGTAACAGATGATAACTGTTAGGTAGAACACCAAAAATGAAGAATTGTGGGATCTGTAGTCTGAGAAATCAAAAAAATCCCATCCCAACAGAGCTTCTTCATGCTATTCTTTAAAATATAAAAATGCCACATCTACTCCTATGTGTGGCTTTCCTTGAGGATAAGCTTTCCAGCCTGCCTTCTCAAATGAAATCTAGTCATTAGACTCTGGACAACATGCCATTCACAAGTCTTCTCTGCACAAGTTTGTCTTCCCTCAACCCCATTCATCTCACACAACATCAGTTATGATATCCAGTGAAGTATGGATTCTCCACATTCTTCAACTGAGATATGGGAGGAGTAGGATTGCCACAGCCTCCGACTCAAATTTCTCAGGGCTGTGGTGGATGTAGGCACAGCCCCTTCCGAGTGGAATTTAGCCCTTGGGTCTCTGGACCTTAGTCACTCAAATCTCCAGGACCAAACTAATGTCACCAGTATAGCGGTCAAGAATGTGATGTGATCTTAGAGCCTCTGATCTATTGAGATTCCTAGGAGAATTGATGAAGTTCCTGGGGACTGAAGGTAGGAAAATGTTAATATCATCCTCAAAAAGACTAAGAAGGGACCAAGGCAATTATTGGGTGTTCAGTTTGAGATCAATATTGGGGAGTGTTCTAGAATATATCTTCCAGTGATCAGTGTATGACATGGGCTCCCAAACTTTTCAACCTGGGGGTTGGATCACGCTCTCTCAGTCAACTTTGATGGCTGGACAAACATTTTGCCCTGCCTGCACAATGGTGGTGGCCATTTTGTCCCAACAGCTTCAAAGGGGTAGCCATCTTGTTTCTCAAATGCCTTTGGAGGGGTGGGGGGGCACATGAAATGGCGCTGTGGGCTGGATCCAGTCCGTGGGCCTTAAGTTGGAAACCCCTAATCTATGATTTGTCTTATCGATGAAGTCAACACAACTCTTTGACTGTGGCCATGGATTCAAGTGAAAGCCCAGAATGTCCACTGGTCTAGAAAGTGGTATCCCCAAAATATTACAAGAAGTCAAAGAGGGTAAGAGAAACTCAGTTTTGCAGCACATTTTAAGAAGGTGTGGCATGGAACAAAAAGGAAAAAACTACAACAAAACACAGCAGACTAAAAAGTATTTTCCAGATCAGTTCCTCCCTCCAAATCTTTAAATAGAGTATAAATATAGATCTATAGAAACAGGTAGTATAGATATAGATTGCTTGTCTGTCTGGCAGGATGGAGAATTGTGCTAAAATTCCCTCTACTAGAGACCTTTTAAAGAAATATATAGAGAGCTCATTTCTTCCACCCATGCTCAGTAACCTTTGTTCCATACAGGCATAAACCTATCTGGGCTTGGGTTTTGATCTCTCTCCTCCCACCCCCAATCCTTCCAGGCATCGGGGCCGCTCGCCTGTTCAAGTAACAAACACTCAGAGCCTGGAACGCACAGTGCAATTTAAAGATATTGGCAGTTGGCTTTCAATAATTCCCTGTTAGATTACTGTCTGTGGAAGAGTATATAACACAACAGTTACAAATGCTTGGAGCAAAATCTTCAATAACAACTTCATGCTTATGATAACTTTCCCAATTTCCTGCATCGACACCACCCCCTCTCTCTTTGCTCCGCTCTGTAGCAGCTTGTTTCTATATTGAACATCTGCCTTGGGATCGCCTGTCACAAAAAGTAATAAACACGTCAATCTGAACGGAAGGATATTTTTGCTGTTGGTCCAGCCCTGACACCAACATAACTTTCTCAAACCAGCTTTTACTCTACTTCCCCCTCTATTAACTCCTTAACCCAGTGATGATAAACCTTTTAAAGACTGAGTGCTGAAACTGAACAGGCTGCTGTCCATGCCGCAGAGGGGTGGGGCGAACCCTGTGCTGGGGAGAGGGAGGAAGCATTCTCATTGGGCTTCTGGGCAGAGAGGCAGGGTGAACCCTGTCGTGGGGGGAGGGAAGAAGCATTCCCATTGGGCTGCTGGGCAGAGGGCCAGGGCAAACTCTGTGCTAGGCAACAGTGAGCATGCCAACATGTTCTGAGTGCCCCCTCTGGCATGTTTGGCATAGGTTCGCCACCACTGCCTTAACCAATCAAGCTGGTAGCAGGAAACTCAAGGAATAAAAAGTCACATGAATGTTTTACGGGAGATGTTTCTGGTGATCTTGCACTCTTGCTGCCATTTTTAACACACCCAAATTGCCAGAACACTCTTAATAAGATAATTACCATTGGAAGCACCAATTGCACATTGCAACCTTTGTTAACAGGTATCAGGCAATGGGATTAATTTGCAAAGCTGCCACCCAGCCAATATTTTGACAGCTACATAAAATAAAAAAGGGGAATTGGAGATGGGATTCTCTACAACTAAACATATAAGGGAAAAACAGTACGCAAGGTCTTATGGTACCACTTTGGTGGGAGGGTAAACAGGGTTTCATGCACTCCAGTGTTTAGTCATGCCTGACAGATGTCCATGGAAATGTCTGCAAATGCATACAGTGGCTATAAACAGAGATGAGCACTGAACCTAAGAGTTGGATATGACTGGTTTTCAAGCAACGGAGGTCTTTACCCAGAAGCGTAGTGTGGATTTCAGTCACCCGGGGCATAAGCCAAATTTGCCGTCCCCTGGTGGATGCCGGTGCCTGCTCCCCCTAGGGCTTCTGGGAATTGTTGTCCAAGAACTCCCATACACCCAAAAAGTACTGCCCGGGGTGAGTTGCCCCCTCCCACGTGATGCTACCTTTACTGCTTGAACACACTAGTACAGTGATGGCCAACCTTGGCACTCCAGATGTTCTTGGACTTCATTTCCCAGAAGCCCTGATCGACAATGTGTTGACTTAGGCTTCTGGGAATTGAAGTCCAAAAACATCTGGAGTGCCAAGATTGGTCTCCACTAGTAGATCATGGTTGGGTTATTTACCAGTTTCCATAACCAAGCATCCAGTGCTGCAGGCTAAATTGCCCAGGAAAATCACAGTCCTCTTTGGAAGACTGTTAAGCTGGATACTTGAGAGTCCTTTTTAAAAAACCACCTCCGAGGGAGAAAGTCCTTGGTTTATAATATACAAAAGCATGCCAATTTCTCTGCACTAGCATGGTAGGAGTGGAGCATGAGCTTCCTTGCTGGCTGGCTTTAGAAGTAATAGCCAGAGGGCACTTAAGGCTCTGCTGTTAACCTCCCCAATTGGAGCAGGGATGACTACAATCCAGAGATGAATGAAAAATAAATAAAGTGCCAATTTCACCTGGAGCTTTTCTACCTATATTGCAAAGATCCACTCCTGCCTCAATTGGCTTCTGTCATGAAACATTAATTGAGTGATACAACTAAATATTAATAGAAGACTGGAGGTGAGGAGTCCACAGTTTGGTATCTTGGTATTTACCCTGTAGGAGATTGCACAAAGAAGGCTGGTTTTGGAAGCAAAGCTGGTGGCCAAAAAGGAGCAGAAGCATAGGATCATAGAATAACTGAGTTTGAAGGGGGCTTTGAGGCCATTGAGCCTAACGCCCTGCTCAATGCAGGAGTCCAAATCAAAGCATCTCTGATAGATAGTGGTCTAATTCTCTCTTGGAATGCTTCCAGTGTTGGAGCGCTCAACACTTCTCAAGGCAGTTGATTCCACTGTCGTACTGCTCTAACGGTTAAGAAGTATTTCCTAATAGTCAGCCTATATTTGGCTTCCTGTAGTTTCAGCCTGTTGTTATATGTCCTACACTCTGGGATGATGGAGAACAGATCCTACCCTTCCTCTTTATGGTTATCTTTCCGGTAATTTAGGATTCTGGGAATTGAAGTGCTATCATCATATCTTCTCTCCTTTTCTCAATGTTAAACATGCCCAATTCCTTGGTTTCCAGTCCTCTGATCATCCTTGTTGCCCTTCTCTGTACCTGCTCTAATTTATGTGCATCTTTCTTAAAATATGGTACCCAAAATTGGACTCAGAACTCAAGATGTAATCTAACTAGTGCTGAATAGAGAAGGACTAGCACTATAAACTAGTTTAATATAAACTAATATAATACAATACAAGAATGTAAACTATCGTATTTGCCGGCATGTAAGATGCATTGGAGTATAAGACTCACCCCGTTATTACCAAAATAGCCTTATAGCCCACTATATACAGTACAAGATGCACTTCATTTTTCCAGTGGGATATGTTGATCAGAGAGGGTTTTTCATAGTCAGTCCATTGGGGATGTAGTCTTGTTGTAGTCAGTCCCCAATAAAAAACCCTCTATGGCTAACATACCCCACTTAATACAGTGAGAGATTATGCAACACTTTCCCCATTTTTCCAGTGTATTTTAAGAGAAAAAAATGTGGGTCTTATATTTAATTTATATTTGTTTATCGCCCTCCTCCCCAAAGGGATCCAGGGCGATTTCTAACAATTTTAAAAACACTTAAAAAATTAAAAACTTTAAAAAGCTTAAAAACTTAATTTAAAGCTAGGTATTATAACTTGGATGTACTGGGGGTCAAACCATCCAACTGGCTGGGGAAACTGAACCATCCACTCCCCAGACCAGACCTGCCTGCCTGGTCACTCCTTTCCTAAAGGACAGCAACACCGTCTGCAGGCGTAGCTCTATCGGGAGGAGGTTCCACAGGGCCTGAGTGGACACCGAGAAGGCCCTCCTTCTAGTGTCAGAGAGATGCACCTCTCTGGCTGATGGTACAACCAGAGAGCCTTTCTGGTCCGCTCTGGTGGGCCGGGTAGATGCCAGTAAATACAGTTGTTTAAATCAGGTCAAACCATTGATCTAATCCAATGCAGTCTTCAGCATCTGGCAGTGACTTTCAATGGGGTATGCAGAAAAAGCCTCCTCTAAGATTGTGGTATTCTAAATCAGGAATACCCTGGTAATGGCAACCTTGTGTTGCTGGCTAACCTTTCTCACACTAGGTCAGGTGAAGGGAATTGCAGAATGAACCCACCAAAGGATGCCTTCATTTTGGCAGTTTCACGTTTGGCCTAGACAGTGAAGAAGATGAAGTGACTTTCAACCATTCAGCAGTGGCTCTTCATTGTCCAACATATATATATTTTCCAGATCTCTAATGGGATGGAGACGGACCCTGAGCAACTCTGCATACCTGTGCCTCACTGCGGCACTGCAACTCTTCTCTCTAAATTGCTCATCATCTTTGGGCTAATGACAAAAACAGAACAATCATCTTTGATGTCCACAAAATCAAGGCTTTCTACCACACAGGTGCCATGTTTAACAACTCCGCTCTATCTTGTCGTTCAGGAGAGCTCCCTGAACAAATTGCCCATCATATTTGAAGATAAAACCTGACAGTGGCAGGACTGATATGCTGTCTTCAACCCTAACATGGCAATACGGAAACTTGATTTTTGCTCAGTTTGCGATGTACGGCTTGTCTTTAGAGATTCACAGCAGAGCCAAGTGCTGGCACAGAAGAAAATACGGAGACGTCTCAAAATATTGGGATTAAGTGTCAACCTTTATTAAAAAGAGAGCTTTAAAGAGGGTTTGTTCTTCTTTTGTGCTTATTTTTTAAATATAGTATTGAACATCTGTACAAAACACTGTACAAAATGACGATGACACTGGTCTTCGAAGCAATAATGATACCAGAATGGAGATATATACTTTATTATTTAATACAGAAATGCATTTCCTTTTATAGGGCCATTCCTATTTATTTTATTGTAAAAGGCACTTGAGGTATCTCTAGGAATATGTACTGTAAATAAACACTAAACAATTATCTTGCAGTTTCGGTAATTATACATACCAGTAACTCACTGTAAGCAACTATTTGATGCTCACTTGGAATTACCATAAAGATTCAACCCTTGATAAGTAGATAAGGTTACATCTATTTGCAGTAGTCCTTCTAATACCAAAGGGATAACTTGGGAATGCTCATTTAAATGATAGCAACTGTGTCTGATTGGCAAGTTGGAGTTGCTGGATGGACTCTGAAATGACCAGTCTTTAAATGAAGCATCTTCCTTCTGAAGTATATATCCAGCCCCTGTTCCAGCTGTTAATAGAACTAGGGGTGGGATTTTCAGATTTTCTGGACTTTGATTTACTTGGTTTGGTATTTGATTTTGCATTATGTAACCACTATTGTGTTAATTTGCTTATTTTGTGATTTGATATCAGGGATTCTCAACCTACAGCCTGCAGTCAGGACCTGGCCCACAGCACCATTTTGTGTGACCCGTGTTTTCGCCACCACTGGAAGCAGATGCATTTAAGACCACCGTGGATGCATTTTATGGGAGCGTTTACGGAGGGGGAAACCATCAGTCCAGCCCACTCAGCTGCCTGAGGAGGCATGGTCCAGCCCATGGCTTGAAAAGGTTAAGAACCCCTGCTTCATATTGTCATTTATTATCTTGGATATTGTTACCGACCCAGAGTAATGATTACACTACTTGGTACAGGATATGCAGTAAGTTGAATGAATGAATGAATGAATGAATGAATGAATGAATGAACACCACAATCTATGAAACAAAGTAGCCACTTTTGCATTTTGCACAATTTGTACAATGTATATATGCATTTTTCTACAATCCATGTGGCGCAAAAACTGTCTTTGTTGGCCCCAAAAAGTTTCTCACCCTTTGTGCACAGGTCCTTTTGTGCAATTTTATATTATTGATCTGCACAAAAATTGTTCTTGCCATAGCAAAATCTTTCCACAGAAATGACCCAAATTACCTCATCCTGCCACAGGTAAAATGAAAAAATATATATGATGGTTTCACATTCTTACCCACAAGAACAAGATAAACTCAATCAAATACTGAGCACCCATGACATAGTGATCAAGATGCAGTACCACAGCCAAAACTCTGCTCTCAATAAGAGCTTGATCCTGACAGGCTCCAGGTTGACTCAGCCTTCCATCCTTCCAAAGTCAGTTAAATGAGTATCCAGCATGTTGAAAGCAAAATGCTAATTACCTCGTGATCTCCCCACAGAGTCATTGTCATTCCTATTGTTAAACCTTGTTTAGGTGTTATAAATGCCAGGGTCCAGTCTGGCCAGGTTATCCTGCTATGGTAATAGAGTAGACCCTACTGTCAGTGACTACCAAGCATCAGGTGGTGGTTAAGTAACCTGACAACCCTGAGGACTAATGGCTGTGGGTGCTGAGGTCCACAGGGAAGGATGATGGTCCCCAAGTGGATTAAATCCCACTTGAATCCATCTTGATGGAGGGCAGCAGCTTCATCAATACTAGCCTGGAGCTGAAGAGGACTTTGCCTGACAAAAGGGCTCAGGACCAGAAAGTGACTTGCGGAGCTGGATCAGTGATACGGGGCCCATGCTGCAATGCGGAAGGCAGATGAAGGGCCATGGCATTATATTCACAGGACAGCCTTCTTGGCTGATCACCATGATAATAGTCAATATTTGGAGTCAGATAAGGAAGAAGAAGAAAAAGAAGAAGAAGAAAAAAGCCAGGGATGTGAACATTCTTTGTCAAGAGCATCTTATTATATACCCGTTGTTTTGGCATTCTTTATGGTTGTAGGACCAGGTATGAATAGATGTTGCATCTAAGATCTACACACATGCAACCCTGGAAAAACTGGGTTCCCAACCTTTGTTTTTTGGACTTCAAATTCCAGAAGCCTAAGTCAAAGCACTGATGAGACAGTGTATTGACTTAGGCTTCTGGGAATTTAAGTCCCTCTGTGGGGCGTGGGCCCCACATTGGGAAATACTGGCATAGACTCTGCCTGTAAGCAGGAGTCTCCTTTAAACCAAGCATTAAAAGGTTTGAACAATGCCACAAAACAAAGAAGGTATGACTAAGTGATTCCATCTAAGCCTGTTCAGAGTTCCAGCATTTACAATACCCAAATAGGGGTACATGTCACCTTACTCTCAAAAAAGGTACTCTGAACACCAGAAATGTTATTTGTGTGTTCTTTAGTTGTAGCGATAGAACTGTGTAAACAGAATAAAGCTACAGAGCGATTAAAACAGAGGGCAAGAAAATATCTATACTCATTTTGACAGCTCTGGTTGCAACACTGCCAGATGCTATATGTTTGTTTGAGTTCTGGAGAATATTTTGACGTATCCCCCCCCCCTTTTAAACAAAAGGAAATGCTCAATAAGGAGGAAGCTAAGTGAGAGATTTCACCTTATAAAGACATGGGATTTTTCAGGGGGGAAATCATTTAGGGATTTACTGGGGGTAAAGTAATATAACCATCAGCTTCTGGCAAAAGGCAACTCTTCTCTGTTAAATTTGACCTAAAGGCTGACAGGTGACCTACTCATCTTAGTAAACACTAAGTGTGCACCTTCAACCTGAGTTGCAGCCAGAGGGGTTGGAGGGAAGAAAATTTCGGGTGAGGAATTTGGTCATTATTTAGATCATGACAGCAGAAGCAACAAAGAAAGATAAGGTTGTGGATAAGCATAAGCAGGGAATCAAGGAGAAATTATGGGTTAAAATATTGTTTTAAACTGTTTCAGAAGCACACAAAGGTACTTTCTGAGTCGGTTTTTACCGAGTAGGGTGGTATACAAATCAAATCAAATCAATCAATCAATCAATAAAATAAATAATACTTTCTGGGTTGAAAGGATCTTTGCTGGAGCAACTCTGCTCAGGGGCTGCCTGAATGAGGCTCCTTTCATGTCCCCAAGATCTTTTCCCACTATTCATCTACTTACAAATTCTTGCTTTTGAACTGCTAGGTTGGCAGGAGCTGGGACGGAGACGGGCACTCCTTCCATCATGCAGTACTCGGGTCTTGAACTGCCGACTTATTGACCTTCCAGCTAACAAGGTGAATTTCTCAACCACTGAGCCACTGCAGTCCCTGGTTAAAAGATAATCGGGGCTACTAAGGAGGGAAACTGGTGGTCGGTCAAGTTTGGGTTTTGGGTGTTCTTTTGGCCACCATGTTTGGAGAAGAACCTTCTACATTTTTGATGTCTACTAATTGCATAATCGTATCTCCAGCCTAGCCATGTTGGCTAGGGATTTCTTGTAGTGCAGAAAAAGAACCTTCCCATGCTCTGATGTAGGAGCAGAAAATGGATTGTCATTTATGCAATTGCTGGAATTTGGAGGTGAAGTAAAACTTGTTGGTGGAACCTTCATACTGGAAAGAGCAGCTTCTAATTCCTCACCAACTCTTACTATGTATATTAGGACCAGGAAGAGTCAAGGACAAGTCAACCATCATGAGAACACTGGGCAACATTGATTTATTAGAACAGGCGTCCCCAAATTTTTAAGCCGGGGGCCGGTTCATGGCCCCTCAGACTGTTCAGGGGCTGGACTGGTGGTGCCGCTTCAGCCAGTGATGGCAACCACCCTGAGCCCCACCCCACCCCATGCCCCCCACTCCCATTCCTCCCCCATGCCCCCCACCCCCCAGTTCCCTGCTTGCTGGCCTGGAGGAGCTGCATGGCATGGGTGAAGGAGGGGTCAAGGCTGTCCTTCTCAGCCATGAGTTCAGGCAAGAGACGCTGTGCTCAGCTGCTCCAGCCACTGGGAAAGCTGCCCATGGCCATTCCGGCTGCCATTTCCACCACTGCTGCCTCAATCCTTGTCCCCTCCACTTGGCTTGGTGTGTCCCTAACAGTGCTCCATAGCAGGGCAGATGTTGTAAGCCTTACAACGTCCGCCTTGCTATAGAACACTGGCAGGGACACACCAAGCCAAGCAGAAGGGACAAGGATTGAGGTGGTGGTGGTGGTGGAACCCGGAGTGAAGGCCCGATTATTTGTTGCTGCAGGCTGAATCTGGCCTGCAAGCTGTAGTTTGGAGGCCCCTGCGTTAGAGGGAAAGGAATTCAGGCCGCATCACCTGATCTACTGCAACCTATCGGTGCTCAGCCAGAATGTACACTGAGTGGTCAAAGATGCTGAGAGTTCCAGTACAACATCATTTGGAAAGACATCTTTTGCATGCCTTTAATATATAGATCAGGGATTCGCAACCTGCAGCCTGAGGGCCACAGCACCATTTCATGTGTCCCACCACCACCTCCACCACACCAGGAAGTGCCATGTGATGGAGGAAGGGCAAAATAGCTGTCTGGCCCCCGAAGCTGTCTGAAGGAGTGTGACCCGGGCCCCGGCTTAAAATGGTTGAGAACTCCTGATATAAAGGCTTTCTTGCTGGTACTTTGATCACCTTGCAGGTCTTTCCTCTGGCTAGAACTGGATGTTGATGTACAAGCTGCATCCTCATCTGATATTCGTCACTCATCATTATCATTCTCTGCGACCTCATTGTTTCAATCCAGTGCTTTGAAACAATAAGTTCCAGCCACCCCTTAACCTTTCCTCCTACACAGATGAGACCCTATACACCTACTTCACAGACAATCGATGGGCTTTGACCTTCGTTCTTTTCAAAGGTCGCGTCAGAGCCCATGCCTTGTGGAATGTGGCTCTTACTTCCATGAATCATCGTAACTAAACGCTGTAATTATCATTCCCTGGGGTCGCATCAGATTTTATTTAACAGCCAGCCCTCTCATTGTGGCCTGTCTCTCAAAAGTCTTTTTCACCCAAGGGATGGGCAATCTATTATGAAAGGAACTTTTCTGACCCCATTAGCCAGAGAGGCAGAAGTAACTTTGAACTACAGACAGGGAGGCAGAGTCTCCACCTGGCATTCATGTGAAGGGTTTGGGCATTAGGTAGCCATTAAAGAATGGAGTTTTGAACACTGGTATTGCACGTCTTAGGTGACATTCTAGGAGCAGGTAGAGGTTGAGCACAGAAAATATATAGAGGTTGAGCACAGAAAATATATAATAAACCAGCACTATGGAAAATTTATGTGAAGGGTCCTGCTGTATCAGACTGAAGTGGATATGCTGAAGGAAATGTTCTGGGAATTGTAGTTCAGAAAAAGGAAAAATAAAGGGGGTGGGGAAGAGAAATTTCTTAAGACTGTCAAGAATTCTGTTAGAACAGGGATTCTCAACCTGTGGCACATGGGCCGGATGCAGTGCCATGGTGCCACCACCTCCACCACACTAGGAAGTGCCATGTGGTGGAGGAAGGGCAAAATGGCCATCTGCCCCCCCCCAAGCTATCTGAGGGAGCGTGACCTGGCCCCCGGCTTTAAAAGGTTGAACATATCAAATGTGCTACAACATATCAAAAGGAACTTCCTTCCTTACTTCCCTGCCTGCCAACACTCTTCTACTTTTAAATAACTTCATAGGGCAATTAGGGGACTATCACAATTATTAGATACTGTAACTTGCTTGAGTAGAAAGTCATCACTGTATACACCAGCATCTGCATCAACACCACTTTCACCACCACCATCAGCAGAAGATGGATAGAGGATAGTTTGAACTAAGAGACATAAAAGCTCTCAATTAACCTTCTGTTTCTGATTTAATTTTTATTTTGTCTGATAAACTTGCACAGACTAACATGGCTAATTCTTTGAAAACTACTTCAGGCTTTGTTGGTCACTTGGAGCTATCCCAGGTGCTGACATGGAACCCTCTCTGCTTCCATCATTGGTTGGAACATGATGACAACCTATACTTCTGTCAGAAAACGACATCTTTTTCCTAATGTTTTCAAAGCTTGGTGAGGTAGTAGTTTCAAATAGGCCTCAGAAAAAATCCTTTGTCTTCTCTGAGCCTCAAGGCTGTGTCACAGACAGCCTGTTTTTCAGTATTTCTTATCTTTCTAAGCTAGCCGAGATCCATGTTTTGTCTATATGCCAGAACACTCTCTGTGCACGTGTGTAAACAATATATTGTTTTGAGAAAGTTATTCTCTGTTGTTCTCTGTTACTTGATTGGCTAAAGCTAAACCACCTGACTGAAAATTCTCCATGTTAGAGAGAAACTGGAGAGTTTGTTTTCTGCCTCTCCATGGATTAAGACCTGTTTTGATTTGAGAGTTTTTGTTTTGGGATCTCTATGGGCTAACATTCTTAGCCTAGGAGCTATGCATTTTTGCTCCTTAAAAATGGTTACCTAGATTACCTGTGGACTGTATTGGACTGACCTATGCTACTAGTGGGCCAGGATACCTAAGAGACCGCGTCACCCTAAGAACAGCTGCCCGTCCCACCAGGGCGGATCGGAGGGGCTCTTGTTGTTCCATCGGCTAGAGAGGCTCACCTCTCTAGCACTAGGAGGAGGGCCTTCTCCGTGTTCGCCCCGGCCCTTTGGAACCTCCTCCCAACTGAGCTACGCCTTCAGGCAGAGCTCCTGCCCTTTCGGAGAGGCCTAAAAACCTGGCTGGCGGGGCAAGTGTGGGGAGCCGGGAATGCGGGATCTTATGTAGGGTGGCTGATCTAGTGGACAGCAACCCTTTCTGGTTTTTATCTCTCCTCAGTTCTATCTCTTGCTCTGTTTTAAGCATTAGTTTTAAGTTTTAAGCATTTGTTTTAGAGTTTTAAACATTAGTTTAAGTATTCTTTGTATTATTACATGTGTATCCTAGTGATTTTTAATTAATATTGTAAGCCGCCCGGAGTCGGGCTTGCCTGATTGGGGCGGGATAGCAAATAAGAAGAAATAAATAAATAAATAAAATACTGACTTTTATGCTTTATTAACCTGATCAATAAATCTTCATCATTTTCTTGAACAACGTGTCTTCATTGGACTAAAAGGGTAAGAGAAGCATTGCATTTCACACACAAGCCTTTGAACACGCTACTAATTATTATCCTTGTGGATAATAAGCAGCTAAGGGCTGTAAAGTTCTTATTGCCGGCCAGCCAGCCCTTTGGAGGCTTTGGTTAAGGGAGGTTACCAGAGCAGAGGGGAAGCTGGTACGTGACAACTTCAAATACAATTCACACAAGCTTTACCAAATTAGATCCTTTGACTGGCGGTGCATTCTTTACAGGTCAGAGAAACCATGCCTGTTATTGAGAAACCTTTCCGCTCACCACCAGCGGTGGTAGTTGGTGGCCCCCACTGGTGACAGCAGGTGGCAGTACATGGAAATGGACCATCTCCTTCAAATAAGTAGGGCAATACACAGCCCGTTTCTGGATTTTGAATTATTATTTTTTAAAAGCTATGCTGAACAACAACAGCCTTGCCCTCTACCTGTCAAATGAAACCATGTAAGATTTAATGTTCTCGAGTGACTGTTTCATCAGGTAGTCCTAGAGGTTAAAGCAATAAAAAAAACCAGGGAGCAGAAGAAACAAAAGCTAATGTTGAGGCCAGAAACAACACTTTAAGCAGCTTTTAGTATCCTAGGGGTAGAAATGCTCATAAAATGACCTGGTGCATTAAAAAGCTATGAGTTCCCGACACACAATTTCATTTCCTCTTCATATTAGAGGCCATTAAAATTTATTAGACATTAGTAAGATCATTGTAAACAGAGAATACGAAGTGTTGGCAAAGTCCAATGCTCTGTATCGGGCCTAGTAACTGGAATGCAACTAGGAATTTAATGGTGGAACTCTAATTTATTGGCAACAGAAAGAAGGTTGGGTGTTGAATTCTTTGGAACATAGTCCACTGTCTTTGGAATTGCAGCAGCAAATGTCCTACCACAGATATCCTTTATACTCAGTTAGTAATTCCTAGGATTTAGGAATTGAGAATGCTGCCTTGTTCTCAGGGCATCGGCCCATCTAAAGAGGCCATCGGCCCATCTAGTCTAATATTGTCAGCTTTGGCTGGCAACAGTGTCTCCATTTTGCCCTGCCTGCACGATGTGGGCAGGCATTTTGTCCCAACAGCTTCAAAGGAGTGGCCATTTTGTTTCTTCAATGTCCTTGGAGGGGGTTGGGGCTACATGAAATGGTGCCATGGGCCATATCTGGCCCATGGGCCTTAGGTTGGGAACCCTTGCATTAAACCAATCACTGCAGACATTAACGTACTGGGAGGGTTTAAGCTTGAAATCCATTCAAGTTTAATGAGGCTTCTTTTTATTTCTTTCCCATTTTCTTTTCTTTATACTGATAAGAAAATGTTTTATTGATCAAGGGAACAAGCACGTAAAATACCACTGAGCTGAGGTTTGGATTTTAAGACCACTATGAGTAAACACACCTTGATTGTTCATACTTTAGGCTCAAGAGTATTACTCAACTCAGTGAAATCAGAGATAACAGAGACCATACAAATCAGATTCTTTTTTCTATTTTTCTTTTCTAAGACACTGAAGAGATTGATTGTACAGACCAATGTTGTTGACTAAGAACCAAGTTTCAAAAATCCACAAAAAAAATATTGCAGTTTGGCCAAACTCTAGCCATGCATGATAATCTATGGAAGCAAGTATTTATTTTTTATTTATTTATTCAATTTATATGCCGCCCTACTCGGTGCAACCGACTCAGGGCAGCTCACAAAACTGAAAAATATAACATTCAACACTATAATCAACAATATATTCCATAATCACAATAAATTTGAAAATAAATATAATAGAAAATACAATATGATACAATACAACAAAACAGAAAAATAACAAATACATCAATATTATCAGTGTATATCATAGAAACAATTACAAACAATCACTTCCTTCCAGGCAGGTAATTATAATTACAAAGCAGCAAAATAGCAGCAAATACATTAATATCATCTGTACATATCATAAAACAAATTGCAGTGCAAAACAGTCCCTTCCCTCTGAGCAGACAGATATAGTCACTTCTCTCCAAATAGACAGTTTTGGTCACTTCCATCCGAGTAGGCACTGGGCAAAGAGATCCTTCCCCAGGCCCAGGAGGGTGGGACTCAAGGCCAGCTGGGTGGTGATCTTTGGCCACCCAGCAAATTCCATGCATTTTCCCAACCCCGGGAGATTCCCCGGCGTTGGAAGACTCCGCTCGTGGCTGGCAGCAGCGTGGTCTTAAAGCCTCCCGGCCCCCCGCAGGTGTTGTCTTTCTTCCCCTCACCGGGCTGGTCACAGGAGTGTCTGGTAAGGCTGGAGGCAGCATCAGCGTGGTCTTAAAGCCTCCCAGGCCCCCGCAGGTGTTGTCTTTCTCCCCCTCACCGGGCTGGTCACAGGAGTGTCTGGTGAGGCTGGAGGCAGCGTCAGCATGGTCTTAAAGCCTCCCGGGCCCCCGCAGGTGTTGTCTTTCTCCCCCTCACCGGGCTGGTCACAGGAGTGTCTGGTGAGAAGTATGGTTTATATATACCTCTGTACATAGATTCTTGGGAGGCAAGCGATGAGAAACCTGGGGAACATACTGAAAAGTAGAGACATCACATTGCAAACAAAAATTCTTATAGTCAAAGCAATGGTATTCCCAGTAGCAATGTATGGTTGTGAGAGCTGGACCATTAGGAAAGCTGAGTGCAGAAGAATAGATGTCTTTGAGATGTGGTGTTGGAGGAGAGTTTTGAGAGTCCCCTGGACAGCGAGGAGAACAAATAGGTCAATCTTAGAAGAAATTAACCCTGACTGCTCAAATAGTAAAGATGAAGCTAAAGTACTTTGGACATCAAATGAGAAGAAAGGATTCGCTTGAGAAAGCCTTGATGCTGGGAAGGGTGGAGGGCAAAAGAAGAAAGGGGCGGCCCAAAATGAGATGGCTAGATGGTATTGTACACACAATGGGCACAAAGCTGAGTGAGTTGAGGAGGAGGATGGAGGACAGAAGTGGCTGGTGGACAGTGGTCCATGGGGTCATCGCAAAGGGTCGGAATCGACTGTGCGACTGAACAACAACAAAAGTCCAACAGAAATAAACTCCTGCAAGAATGTAAAACTTGGTCCTACATATATATCTGGTGGTGATCAAACCTCATCCGCTGTCACTTCCAAGCGCATAACAAATCACGCTCACAAAGAGAATTGATGGATAATCCAATTATCAGTCAATTTTAACTAACTAAGGCTATGGACAAGAAAAGAAGCCCCATCCACATATATGGTGTGCACACCTACCTTCAGTTCTCATGAATCAAGTGGACTTCTATAACCTAAAAAGGATAAGGAACTGCTTAACTTGGATTTTTATTTAAGTAGCTTTCAGCTCAACCAAAAATCCTTTGTCACCTTGAAGAACTGACGATGACGATAATGAACAAAAGCAAGGGACATCCAGATATTTGGATTTAAAATGAAGAAATGCAGACAGAACATTTATTAAACATGTCATCGTTCAATCCTCCTTCTCCTGGCACTTTTAACAGCCTCTACCAGTGTTTTTGATGTTCTTGTATTATTTTGATGTTATCTCTCCACCTTCCTCTGGGTCTGCTTCGTGCTTCGTCCTTTTCCTCTTTTCACATATGCCTTGTTTGTATGGTGTGGAATCACTGAAGTTGAAACATATGGATCAACATTACACCATCATCTGATTCTCCCTGAAGCGCATCTGATTTTAGATGCTAAACAATCTTGGGCACAACTCATGAAATCGCTTAGCCATCTTGCTATGGACTGCCCTGGCTGGGGACACTGGAGCGTGCAATATTTCAAAGCAATTCCAAATTAAGTAATGTGTCAAAACTCTGTTCTGCACAGCTATTGCCAGTTACTGGGCTAGATGGAGGAATGGGCAGATTCCTTGCCTAACTTAGCCTGGCCTAGCCTAAACAATATGAGCAAGTTAAAGCCAAGGATTCATTTTGCTCCATCCACAATGGATAATGGGCCAAGTTAAGCTTTAGCAATGTAGATATAAATCATCGTCAAGACAGAAAATACATGGCTGAAAGCTACAGGCTTTCTACTGCATACTTGAAAGGATGCCCTTTTACGTCTCCCATCTTCAGACTGGTGAGATGATAAAAGGATTTCATTTTCTGCCAACAATTTCCTCCCGCTAATGTAAAATCAACTTGAGATCAGATTTTGTTGTTATATATTGAGGGAGCCAGGCAGGGGAAGAGACCCTTTGCCTTGAGCGTTCGCATTTGTATGGGTTCCATGTTGAGTCCGGGAGCTTTTTGTAAAATTGATGAATATTGTCTAAAGGCAAGTGCAGACAAGCAAACAGATCTGTATCTCTCGTAATCCATTTAGCCTGACACGCACATGCAAGGGACCAATTTCCCTGCAATTCTTTCAGCAATGATGAAAAGTAAATGCGGGCAAAGTCATGAACTTCATTTTGCATGGAACCCAGCTGCAATCTAATGAGGGGAATGAAGGAAAAGCGTTCCTTTTTCGGTCTGACCCTTCTCTTCCTTACGCAGTGGGAAGATTTGGGGTCAATAAACAAAAGCAACCCACTTAGAACATCCACTGGGAATGGGGTATTTATACAAGGTTTTGCAAAGCTGGCAAAAATACCAGGAGTCTATTTCAGGTAAAGGTTGCCCTTGCTCAAAAACCAGTTGTATCTGACTCTAGGGTTCAGTGCTCATCTTTGTTGACAGCCAAAGAGCCAGCACTGTCTGCATCTGCAGACTTTTCTGTGGACATGTGGCAGGCATGCCTCGAATTGCAGTGCACAGAACGCTCTTACCTTACCACCAGAGTGGTCCCTATTTTTCTACTGGTAGTTTCTTGCTTTCTAACTGCTAGTTTGGCAGGAGCTGGGACAGAGATAGGGGCACATTCTCAAACCGTTGACCTGATGACCTTCTAGTCGTCAAATTCAGTGCCTTAACCACTTGAGCCACAGCAGTCCCCTGAGGTTATTTAATCCACCCCCAAATCACACTGAGACACATGCCAAGGCGGCATCCACACAATCCTTACCCCCTACTGCTGTGGGGAGAGGGAACTGCTTCAGAGGATGGAAGTCTATCAGTACTGGTCAGGGCAGTGCAATGGATTTGGATAAATACTACGTAGCCAAGTTGACATTTTTGAATGTCTTTGTAAACCTCGAAGCATGTTGGAAGCAGGAAATGAGCCTCTAGACTAGTGATGCCTAACGTTGGCACTCCAGGTGTTCTTGGACTTCAATTCCCAGAAGCAGAAGTCAGCACTCCTGTTGATCAGGTCTTCTGGGAATTGAAGTCCAAGAACATCTGGAGAGCCAAGTTTGCTGACCCCTGTTATAGACCAACTAGAGTTACTCACTTCTGTTCTGTAACATTTGAAGTACTTCAAATGATTATCTTTTCAGTTATACAACAGCCTTACAAGGTAGTCCAGAATTAATGATGCCTACATCCCAATGAAAGTTCTGAAGATCGATGAGATGCCCTCTAAAGCTGCCTAATGTACAACTCAGTCACTTCTGCTCTGCCTTGTACTGCTTTTATTGAGTGTTATGGATCTATTTTCTAAATTATGTCTTTGTTTAACATCAGAGAGAAGAAGGGAGGGAATAATTTGGTTTGTAACTAGTCCTTTATTTCACTGAACCAATCTAAAACACAAACCTTCTTTTCCAGCTTCAAAACAAGCCACAGATAAACTTATTTTTGTTTAATTTCTCAACTGGTTATACATGCAGAACAATACTTTCTTTGAAACGTTACCCTTGGCAGTTTTTAAAAAGGGATATTCCCCCTCCCCTTATTGAGCAAAGCTTCTTAGCAGAAGACCTGCAGTGGTCAGTTGATGGTGAACATACTTTCTTTAGCTTCCCAAAATCTTCCGAAGTTCGATTATAACATCTTCAAGATTGAATGGCAGTGGAAGATGAGGATCACCCTCTTGCCAGTAGGGATGGAATCTTGGCTTCTCCTCTTCTGGTAAGCTCAGAGCAAGCTGTGAATGGCACCTGAAACAAATAAGACCAGAATTTAATTACTAGAAGTAGTTAGTGGAGGAGTTTTGGCCCACAGGCCCTATGGCTGAGTCCAGTCCACCTAATGTCTCAATCTTTGAGACCTCTGGGCTTCCACCAAAGGGTGATGTTTTCTTCTCCTCAGCTGTTGAGTGGCTTCCTAACCTTTTCACCATTGCTTTATTCTCATTTCTTTGGGTACAGAGTATGCCAGATTAACTTCCATACACACATAGCTGAAATGCTTCATCTAGGACACGGGCTCCTAACCTTTTCAAGCAAGAGGGTAGTTCATGCTCTCTCAGTCAGCTTCAAGGGCTGGACAGCCATTTTGCCCTGCCTGCACGATGGGGGTTGGCATTTTGTCCCAACAACTTCAAAGGGGTAGCCATTTTGTTTCTTGAATGCCTTGAAGTGGTGGGTGGCCACATATAATGGCGGATCCAGCGCATGGGCCTTAGGTAGGGAACCCCCTGTCCTAGGACTTTGCTTCTGGTATGAAAATCTTCAAGCTAAAATATACTGTTTATTTTTGTGCCTATCCTGCTGTGGAACAAGTACTACCCCGAATGAAATCTGGCCCTCTGGCTGGCAAACACACCCTGCCTTGTTACAAGATGTTTGCCCATTAAATAATTAAAAAATTACAATAAAAAAATAAGGACGAATAAAACAGTGGTCAAAATGAGCTGGATTCCAACCTCCCAATCATCATGGTCAGTGTCTTAACTACTAAGCCAACACATTTCTTGGAGATACCCTATCTAAAGAAAATTCACTTAGCACACCTTTGGATGGTGAATTATTTTTTCATTATCTCAAGTCTTATTAGAAGCAGGCGCTTTATGCCATTGTTGGTGGAGTTTTGTGATATTACTAGATTATTGAGAGAGATTAAACCAAATTTACTGCATTAAGGTCAGAGGAGAGATTTAAACAATATCACAGGATGCGGTTTGTAAATCTGAGAGATTTACAAGTCCATCAGCTACGGGGAAAGTAACAAGGAGTAGGAGTGCAGTTGGACGATAAATGCAAATGAAGGTTAATAACAATTTCTGTTGATGAATAGACAGGCAAAACTGCAGCAAAATTAAATTAAAGGGTTAGTGTTTTCTAAGTCCCCAGAGGAACACTTTGAATTATAGTGTTTCTTATTAAATGGATCCTTCATCAATAGAAGTGAAGTGTAATTATAATAAGCAACTAAAACTGCCATCCTAGACCGGAAAATTTTATGAGTAGTAAACTGACACATCTCCTAAGATTACTTTGTAATAAAGCCTGCCATTTACTCTTCCTGCGGTAGGAAATTTGTAGCAATTTAGTGTTGTTTTTTTGGGGGGTTTTGTGTATGTGCATTTAATTTGCCAGCTGCTAGTTAATTAGCTAATGCTTATAAAGGAGAGTGAAAAGAGCAAAGTATTGTTACAATCTGACTGGGAAACAGAAAGTTTCAAATGCCAAAAATTAATTACAGTATTTGTCATTTTTTTGTTTCAAAAGTTAAAACAAGATGTTTCAACAGTTTTTTTTAATCGGGAGTTACTGGAGCACAACGATGTTTTTCCTCAGATTTTCTGGAGTTCAAATATCATAAGTCTTTATTCTTGGAGTTCCATACACCTTTACAGAGACCTTACAAACACGGGCTAAATTAAGGGCTAAATTAGGGTGGCTTTGAGGTTTAGCTAGACTTGTGGTTCCCATTGTGGGGCACACACATCGCAGGAGAACTTCAGTATCCAGAAGCCTAAGTCAGTACTGTACATTGGCTGATCAGTGCTTTTGGGGATTGATTTAGGCTTCTGGGAACTGAAGTCCAAAAGCCAAAGTTTGGGAAACATTGACTGCTAGGCCTAGATTCACCCAAGCTTCCTGTTGCTGCCCCTCTGCTAGGTGGGAGTTTTCTTTTTGAGAAGTAAGTTAGGTGGAGCTAAGCCTAGCAAAGCTTCAAAGACTTCCAATGTAGACCTTTCTCCCAGATATGTGTTTGTACCGTTCTGTGCTTAAGACACTAAGCTTGACAACTGGAAGGTTGGCAGCTCAGCAGTTTGAGGCCCGAGTAACGCACGATGGAGTGAGCTCGTGTCTCTGTCCCAACTCCTGTCAACCTAGCAGTTCGAAAACAAGAAATTGCAAGTAAATAGGTACCGCTTCAGCAGGAAAGGTAAATGCATTCGATACACCAGCATCTAAGCATGCCTGCCACATGACCACAGAATCATCTGCAGGTGCAGACATTGTTGGCTCTTTGCCTGTAAACAGAAATGAACACCACCCCCTTGAGTCAGACACAACTGACTTTTGAGCAAAGAAGATTTTTACCTTCAAGGTGTCTGAAAAGGTATATGGAACAGAATGGAGAGTTATGGCATCTGTAGTCCTGAAAACCCCCAAATCCCATCCCAACAGATATACAGTCAAAGCTCGCATAAAGAGCGTCTCGCTTAAAGAGTAACTCGCTTAAAGAGCAGAATTTTCTCTGAATGTTCGCTTTGCTTAACAAATAAAACCAAACAAAAACTCGCTTAACAAATAAATCGGGTTCACAATCCCCCCCACAATCGGTCACTTACAATGGTGTTTCACTTAAAGAGCAAACTCGCTTAAAGAGCAATCTCGTGGAATGCATTATGCTCTTTAAGCGAGGTACCACTGTACTATATTACGGAGAAGACAACTTTGACCGATTCATGTAGTTTCTAGAGGAAGCAACACATACATAGGTCTTATTCAGAGCAGTACAACCTTTGTATGTGTTGCTGAAAGTATAATTCTGAGAGGGGACTACATCTTCATGGGAAAGTATTCTCTTATTTGCTAGACCCTAGCTTATATTTAAAAATTTCTTAGAAAATTTAAAATAATACAAACTACAACTGTGCTGTAGCCAGAAAGAAATAGTTGAGCATCTTTAAAAAGAAAAAAGAAGAACATACAGTATTTCCAATAAATAAATAAATAATTGCATGAGACCCTTGGGAGAACAAATCCTGCCACAAGTATAAAATATTCTATGAAGAAAAATGATGTCTGGAGGAATTCAGTGGAAAGATAACCTACTGCTAAGAGTCTAACACAAATCATTAACTGATTTATGAAAGCCAGATTTATTCAACTCTGTCTTCTATACTATTAACAGTCAATAACAGAATGATGTCCTTATTGAACGTACGGTGGAGATGTTAAAGAAGTATTAACATTCCATGAAAACAGCACACTCAAAGGAGGATGAACCAGCTTTCCACAGGCTTATGATCTCCAGATGCACAAAATAGAGCATTCCCTTCTTTTTCTGGCATGGCAAAAAGCCATGCTGAGCAAAACATAACTACAACACCAAGACCTGATTTGTAATTTAGGACCTAACCAGCGCATCTCAGCAATCAACCACAGACCACTTCCAATACTGCCGAAATGATTAACACACCCAACTCTGCGGTGTGCACATTCCCTTCCTTGACCCCTTTGAGAAAGGAATGAAACAAAACCCAAATGAAATAGAGCATCTGCCTCTGGGGAATTGCTGATGGCCACCGCATTCCTGGGAGAAAGCATACTTCAACTTTATACCCATGTCGGTACATGGTTAATTACGGCTCCCCGTGCATTCAATCCGTTGTACATTATGGCACAAGGACAGTATTAACATGTAACGTTCCTATATATCTTCAGTTCCCCACATCTATCTGTGATAATAGCATCTGTTAACATGCACTAAGCACTATTATGCAGCACATCACTTCATAAATAATAAGATTAGCCGACCTCGGGCCAACCAAGAAAGAGCAATGTGTCCAAATGTTCTTGTTATGTATTTAAAACAAGAAGCAAAGAGGAGACAAACTACTTTTGGACAATCCTTTTAGCATAAATACTAAACTGTTTGCATTGATAGGGTTGTGCCAAGTGGAAAAACAGTAAATTTGTTGTGCTTTACACCTCCAAAGAATCATTGAGCAAACACAGTTTAGAGTGGACATTTCCAAGACTATCAGCTCTAATTAACCTAGTGTGAGTTGGCAGATTTGCCTTCCTCTCTCTAAATCATAATTTAAAAGGATTGTATTAATGAGGGGAGAAGATTGCAATGAATTATGAGCTCGAATTAGGAGTTTGCTTCCCTGTTCCTTACTAAAAACCATTTAAATCAATTTATGGAAAACCTTACCATTTTTACATTTGAAAGGTTTTTCCATTCATACAGGAGTAAGGTTGGGCAAATCTTGAATTACCTATCAAATTGATCTGATTCAGATCTTCCTGTCTGAGGTCTTGGAGAACAGCCAGGTTTGGTTCTGGGAGAAAGTGAATTTACAAACTGATTATTTTTTAAAAAGCAGGATTTATAAAAACCTGGTATATAAATCACTAAGTTGGTTGTCCTCCATATGGTAGGTTTGTTCTGTTATTCAGGGCCCACCAGGTTTCCCAGTTTCATAATCATCAGTTGAAAAATAGACAACTTGTAGCCTTTTTGGTTTTCGAGTACACTCACTTTCCAATGCATTGATTTTATAAATTGATTGGGATTCCAGGAAGAAATTGAGTTAGATGAAGCACAAATCATTCTGGACTAAAGTAGGATACATTCCAAAGTCCTGAATTGGCCTCAGAATTGGAGAGTGATTCTGCCGATGACACCAATCAAAATCTCTCTGCTGGGCCAAATTATACATTACAGTTAGCCCATCATTTGATGTCACAATTCATCCAAGAAAATGATTCTGGCACACTTTGCAATCAGTAATCACATTTACAAACAATGCCTGTACAGTAATACCTCATATAACATTAGTATCGAATAACACTAAAATCGCATAACATTAAGGAATCTGGGGGGAAGAATTGCATCAGATAACATTAAGATCCTATGGGATGCTTCAGATAACAACCGCTAAAGCCTGTGTGGTTACAATGTATCTCTATGGATCCCATAGGATTTTAACATGCATCAGATAACACTAAAAATCATATAACACCAAGACTTGTGGAACCAGGTTTTAGTGTTATATGAGGTTTTACTGTATTTACCATCTGATGCCCAATCACAAAACAAACACTTTTTGATGATGGGCTATTTGTAATGTCTAGTTTGACCTCATATTCAATGGACATGAGATGTCCAATAGCTGACAACAAGAACCAAGATATTTCCAAAGAAGGTACTTATTCAGTGGAATGTCCTTCCTAACATTTACAAAAGGCTTCAGATGAAAAAACTTGCTGTGATTTTCCTAATATATCAGCCATATTTTCCTTTTTTCTACCCCTAACTAGCTTTACAGGAGTTACCCAAGCTGTTGAATGACAGCTCCTAAATATCTCCTCAAATAACTTTACAGAGCTATCCATGGTGCTGAAGTCTAACTGTCAGGGGAATATTCACACACTGGGAGAAATCCACTGGGGCTATGGTGGCTCAGTGGTTAAGAAGCATGCCTTGTAAGCTGGTAGGCCGGCAAGTCAGCAGTTCGAGACCCAAGTACTGAATCACTGTTTGAATGCCCATCTCTGTCACAGCTCCTGCCAACTTGTGGTCCGAAAACAAGAAATTGGAAGTAGATAAATAGGGACCGTTTTGGTGAGAAAAGACCTTGGGGACATGAAAGGAGTCCCCTGGAGTTTCTTCAGCAAAAATCCTTTAAACCCAGAATAATTTCTGACATGAAATTATTATTATTATTATTATCCCATCCATTCCACACACACACCGGTTTAGGACTCTACCATTCCATTTCACTACCTCTGTAGACGTAGCATGTTCCCAAAGAGAAATCTAGAGGAACAAGCTGGCTATTTTCTCTACGACTTTACTTACTTACATCTACTTACATTTAGATGATTAGAATGTCAACTGCATTAGAAGCCAGTGGTCACAATGCTAAAATTAACCACTTTAGCTAAAGTGTGTGTTAATTATGGGTATGCAAGCAGTCAATACAAGGTTAATGCAAGAGTCAAAGGGATAAATTTATTTCAGGATTGCATCACTCAAGAGACTAAAAGACTAACATTATGCTTGGTGTTTTTAATCAATAGATTTTATACTAATGTGCTAACCATTTATTTTAAAACATTATTCTCTGCTCCCCACCAACTCTCCTTCCCCTCCCTTGTCTAAGATCAGCATCTAATAATGCATTTAAGCAACTGGATTCTTCCCACCCCATTGTTGACAGTGTTTTTCAATTTGAGTTTTAACATTCAATTGTTTAGGCACACTAGCCGTTAACATGAGAAAATTTGTGGCAACTAATTACGGTCCAGAACCCTTCAGAGAATCATTTAATATCCTCTCGACTATTTGTCATTATGTCAGCTCCATAACCATGGTGATGAATGAGCTACTTTGAAAACCAGTTAGAATTTTGTGACCTCTGATCTTGGTCACATGATAGGGTCACCTGAAACTCGCTAGGCTCCTACCTGATCACACTTAACAATATAGGGGTCAAACGGCTCAGGTGATTATATGTATCATGTCTGGGGTGGCCCAGTTATAAGCTAGAGGCCATGGCTGTGTTGAATCCCGCAGTTCCTGTTGCATAAAAGCTGTAGGACAACTTCAGAAATGTGCCCGACAAAAGGGATGCGATTTCAAAGGAGGATAAAGTAACTTTCCTTGCTGATAGCGAGAATGGACGCAGTGTTCTTCCTTGGCAACAATGAAAACAAAACACATTGGAGGGAATAGAGGCTTTACCATTGGGAGTTAATTTATGCTTTCCCTCTGGTGTAATAAGAATTTAACACAGGGCAGAGACTTCCGACATCTCATTTTGCTCCATCCCAAGAAGCTTGTATAAAGCGGTCAAAGATGAAACAGCAAATCAAATGAGCATGATTATAGCCTCTATTCCAGAGCTTCATAACCTGTGGCCCGTGGGCCAAATGTGGCCCGTGGTGCCATTTCATGTGCCCCCTCCCACCTCCACCACACCAGGAAGTGCCATGTGGTGGAGGAAAGGCAGAATGGCCATCTGGCCCCCAAAGCTGTCTGAGGGAGAATGATCTGGCCCCTGGCTTAAAAAGGTTGAGAACGCCTGCTCTATTCCATTCACTTTAGCCCTTCCAGCTACATTCAGAGACTGCAGCCAAGTTGAACTGGACCAACAATAACCCCAGATATTCAAAGAGTCTTGCTCCACATATGTTTCACCTCAGGCAGGTTGGCGGCAACGTAACAGCTGTCTCCAATACCACCGTCAGTAACTGCATGCCGACAAGTCAATTCTGACTAATGGAGACATTTTCCAGAGTTTTCTAGGTAGAGAATACAAAGAAGTGGTTTGCCCTTCCTTTCTCTTGAGGACTCTTCTGGTATTGTGTAGCTTGCCCATGACTCTACAGCCTGGCTCTTCTCCTGGACCCACTTGTGGGGAATTGACCATTCAACCTCTGGCTCCACAGCTTGATACTTAAACCACTGAGCTATCCGGCCACCTGCTACCATCAGTACAAGAGTTGAATCTAGTATGAGTGCCTTATCTTATCCTGAGGTATCTTCAAATGCATCTGCTGAATTGCTGGAAACAGGGAGGACTAGAAATCCATATCGACATCTTGTTTGTAAGCCACCCGGAGTCGCCTTGGCGGGGGGCGGCAGCGGCGATACAAATTGAATAAATAAATAGTTTTGTGTTGGATTTAGGCCCAAGTTATTTGTTTACTGAGATGGTGAACCTTCAAATGAGCTCATGACCGGTTCCAAAACACGAACGACCCAAACTTAAATTGAAAGTGGGGAAAAAAGGTTATGTGGCTATTCAGTTGTTTGCCTCTTTGTTTATAATATTTCTATCCCACTTTTGCAATAAGGGCCCTGGTGGCTTAGTGGTTAAGATGCTGAGCTTGACAACTGAAAGGTCGTCAGCTCAGCAGTTCGAGACCCAAGTACTGCACGACGGAGTGAGTGCCCATCATCTGTCCCAGCTCCTGCCAACCTAGCAGTTTGAAAGCAAGAAAATGCAAATAGGTAAATAGGTACTGCTTTAGTGGGAAGGTAAACAGTGTTCCATACACTGCGATGTCTAGTCATGCTTGCCACATGACCACGGAAACATCAGTGGATGCGGACAGCACTCTCTTTGACTGTAAATGGAGATGAGCACCATCCCCTAGCGTTGGACACGACTGGCTTTCAAGCAAAGGAGATCACTTTTGCAATGCATATGGTTCTCAATTTCAATAATATATATGTATGAAGCGATTAATGACAATTCTTAAAGGTATTTCATCTGCAGGATTCCATAGAGCAGGGGTTCCCAACCTAAGGCTGGTGGCCAGATCTGGCCCATGGTGCCACTTCACCCCTCCAAGGGCATTTGAGAAACAAAATGGCCATACCCTTTGAAGCTGTTGGGACAAAATGGCCACTCCCATCATGCAGACAGGGCAAAATGGCCATCCGGCCCTCAGAGCTGATTGAGCGAGCGTGATCTGGCCCCTGGCTTGAAAAATTTGGGAACCCCTGGTCAAGATCATCTCAGAAGCGGATTGAGCTTGGAAACAGAGTTCTTTTCCCTCAGTACTGTGTTATAAAGTCCACAAATATTTTAATGATCAGATAAAGACAGTGGGAAAGTGAGACGGCATAGGAAGCTTGAGCTGCATACAGATGTGAGCTCAAAGCAACCTACATCAGATGTTAGAAGTTCAAATTCTTTTGTACATCTCACGCCGTAGAAGCGCAACCTGCTCCCGGACTACATTTAAGATCTGCCTGTTTCTTTTTTTCCCTGAGTGATGCACAGAACAACAGGACAAAAGGAAAGATCTCCATTCTGGTGAGTGGAATCTCAATTCACTAAGCATTACTAAATGCCACGGCATTTGCAAAAACATGGATTTCCATCTGATCTAAACTGCCAACTTTAGCACGGCGGCCCTTGCACAACCGCTTCAACTGAAAATAATATATATGATTGGAATGTATGAAGGGACCATAATACATATTTATGTGCACACACATATTTCCCCATATAGCCTGTTGTACCGTCACTCCAGAGCATTATGGAGTTATGTATGTATGTTTCTGGCTACAAAGATTTGGATTTCTATTGGAAAGTTGAGCTGCCATTCCTTTTCACTCTGCATACATATAGATTTTCCATGATGAAAAAAAAAAAAAAAACATTGTTGTAAAGCATTACTGACAACCTCCAAATATAACCAGTGATGGGATGTAACAGGTTCGCACCAGTTCGCCAGAACCGGTAGTAACTTTTCCCAGTGTCCTGGAAAACCGGTAGCAGCTTTTGGGGGGAACCACCTTTGGGGCTTACTTTTTCACTGGTTCCCCACTGGGCATGTGCGCAAAGCACTTGGTGTGCATGCATGGCTACAGTGTTTGGTGCATATGCATGGCCTCCTTGCTGTCCTCCCAAGCAGGGAGGAGGGAGAGAAGCTGCTAGCCTGAAGCTCCCTATAGCCTGAAGCTCCCCAGGGTAAGTGACTCACCTTTGGATGTGGTGTGTCTGTGTGTATTTTAATGTGTATTTAATACCTTTACCTATATTGACGTACTACCACAGTTCCTCAAAAAGGCCTGGCACCCGGCAAAGTCTTGGAGTTACCTCATCAATAAGCTACACCTGTGCTGTTCCAATTGCTGTTCCAATTGGAGAACCCTTAAGGAGGTACAGCTGTTTTACATTTACATTAAGGCACATTATCCTAGAGAACTGGTTAGGCAAAGACTTAGTACCTAACTTCTTTAACTGTTGAAAAGTTGAAAAGTGCCAAAATGAAGCCATCTTGTGGTGAGTTCATTCTGTAGTTCCTTCTATCTGACCTAGTGTGAGAAAGATTAGCCAGAATAAGTTTTAAGCTCTGGTTTTAAAACTCTGGTTGATTTGTGTTTGGGGTGGATGGGTGAATTTTAATGTATTTTTTATTTTATTTATTTATTTAATTTATTTAAAGGTTTGTGTTGTGGGTGAGTGGGTTGAGGGGTGTGTGTGCATGTGCTTATTTTTATTTTATTATTTATTATTTTATTTTTTCTCCCCCCCCCCACAACGTAATGACATCATGACGTCGGCTCCACCCATGATGTCATGATGTTAGCTCCGCCCACACTGTGATGACATCATGGTGGGGTAGTAAACATTTTGACATCCCACCGCTGCATAGCACCGTTTCATATAGCTCTCCACCCCTCCAAGGGCGTTCGACAAACAAAATGGCTATCCCCTTTGAAGCTGCTGGGACAAAATGGCCACCTCCATCGAGAGCATGACCCAGCCCCCAGCTTGAAAAGGTTGGGAACCTCTGAGTTAGACTAAACAACCCTTCATAAACTATCTGTAGGGTAGTCTGGATGAAACTACTGCCATGCTGTGTGATTAATTTTTTTTAAACCAAGTGTGGCGTTCAGGACCTCAAGTGGCAATGTTTAGGAAAACTGCAAAAACCCATCTCCTAAAACTGCTCAAAATCTATTGCACATTACAGAGCATAACATTTTTTGTGATGAACACTACCGAAATATTGACTTCATATGCTTTAAAAACAACTCTTTCCAGGCTCTAAGCATTATCAGCCAAGCTGATGTGTACTTCCATAAATGTAGATAAGGATACAATGTGAGAGGCTGAGAAAATCAAACATTCAGGATTTGTGTGTGTGTTTCTTTTCATAGCCATTTTTTTTTTGTTCCTCAGGGTCATGGAGATATAGCCTGGACAATATTAAGATATCTGTTCTCGCAGCAGCAGCCAAAACAACTGACGCAGAAGCAACAAGAGAGCTATAAACTTGGCCATGTTATTTTTCTCGGGTTATATTTATACTGGTCTAGAGACATTTCTTTGATTCACACACTATAATGGAAAACAAAAGAGAAGAAAAGGAATTAGAAATGGAAACAGCAGAGGAAGTTTGGAGTTGGAGCTGCCTGTAGAAAGCTATTTTATACTGACGTGGATTTCTGATCCATTTAGCTATAAGCATTCTCTCAGGTGGGGTGATGGTCCCCTCAGTGGAGGAAATGCCAGTGGAAACCATCCTATTGGGCCCAATGGCAAAATGAGCAGAGGAGGAACTCTGATTCCCAATGGTCATGGAGGAGGAAGAGGTCATGCTAGATGAACTGGCTGTTAAGGTGCAACCTTCAAAAGGCTGTGGAAGTCCATTGCAGTCCCGGTGGCAAATCCTGCATGTCTAATTTCATTTGTGCCGCAGAAAATGGCTCAGTGATCACAGTGTGTGGATGACCTCATGGCAAGATGGGATCCACCTTAAAGAAATTCACATCAATGGCATTTTTCCTGCTTCTGGAAAAAATGCATTCTTGGATATGAGTTGCTTCCGACGAAGATGATAATTCAAAGGTTTTTGTTATTTTATCTGCAGTTACTATTTTTGATAAATGACAACCTGAGCTTTTTTTCTTTTGTTTTCTTCCTCTTTGTTTTGTTGCCTTGACTCCTTGTGCTTCACCAAGTCTGACAGTAGTTTTGTATTTGAATTAGGAACATACTTTACTTAAGAAGTCAGGTTATTGGTCTACCCAGCTTAGAACTGTCGATAATGATTGGTTTTAGCTCTCCAGGGTTTCAAGTAGAAACCTTCCTCCATCACACCTGAGAAGTTTGGATTGAACTTTTTAGTTATTTGCTTTTAACTATAAGAAATATAATAAAAGCCAAGATAGATGAGACCAAAGACTTACATACTCCAACATTCTGTTCCTACACTTGCCAAATGCATTTAAATCCATTCAATTAAGTTAAAGGGGTTACAGAAAACCTACCAATTTGGCATGAGGTGTGTCTTCTCTGCCACAAAAGCCAACTATACTTTGGTTGATGTTGTTAAGCTGGCAGTTCCCTATTCTTTAAGATTTGAAGGTACTGTATAAGTTTAAGACTTGGAAGAAGGGCAATTGTGATGGCACAGAGGCATTATTTCTTTCATGACTCCAAAACAATGTTGAGGATGCACAGGGTCTCTGAGTCATAGCAGTGGTACGGTATGCCCTCCCCTACTCCAAATGGCATTAGTGGCCCAAGACATGTATCAGGTCTTTCCAAAGGCCTCTTGTCTCTGGTTTCATGATATACCGTATATACTCGAGTATAAGCCAACCGAAATATAAGCCAAGGCACCTAATTTTGACCTGAAAATCCAGGAAAATAGATTTACCCAAGTATAAGCCAGGGGTGGGAAATGCAGCAGCTGCTAGTGAGTTTCAATAATCAAAATACATGAAAATATGGTAAAATTAATTAAATTGTTGGCGCATCTTAATCTTGGGACCCTCATCATCACTGACCCGAGTATAAGCCATGTCCCCTTTGGGGGGGCTCATTTTTTGGGGCTAATACTTGAGTATATACGGTACTTGACATGATGCAGCACAATGCACCTTAACTTCTATCTTTTGCTGTACTATGGACTGTAATAAAGATTTGATTGGTTTGCTGGTTGGTTGAACAGCACAATAGCACCACACCATAACATAAACCTCAACAATGTGTCTGTGAAACATGACACCAACTTAGAACAGATAAGGATGGATGCTTAGCTTCAGAACCAGACACAAAACCCTTACTCCATCTTTCTTTCAAGTTGCTCACCAGGAGACTTGTTTTCTTAACTCAAAAACTGGAAAGCACAGCATTTCTCTGAGATTTCCGCCAGTACACTGATACAAGGACCAGTTGTCAAGATCTATAACAGTAGGAGTCTACTACATTTAACCCAATAAACCCACACCTCCACATCTTGGCATTGGAATTCTAGCATGTCTTCCACAGAAGGCTATCCTAGACCCCTGCAGGAAACAAACCCCATTTATTTGATGGGTTCCTATAGACAGTGCTAGCTTTAAGGCATTCCTCTACAAAGGCTTTTGATGCTTTGTTCCTTTCCCCTTTAGGATGGAAAAGAATAAATAAGGGCAGAGGCTTCCTTTATGTCCAAGCTTGATTGATGTCCACCTTCAGATGCTTCAAACATCCAATTTATGTCATTCTTTCTTAAGGTGAGGAGTCAAGAAAAACACGCAGAAAGAAGTAATGGAATAGTCAAAGCTCTATGGAAGATTGAAATAACCTTTTGACTAAACATGGGTGCTGTTTTTTACCTAGATGGAAAAAGAGCGACTTTTTTTTTTTAGATGTATCCACCTTTGGTGGACAAAATTATTTAAGACATTCATCTCAGTCCTTCAGTGCACCCTCTGCCAGAACTTTCAATATACATATTAGGCAGTGGCGTCGCGTGGGGGGCTGGGGCGGGGGGGGGCGGATGCCCCGGGCAGCGGATTTCAGGGGGCAGCAAAATGTCCCCACCAGTTTGGCCTCCCTCTGCCTGGGGCCGGGCTTAGGAAGCAGGACTTCCCAGGCGGAGGGCGGCCGTTTTGCTGGCGAGCGCTGCTCGCCTCCGTCCACCTGGCTGGCCGTCGGGGGCGAGGAGGAGAAAAAGGGTTTTTTTTAAGGCGGACAATTCAAGGAGGGGGCCCGCCCGCCCGGCTAGCCGTCGGGGGCTCTCCTGGAGGGCGGCCCGTGTGCGCGCGCACGCTGCTCGCCTCCGCCCGCCCAGCCACCCACCCAGCTTGCCGTCAGACGGGGCGCTCGTCAGGGGTGGGTGGCGCCGTGGCGGGGAGCCCCTGGCGGCTGGGTGGGCAGGAGGAGGTGGGTAGCAAGTGCGCGCGCGCGGGCCGCCCGCCAGGAGAGCCCCCGAGTGGCGCCCTGGCGGCGGCGGCGCCCTGGCGGCCAGCTGGCTCAGGCCCCGGCCCTCGCTCCGGCGCGGCCCTCCTCCGGGGGTGGGTAGCGCCCGCCGCCTCCGTCCTTTCCTCCCTCCCTTCGGCAGCTGTGCTCTTGCGCCCCGGGTAGCGCGCCCCCCGGCTTGGCTCCGGAAGCCGAAGGGGCCGCCTCCTGCCGGCCAGGCGTTTGCGGTGGTGGTGGTGGGGGGACACGGCGGTCCCAAAGGTCACCGCAGACACACACACCCCTCCCTGCCGGGACGAGGCAAGAAGCGACGGCCAGCCGGGTGAGCGAGTTGCCGGAGGTGGAGGTGCGCTCGTTGGGGGTGGGTGACGGAGTGCCCCTGGAGGGCGAGTGGGTGGAGGTGTGCAGCGCGCGCGTGCGCAAGCGCCGCTGTTCAGCAGGGGGCGCCTTCTGCCTGGGTCCGGGGGGGGGGGGGGCGGCAGCAGCGGGGAGCTGGGGGGGCGGCGGCGATTTTCTTCTTCGCCCCAGGCGGCTGAACACCGCGCGACGCCACTGATATTAGGAGTTTTAATCTATAGTTTTTGCTGCTGTTGTAACAAAGTGTAGGTCCTCCAGAACTAGCTTGCACTACCCTCAAACCAGGTGGCCCATTTGCATCCAGCTTAGAAATTAGAAGCAGTCACAGATAACTGCTCACTAATAATTCATTGCTTCTCCCAATGACAAAACCACAGCCGCATTATTATCCCACCATACTTAATGGATAATTGTAAAACTTTTGCTGTGCACTACTAAATGCTTAGTTACCTTTCTAGTTATAACATTGTGGATTCTCATCAGCGTTTCCCAAACTATGTTCTGGGGAACACCGGTGGACTTCAATTCCCAGAAGTCTAAGTCAGTACATTGGCTGACCAGTGCTTTGGGGAATCGACTTAGGCTTCTGGGAATTGAAGTCCAAAACCCAAAGTTTGGGAAATGCTGCTCTATATATACATCTCTCACCTGTAGCATCCCCATTGTGAAACCTCCTCACTTGTAGACCTGACTAAGACCAACACTTTTACTACCCCGATGCCAGTTTTAGAGTTGAGCTGCTTGGTATTCAGTAGGATCATAGTTTTGTTTCCAATTGTTCAGACTGCTGGTTTCTGTTTTGCTTAAACTGCTAAACTGGGAGGTCTTTCATATTCTTATAAGGTAATTTTATGGGTTGTATGCGCTATTGAAAGGGAGGTTTAGAATATTTTAATAAATATAAATCAATAGCATGTTGAATTGTGTTCCCAGAATGAGGGGAAAGAATGCCATAATATACATTTATTGACCCAACTTAATAAGGGGAAAAGTCACTTATCTCCTAATTCGGGGCCTTATCTATACAGAAAATATATATGCGTATATATCTGTTATGCCAACCATATATACCTTGGGCATAAACCCTCCTCTTGGCATAAAGCTGCTTTTTAAAGCTTTACATGCAATAATTCATAAATCCTACTTAATATTATCTAGCATGGGTCCCGATACAACCAGTCTATTCAGCAAATCACAAAAGGATTCTACTTAATGTCTTTTTAGAAGCCAACACTGATTTAGCAGAGGTTTAAAGCTAATCGCATGAACGGAGGTGTTTTTCTAATTAGAATGGGTCTCAGCTAAACGCCAGGAGACTAGGATGGAACAGAAGTAAGATCGATATTTGCTTCACATCTGTGTTTTAATCAACTGCTGCATATTCCCATCCTTTAGGAGTTGGAGCAGGCTCTATTTTCCAGAGACGCCAAGCAAATATCAAGAAGGCAAGCTTGTGGGTAGTTTAGAGCAAGGCAAAATTATGAGTAGAGGGAGGGGTTGGGGAAACATGACACAGCGATAGCCCAGTATTTACAGGCATTATTAGACAGATTTACTAGGATCTAACGATAGACCAGTGATGGAGAACCTTTTAGAGACTGAGTGCCCAAACAGAGGGGCAGGGCAAACTCTGTGCTGGGGGGAGGGAGGAAGTGCTCCCATTGGGCTGCTAGGCAGAGGGGCGGGGTAAACTCTGTGCTGGGGGAGAGAGGAAGCGTTCCCATTGGGCTGCTGGGCAAAGGGGCAAGGCGAACTATGTACTGGGGTGACAGTGCTTGTGCCCACAGAGAGGGCTGTGAGTACCACCTCTGGCACGTGTGTCATTGGTCTGCCACCACTGTGATAGACTAACTTTCTTCAGGGAACAAATAAATGTAATTATTATAACTGTGTGTGTGTTAGGGCAGCAATGTGTGTTAGGGCTGTAGTGGCTCAGTAGTTAAGAAGCTCACCTGGTTACCTGGGAGGCTGGCAAGTACGCAGTTCAAAACCTGGGTACTGCATGACAGATTGAGCACCTGTCTCTGTCCCAGGTGTTGGGGACATGAAAGGAACCTCATTTGGGCATTCCTTGAGTGGAGTTTCTCCCGCCAAAATTCTTTCAACCCAGAAAAAAATCTGACATCATCATCATCATCATCATCATCATCATTATTATTATTATTATTATTATTATTATTATTATTATTATTATTATTATTATCATCATCATCATCATCATCATCATCATCATCATCATCATCATCATCGGCAAGTTTATATTTAGGGATGGCCAACAGAGAAGATGTTTTATTGAACAGATAGGGCGTGGATGTAAAGGTGACAAAATTCACTGAATACATTTGAACTTTAAAGATTATCTTATTGTATAACTTTTATCTCTTTTTTAAATTTGATATCATACTATTCTATTTTTAATGTACTCTTGCCCTATCTGATGTAACCATATTTTAGTAAAGGTAACAGTCTCCCTTGCTCAAAAGCCAGTTGTGTCTGACTTTAGGGGGTGGCGCTCATCTCCATTTATAGCCCAAGAACCAGAGCTGGCTGCATTTGCGAACATTTTCATGATCATGTGGCATGCATGACTTGATTCTGTAGTGTACAGAACACTGTTACCTTTCCCGTCAAAGAAGTACCTATTTATATACTTGCAATTTCTTGCTTTCGAACTGCTAGGCTGACAGTTCAAGACAGATGACGGGTGCCACTTAGCCACTGTGGCACCCTAATAATAATTTACACAATGTATTTTACTCTACTTTACTCTACTTTAACTTGATATGGTCAGCTGACCAATGGATGAATGGTTTTTTGGACCACAAACCCCATAATTCTCCATTATATGAATTCTACCTGACACCTTGGGTAAAGGTAAAGGTCATCCTAGCTCGAAAGCCAGTTGTATCTGACTTTAGGGTTCAGTGCTCATCTCTGTTAATAGCCAAAGAGCCAGTGCTATCTGCGTCTGCAGATGTTTCCGTGGACATGTGGCAGGCATGACTAGACACCGGAGCGCATGGAACGCTGTTACCTTCCCACCGAAGGCCATCATCTGCCTGTTCAAAAGACTATTAACAAGGAAAGTGGTCTGAACAGTGCATTAAGGCCCCAAGGTCAACTGGGAAAACTCTGGGTCTCGCTAGTTACCCCATAACAGCTCGCAAACAACTTGATTAGCGGCAAATAACCCTCGTGCCCTTGCCCTTGGACTTGCTATTTCTCTACTTGCAATTTCTTGCTTTTGAACTGCTAGGTTGGCAGGAGCTGGGACAGAGACAGGAGCTCATTCTGTCCTGCAGTACCCGGCAATCGAACACTGACCTTCCAGTCAGCAAGTTCAGTGTCTTAACCACTTGAGCCACCGTAGTCCACACCTAAATGTTGCTCACATGGGAGTAAGGTCTAAATCGCAAGGCTCTGAGGTCTAGCTAGGTCTAGCTCTGCCAAAATCTCATGTTCTTCCCAGAGTACTAGCTGGGAGCTTTCCTTCCAAACAGGAAGCTAGATGAAACTAGGCTGTCTTCCTATCAAAGCTTTATGTGTAGAATTTTACGATTCTGAAAGGCTGAAATGTCTGTTTATGGATTAGTTAGTGACATCAACTGCTTTAATCCAAACAATGCAAGAATTTTGTTTCCAACTTTCTCTTTCTCTTTCTGCCTGTCACTGGGATATGATCCCATTTTCCGGAACTGAATTTGAGACTCGGGCTGAAAGTAGCTTCCTATCATTGAATGTTTACGATTCTCCAAAATATGGAGAGCTTATTTAGATAGCAAGAACAGCAGGGACACAGCAACAATGACTTATTCCGAGAAAATTAGAAGGGGGCAGTCATTAAAAATAGAACAAATATATATATAAATGTTAATGTTTACCCCCTGCCCATCCCCCATTCCCCCCAAAAAAAGCTTCAGAGGAGGAAGAACGCCTACACTGTGTGTTTTTCTCGGTAGTCTCTTAAAGTCATCTTGGAATTGTGTAAACGGAGAAGGTCAAACTAAATCAAAGGACATCATCTGCCTGTTCAAAATGCTATTAACAGGGAAAGTGGTCTGAACAGTGCATTAAGGCCCCAAGGTCAACTGGGAAAACTCTGGGTCTCGCTAGTTACCCCATAACAGCTCGCAAACAACTTGATTAGCGGCAAATAACCCTCGTGCCCTTGCGCTTGGACTTGATAGGAAATCAGGCTTTTCAGCAGGCAGCCGAGCCCAGACTTGCACGTTCGGCTGTTTCTTTATCAAGAAGATGGTCCAGGAAAATGCTAGGAAATTTGGTTGGCATCATGGAAGCTACAGAGAGCTAGAAGAGCATGGGTTGCCAACCTAAGACCTGTGGGTCGGATATGGCCTATGGAGTCATTTCATGTGCCCCCCACCCAGTGATGGGATGTAACAGGTTTGCACCAGTTCGCCAGAACCGGTAGTAACTTTTCCCAGTGTCCCGGAGAACTGGTAGCAGCTTTTGGGGGGGAACCACCTTCGGGGCTTACCTTTTCACTGGTTTCCCCACTGCGCATGTGCGCCAAGCACTTGGTGTGCATGCATGCCTACAGTGCTTGGCACATATGCACGGCCTCCTTGCTGTCCTTGTGTTGTGGGTGGGTGGGTTGAGGGGTGTGTGTGTATGTGTGCGTACTTATTTTTATTTATTATTATTATCATCATCATCATCCTTTGGCTCCGCCCACAATGCCATGACATCATGATGTTAGATCCGCCCACACTGTGATGACATCACAGTGGGGTAGTAAAATTTTTGACATCCCACCACTGCCCCCACCCCTCCAAGGGCATTTGAGAAACAAAACGGTCACTAGGTGTTGTGTCAAATTCTTCAATGATCTCTCAATTAGCAACCTCAAACTTTATTAAAATCCTAGAAACAGTCCCTGGTTGAAGACTTTGATATGTTTGAGTGAAACATGTGATCAGGACAGGATAGAACATGCAACCGCAATAACGAGTCTCTCGCTCATTCACTCTCCTTGCCTTTCGGTATCTCCTCTTCCCCACAAATGTAACTTTAATTCCATCTGACTTCAATTGTGTTTAAATTACAGCCCCCACCCCACCCCAAAAGGAAGCAGACAACAAGCTGTAAATATTTAAAGAGACAGAAAATCATTGGGAAATCGCGCCGTTATGAATATTTGATGAAGAAAGGTTAGATCTACTGCTGGCAAATTACAAGAAATTATGTCCATCATGTGACTCTGTCAGCAAAGGTTAATACAAATAGGTTTGGATTTAGTCAAGATGACAGTGGGGATTAAAAAAGATTTGTCCTGTCTTCACCACAATTAGTTTTCTCTCCACCCCTCTCTGCCCCTCCACGATTAGCGTTAACAGAGTTATCTGCGTGGATTACGGCAGGCCAGTCATACCTCGCGGAGAATTTTTTCCACTCCTCATAACACTGTGGAAGTTCCACAATGCAGTTTCCATCTCTTCCAAACTGGCATTTAATGGTGCATTTTCGGACGGAAATGGAAGGCTGTTAATCTGCTGAGTGCCAGTGCTTCTCACCAGAAATAGATATATTTATGTATATTAAAACATTGATAGCTGACTTTCTTGTTCTAAAAAACCTGAGACCCTCAAGTATGTAACAATAATGTATTTTATCTAATGATTACTTTTGAAGTTCAGACCAATAATTCCCAAACTGTTTGCTAGCAACTAGCTGGCCCTTAAGATGTATTGTAAGAGGTTTGTATGGAAGGAGCTGACACTTCTCTCTTTACTTTAGAGTCCATGTTAGCAACAACACTCACAGCCTAAACATGGACAGAGAGGGAATTATAACTACCAACACATAATGGGGAACCATAGCTATAATAAACAAAGAGTTGGGGGGGGCAGGGGGTTTGGGGGAAGCGACATGGTTGCTAAGGAGGCAGCTTTTGAGTACAAGGCTTGATTGCAAATGACTACACTATGAAGTAAACCACTAAGTTGAAGCCAGGTTAGCAAAGCAATATAAAATTTTATGTTATGTTATGTGCTGCCAAGTTGGAACTGACTTACAATGGCCCTAATAGGGCATTCAAGGTTTAACCATTTCCAGTCCCCCAGTGAACTTCCATGGCTAAGCAGAGATTCAAACCCAGGCCTCCTGAGTCCTAGTCCATCACTCTATCTACTACACCACACACAGTATCCCCTCATATACAATTTGAATCTGTTAAATACACATGTGATATTTGGGCACAGTTAGACTGATAGTAAATGGTAAAGGTCTCTCTTGCTTAAAAAGCATTTATGTCCAACTCTAGGGGGCGGTGTTCATCTCCATTTTCATCTAAAGAGCCAGCACTGTCTGCATTTGCAGATGTTTCCATGGTCATGTGACAGGCATGGCTAGATGCTGGAGTGCATGGAATGATGTTACCTTTCCTGCCAAAGTGGTACCTATTTATCTACTTGTAATTTCTAGCTTTTGAACTACTAGGTCGGCAGGAGCTGAGACAAAGACTGTGCACCACTCCAGTCTCAAATTGCTGACCTGCCGATCTTCCAGTTGTCAAATCCAGCTAGACCAGTGGTGGCGAACCTTGGCACTCCAGGTGTTCTTGGACTTCAATTACCAAGTCAGCACTCCTGCTGATCGGGGTTTCTGGGAATTGAAGTTCAAGAACACCTGGAGTGCCAAGGTTGGCCACCACTGAGCTAGACTGATAAGACAGGCACGTAAATTAGGTTGCATTCTTTCAACTCTATTAATGAACACTATTAATTTTGTTTTTGTTTTTTAGTTTGAGTGCTTCTATAAGAATACTTTGAATTCCTAGGACAATGCATTTAACAAGTAAACATTTTCTTTGTGCACAAAAGTACCACCTTGAAAGTCCTCCAAGATACAATATGAACTCATGCTACGCTGTGGAGCTGGGAGGCTAAGATGAGACATGGCTGTGGACAAAAAAAAAAGGAGTTAATGCAGAGGCCAGGAAAGCAGATAGCTGCATAAACAAATAAAGAAAGAAACCAGAAAATGATGGATTGGAATTGGCATGGCCAGCCCTTTCTGATCGCAGGCAGCGGTACTTTGGGGACTCCGCTGAGATTTCTATGGCAGCCGCCAACCCCGTCCTTCCACACTTAGAGCCATGTGGAAGGTAGGCATTTAACACATCACAGAGCCATGCTAGATTATCAGATCAACTGATCAATACCATTGACAATTCTTCCATCTAAAAGCATAGGGGGCGTCGCCATCAGAAATGTACACAATAACAGCACATCCAGGACCTCTGCTGGTACATTACCTTTGACCCATGGCTTCCATGGTGGACCCTAGAGGAATCTGCCTTTCCCCCCTTTCCTGAGCTTTTCCACCTAACTGATTTCCAGCTGCCGACTTGAATCAACTGTACCTCTTTGTAGCAAACGGTGACCCAGAGAGAAGAAAGGGGAAGATGCAGAAGGAGAAGCAGAAGCTACCGCTACGATGGGACTCTCTGAGGCATTAAGGGGGTGGGGGGTGGGGAAGCTATTCAACTCATCTTGTTGCCACTCCACAGAAACCCATCCACATCATCTGCTTCCATCGGGCTCGTGTAAATCTCGGCAACGCGCTCAATGCTACAGGACTCTCTGGAATACAAATGGCTTCTTCGTGTACTCTGCTTGCTCGCAAGACATTTGAGTTACCTGCCGAGTATCTCTCCCGCTCGGTGACATGCACCTGGCTCTCCTGCCCGTACATCACGACAAATTTCAACGTGGCGGATTTAACGCTCCAAAAAGCAACCCCAGATTTCTATTACTCCTGTTGAAGTTAACTCTGAAAGACAGAAGGATAGGGTCTCCTAGGTCTGGAAAGATTTCAGAATGCATTAGGGAGACAAAAGAAAAGCGGGATGTGTGTGGAAAAGAGAGGGAAAGCAAGAGGGAAGGAAAAGAAGAATGCCCATTACATTCTGAGCATATAAGCAATGCGTCAGGTTTAACCGTTGACTTGACACATTGTTCTTATTGGCAACGCTCCATCAAAAGGAGGATGTGCGTGACTGGCTTGACGAGGAAACATGGCTCAGATCAATTGTACTACATGCACAAAAACACCGGTTGGCATGAAAAGTTTTCAAACAGGGGCCTGGCTAGACGAAACCCCCCCACAAAGATCAGGAATGGAGAGCATGACAAGTACCATAGAAGATGTTACTTCAAATGTGCAAACATTGTACAAAAGATTGGAAGGATTATAGGGTAAATGAAAGGGGGGTGGATTGCTTCATAGCTGGTTGAGATACAGTCATAAAACTGGGTTGTGTCATGTGCAATTGACCTTCTCCTCAAAGTACATATGCTAGACAGCAATAATGCTCAGATAGGGACTATTAGCTAATGTTCTGAAGAGTGGTAGGCATTGCAAATGAAATCGAATGCTATGAATGACACGGGCCTGGCGTTCAAGCACTGTTCCAGGGCACCCCTAAAAGAAGGGAAATGGTAAACTACTTCTTTGTATTCACTACCTAGAAAATCTCTCGAAGGGGTAAGCATATGTCAGAATTGATTTGATGACACACAACTGCTATTTAATATTATCAGTATAGTACTTGAGTCTATCCTGCTATGGTAATAGAGTAGACCATACTGCCAGTGACTCAACTCTGAGTGTCAGGTGGTGGTTAACTAACCTGACAACCCCGAGGACTAATGGGTTGGGTGGCAAAGTCCACAGGGAAGGGTCGTGGTCCCCAAGTGAATAAAATCCCACTTGAATTCATCTTGATAGAGGACAGCAGCTTCATCAATACTGGCCTGGGGCTGAGGAGGACTTTGCGTGCCAAAAGTGCTCAGGACCAGAAAGTGACTCACGGAACTGGATCATTGGTACGGGTGTCACACTGCAATGCAGAGGGCAAATGGAAGGCCACTGCATTATATTCTCTGGACAGTCTTCATGGCTGATCGATCGCCATGATAATCACCAATATTTGGATTTAGATGCAGCAGCAGCAGACGTAGAAGAACTTGATGGTATGAATTGTATGGAGCTGCCACCAAAGCTAGTACTTTACCCTGAGTTGTCCACCTTTCCATCACAAACAACTTTATATACTTATACTTAACCCTGTGATGGCGAACCTTGGCATTCCAGGTGTTCTTGGACTTCAATCATAGAAGCCCACATCTCTGTGAATCCACATGAATGGGTTTACTGTGTGTCCACAGGTGTTCCTGGACTTCAATTCCCAGAAGCCCAAGTCTCTGTAAATCCACACAAATGGCTTTACTGCATGTATGCACAGTAAACTCATTCATGTGGATTCACAGAGACTTGGGCTTCTGGGAACTGAAGTTCAAGAACACCTGGAGTGTCAAGATTTTTCATCACTGACTTACCCCATCACTAGGTAGGTAGGCCCACTCTTCCAGTCAATATAATGGTGTAATCATTGGTGGTATTGGTTAGAAAAAGAAGCTAATGGAAAAACAATGAGCAATGCTGGAATCACACTTTGCTTTATAAACATTTTAATACGTAACAACAAGCTATTCTGCAAACACTGCAATGGGCGTCCAAAATGTATTAATTTTAAAAGTAACTTTCTAGCTTTAAGTCTCTGTTCAAATATGTAGCGTTTTGTGAGGGTAAGCTCCAGATAGTCTAAATTCAATTTTTTATTACACATTTATTAAAGAAGTGTTGTTTCACCAACAGTTAATTAAATCGGCTATCTAAATTGAACAGAAAATTGCCGGGCGGGCAAAGCTTGTAAAAGACTCTATTACAGATAAGGACATTATTTGGTCATCTGAAGAATTTGACATCTCTTTTGAAAGCCACATTGTTCAGAAACTCCTTGGCAGGGTAAAAATTTTTTCCATGGGGAGGGGGTCAAATCCTGGAAGTCATTTTATTCTTCCCTACCCATTTATTATCATGTCCAGTTTGCTGGCAATAAGCCTCTTGTTACAAGCTACTTTTTCATTCATTAGGCATTAGATAATTTAGCTGCCCGGGGAGGGGGGAAGGGAGAGCATTCTCTGATCTCATTATGTTCACTTTAAAGCTAAGAAAGCACCTGCAATTCTGTTTTGCTTTGATGGTGCAGTAGAACACACATTGTTTTAACTACAAAGCTCCAGTAGTTCTAGAAAGCATTAAAGAACCAGCAAGGAAAGATGAGACATGCAGAGGCTTTAAACTAGGTCTCAGTGATGGGATGTAACAGGTTCTCACCAGTTCACCAGAACTGGTATTAACTTTTCCCAGTGTCCCCGAGAACCGGTAGCAGCTTTTGGGGGGAACCACCTTCGAGGCTTATGTTTGGGGTGGGTGTTTGGGTGGGTGGGTGTATTTTAATGTAATTTTTATTTTATTTATTTATTTTATTTATTTATTTACGGGTTTGTGTTGTGGGTGGGTGGGTTGAGGGTTGCGTGTGTGTGTGCGCTTATTTTTATTTTATTATTATTTTTATTTGGCCCTGCCCATGACATCATGAGGTCATGACATTAGCTCTGCCCACACTGTGATGATGTCACAGTGGGATAGTAACAATTTTGACATCCCACCACTGTAGGTCATGTTATAGACCAGTGATGGCGAATTTATCCCCAGGATGTGGCACTCCAAATGTTCTTGAAGGAGAAGGGGAAGGGGAAGAAGAAGAAGAGGAGGAGGAGGAAGAGGAAAGGAAGAAGAAGAAGAGGAGGAGGAGGAGGAGAAGGAGGAGGAGGAAAAGGAAAAGGAAGAAGAAGAAGATGATGATTTTCCATGGCTGAGATGGGATTTGAACCCAGGCCTCCTTTGTCTGACACTCTATCCCCTACCAGTTGCCCACACAGTCCCATCATCCTAGCATGCTCCAGGTCATCCTAGCATGCTCCAGGTCAGTGATGGCGAACCTTGGCCCTCCAGATATTCTTGAACTTCAATTCCCAGAAGCCCTGATCAGCAGGAGTGCTGACTTGAGCTTCTGGTAACTGAAGTCCAAGAGCACCTGGAGTGCCAAGGTTTATCATCACTGCTCTATAGTATAACCAAAGAAATCTGTATTAATGTAATAGTGCCTTTTTATCTGCTTGCAATTTCTTATTTTTAAACTGCTAGGTTGGCAGGAGCTAGGACTGATGACAGGAGCTCACTCCACCACACAGCGCTTGGCTCTCAACTGCTGACCTGTCAACCTTCTGGTCGTCTTAACCACTAAGCCACTGCAGCCCTATAGGGTTTCCCTGCTAAATTGCTCTCCCCTGAACTATAGTGCTAGTTGCATGTTGGCTTTGGGAATTTTAATCCAGAAAAGTAACTTTTCCAAGCACTAATATTTCTGTTGACTCCAATTAGTGAAATCATTTGCTGGGAAGAGGCATTTTGGATGAAAAGATCTACTTTAGAAATAAATGTTTCCCCTTTGGGACACTCATTCCAGACCTGACAATCTAAGCAGCCTTAAAAAAAGATATTTTAATTGCTCAGTTGATATGTGGGCAGATTTCAGTAATCAAAATGATATATAACTAGGTTGAATGTGAGATTGGCCATTTAATATATATATATATATATATATATATAATGAAATACTGGCATCATCTGGGGAAAGTTAACTTGGGCAGGATTGATAGTAAAGAAATATCTTTTCCAGTATTGTAGGACTGAAAATATTCAAGAACAATATAAATATTTAAATCTAGATCACATCCTGGGGATAAATTACAAGAAGGCTGGAACTCAACTACCGATTTTTTAAAAAACCAAACTGCAATATGGACCTAGGTTTAATTAATTTGATGTTCATCAATCAGATTTAGAGGATCACATTTCATGTGGGGATCTTCTAACGTGAGGTGAACACTCTTGTTCCCATTTTTTTTGTGCATTCGTCAGTTTGGGGGGATGCACAACCCCTAGTTTTTGCTCCAATGTTGTTGTTGTTGAGTATGTACATGCAGTAAATACTAGCATATTAACTAGTGAGACCAGAAAGACTGACGTGACTTAAAAGAAGTTGTTTGCATTGTTTGTCTCTAAGTAGCCAATTAGAAAAGTTCCTGTCTTCTCATACCTATTTGTCTTAAGGAGCATGTCTGTTTGAGCACCTCCATCTTCCCAGCTGGAAGAGAGATCATCTCTACTTACCTTCCTTTTTAAACTACCTAACCTCAATTTCTTGCCTTCATTATTGAGGTAATGTTACTTTACCAAGACTTCTGATCACGTGTATCTTTTGACTTCATTTTGTGAGTAAATGCTATTTTTCTTTCTCTCAAGCATCGGGTCCGTGTTTATTAGCTGGGCTAAAAAAAAGGGGGGGGGACTGGGGAAAACTTGCATTCAAACAAAAAGTCCTAAAACCTGCCTGCTTTGTGGTGCTGCTGCTACAAATAACTTACCAGTTGTCACAACTATAAGAGCTCCCCTGGTAGTTTAGTGGATAGGGCCCTGAGCTGGAGACTGGAAGGTCCAGGTTCGATACTCGAGTGTGCACGATGGGGGGAAATGAAAGAAGCCTCATTCGGGCATCTCCTACAAAAATTCTTTCAACCAAGAGTAATCGCTGACATGAAAACACACATCTGTAAGATTAAAATGAGCTCTGATTGCAATTATTGGTGGAAGGGAGATTATACACCTTTTGAAATTAATTAATAAATGCTAATTAACTTGTGAACTGCCTAAAGGGTGCATTGAGCGCTGTGAGGCAATATATAAGTGTGATTGCTTTGCTTTTGCTTTTTTGAAATCAAAAACAGTGTGTAAGTACAGTACCAGAATGGGTGGAAGCTCTGCCCTCACATTTATGTGCATGCAGCATGATGCTGGTGTGTCAAAGATTCCTAAGCCAGCAGCCTATGGCTTATAATAGTTACACAGGTACCAGTCACTGATCAAAGCACTGAATGTGTACACAAAAGCTTTTAAAAATAGCAGCCTAATCTTATCTTGCAGAAAGGCAAAAAAGGACAGTTCCAAATTCCCCTGCAAGAGGCTTTCAAGAGCTCTATGCCTAAGCGCTGAACAGGTGTTTTTCTCTTTATGACCTCATTCTGGCATTTGTGCAACTAAGGACAAGGAGGGGGAACGACTCCAAGATCGCCTTGTTAAACCGTTTTACGCAAACACACACACAGAAAGAGACACACAAAAGCATGACATTTAGCTAAACAATACGATCAGAGACTATGTTATAGTCATAATAACCTACTTGGTAATGTTTTCGTGCTAAGAGACTGAGGAAATGTTTTGATCATTCAGAACATGAGAAACCTCCTCATTTGAGATAGCTCCAGTAATTCTTCCATGATTACAGCCAGAGTGTTTTAGTCCCAAAAATGTAACTTCTCCAACCAAAAAAATAGTAAAAGTAAAGATCTCTCTTGTTCAAAAGCACTCATGTCCAACCAATGCTCATCTCCGTTTACAACCAAAAAGCCAGCACTGTCTACGTCTGTGTAGATGTTCCCGTGGTCATGGCTAGATGCCAGAGGACATGGAATGCTGTCACCTTTCCGTCAAAGCAGTACCTATTTATCTACTTGCAATTTCTTGCTTTCAAACTTCTAGGTTGGCAGGAGCTGGGATAGATGACAGGAGCTCCCTCCATTATGTAGCACTTGGGTCTTGAACTACTGACCTGCCAACCTTCCAATCATCAAGCTCAGTGTCTTAGCTACTAAGCCACCACAGCGTTGTGTACACAAATATGAATAAATACACATAATCTAACTGATAGTCTCAACTACAACAGACACATTCTATTTTATGTCTTACATATGGAATGCATCATCATAATAATGGTTGTGTGCAGTCAAGCCAATTTTGACTTATAGAAACCCTTTCCAGTGTTGCTAGGTTTAAAATGGTTTAATGCCCCTTTTCTTCTGTGGGTGGATTGGGACTGTGCAGCTTGCACCAGGCCACACAGGCTAGCTCAGGGGTAGCCAACCTTGGTGTCCCAGGTGTTCTTGGACTTCAATTCCAAGAAGCCCAGATCAGCAGGTGTGCTTGGGGTTCTGGTAATTGAAGTCCAAGAACACCTGGACCACCAAGTTTGGTCACTCCTGGGCTAGATCTTCTCCTAGCAGGCAAAGCGGGAATTGAACTCCCAACCTTTGGCTTTGCAGAACCACACAGCTATCCAGCCAGGTTGCAGAATGGAAGGATAGAAATTATACCTGCAGGAACCCTGTGCTACTCCAACTGGTAAAGGGCTGAGTTTTAACTTCTAGAGGAGGGATTCTCATTTTATATGCCCCCCTACTGCCTCCACCACACCAGGAAGTGCCATGTGGTGAAGGAAGGGCAAAATGGCCATCCAGCCCCCAAAGCTGCCTGAGGGAGCATGACCCAGCCCCCATCTTTAAAAGGTTGAGGACTCTTTGTTCTAGGGGAAAAGCCCAGCATCCCTTACTCTCTTAGGAAGCAGCACTTCTATTCTTGATTTTACCATAAATAGGAGGAAATTGGCTTTTCTCATGTAATGCAGGCAATGGATGGCCTTACTTCATTAAAACCCAAGGCACTTTAGAAAGTTTGGACTCTAAGCCATGCTTACAGTTCACATCTGTCGGTAATGACAGGCGGCTCAGTCTGTTTCTCTCCACTAAAGACCAAGTACAAGATCCAGTGCAGTTAATCAATAAGATAATGGAACGAATCAATAGCAAAGATTTTTAAAAGGTCTTAATTAAAGAAACACTTGCAGATACAAACGACGTCTTCAGTCTATTGATGGTACCAGGGTGAAGGGTTAAACACAAACAAAAAAACACATCAACTTTATTTTGCCTGCATGTATTTTCCTGACTGACTTGGTGGCTTCTTTGGCTGGCTGACATATCCACATAATCCATGCCATCAACTCACCAACCCAACAAATTGTCCTGGAAAGATGTTCCAAAATTTGTTGACATAAAACAAAAAGACATCAAAATAGTGACATAGACAAAGGCACGGTCCATATCTTGTGTTATTTGTTTTCTTGGAGAGACCGCTCAATTACCTGAGTCAAATTAGCTGAACAGGGCTTTTCTTTTCTTTTTTTGATGCCAAAATGCAGATTCAGTATAATTAAGGAACACCTAAATTGATGGATCCTATTAATGCAAATAACACCTATAGTGGGTCCTCTAAGCAAACGGTAAGTCAATATTTTTGATTCTCCCAATGGTTATCCTCGAGACACTGTTTTAAAGAGACATCAATCTGTGATGTCAGCATCTATCTAATGAACCGTCAAAAATCAATGGCTAAAATGGACCATTACACGAATACACCCTTGTTTGTACATTTTCCAAGAGAGGGTGAACAAAGCTAAATGTTAACCTCATAAATTTCAGAACGCGGGCTGGGCAGCTTCCAATTGCTTTCACAGTCACAGATCATCACAACAGGACCTTTTGCCATGGTTTTGAAGACACAGACATTTGCATTGGGGATCTGCTCAACAATTCCATCAAATGTTTATCTAGTCCTACTTTTGAAGCCATGGTCATAGATGTTCATAGATGGTACTGTGGTTCTTCCTACATCTCCCATGCTGCATCATGGAAACTGGTTTCTAAAACAGCAATTACACTTCAAGCAGATTTATTGAGAGTCTCTCAAACACAGCATTTTGCATAAAGCATTGCTAGTGAAAGCAGGACTCACTTTCTACCTTTAACGCAACTGACCAAGGGGCGCATCAGATGGAACTGTCTTTTCCAAGAATGCCACAGAAGCTCAACTTCATCCCATTCTGAGCCTAATTTTGAAATCTAGATCCCTATTCAATGACCCAGATCACAGGTTCAAAGACAGCTGGATTTCACACAAATGTTTGAGAACCCTCAGAAACACCATAGTTTTCATATCTGAGAGATAGTGGGCTTGATCCACGAAAGCTAACAATAAAAATATAGCAGTTAGTCCTTAAAGTGCTACAGTGTTTTTTATTTTATTTTATTTATTTTGTTTTGTTTTCTGTTATGCCTGAACCACAGACTAACATGGCTACTATTCAAAAAAAAAAAAAAAAACCACAACAAAACAACAAAAAAGTTGTGGGATCTTAAAGACTAACTTCTGTATTTAAATGTGAGCGTTCAGGGATAGTTTTCAGAGCCTCCAATAGCTGGCTTGCAGTTGCTTCATTTCTTAAGTATGAAAAGTACATTGCTATCAATGAGCACTGTGAGCAGAAGGAGAGTGCAAGAACTTTGTACACTTCACAGGTATTACAATTTTATAAGAACCAGCATTGGTGGTGTTGCTAGCTGTACTCGCTCCTTTCAACTGGAAGGGACATTCAGTAGGCAGAGAAAAATGGGTTTGTATAACAATGAGAGGCATGAATATTTTGAACATGGTGACCAAAAGCTTGTTGATTAGTTTAGTCAATCACACTAGAGCAGACCAAATGAATCCATGGGGACTTCATGAGTCAATCCCTCCATGTGTTCCATTGATTCAAACAGATCTACTCTAATATTGACTTCTTATGCTAAAGCAAGTCATGATTAGAAGAAGCCTATTTGAATTTGAACTTATGGAGGAATTGACTCACTGAATCCCCATTGATTCAATAGATTGACTACACTAAGTAACAAGATTTGGGCCCATGCATCCAAAATATGCTCAGTAACAGTAACATGAGGATACCACTAGTGTAAATGGAGAATTATCAACTACAGGGAGCTGTCAATTAATACATGCTTCTTCTCATCAGCCTGCTGGACAAGACGAGTTTGGTTCTTGACAGCACATCAAATCCGCCACCTGACAGCTGTAATTCTTTCTCTCTGTTTTCCTCAGCTATTCAGCAGGGAAGCCTGTTTAGTTTCCCCAACTTAGGGAAGATTTCTGAGACTTCCCCGTTTTCTCTCTCTTATTTCTTGTTAGCATTTACACCGGCCTCAGCTTCACTCCTCTGTCTGCGCAATTCCTTGAAGCTGATGTTTTTGACACCATGTCAGACTCGAGGAAAAGGTTCAAGTTTGATTGCTTCTCGCTTTTGTAATAAATCGCCCTGTCTGATTGTCATAAAGTCCAGATTTTTTTTTTGCTTATAACCAGACGTGACAGGTATTCCATTCAAACGTTGAGCAGATGGGCTGTATCGTAATCTCTCTCTATTCCCAGTGACCCCCCCACCTCTCTCTTTTCGCTTCGTCTCTGCCCAGAATGTTTACTGCAGTTGCTAGCTTGTATTGTTATGTATGCCTTACATTGCCAGCCCAAGTAGCACAGCTATGTCCAAGAAAGACAATTGCCTGGCTTTTATCCAATTAGATAAATCTTTCCTCAAGGTCTTGATAACAGAAGAACACCCCTTTCCTGCACATACAGTTAGAATAAGAGGAAAGCATGGTCCACCCCATAAAGACAGGGTTCTTTGCTAGTGTGAAGCCCTTAAAATGACACTTTCTAATACAATGTTACCCAACCTTTTGTTCTTGGACTTCAATCCCCAGAAGCCTAAGTCAGTACATTAGCTGATCAGTGCTTTTGGGAATTGTCTGAGGCTTCTGGGAATTGAAGTCCAAGAACCAAAGGTTGGGAAACACTGTTCTAAATGGCTTCAGTCTTGCAGAGCATTCAGAAGGAGTCGAGAGCCCTATTCAGGCATCCAAGAAAATGTTTCCTGCATTGAGCAGAGGGTTCAAGTTGATGTCCTAAAAGGCCACTTCCAACTCAGTATCTCATGATTCTATGATTAACCTGAAAATATGAGCAGGACAAGAGCAGTGGCCCCAGGTGGTTAATATTTCCACCTCAAGAGGAAAACATCAGCTACATATGAGGCATACACAGGGAGCACAGACAGACTGACTGATCAAAAAATATACTACCAACCCACCTGTTGCTTCTAATTTTTGAAAGTCTCTGCCATAATTTATCCACTATGACACAAAACCTATGTTTGCAAATTGAATATGATCAGATGATATCTCCCTGCACACAAGACAGAAACAAGGATTTCCACCCCTCAGTAAAAGGGAGCTTGTCTCATTTCAGCTTATTGCATTATTTGCTGTGATTTACATGAGATTCCATTGTATATACATGTCCAACTGCTAATCTAGTTGGGTCATCTATCATATGCTTTATGATACAACCACTTGGAAAACAATTATTTGCAATTAATTATGAGTCAAGTAGCTAGTAGCTACATAGTTAGTTTCCAGTGTAATGAGTTACTGACGTAAGGTATTTAAGTGCAATGAGGAACACATTGCATTCAAAAAGTTACTTGTAAATGAGTTTTTAAAAAGTGTTTTAGAAGCATTTGAATTTGCAGGTTTTAGGTTTCATAAAATCCCCTTATTAATCCTAAATGTTGTATTAGTCTTACCTAGTATTCGTTTTGTTGTCCATTTACAATCTTTTCTAAGGTGCAATATTATACTTGGTCACTAGGGGGAACCAAATAACATTCTCCCCCTCCCCCCGCCGTTTGGTAAGGAGAGCGTTAACATGTTAATAACATGCAGTGTAATGAATTACTTGCAGAACTGAAACAACAATAACGACAACAAAACTGCTGACAAGAAGTAATAAGCCACTTAACTAGTTCCATGTTGAAGGCTTTGACTTTCCTCTTCCTGGCATGAGAACTGCAGCAAGATTCTGTCTTACACACACTGATTGTACATTTTCATTTTTAAGCTTTCCCATCTGCCTCCTTTACAGAAAACCCAATATTGATGTTGATCAGAATGTGATGTGACCCAGTTGTGAGTTTTGGCCCACCAGCTGAAAAATCAGCGCTTTAGGCAAATTGAATCCATGAGCTGGGAAGTACGTAATGAATACAATCCAAAATCAATAGTGAGAAACATGAGTAGCATCTGAATAATATTCGGTTGGAATAGGCTGACGGCAGAGATAGCGAGCAAGAGACATACATCGATAGCTGTAACTGAGTTGTCTACAGCTTTTGTACAATAGGTATTTGAGTACCTATCAATAGAGCAGTTCTGAGGATAAGCAATAATAATGATGAAAATCAATACAGTAAAACAAAAAGTTAGCATCGCAGGCAAATTTTCTACGATCTTGCCAATTTTGTACTCGAAACAGAAACAGTGCCCCTCGCCTTCTGGAGTGCATTAAGTGGAGAACCCATTTCTGCAGTTTGAACATTTTGTACCCATCCTGGTTTTTCACTGATTTTTATTTTATTTTATTTTATTTATTTATTTATTCTTCAAATTTATACTACAAGTTTCCCTTTCCTTCCACAGAATAGAATGGAAAAGCAACACAATAATGTTAGACTGGTAGGACTGAGACCCCACCATCAAGTCGCTGCTGGTGACTCTGATGTTCAATCTACTCCTTAAAGTAGGGGTTTCCAACCTAAGGTCCATGGGCCAGATCCAGTCCATGACACCATTTCATGTGCCCCCCCCAATCCAAGGGCAGTCAAGAAACAAAATGGCCACTCTTTTGAAGCTTTTGGGACAAAAAGGCCACCCCCATCGTGAAGGCAGGGCAAAATGGCCATCCAGCCCTCAATACTGACGGAGAGAACGTGACCCGGCCCCTGGCTTGAAAAGGTTGGGAACCCCTGCTTTAGAGGATCTATCCAAGGTGTTTGTACCTAGTTGGACAATAGAAATCAGCACCATGGATAGCTCCTCTAAAGTTCACGATCCTACCTAAGTAGAGTCACTGCCTTGTGACACTGGGCTGAGCAGGTTCCACTGCGTCCATCCACAATCACTCTATGTCTAATCAACACCATTGACAAAAAGAGAGGCAAACATTTGCAAAATGTATGGATGAAAGGAACAACAAGAGTGCAATAAGAGAGAGAGGAAGGTCCTAAGTCTTCCTCATATTGCAAGATAATGGCAACAGGCCCTATCAGTTCCTGGAAAATAGATGGGGAAGAAGTAGAAGCAGTGACAGATTTTACTTTCTTAGGATCAAAGCTCACTGCAGATGGTGATCGCAGCCATGAAATAAAAAGGTGACTGATTCTTGGGAGGCAAGCAATGAGAAACCTGGGGAGCGTAGTGAAAAGTAGAGACATCACATTGCAAACAAAAATTCGTCTAGTCAAAGCAATGGTATTCCCGGTGGCAATGTATGGTTGTGAGAGCTGGACCATTAGGAAAGCTGAGCGCAGAAGAATAGATGCCTTTGAGATGTGGTGTTGGAGGAGAGTTTTGAGAGTCCCCTGGACAGCGAGGAGAACAAATAGGTCAATTTTAGAAGAAATCAACCCTGACTGCTCCTTAGAAGGTCAAATAATGAAGATGAAGCTAAAGTACTTTGGACATCAAATGAGAAGAGAAGATTCACTTGAGAAGGCCTTGATGCTGGGAAGGGTGGAGGGCAAAAGAAGAAGGGGGTGGCCAAAAATGAGATGGCTAGATGGTATTGTAGACACAATGGGCACAAAGCTGAGCGAGTTGAGGAGGATGGTGGAGGACAGAAGTGCCTGGCGGGCAGTGGTCCATGGGGTCTCAAAGGGTCAGAATCGACTGTGCGACTGAACAACAACAAAAAAAAATGAAAGCAGGAATATGTTGAAAGGTATTGACAATCACTTTATTTATTTATTATTCTAATTAGTATTTTTAAGAAAGTCATTGGCTAAAATCTTGTTGCTTAGCATAATAAGTTGCAACTGTAGTTGCCCTATTTGAATCAATTGAATTTAACAGAGGGATGGCGTTACCAAATCCTCATTGATTCAATGGGCCTACTCTAGGACAATTTAATTCTCTGAGCAACAGGGTTTCTGATCAGATGATTTCTTGAACTCTGCCATTCTACCAAGTCATAGTTTAGTGTCAGATGCTGCATCAGACATTTTTAAAAATATTAATAATCCAATAACACTCTCTCATGCATTGTGTAGACTAAGGTAGAGTCCAGAATGATTCACAACTTTGATTGTGTTGATTTTGGCTGACCTCTATGACACACTTAAATCCAGAACTCGACATAATCTGTAGGGTTCAGTTTCTGCTGGGGGGAGAGAGCTGAAACCTATTGACACATCAGTCTGGATTGTGCCATTTAGGCCTATGAAAGAATCCACAGACGACCATGGTGGCTTAGTGGTTAAGAAGCTGAGCTTGATGACCGGAAGGTCAGCAGTTTGAGACCTGCATGCTACGTGATGGAGTGAGCTCCCATCGTCTGTCCCAGCTCCTGCCAACCTAGCAGTTCAAAAGCAAGAATTTGCAAATAGATAAATAAGTGGGAAAGGTAACAGTGTTCCGTGTGCTTCAACGTCTGGCCATACCTGCCACATGAGCATGAAAACATCTGTGGATGCGGACAGCGCTGGCTCTTTGGCTGAAAACGAAGATGAGCACTGCCCCCTGTGACTGGCTTTCAAACAAGGGAGACCTTTATCTTAAAGGTTTCCCTTGCTCGAAAGCCAGTCATATCCAACTCTAGGGTTTAGTGCTCCTTTCTGTTTCAAAGCTGAAGAGCCAGCACTGTCTGCATCTGCAGATGTTTCTGTGGTCATGTGGGAGGCATGACTAGACACCGGAGTGCACAGAACACTGTTACCTTCCCACCAAAGTGGTCCCTATTGATTTACTTGCAACTTCTTGCTTTCAAACAGCTAGGGTGTCAGGAGCTGGGACAATGACTGGAGCTCATTCCGTCCTGCAGTACTCAGGAATCGAACTGCTAACCTCTCACCTTCCATCAGGATCTTAGCCACTTGAGCCGCTGCAGTCCCCACAATCAGCAAGCATGTTTGCCCCGACTATTGATTTGACAAATAACGCTCTCCAGCCCCCAGTTTGAGAATGACTCCGGTAGCTTCACTGACAGGGTGGCGGTGAAGATAAAAGGTCTAAGCAGAGTAATTCATAGGTGGTAGGTTTAAAGGGGGCTATTGACGTTGAATAAACAATCATAAAAATGCAAGTGATGCTTTGCCTTTGGGATTCTACCTGGCCTGCTCTGGCTTGCATTTAAAAGGCCGGAGAAAGGGGAGGGGGAGCTACTTAGCCATTTGAACAGCTGAAATCTCCCTTGTTTGCATTTCACTGAAACTAGAATTGAAACTAAACAAGGAGCTTTGGTGAATTATTTAGCATACAAATAAACCAGAAAAGCAACCTAAGTAGGGCACCAGGAGCTAACTTGAATTGAAATATTCATCTGTAAATAACTCTTCAATCTGCAGCATTCAGGTATAAATACTACATGGAACATTAGCCACAACTAGCTTCCAGGGAGAGTCAGGCTCACTGGAGAGCAATTTTTATGTCTACTGGCATCTGTGGGCAGTGATATGGACTGAGTCTTAATATAACCAACATAAAATTTATGGGAACGCTCAGCAGCAATAGCGACACACCGTCAGACAGCTGGTGGATGATGCGTAGCACATGCGGGTTTTATATGCGCTGTGTAAACTAACCTTTGCAATAAAGATTTAGCAGGTTTATTAGTTTAGGAAATCGCTATAATTAAGGATAATTCATAATGGGCGCTTATCCACTCCACAGCAATCGCAAGCTTAATTTGGGCTCCATTTCTTTGAGCCGTAAATAAGTGCGCCGCTGTCTTTAGCACAGATGTGGCATTCAACCCGTTCGAGTTGGTTGGGTTTTGCTTGTGTTTTAATCAAAAGAATTAGAAGATAAGCCAATAAAATGCAGTGTGCTTGAAATGAATTAGTGGCAAAGCGCGAAGTAGAAGTTTGGAAAACTCCACTAAAAAAGAGAGAGATGCGTTTCCAGCACATTCATACCATGTGTGGAGAGGATCTTTGTCACATACTTTCCATTCTAGAGACTAGAAGCATAGATCACTGGTCTAGTATAATTAGCAGAAAAGGAAAGAAATACAACATTGACCTTTGTGTGCTAATTCTGTCCCACAGTGCCAGTAATTGGAAGTTTGCCCTTTGTGAGTATGTGATAACTTCTGTCATGTTCTCCTGCTTTCCAAAGTGTGTGCACACAAAGGAAAGCCCCTGAAAGTACTCAGGTGTGAGGCACCTATGGCTAGTGGTGAATTTGGTCTCAAACCTTCCATATTTGGAAGATGAGGACACTCCAGATTGTTCAACAACTAAACAATCCTCCAAATGACTTCTTCTACAATAGAAACATTGAACCATGTGTCAGTCCAATGCTAGTAAAGAGACTCAAGAAGTCCAGATCCAGATTAACAAACAGAACAAAACAGAATGCAATTTGTAACTATCAGGGATCAGACAATGAGATTAGAACATTCTTTTGCCTGGGATTTCTCAAGTCCACTGACTCAAATCAAGGAAGAGCTTTATGGCAAGAAGAAACATTCTTGAGGGTACGCAAGAGCAAAATCAAGTCAGAAGATGGAGGAAGGAGCTCAATGGACAAGGAATAACATTAAAGGAGGATATGGATGAGGAACTCAACCTCCCCTATGTCACTTTGAGGACTCTGAGTCCCTAAATGCAAGACCAATGTAAGACAAACATGCTTAAGTGGGGGCTGCTGGTGGACAGTGACATGCTGTGTGAATGTGGATAAATACAAGATCTGGCTCATTTGGTCTGCCAATTACTACCAGAAACATGTACCAATGAGGATTTAAGTTTGTCCAATGACAAAGCTAAGAAGGTGTCTGCATTTTGGCAGTTCAAAGTTTGACCTGGAGATGAAAAAAGAAACCTGAGATCTCTGAGAGTTCCATTTACCACCACGGTTTGTGCCTTTATCATGGATGGGGAACCTGTGAGCCTCTAGATGTTGATAGGCCCCAACCCTCATTGACCAAAATCAGCATAGCCTTTGTTGGCCTCATCCTAATACTACAGGAAAAATATTTCCCCCTTGGGCCATCAATGAGCAAGGGTGACTTGGAAACATAAGCAACACAATCTGGAGGGCACTAAGTTATCCACTGGCTAGATCAGGGGTGCCGAAACTATGGCCTGTGGGCTAGATCTGGCCCCAGTGCCAATTCATCTGGCCCACACCACCCTCCTTGCTCCTGGAAGCAGAAATAAAACATGCCCGTATGGGCAGTGCATCGTGGGGCAGATTAATTGGCGTTGGGACTGGATCACCTGGATCCAGGCCACAGGCCATAGTTTGGACACCCCTGGTTTAAGCAGAGAAAATGGCAGCCTAAAATCTATCTCATCTTATTGCAAAACAGATTGCAAGGCACATTTTACTTTTCCTCCCGGTGAGAGGAACCACGTGAGCAGCCCACTGAACCACGTGCCTGTCCCGCGGTCCGAAAAGTTTGGGCACCCCTGGGTTAGATGGACCAACAATCTAAGGTACTGCTCCTCAATACTTAGCTACACAAGGTAATCTAGCAAGAAATACCTATTAGAATTGTTTTCTTTTAATCCCATCTGGAATACACAGATTTGGTGCCAACTAGCTGTTTGCAAGAGAGAAAAGAGGGAAAAAATGATTGCTAAACTTAGTGCACATTTTAGACACACCATATTATATTAGGATTAGACAAAACTATCCACATTTGTACAATGTCACACTTATGTGTGTGTGTGTATCCTTAAATCAGCTCCATCCTAGTTCCGTGCAGATCTCTGATTTATTAAAGCAAAAATCCACATAAATGTTTGCATTTAAACATGCATTTCATAGCCCCTCTGGATATATGCATTTCTAAATGTATTTTCTGCTTTTAAAGGTTATGCATTTTTGATAGGTTATAATACTAATTCGATTTCCCTTTGTTTTTCATTAACCATCCTAGTCTGCTTTCATTAGATTTGCTGACTGGGACCTCTACTGGCCTAAAACAAACTTTCAAAATTGGAAAGATTAATTCTACATTTTTTTGTCTAGATGAAAATGTTGATTGAGATTGGATATGACAGAGGAATGGAAAATTATGATTGATGCACCATGAGCACACATATATGGACAGAACCCATTGTTGATCCATCGTTCAAGAACGAGAGGACAAGTCTTAGTAGCAAGTGCTGAATTCCAGCAAGTGCTGCTTTTCTACAAGATAAAGGTCACCCCTGCTCCAAAGCCAGCTATATCCGACTCTAGGGTTCAGTGCTCATCTCTGTTTATAGCCGAAGAGCCAGTGCTGTCTGCGTTGGCAGGCATGTGGCAGGCATGACTAGACACCTTAGCGCATGGAGCGCTGTTTCAACAAGGTGCTGGTTAGCAAATGCAAAATAAAAGAAAGTGAAGAAAGGCAAAGTATTGTATGACTTTAAAGACACACAGGTTTATTTCAGTACAGTAATACCTCCGATAACGTTTACCTCGGATAATGATAAATCGCATAACGTTAAGTAATCTGGGGAGGAGAATTGGATCGAATAACGTTAAGGTCCTATGGGATGGATCGGATAACAACCGCTAAAGCCTGTGCGGTTACAATGTATCTCTGTGGAGCTTTAACGTTATCCGATCCATCCCATAGGATTTTAACATGCATCGGATAACACTAAAAACTGGATAACACCAAGACTTGTGGAACCAAGTCTTAGCGTTATCCGAGATATTACTTGTATGTGCTTTTACAGCTAGCCCTGGGGCAACTTCCTTTCTTTTTTTTTCTTTTTTTTAAATTTTATTTTTATTAGGTATATAAGCTTAGGTCTTTTCCCTCAAGTGAGCCACATTTAAGTGTCTGCAAGTGTTTGTCAGAAAGAACTCCCAAAATAGAGAATTATGGGTCTGGTGTTCTAAAAAAATTAGGTGTCCCACCATGCAGTCCAAGACACTAACCATACTGTGTTTAGAAGTCCTGGTGGCATAGTGGTTAAACAGCTGTACTAGTCACCACAAAAATGAAATGTCTGAGGAAGGCTGCTGGAGTGACTAGAAGGTATAAAATCAGGAATGAGGTTGTAAGGGAAAGAATTGGAACAGAATCAGTCTTGCACTACATACAGAGACAACAAATAAAAGTGGTTTGCCCATTTGGAGAGAATGACTTGGAAGTCCATACCTTGCAAGGCACATGTGGAAAGAGGAGAAGGACAAAGACCATGAGGCAGACCCAGAGGAAGGTGGAGAGATGACATCAAAGATATATTACAAGAACACCCAGAAGTTCCAGAACAAGAACCTTGCATCTCCCTTGACACCAGCGAGCACAAAAGAGGAAGCAAAGAAGGAGACTGCAACCAAAAGGTTGTGAGTTCAATCCTGGCCAGGACTCAAGGTTGACTCAGCCTTCCATCCTTCCAAGGACCCAGTATGTTGGAGGCAAAATGCTAATTAAGTTGTGAACCGCCCAGAAAGTTCACTAAGTACTATGGGGCAGCTATTGCTTTATGCCCATTTTATTCTAATCCTAAATAAACCTCATGCCAAATGCTCAGGAAGGGGAAAGGTGTTGACACTGAGAATGGCTAGGCTTCTCAGTATGTGAAAGGCTTGGATGATTTATAACAGACCTAGAGCTATATAGCTATACACACGCATGCCATAAATAAATATATATATTTACAGTAAGAAAAAGAGAGAAGGGGGGAGGGATAGAGAAATGGTATACACTGAAGTTAACCTTTCCCCGCATTCGCCTGGGGCCCTGGAGTTCCAGCCTTCATGTATCCTTGCCGTATTTCAGCTTTGGATTGACACATCTCTACGTTGCTCTGGATTTTTCAATCCTTCGTGACGATCTATTTGTCACTTGCAGGTGAGAGGGACCACTCAGGTTAGTCCCCAGCCATTTTCACAGTTACTTATCTGTCTTTATGGATTCATCTGCTGTGTCAACTCGGTGCGTAACAGCATTACTGTCAGGGTGACAAAACTGTCCCCGGAGTGTCACAAACGATTCCCTCTCCGGATGGATGCAAGCAGGTAGTCGGAGCATACAGGTTGAGTCTGGCGGCTTCCGCCCCCCTGCCCCCCCTCCAGCCTCAGGTCCCTCTCAGCAACATTAAGGCTGGCTTTAATGGTTGCTTTACAAGCATGCCCGACCCTCCAAATCTAACTTAAATTACACATGGATCAGTTTAGACTTAAATTAAATGTAGGCCAGTTTTAGACTTAAGCTTCAAAATGACTGTGATTTAAAAACAGAAAAGAAAGACTCTTGTACAAATCAGCTTCTTGTTTCCTGACAGAGATTCTTTTCATGTTGTTATGAAATAACATAATGGAGTTTTATTCCATTCGCTCACTCTCTTTTTTTCCTTTTAAAGACAACCCAAGAGGAGGAGAAGTCCTAAAAGTTAGTGACAGAAAAGTAAGGTTGTTAATAATAATAATTTCATGTCAGAAATTATTCTGGGTTGAAAGGATTTTTGTGGGAGAAACTCTGCTCAGGGGATTCCTGGCTTAGGATCCTTTCATGTCCCCAAGCGCTGAGACAGAGACAGGCACTCAATCCATCATACAGTACCCAGGTCTCAAACTGCCAACTTGCCAGCCTTCTAGCTAACAAGCTGAGCTTCTTAACCACTGAGCAACCGCAGCTCCTAGGTTGTTAATGCATACCTGTATTTCAACTCTCCGGTCACCTGTTTAGCCTCTTTGCTTGACTATGCTGCATTTAATTGTTTTATTCAACAACTCTCTGGTTAAGAACTCTTGTGTTGATGTAAGAACCAATGAATGGACAAACAAAAGGACAAACAAGAATGGATGAATGAAAGGAAGAATGAGGATTTAGGGATTGGCCTACCAACATTTTAAAATTTCTTCAATTGATTCATGGCTATTTGTACACCAGTTTCCATCCAAGCAGCATAAAATGGTATACATTTTGTCACCATAACAACCCTTCACACATATTTGAAAAGAGGAGGAGAAAGAGCACAAGGCAGACCCAAAGAAAGGTGGAGAGATAGCATCAAAGAAATATTACAAGAACACCAAATAACCCCGGTGGAGGCTGCTAAAAGTGCCAGAACAAGAGCCTTGCATCTCCCTCAAAACCCAATGGGGTAAAAGATGAAATGAAGGAGGAGGAGGAGAAAGTTCTATGTTTTATGTTTGTTTGTTTATTATGCTTATTTGTAAGAAATAAATTTAATATTAAAATAATTAAAAAGTAAAAAAGATTTGTTAAAATTTGTAAATATTTGTTAAAATTTGTAAATATTTGTTAACATTTGCAAATATTTGTTAAAATTTGCAAATACTTGTTAACATTTGCAAATATTCATTACATCCTAAACTTAACTGGAGATTCAGTAAGTATTCAGAGATACTTGATCGCTGTGTTCCCCACTTGAGTGAGATGCACTGTTTATTCCGTTCATGTTAGAAATACTTCCAACTTTGCATCTGTACATACAAATAACGCACACAATTTTATGCAAACTCTTTTGGAGATACATAGGTGGCCAGCCTTTCTTCAAGTAAGCCCGACTGAACTTCTGAAATGACATGCAATAGGATAACATTGCTTCTCTCTCTGTTAGCTCTCCACACTAATGGTGGGGGGAAAGCAAGAATCTAATTATCCTTTTAAATGCCCAAAATACCATGTCCACCAAAAGCCCGCTGCTCATTAGTAGTAGTAATTAACTTTACAACTGTCAACACAGGCATGGCTTGAGCTGACAGATAGATAGCAGCTCTGAGGGTGCTAATAAATCCGGAAATAACAATTTGACACACAGATGCACAAAAGGACTCAGGTGATAAAGAAATGTTGACATCAAATCTAATTATCTTCGAAATGGCCAACTATTGCCGCATTCCCCATGCACTTGCACACACACTAGTAATACAGGATTATTGTTTGAGATCAGCCCGTCTCTTAACTGTAGCACACTGTACAGCTTTTACAGCTCCTTGTCATATCAAATGAGGACAATATCAAGAAAGGAAATTATGAGTGTCACGACCTTTCTCTGAGTAAAATGAAATAAAATAAATATATATATTTAAAAATCCCATGACTAATGTAGGCTTGGCAAGGCATGGCACATTACTTTTTTTCTTAAGTAGGGATGATATATGACATTTTCACCAGGCACTTCAAGCCCGTCACCAATAGGAAAAAATAAAGGGTCTGAAAAAGAGAAGATGAGATGAATTATGCAATTCTAATTGCCGATCGTAACCTGATATGAGCCGACAATTGCTCTGTTTCCATATTGAGATTGCTTAAAATTGTCAGGGAAATGCAATGGCCTCCTTAATGCAGCCTAGATCAGGCTAATATTTTGATCATTTGTCACAGGCTGCTAGGTAAATTTGGCTTCCCAAACACCACCCGCATTGGCCCAGGGCAATCGAGAAGCCCATTTTGACTCTGCAAAGGGAACAAATATGTGTAAACGATGAGTTTTTTCATATTTTTCTGCATGCATAAGAAGATGAAACATCTTTATCATGTGTATTGTCTGGCTCAGCTTATACGAAATATTAGTTTATCTCCATGACTTGGATGGATACCATAAGCAAAAGACATAGATCTAAAGGACAAGCAATATCGTATAATAGACCCATCTTTTATGCAACCTTATTTCCAAGATTCTTATGGGGCACTTTGTAAAAAGCAAACGCTGCACCAATTATATTCCCCTCACTTGGGGAGCAGAGATAAATAAATAAATAAATAAACAATATCCATATCTGTTTCACTGCAAAGCTCGGCAGAAATCAGAACGGTAGCTTTCCAAATTAAGGCAAATATACCTAAGGGAGTGGAGAGTCTTAAAGTTGCATTTAAAAATTACCCACTACAGAAAAAAAGAGAGCATTTGTATGGCACATAACTTCTTCTCTTGCTTGCAGGGCAGATATTGGTTTATAAAAGTCATTTGCTTTGAATCAAAAAACCGCAAAGTGTTCACACACACACACACACACACACACACACACACACACACACACACACACACACACACACACACACACACACACACACACACACACACACACACACACACACACACACACACACACACACACACACACACCTGAACTAAAATAATGGAATGGAAAGCTTGGTCGTTCGAACCATTTGCTGATAATAATCACAATACTATCTGGGGCAAAAAAGGTCAAATCCCATTTGATGGGGAAGACAAATAATTCATTGTATATGTCTGTCTATGAGAATTAGTTTGATCAAGTCGTTATCTAGACAGTTAGGTGTTGTCTATCAATTCGACCTTCTCCCAACTATTAATCAACAAACTTTTATGGAGACAAATGAAGCTTTGATGGTACACTCAAGTTGCCCCCCCCCTCGCCCCAAGCATCTTTGCTAACCATGTAGAGACCTTAGGTAAAGCTCTCCCTTGCTCAAAAGCCAGTCGTATCGGACTCTAGGGTTCAGTGCTCATCTCTGTTTAGAGCCAAAAAGCCAGCGCTGTCTGTTTCCAAAAAATGTGGCAGCATGCCTCAACACTAGAGTGCACAGAACGCTGTTTACCTTTCCACCAGAGTACCTATTTATCTACTTGCAATTTCTTGCTTTCAAACTGCTAGGTTGGCAGGAGCTGGGACAGCTTATGGGAGCTCACTCTGTCATGCAGCACTCAGAGATCAAACTCTGACCTTCCAGTCAGCGAGTTCAGCATCTTAACCACTTGAGAGACCTTGGCAGGGAATAAACTGAGTGTAACAACCTGTTCTTGCTTTATAAAACAGCAATAGCAACAGAATGCGAACTGAACACGTATCCCAACACAACTTGATTCCCACCTTTAAATATTCCGATTCCAATCGGAAATAAACGAGCCAATAAAACAAAGCTAGCATTTCTCTGTCCGCGTTTACATTATCTGTGCTTAATTCCTTATATATCCCTCACCTTATCTTGGGGGCTGCAAAGCTAATTGCAAAGAAGCCCAGGCATGCGGTACTGATCTTCTGCTCTTTAGAAAAAGCCCGTGTAGGGCTGGTTGCTAGAGATAAAGCCTCCCTTTGCAAAGTTGAATATATATCTCGATCAACTTCTTTCAGGCATGCTCTTAACACGCAGAGCCTCCCAGAGACGGAGATGTTTGCCCTGAATGGTGTAACGTGGGCCGATCCTCGACTCAGTTGAAAAGATTCTTAACCTGGATGGTTTTCAAAGGTTTCAGAGCAAGGGATAGGAAGTGTTATAGTAAACACGGGCCCTTGGTAAGGTTGCTAACCTGAAACAGTTGCTCCTGAGAAGAATGGTAGTGGTAGCATTGTGGGAAGAACATCATCTCATTTCACAGAGACTGATTTCTTAGCCTTGATCCTAAATCAAGGGTGCCCAAACTTTTCAGGCCGGGGGTCTGACCACGGCCCTGGAACAGCTGAGAGGGGCAGTCCACACCCCTGGAATAGAGCATGTTTGCACATGCACATCCTGGTTTGGCGTGGATGCTTCTGTACATGCGTGAGCACATCCGCGCCAAAACAAGAAATACGAACACTTCTGCGCATGCATGAGGACATCTCCATTGAACCAGGAAGTAAATACGGACGTGTCTGCACATGCGCAGAAGCATCCATATTTACTTCCTGGTTTGGCAAGGGCATCGTGGGCCAGATGGAATGGCTTCAGGGGCTGTATCTGGCCCACAGGCCATAGTTTGGGCACCCCTGTCCTAAACTCAGTATCTAGAATCCTGGGTATTCACGTGATCCTACCAGATCTTTGGGAAGGTCCTATCCAAGCCATGTCCTTGTCTTTCAGTCTCCTCATCATTCCTCTCCTTCTGGTTTCTTGCCCTCCTTTCTCCTGCAAAGAGTCAGTCTGCAGCTAATGAACATAGTCCATCTTTATGGAGCTTTTTCGGAAGATTCTCCCTCTACCACAGCTAATGGTAGACACAATACAGTCTTGCAAACCCTAGTTTGTGACCTCAGCCAGGTCTGGAATCCATATTTGGTGCTCTTAAACAGCCGTCAAAATCCAGTTAGGCACTGATGTCTGTCCCAAGTGTCTATGCTGGGGTAACTGAATAGGTAGGCCACCATTTTAAATCCTCACTTCTCAGTGCTCCATGAGTTTTGGGCATCGTTGGGAATTTTCGATACTGGTGTGCTGAACCAGTTCTAGGTAAATGTGCAGGTGGGGCATCTCTTGTTCTTCTTCCATATTATTATTATTATTATTATTATTATTATTATTATTATTATTATTATTATTATTATTATTATTATTATTATTATTATTATTATTATTATTATTATTATTATTAATTAGTTCAAATTTATATTGCCGCCCACTCGCCGTGGCGACTCAGGGCGGCTTACAAATAATACATTACATTATAATACAATATGTTGCTGTGGACACAGGGGGAGGGGCAGCAATATCCAATTCTGAATATTGTCTATCATCATGGAGATCAACCATGAAGATTGTCTTGGGAACAATATAATGCAGTGGCCTTCCATTTGCCTTCTGCAGCACAGCATGACACCCGTACCACTGATTCAGTTCCGTGAGTCATTTTCTTGTCCTGAGCCTGTTTGGCATGCAAAGTCCTCATTTGCCCCAGGCTAGGACTGATGAAACTGCTGCCCTCCATCAAGATGGATTCAAGTGGGATTTAACCTGAGGTTTTCTACACCACCTGCTACATCACAAGAGATCTCAATCTTTTTAAGCCAGGGGCCATATCACACCCCTTTAGACTGCTGGTGGGCTGGATAGGTGGCAGTGGGAGAAGTGGGGGGTGTCAGGGGGGTTGCAGTACTGGTGAGACCACTCCAAGCCCCTACCACTTCCTCCCCACCATCAGCGGGGACAGCGGCAGGACCACTCCTGAGCCACTCACCTTTCCACCCACACTGCTGCCACCACTACTGGTGGCAACCACCCCAAGCCACCCATCCCTCCCCACCACACCATATGGCACCAAATCATTCGGCCCACAACCTCACTCCAGCTGCCGCTGCCGCTTCCACTGCCTCAGTTGGCTTGCCATGTCCCTAATGGCACTCCATAGCAGGGAGACAAGGATTGAGGTGGCGGAGGAAGTGGAAGCGGTGGCTGGAGCGAGGTCTTGGGCCGAATGAGTTGATGCCATAGGCCGGCTGTAGGTTGAGAACTCCTGCTGTAGTTGGTGCTTTTTTGGCTTTACAGGAGAGAATAAATCTGCTATTCGTTTACAGGATTTTAAATTATCCTAGATCTTTGGTGATGTTAAATATGTATCGCATAATACAGCCTGAGAATGCACTTAGCAAGCCAATATGTTTTCACTCACTCACATTCTCCTTTTCTTCTTCCAAGTGGATCTTGCTTATTTATTTACCTTGGAAAGAGGAGTTTATAGAAGCTTCATCCCTGGCCAAAACAACGTAAAAGCCATTATTGTTTCCTAACAAAGTGAAAAGCACAGAAAGTAGGTTAATTTCATCTTCCTGTCTCTGTATCCCCCTTCCGGAGGATTGGCGAAGAGCTTGCTGTTAAGCTGATGTGGTTGCCCAGCAACTCCGGGAGTACCACTGTATCTTTGGATAATTGTACTTGGGGCTTTCAGAGCTATCAATCAGGAAATGATGGGATGCATAGCAAGCAGCAGGGATGCTCAGCGTATGGGCCACTGGCTGAAAAGGTAGCAGGTTTGGCACATATAAAGGTAGCTAACAAACAAAGACCAAAATTGCAGGATGTGCTCTGTCATTTGTAATGTGTCTTTAAAGAGACATCATGCACCCCTATCAAAGGGTCTTAATTTAAATCAGGACATTTGTTTGGAGCGAACATGAATGAGCTGTTTGATCATTTTCTGGGGGCTGAAGTGACTCAGTGGTTAAGAAGCTGGTGAGCAGAGAATTGAAATACAGGTAGGCATTAACAACCATGGGACTGTGATGGCTGAGTGGTTAAGAAGCTCACCTTGTTCGCTGGAAGGCTGGCAAGTTGGCAGTTCAAGACCCAGGTGCTGCATGATGGACTGAGTGCCTGTCTCTGACCCAGCTCATGGGGACATGAAAGGAGCCTCATTTGGGTGTTCCCTGAGTAGAGTTTCTCCCGCAAAAAGCCTTTCAACCCAGAATAATTTCTGACATGAAATTATTATTATTACTATCACTCTCTCACAGTTGCTGACCACCCCATTTCTTTCACAAGTAATAGTAATAGCAATGCCACTTATACCTGCCCCATAGCACTTAGTGCCCTCTCTGGGTGGTTCACAAGTCTTTTCTTTCTTTCCATTTTACAATTTCACATTTCTTTTCTTTCTTTCCATTTTAGTGCCTTCAACCACTTTGGCTAAAATCCTACTACATTTTAGGCAGTTGGTGTAAATCTCAGTGGTAAAATGCCACAAGTTAGGAAGTCAGTATAGTTAAATTGCTTTATTTGTACAAAGGAGAAGACGATGGTACCCTAGGATCACAAAATAACATTTTTGCCATCTCCTACTGCATCTTATAAAAGGACTACGGTGGTTTAGTGGTTAAGGGGTCTTTCAAATACCACGTGGCCATTTTAGGGGGGAGGGGGATGACCAAAAGTCACAGAAAGTCAGGGGGGTTCAGTGTGAAGTCACGTAACTCCATTAAAAAAAATGGGGCAGATGGAAGTCAGGGGGGGGGGAGCAGGCATCCTAAGGTTCCGGGTTGGCCAAGCTTCCGCCATTTCTCTTTAAATCAGGGAAAATGGAGAAACCACGTGTTTTAGGGGGTTTCGGTCAAAGGTCACAGAAAGTTACAGCGGGGAGAGGGAGGTCAAAAATTGGCCTATTTTAGGTCATGTGGTATTTGAAAGGCCCCTAAGATGCTGAACTTGATGACTAGAAGGTTGGCAAGTCAGAAGCTTGTATGATGGAATGAGCACCCATCTCTGTCTCTGCTCCTGCCAACCTAGCAGTTCAAAAGCAAGAAATTGCAAGTACAGAAACAGGGATGACTTCGGTGTGAAGGTAAACAGCATTCGGTGTCTAGTCAGGCCTGCCACATGTCCATAGAGATGACTGCAGATGCAGACAGTGCTGGCTCTTTGGCTACAAAGAGAGATGAGCACTGAACCCTAGAGTGGGATATGACTGTCTTTTGAGCAAGGGTGACTTTTACCTTTACCTTACTGGATCTTATCAGTCTTCAAACAGAGAAAGGATTCCCTTCACTTCCTCCATCTCTTTTTATTTGTTTGTTTATAACTATGACTCAATCTCATTCGAAGACTAAAAAAGTCTTCTGAGCAGTTCAAAAGTTAATTCCAGATCTACTTTTAATCAAATTTCATCTCAGATTTTCTGGTTAGTCTCACAGAGTTAATTCCCCTAATATTCGTGATGCATGGGAGAAGTCTCTAGTGACCCTACCAACCTAGGCTTCTGAGCAGCTGTCAGAAGGTACTCAGAGGGATTCCATATTAGCTGGGATGCAGCTAGGCAGAAAACCCATTACATATCACTAAATATACTTAATCATATCCATTAGAGGGGAAAAATGAAGTTCATAATTACAACAAATAACCAAGCTAAAATGGGGAAAGGAGTTGGTGGGAGAGGAGAAAACACACATTATGGTTTTGTGATGAAAAGGGAGGTTAGGGTTTAGGGACTGCAGTGGCTCAAGTAGCTAAGACACTGACTGGAAGGCGGGAGGTGAGCAGTTTGATTCCCGAGTACTGCAGTACAGAATGAGCTCCTGTCTTTGTCCCAGCTCCTGCCATCGTAGCAGTTCGAAAGCAAGAAGTTGTAAGTAGATAAATAGGGACCACTTCGGTGGGAAGGTAAACAGCATTCCGTGCACTCTGGGTGTCTAGTCATGCCTGCCACATGACCACGGAAACTTCTGCAGAAGCAGACAGCGCTGGCTCTTCGGCTTTGAAACAGAGACGAGCACTGAGCCCTAGAGTCGGATATGACTGACTTTCGAGTAAGGGAAACCTTTACCTTTACTAGGGTTATAAAATCCACCAAAAAGATTTTTTTTCCAGTGACCTATAACTTACCAAGGAAAATACAAATTCCATACCTATGCAGGCTGGTATCCATCAACAGAAATAAAAAGTCATGAATAAAACTTTACTTCCTATTCTTAAATAAAAGGAAACTTTTCTTACTGATTTCAAGAACACGTGTTCTGCATTCTCTAACCCCCTATATATTCTCATCATACCACTCTGGTATATAACCCCTGTTTTTATTTGAAAATATATACCAGAGTGGAGACATGAATCCCGCATATATAAATGCCTATTTAAAAGGCTACATTTTCTCTGTGCAGTCATAAAACACCTCTTTAAAAGATTGTAATCCCTTTGTTTCCAAGCCAAGCCTATAGAAACAAGACAGCATGCCTCCTTTCAAGTAAATAAGAGAAATGATTTGTATTGAATAAAATGAAATATTGCATGTTCTATGTGATTTAACAATAAAATACATCAAACAACTTCCTCACTTGTAAGCTAACCCTTGCCTTTGAGGTGTCAAAAGTCAACTGTTTTTAATGATTCGACCAAAAAATTGTGTAGTAATCAAGTATCCGCAATATGTGATAAACTACTGGTCTGATAAAATATCAAAGGGTCGCAATGGTTTGTGATCGTTAAAGATTCCCTGGATGATTCTTGGGATATTGTACAGAAACACAGGCTGGTTTGGTAAATTATTTTCTACCTAGTAAAGTTTTGTGTTCGGCATACACAATAATCAAATCTCGCTGGGGTTGCTTTACTGTGAGCCAGCCAAAATTTCCGTCAAGATTAAGAAGCATACAAGAACTCAAGAAAAGACCCTTCAAGACTCTGTTGAAATTTGTTAATTTAGAGAGAGCAACATGGAATGTTCCAGATTCTTTTGGACTACAAATCTCATGTGCCCTTATCAAAGGCCAATGATGAAGAGTTGGAACGATGAGAATCTCAGGCAAGAACATTTAGAGCAGAGATTCCCAACCTAAGGCCCGACACCAGTTCTTGTGCCCCCCCAAGAGCATTTGAGAAACAAAATGGCCACCCCATTGAAGCTGTTGGGACAAAATGACCACTCCCATCCTGCAAGCAAGGCAGAATTAAATTGGGACTTCCAATGGGTCACCGTTACTGAAGCTTGGAAAACTGAATAATAGCCATGCTTTGTGGATGCAGCGTTTGGTGACCGGAAGGTCCGGCAGGTCAAGAGTTTGATACCCAAGTTCTTTGCGATGGAGCGAGCTGTCATCGTCTGTCCCAGTAACTGCCAACCTAGCAGTTCAAAAGTAAGAAATTTCAAGTGATAAATAGGTACCGCTTCCGCGGATAAGGTTAACAGCATTCTGTGTGCTCCAGTGTCTAGTCGTGCTTGCCACATGACCATGAAAAAAATATGTAGATGCATACAGTGTAGATGCTCTTTGGCTGTAAATGGAGATGAGCACTGCCCTCTAGAGTCAGACACAACTGGCTTTCAAGCATGGTAGACCTTTACTTTTATATTTACCACAGAAAATCCAGCAAAGTCGTCTCTGTTACTTGATTTTTAAAAAAACTATTTTTGTTAAAGAGAAAGCAAAAAGTTATTTTTAAAAATTTTTAGCTACAATGGTAGTTAACTATCAGGACTTAGAATCTTTAATCTTTTGGACCATAACTTGCAAAATGCCTGAGTCAGCATGATGACTTGTCGGTGAGACTAAACATTTATAAAACTTTTCTCCGCACAGGGCAAGACTGTATGTTTTTGTGCATTCTTCCCATTTCAGGACATTTTGGTGCAAAAATTCATGGAACTGTTTGGATCAAAAACCCTGCATTTTGTGCAACTCTTTTGTCAAACCCTTGCATTTACGGCAAAATTTTTAAAAATTATTCACAAACTAATCATTTTTGCATGACAAAACAGTATTTTCCTTCTCTTTTGCTTTTCGCTAATGCTGATGACGACGACGAAAATCCTTGGTCCTCAGACAAAAGCTGAAAATCTCACTGTAGCTGACAAATATATCTGACCTCCTCCCCCCTCCCCATCGAAGTTGAGAAAATTGGTATTTGTCGCATCCTTAATGAACGACATTATGCACTTTTGGGTTTGGATTCTCAATGTGATGCCTACTCAACCAAGTAGATGTCACATCGATGGCCTTGCTTATCGCTTTGGATTTAATTGCCTGTACATTTTGAAATGAATGGGAAAATTTGCTACGGATCAGTCCCAGGTGTTCGTATCAGCCTGACAGCAGAGCAGAACGTTTCCTGTGAGACACTTGAACTGCTTTGTAAGCAGACCGTTGTGTCTATACAGAAACACAAACATCCACAAGTTACAAGACTACACTCTTAGGGTCAGATCCTGGCCCCTCTCCCACCCACTTCCTCTATTCTTCTTTATCTTTAGCCTCATTTATACTATTATTTCTTCTTTTCTTTTAAATAAAAGATCTGCCAAAGTAACTAGCACTTCTCGGGGTGGGGGCCACCTCACTGACAGATTTGCTAAATTACATGAGTAATTAAATATGCAGAGCTACAGCTGTTGAACAATGGCTGCTTCCAAGAAAATCATACCCCCCTCCAAAAAAAAGGGGGAAATATTCAGGCATCTGGTTTCTTTATCGAAATATCTTTCTTAGTGTCTGGATCTTAATTTTCTACAGTTGACAGCAGTATTATTGGAGGCAGTTAGTAGCATCTGGATGCTAGATAAACACACACACATGCGCGCGCGCACACACATATATATACACAAAGCCAAAACTCTATGCACTTTAATTAATTGTGGAGAGATTACATGGTCTTTGAAGCGTGTAGTCTGTCATCAGTAGGCATTACAGATTTATATTAGATGTTTCTCCACGGTGTCAAGAATAATTAAAAGAGGGAGGGAAATGATTCCAGCCAGTAATACTTTACATCAGTGGCAATTCTAAGAGAGAGAGAGAGAGAGAGAGAGAACGCAAAGAGAGAGGGAAAAATTACCACTGCCAAACAATTTAAAAAGAAGATGTCAATTTTGGTCGCCTAACAGTGCGAGGAATAAATATTGGGAGGGTAAAGCAAGCCAAAATATTTAACCACCTTGAATAATGAGAGGTTCATGTTCAATCTATCAGACCCACCAGAAATGGAGTGACATGTCAGAATTATTAACGAAGCAGCCACCACAATACAATAACTAACATATGTTTGCCTTTCCTCCCCCCTTACCCCCGAAAGGATTTCTGTCCAAAAGCACCTTTTCATCTGTTGGAGAAAAGGAAGTTCCAGAAGCGTCCGTGCACAGGACAAAAATTTCAATTGCTGCTTTCTTCCATAGAAAGCCAAACCTAGAATTTGGGAATTATACTTGGTTGGATTACAAATCTCAAAGCCCCCCCCCCCCCCCCGAAAGCCAGCTGGGACCAAACTCCATGTCAATGGGAAAATCCTGGGAGCTGTAATTTAAGCAACAACAACAACAGCAGCAATAACAATTACACTTATATACCACCCTATAGCACTTAGTGAACTCTCTAGGTCAGGGGTTCCGAACCTTTTTAAGCCGGGGGCCAGATCACAGTCTCTCAGTCAGCTTCGAGGGCCGGATGGCCATTTTGCCCTACCTGCATGATGTACCAACCTGCATGATGTACCAACACTTGTACCTGCATTTCATCCCAACAGCTTCAAAGCTGTGGCCATTTTGTTTCTTGAATGCCCTTGGAGGGGTGGGGTCCACATGAAATGGCACTGTGGGCTGAATCTGGCCTACAAGCCTTAGGTCGGGAACCCCTGCTGTAGTGGTTCACAAGGTAATTAACATTTTTGCCCCCAACATTCTGGGTAGTCATTTTACCAACATGAGAAGGATGGAAGGCTGAGTCAACCTTGATCCCCATTAGGATTGAACTCACAATTTTCCTGCCAAAGCAAAACCTATTTGTCTACTTGCAATTGCTTGCTTTTGAACTGCTAGGTTGGCAGGAGCTGGGACAGATGACGGGTCTAGAACGGCTGGCTTGTTGACCGCCGTCATCAAGCTCAACATCTTAACCACGAAGCCACTAAACCCCTGTCCCTGAAACTACTCCATGTTTAATTAGCAGAAGAGAATGTAAAAGGAGTGCTGACTTGGCTTTCTGGGAATTGAAGCCCAAGAACACCTGGAGAGCCAAGTTTAAGAAACCCTGATCTAGTCCAACATCCATCTTCCCAAAGCTGAGTTGATTACACAAGGTAGGACATCACCCTAGGCATGGCAGAGTCAATACATTAATTGTAGAGTTTGAGATGGAACACTGGTTCGTGCTTTTCAACCACATGGACTCAACCCAAGCCTGGATTTGCTGTAGTACAAAGCGGGGTACAAAACTGTCCAGACAATTGATCCAGATGGATTCGCCCCTTTTTCTCTGAATCTGTGTTCTATTTTTAATTACAGGGTCAGACGTTAACCTATGGTATCATGAACGACCTGGAAACTCAGGTATCATGGCGGTGCCTGGGAAAATGGCTTACGGGTCTGGTTACCTTGTCCTTTTCTTCTACGGTGTAATGACAAGTAGGCAGTGAGAGCAGATCACAAAGCCAGGCGGCAGAGACTGAACCCGCCCTGCTTTGAAGATCGCTTTGATCAAACACGATGTATCATATTCATTAGTGTTACAGAACACTTGAGTCTCCCCCATTCTCTGTGTGGAAAGAGAGCGGTTCTCTGCCAGAGGTCTCTTCTCCAATTATTATTTCTGCACCCGGAGAAGCCATACCTTGCAATGTAAGTTTCAGGTCGGATGTTGTGAAGACAATGAGCCTTTTGTTTAAAGCTCCACTTTCTAAGGATGGACAAAAGTGTTAGGGTTCAAACAGCATACCAATTAGTCATCTTCTTATCATCGAGTGGGAACGAGGCTGAGATGAGAATTATCCCACTGCATGTCATTCAGCTCTACCTCTTTTCGCAACAAGTAGATAGCTACTGTTGATCTATTCACTTATTCGTCTGGGAGATCGGCTTTGTTACCCCTAACCCCAGTGGGCAATCCCAGCTAGAATAGATCAAAGGGATCAATGAGATTTACCATTGAGTAATTGGTTAGAAGGGCCTCCTTTAGCTGGGAGTAGGACTTGATTTAGGATTAGACTTCAATCCTAGTTTTCAACTCACTCTTAACGCTAGTATGTCTTCATTTCCTATCTCAACACCCTCAGCAGAGTTGTACTGGCCAGGTTATCCTGCTATGGTAGTAGAGTAGACCATACTGCCAGCGACTCAACCCCGGTATATGGAGGTTTATGGAGACCTCAAAGTACACGTCCCTCTCCACAGTGCTATCTGTTCACACTTTCTACATGCAACAATCCTCAATTAAAATTATATTAAAATCCACACTGTAGCTTTGCAGTATACAAATTAATTACTAAGATTGACTCAACGTCTCAGGCTTTCAGTCTTCACACTTATGTCCCACAAACGATATGGGCTCTCTGCTAAACAGTTCATTAAATTCAAGCTACAAAATCCTTTCGACATTATCAGTTAAAAAGAACCTTACTTAAACTTCTGATTCCACAAAAAAAGAGATAATCAAGAAATATACACAGCTACTCATAATTTTAGTGAATTCTCCTATGATTGGATGTCATTTTTGTCCAGCATTTGCAAAACCAAAATTCAAAAATACAAAGCAAGCACTTTGATGGAAATCACAACCAATTAACAGATTATGCTGTTCTGGTTTGTTCAGTTCTTCATAAAACACCTTTCCCACCCCTGCCCCACCCTAGTGGGGGAATCACAATAATAAGTCAAAAAGTAAGCAGTCTTTTCCTATTTTAAGCGCTTGAGGTTTGGGTGGGGTCATTTTGAAGGGGGAAAATGAGAGGGGGAAATGGCAGGATGGTTTCATTTCAAAAGACATTGGACGATAATACAAACAAGATTTTTCCAGGGTCTGTGTGCGTATGGTTCTGCTCTCTACAAATATGGATAGAATATTTCCTCTCAATAAAATGACATTCAGTTTAAAAATGTGAAGTAAATAATTTCATGAATTGTAAAAAAACATCAGCAAATGGTGCCTTAGCCAACACAAGACACACAATGTCACTGAATACGAAACAAGGAAGGTCAACTGAATATGTAGATAACTGTCTGTTATGATAGCAACCAACTTCTTGGGGCAGCTATTTTACAAGAATGACTCCAGTTAATTTTTGTTTAAAAATGCAAGTAATTAATAAACAACTTGCTGCCCATTCCTAACATTTAAAATCAGAACTCCGTGATCAGGATCCATGGAATGGGAGGGTCCTCTGTGTATTGAAGGAGGCGAAGAGGGCGTCGTTGTGATGTTATAAACCAGTGTTTCTAAATGTTTTCTGGTCGCAAGCGTGACCACACCTCCTGGACAACTGATTTGGCCAGTCATGCGGTTCTTCCCACCCAGAAGCAGAAGTAAAATGTGCCCTGTGCATGTGCAGAATGTATTTAGTGCATTCTGCGCATGAGTGGGGTGCGTTTTACTTCCCCAGGGGCCGCGAGGGTGTCGGGGGCTGGATGAATCGACATCGGGGTCTGGGTCTGGCCTGTGGGCCGTAGGCTATGGATGCATGTTATAAAATCACCTTTTCGTGTGGGATGAGGACATATTTAAAAAAAAAAAAACACAGATTTTTAATAAATATATATACAGTCAAACCTCACATAGAGCACGCCTCGCTTAAAGAGTAACTCGCTTAAAGAGCAGAATTTTCTCTGAATGTTCCCTTTGCTTAACAAATAAAACCAACCTAAAACTCTCTTAACAAATAAATCAGGGTTCGAAATCCCCCCCACAATTGGTCACTTACAATGGTGTTTCGCTTAAAGAGCAAACTCGCTTAAAGAGCAATCCTGTGGAACGCATTATGCTCTTTAAGCGAGGTACAGCTGTACAGTACATTTATAGATTCACTAACTAATTCTGATCCAGGTTTAAAATGGAAATTCTGTCCAACTGAGACCTATCTTTACTTTCGGCATGCAATTTACCTTTTATTAACACGCTGAGGCAGGTAAAGTTGGTTACAGAAGCTCTTTGGAGGCATGCGCGTCTGTTGGAATAAGACCGCACAGTCTAAAAATTGCATTTAACAGTCAGAAAATAAACACCTTGAATTTTATTCGCTCGTTTAAAGTTGCCTCCAAACTTTTGCCTTGATGTGCATTTTTATGCCAGAGGCCTCCACGACATACCTTTTAACCTCTCAGCACTCAGACATACAGCCTGGAGAGCTAAAATGCTGGGGTTTGGGGGAAAGGTCATAAAACATTGGACACGTAATAAATTGACTTTGCGGGCTGGTGGCAATAAGGGTACTAAGGTACGTTTCTGTGGAATAGGGGAATGCTGTTTCCCAGTAATACAACATACAAGCAATTTTTAAAAAATTCCCATGAGAATGGAGGAACAGCCCCTCACTTGTTAAAAGCTGGAAACAGCACTCTTTGAAAGAGTATTAAAATGTGGTTTTTATTCTTCAGCAAATTAGGGAAAACTACCAATATCTGCAGAGGCCTGGGAGGTCACGATGCCAGTTTAATGGAACGTCCCCCAACTCCAGGTCCAGACATTTTGTTAAGTTACAAATTGGATGGGAGCTGTGGAAACTGGGAAAGGTATTCTGATAACATGGGGGGGGGGGTAACCTTGGGGAAGGGGTCATGGTGGCTTAGAGCTTAAGACACTGAGCTTGATGACTTGAAAGTCACCCAGTCAGCAGTTTGAGACTCGAATACAGTAATACCTCGGATAACGCTAAGACTTGGTTGCACAAGTCTTGGTGTTGTCCGATTTTTAGTGTTATCCAATGCATGTTAAAATCCTATGGGATGGATCGGATAACGTTAAAGCTCCATAGAGATACATTGTAACCAGACAGGCTTTAGCGGTTGTTATCCGATCCATCCCATAGGACCTTAACGTTATTCGATGCAATTCTCCCCCCCCCCCAGATTACTTAACGTTATGCGATTTTAGCGTTATCCGAGGTAAACATTATCCGAGGTATTTATTTATTTATTATTATTTATTAATTCAAATTTATATTGCCACCCACTCGCCGTGGCAACTCAGGGCGGCTTACAGACAATACATTACATTACATTACAATATGTTGAGGTGGGCACAGGGGGAGGGGCGGCAAGGTCCTCATCCTGCCCTGGCTTCTTCTTCTTCTGGCAGTTGGTATAGGCACAGGGGGAAGGGCGGCAAGGTCCTCATCCTGCCCTGGCTTCTTCTTCCCCTGGCAGTTGGTATTACTGTACTGTGTAATAGAGTGAGTTCCCATCGTCTCTCTTAGCTCCTGCCAACCTAGCAGTTCAAAATTAAGAGATTGCAAGTAGATAAACAGGTAGCACTTCGGTGGGAAAGGTTATAGTGTTCCGTGTGCTCTGGCATCTAGACATGATTGCCACATGACCACGGAAACGTCTGCAGATGCAGACAGTGTTGGCTGTAAATGGAGATGAGCACAATCCCCTAGAGTCAGATACTACTGGCTTTCAAGGGAGAACGATTCTTAACCCTTGTCCCATGCGCTGGAGGTGGCCCACAGCACCATTTCATGTGATCCCCCACTAACTCCACCACAACAGGAAAGTGCCATGTGGTGGAGGAAGGGCAAAATGAGCCTCAACATGGATACTGTCCACATCTTGTTTTGCATCCTGAGCTTAGTTTATTGCCTTCCTTCTGGAAGTGAATCCATGCAGACCCTTGCCTTCGGATTAAATCAAAAAGATGCGTGCAAGTGGGTGCTCCATTCTGCCGAATTGCACATTTGATTGTGTTTACTCTTTGCTAGCAACCTCGGGTCTTCCTCACTGCAGGGCAAAACCAACCACTACACCCATGTTCTCAGATAAAGTACCTTATCTATCAGCAGCACTTGGGCGAATTAATCATAATTCAATAGGTTTGCTAATCAAGATTGGAGATGAATGTTCTGATAAAGCAATCAGATTGGCCTCATCTGTCATGCGTTGACAGCCGCTTTAGGCAACGAGCTCAACTTGGCAGTAGTACCTAGTTTGGATCGTGGCTGTATGGTCCAGCCAACTGGCAAGCACTGCTCATGACTGTAGCAATGGGTTTCTGAATAAACACTAATTAATCGTTATCTCATTCACTGTAATCCATTCTCTTCAGTACACCAAAACAATGTGGGCAGAGCTATACCACATTGACTAAAAGATCCTCTTCTTCTTCTTCTTCTTCTTCTCCTCCTCCTCCTCCTCCTTCTTCTTCTACCTGATCAGGTGTCAAGGGACATGCAAACTTCTTGTTCTGGCACTTCTGGCTTGAAATATTTCTTGAAACATTTATTTGATACTAATTATCCACATTCCTCTGAGTCTGCCTCGTGGTCTTTGTGCTTCTCCAATTTCCACATTTGCCTTGTAAGGTATGGACTTCCCAGTCATTCTCTCCAAATGGGCATACCACTTTTATTTGTTGTCTCTGTATGTAGTGCAAGATTGATTCTGTTCTAATTCTTTCCCTTACCACCTCACTCCTGATTTTATCCCTTCTAGTCACTCCAGCAGCCTTCCTCAGACATCTCATTTATGTGGTTTTGCTTATGTTAAGCGATCCACAAAAAGTATCAGGGATCACGAGCAAATTTTTGAATAATGAGTTCACCAAGCAATTTTGCCTTAAATAACAGAGATGGTTGTAACCTGCTGACAAAGTCGACGCTTGATTTATGGAGGAATTGGGCAAGATTCACTGGGACATAAAAGGAGATAGAGGGATGGGTGGGAACCAGGGTGGAGGTGGGGGTCCCCGGGACAGAAAGGAGGTAAACTTAATATATTGTTAAATGTGACTAATTATGAAGCCAGTCACGTCCGATGTCACTAAAATTGTTCTCTCTCTCTCTCTCTCTCTCTTTTTTTTGCCTGCTTCTGCATTCTTTGAGGGTAATTTACAGCAGTGCTTGGAGCGGTCTGCTCAAGTTGAAAGCATAAAATGAAAGCTTTCATTGTCTATTGACATATTTTTCTTGTTAAGCAACATTTAAAGTATCAAGACAAGAAGCTGTAATGGTGGGTTAGCTGCTGAGTGCGAGTTCACCCTGTCATAGTCCATAATACATTAGCGTGAGAAGAAAGGGGAGGGGGGGGGCAAAAAAGAAAAGAAAATTAAGAGCAGGTTGGATCAGCAGGGTGTGCGCATGTATGTGTAAGTACTTATTGTTACAAAATTATAATTGCTCATGAGGATTCCAAAAGGGTTTGCAACTTGGGTATGTTAAACCATAGTATCTGATGTTACTCAGAACAGGACAATTTCCTGTACACAACATTCATATTGTTCATGAAGCATCTGGGTAAGGCACTCCCTTCCGTTATTGCCGATTGCTATTTGTTTTGATTCATGTTTGCCTCCTGGTAACATTTATAAAGTCAGATAGAATTAATTAAGTTTGATCATCTATCTATCTATCTATCTATCTATCTATCTATCTATCTATCTATCTATCTATCTATCTATCTATCTATCTATCTATCTATCTATCTACCTACCTACCTACCTACCTACCTACCTCTCTCTCTCTATCTGCTAGAAAGAGATATATACATGGACCATGGATGGATGGATGGATGGATGGATGGATGGATGGATAGCTATTTGTCTGTCTGTGCTTAGCTTCAAAACGACAAGTTCAGTGATTTTAGGTTCCTTCTTTCCCCAGCAGAAGAGAAACAGGAGATTTGTGTTGATTAGTTCACTTTCACCACAAAAATTTTACTCCTTTTATTCAGTGTGTATATATTTCATAAATGAGTTGTCTCATAGCCAAAGCTGCCTGCATCACACTAGGAGACATAAGTGATGGATTATGGTAATGATGATGAGACAAAAAACCCAGCAGACAAAGAAAGTAAAGAAGGAGAAAGGCAATGCTGCTAAGGAATTGTAACAATCCTCTGAAACTTGACATTTCTTCTTGAAGGAATGTCCAAGAAATGTCTGATTTCCTACAAGATTACTTGGGAAGATGGAAAAGAAATTCTGCTAGAAGGAAAAAAATAGGTGGTTTCTTCCTTTTTTGGTTTCTCTCTGAGATCAAGAGGCTGAACGATTCACTTCCCTAGGCTACAACACACAAACAATTTCACAAAAAGAAAACTCCAACATCATGTAACCTCGTTCCTAGCTATCCTTTGTTAACCTTCTTGTCACTCAATCATCATCATCATCCTCTCCTCTTCCTCCTTACATACTTCCTTCTTCATCTCTAACCAGCATTTTTCTCAATCAATTGTGAACCTCACACAGGGTCAAGGGAATCAAACTTCTTCCCTGATAGCCTCCAAGGCTTCTACCCTTGGGGATAAAAACGTTTTAAATGGACTAAGATTGCAGGAAAATCAATAAGTGATTACTGCAAAGTTTTGTATTGATTCTCCTGTTGCATCACAAAAAAAGACACAGAAGGAGGAGGAGGAATAATTTAGGAATGTATACACATAATTATGTTTCCCCCCCTGATATTACCCCAAAGAGAATGCATTTGGCCAAGACATTTTAATTTACTCAGTTCTAATTCTCAGGTACTGCATGATGGAGTGAGCTCCCATCTCTGTCCCAGCTCCTGGTTGCTGGAGGACTTTGATTTTTCTGGCTTCCGACAAAAAATGATCCACAACTTTTCAACCAAAGTGTGAAATGAAATTTTCTACTGACTCCTCCACCTCTTTAACATTTCAACGTATCTCACAATGGCATCCAATCAATTAGGCCAATGATGGTGAACCTTTTAGAGACCGAGTGCCCAAACTGCAACCCAGAACTCACTTATTTATTGCAAAGTGTCAACACAGCAACAGGGGAGGAAGGAAAAGCTCCCATTGGGCTGCTGAGCAGAGGGGCAGGGGGAACTCTGTGTTGTGGGAAGTGCTCCCATTGAGCTGCTGAGCAGAGGGGCGGGGCGAACTCTGTGCTGTGGGAAGGAGGAAGTGCTCCCATTGGGCTGCTGAGCAGAGGGGTGGGGCAAACTGTGCTGGGGTGCCAACAGAGAAGGCGTGCCATAGGTTTGCCACCACCAAACTAGGGGGCTGGGGCTTACTTCACAAGTAGGAAATAAGACATCATTGCAGAAATGAGTAAGAGAATAAAAAGAAAGATGGATTCCTCTCTATGCGCTCAAGCTGAAAAATGGAATTTGTTTCTTTTCAGCAACCACTCAAGGTACACACACAAAAGAGAAGGCACACCCCTTTCTTTCTTGATCTTATCATATTCTTTCAGAATGCAATTTTAAGTGCAAGGATTTCCAATCAAAGATTTGACCCTCCCTCCATCTTCACATCTTGTTCCATAACAAAAAAGGGACAATACCATTAAACATATAATGCAGAAGCAATAAGCAGGCATCCCATTTTTACACAGAAAGCATTATGTCCCTGCCTGTCGGATCTGTGAATCAAAAGAGGCTATAATTGCATTCCCATTGAGGGAGGCTAAATTCCACGATGTGCAAACTGTATATATTTTATTAAATAAACACAAACTAGGATATAATGGAATGCATTTGTTTCCATTACAAGTCGTAATGCAGTATTTCTCCAAGGCTTGCTGCATTAGCATGTCTCTCCGTGTTCTCGGTGCCTTTGAACTTCCTGGAAAGCTACATCTGTTCTCTCCCTTGTACACAGAAGAAAGTTACCCAACAAAATTAAGTTTTAATACAAATTGCTTTGTTCCCTATTAAGATTGATGTCGGACACTGTGTACTGTAAGTTTCAAAACTTGCAATTATAGTTCACTGCAATTATCGCTGGTTGTTAATAGCATAAGATAGCATGTCACTTACTGCCGAGTGTATAATTTATCATTGGTTTTTCCTTCCCCACCCCCTTCCCAGCCCCACCTACCCCTCCTCTCTTTCCCCAAGAATGCTTGTGGTATTTCCAAATGTATAATCTTGTTGTATTTATTTCCCAGCGGCCCAAGGAAATGAACACAAGTGCTGACTAGAACAAACTAAAAAGCAGCACTATTGACAAGACGTCAGCTGTGTAGTAATGAACACTGTGCCTTGACATTCACCTCGCCCAAGCTAACAGCTTTAATTTATGAATAAAGCAAAAGAGAGACAACCTCCAGTTTTATTATACCCTCAGTGCTGTTTCAAATAAAGTAATTAGAAGGTCGGGATCCAGGGCTAGGGAGCAAAGTAAAAAGGCGACCTCTTGGCATTGGGTTGAAAGAAAGAAAGAAGGAAGGAAGGGAAGAAGGAAGGGAAGAAGAAAGATAGAAGGAAGGAAGGAAGAACGAAAGAAGGAAGGAAGGAAAAGAAAGATAGAAGAAAGGAAGGAAGGAAGAACAAAAGAAAGAAGGAAGGAAGGAAGGGAAGAAGGAAAGAAAGTAGAAGGAAGGAAGGAAGGAAGGGAAGAAGGAAGGAAGGAAGGAAGGAAACTATGAGCATTCAAGGTACATGTTGCTCTTCAGTGGCACAGCCCAGTTCCTTTTCCCATTAGAGCCAGTCCACAATTGAGACACTTCAGTGACTTTGTTTATTAATCATACCTTGGTGGAAGTTTAATGAATGTGATGTTCTTTGCTTACAATGTGATATGAAAGTCTACGTGTTACTGAAAATATAGAGAGAATAATACAGAAGTCTGTAAGAGGAAGAAAAGGTTTAAGAATGGGATACAGTACTGTATTTGAATTTTTAAACTACAAATCCCAATAAGAGAGGTATCCATCCTTTTCTTACTAATGAATGTAATTATCACTAGGAATAGTTAAAGAAGAAGCTTGTGTGAGGAGTTCATTTCAAAGGTGGTGTGGAAGGGTTATTCTAAGAAATTCGGGCTACAGGTTAGTTATGCACCCTTCTGGCTTACTAAATTTCACTTCATCTTCCTATAATTTTAAGACTCAGACACTCTCGGTTCCCCTTTCCGCACACATTTTTGAGGAATGGAAATCTGATGTCAAAACTTAGGCAAACCCTTCATCAGTTTTTTTCCCTGTGAAAATCTCAGTTAGAATTCTGTTTCTGAGAATAAACAGATACGGATCAGAAAGATTTTTTTACCAGCTAGCCTTCCTTTCTGGATGCAAGTTCACAAGCCAGGCCTTTAATCATATTTTTGTTGATTATTTATTAGTTTCTGAGGGAAATCAAAGGATGGACAACCTAAAATATGTCTTCCATAAAATATTTCCTGAATCACAAGCTGTAGTAAAGAATTTATAGGACGTGTCTTTCATGTGCCGATATGAGCTGATCGAGGGATAAAATATATGTATTCAGTATGCAGGCTACATGCAAATGAAGAAGGGTACCCAAATGGAACACTATTTCATGAATATCTGGCTGAGGAGATATTAACCTAACGCTATCTGACAAGGTAGATCTTTGGGGGTTTGGGTGAAAGCCTTAGCAGAATGGAAGAGGTTCAAAACCCTACTCTTCAAAGGTCTTGGGGCACTGTAACAGGATATAAGGAATCCTGTGGATCAGAGCAAAGATCAGGAGATAGGGCAACTAGTTTCCCACTCCATCTGGTTTTCTGGAGGGCTAGGAAGAAATTCGTCTCACAGTACAGTTGAAAGGAGACCTGGACTTTTACCTAGGGCCATGATTTATTCGTGAACAAATTTATCTTTGTTTCCTTCTCACACGCACCTAGGGATTAAGTAAAAATCAGTTTTTGTCACGAAGTCAGGAGAATATCAACTTAAGTCTCTTTATGGTGTGAGTTGAAATTGTTCAATTTTCACCAAACTTTGTTATATCACAGATGCCATTTGAATCTCTCCATGAGCAACTCGAATACACACAGGAGTGGTTCAGTTTAAGGGAGTGGTTCTCAACGTGGGATCCCCACCCCCACAGGTGGGACTCCAAATCCCAATTGATTCATTATAAGGCAGTGGTTCCCAATGTGGGGCTCACACCCCACAGGGGGACATCAGTTCCCAGGAGCCTAAGTCGTTACATTGGCTGATCAGTGCTTTGGAAAATTGACTTAGGCTTCTGGGAATTGAAGTCCAAAACCCAAAGGTTGAGAAACATTGGTGATTACAGCCCATTAACTCATTTATGCTATGACACTAGGCTAAAATACTTCTAAAACTATACCAGAAATCTTTAATTAAAAGTCTATAAAACAGAGTCAACACACCTACCAAGGAGACGGCTGAGAATTGTGGAAATCAGATCAACCCTATACAAATGTGGGTTGTGGTAGCTTTTTATAGTTATAGTATATCTGGATAAATGTTTTTGAAAAATCACTAAGAATTTACCGGATGCTTAAAAATGAACATGCTTATTTACTCGTTTTTGAAGTGAGATACCGTACTTAGTTTTGTTATAGTAAAGACTTGATATTTGGTTAATTTTGTTAAAGTAAAGACTTGATTCTTGGTTAGTTTTATTATAGTAAACCTACATGGTTCCACTCTTGAAGGTTTGTTTATTCTTTAGTTTCATAAATCGCTTTTCAGTCAGTCTTTTATAAATGTAAACCAAAAGATCCTCAGCACAGAGGAATGAGAACGTCCCTTGAGGGAGGGCTAAATGGGATGGAAGAAAATGAATCTCGTACATAACTGCTGGAAATTAGGCTGAAGAAAAGGTGAAAAGGAAAACACAAATCAGGAACAGGAGGGTCTCTGGAATGGCTAATCCACATTTTAAGCTTCTTTTTACACCCAAGATCATTCATTAGGATGGGACCTGGACCTAGGGTGTGTTTGGAGTAGCTTCAATGAATTCAATAGAGTTCAAGTAGTCAGGACTAATTGAAGTTCCACTGATTTCATGGTGGGCAAACCGTGGCTCTCTAGTTATTCTAGGACTACATAGTCCTCAGGGACTGCAGTGGCTGAAGTCACTAAGATGCTGACTGGGAGGCGGAAGGTCAGCAGTTTGATACCCGAGTACTGCAGGATGGAATGAGCTCCCATCTTTGACCCAGCTCCTGCCCACCTAGGAGTTTGAGAGCAAGAAATTGCAAGTAGATAAATAGGGACCACTTAGGTGGGAAGGAAACAGCATTCCGTGTGTTCCGGTGTCTAGTCATGCCTGCCACATGACCATGGAAACGTCTGCAGAATAGATAGCGCTGGCTCTTTGGCTTTGAAACAGAGATGAGCACTGACTCCAAGAGTCAGATATGACTGGCTTTCAAGCAAGGGAAACCTTTACCTTTAACTTACACAGTCCTCGCTATTGGTTAATGTGCTTATGGAAGATGGGAAGCAAAAGCCAAATGCATATGAACGACTCCACCTTCCCCAACGCTCTGACCTAGATCTAATTTGAGACTCCTGTTTTTCAAAGTTTTCCTCCTTCTAATCCAATTTTTAATTTTTTTTTACTATGCCTCCTCCAACGCCGATCCTGCAGCTTCCAGAGGCAAACAGTTTGGTAGCCCATCTTGAACCTCGCTTTGGAATTAAATGCTTACTCGGTCTCGGAATTTGAATTGCTCCAGCTAAATCAGAGGATTTACCTATTGAACATTCAAGCAGGCTGCCTTTCAACTCTAAAAGAAGGAAGAATTATGAGACTGGAGTTATTCATTGAGAGCTATCTGTCCTGGCACTTAATCAAAGGGATTAGGACACGGAAAGAAGAAGACGAAGAAGAAAATAGAGCCCACAGGTGAAGCTCCGGGACGAATACCAAGCAGTTATCAAAAACATCCAAGTTCAAAGCAGCTCAATTTTCATACGTTAAAAGTATGTGGATGATGCCGGGGGCTTGTTTCTAGGTAAAGAGCGCTGCGTTAAAGCTGTTTGTACTTGCATATTTAACAGACGCAGGGAGAGAAAGTGGCAGAGCGAACTATCTTTAGGGCCCACCTCAACCTCCTTGAGATGCCATAAATCAGGGGTTCCCAAACTTTTTATGCAGTGGGCTTGACCACGCCCCCCCCCAGACAGTTGAGCGTGGTTCTTCCTGCCGTAAACGCTGCCGTAAACCACATCAGTGGCTGTCATAAACACATTTACAAGAGACATGGATGCATTTACGGCAGCGTTTACGGCAGACATGGGCATGTTTATGCATGTGTGGGTGCATTTTACAGCTGTCGTAAACACGCCCACTTCCACTTCCGGTAGCGACGAGGGTGGCGGCAGGCCACAAGAAATGGTACTGTGGGCCGGGTCTGGCCTATAGGCCGTAGTTTGGCCACCCCTGCACTAGAGATAGTATATTAGGAAATATTCATTGAACAAGAGGGTGATATGACAGCCTTTTTGAGCTAAAATTAAACAACATAAATAACATTTATGCCATAAATCAAACCTGTTCTCCTGGTGGAACATGAACAGCTACCACCTCCAAGTTTCACATGCCCTCGCTCCAATTCTGGCAATTGCCATAGACATTCATTTACCTCATAAACGAGCCGAACTGTCATAACACAGAGAAAAGAAAAGGATGTGTTGGGAAAGGGGAAAGAAGGTAAGCAGCGCAGGGCAGACAAAGCCACTTTCTGTAATTGTTATTATTTGTGCTACTAGAGTCTGGTGTTGAAAATGCTACCATTGATTTGCAGAAGGGACTGCAGTGGCTCAAGTGGATAAGATGCTAAATGGAAGGCAGCAGGTCAGCAGTTCGATACCTCCTGTCAACCTAGCAGTTTCAAAGCAAGAAATTGCAAGTAGATAAATAGGGACCACTTTGGTGGGAAGGTAAACAGCGTTCCATGCACTCCGGTGTTGAGGCATGCCTGCCACATGACCATGGAAACGTCTGTAGAAGCAGACAACGCTGGATCTTTGGCTCTAAACAGAGATGAGCACTGAACCTTAGAGTTGGATACGACCGGCTTTGGAGCAAGGGTGACCTTTACCTTTACCTCTTTATGGTGCCGCATTCCAGTTCTGGAATATTTCCTCCAATAATATTCATCTGGCACTGACATCTTTCATCCAATCCTCTTACCATGTTGAGACTTTTATTTATTTGAACTCTGGCACTTTTATTCCATACTGCTTTATTTTCTGGCTTCTAAAGTTCCCTTATCTTTTCCATGACATTTGGCTGCATTGTCTATAAATTGTAGTCCCCCCCCCCCTGCTGACTTTTGTAGTTGTTTTCACAATTTTATCATGTTGTCTTTAACTGTTGCAAACACTAGCTCTCTACATTGTGTTATAGTTTTACAACGTACCAAACCCGGAGAACCCATTTTATAGGTGCCTTGTAATTTCAGAGAATAAAGCCTATTTCAAATCAAGCCCCATTTCTTCTCTAAAGTTCTGCCTGTAATGCAAAACAAAAATTATTTTAAAAATCTATGGAAGCACAGCTGGTGTTCAGCACTCCAGGTGGTCTAAGCTGACTGTTACGTGCGCGCACAGAGAAAGGTTCTTTAATTTTAAACTCAGATGCCTCCAGAAGAAAGGCCTGGAAAGTTGCTTCGGAGTATTCTCTACCTAGACAACCCTTATGGAAAGGGTCGCCATAAGTCGGAATTGATTTGATGGCACACTATTATTATCATATGCACACAAAAAGTTTAGTAGCCTTAATGAAGCTCAACTCTGAAGTTTTCATTGGCAGAAAAACACACTACAGTAATACCTCCGATAACATTTACTTCAGATAATGCTAAAATTGCATAACGTTAAGTAATCTGGGGAGGAGAATTGGATCGAATAACGTTAAGGTCCTATGGGATGGATCGGATAACAACTGCTAAAGCCTGTGCAGTTACAGTGTATCTCTATGGAGCTTTAACGTTATCTGAGCCATCCCATAGGATTTTAACATGCAATGGATAACACTAAAAATCGGATAACACCAAGACTTGTGGAACCAAGTCTTAGCATTATCCGAGGTATTACTGTAGTTTAAGAAGAAAATGAGCCCAGGAATAAAATGGGAATATTTTAAACACCAATTTTTTTTATTTTATTTTATCTGGTTCTTGGGTAAAAAAACAGGAACACACAAACAATTGAAATTCTACTTTATCTGCAAATGGCATCGCTGAGGTCTGAATGCCTGAAACAACAGGGCTTGGCACCAACATGCCCATCCCTAGCAGCGTACCTGTGAGCGGCTTCTGGACAATCAATGAAATGCAACAAGGTGTTTAAGACCTCCTACAAGATGCTGAGCTAGACGACCGAAAGGTCAGCAGATCAGCAGTTTGAGACTCAAGTGCTGGTTGATGGAGTGAGTTCCCATCATCTGTTCCAGCTCCTGCCAACCTAGCAGTTCTAATGCAAGAATTTGCAAGTAGATAAATAGGTATCACTTTGGCGGGAAAGGTAACAGCATTCCATGTGTCCTGGCCTCTAGTCATGCCTGCCACATGACCATGGAAACATCTGCAGGTGCAGACAGCAATGGCTCTTTGCTTGTAAAAGGAGATGAGCGCCTCCATGATTGGCTTTCGAGCGAGGGAGCCCTTATATCCTGAAAGAGGATAGAACTGGAACACGGTAGTTGCTAGAAATGCAGGAAAGAGACAATATCTTTTTTTCAGGCACTTTAAAAATTCAAAACTTAGCACTTCTCTTTCCTGCATTTGTTTGAATTTCTGATGGTTCACACGGCTGGATTTTGTTTATTGAACAGTAGCTCCTGATCACTATTATTCATGCATGCATGCATGAATTCATATATTAAGTAGCCCCACCCCAATTGGTGCAAGCTCAATCTCACAACACAGTAATATAAAAAACAGAACAATCCAAACAAACAAAATTAAAATATATGATAACCACTAATAAAAAATGAATGAAACAGTAATGAAATATAGTTACTAGTAATTAGTAGTAGTGGGGCAAAGTACTCAAGTGGGAGCTCTCCTTAGTGCTGAAGTTTTGGTTGCCTTATGGCCAGGTTATTCTGCTATGGTAATAAAGTAGATCAGTGGTTCCCAACAAGGGGTACACAGCCCACTAGTTGACTTCAATTCCCAGAAGCCTAAGTCAGTACATTGGCTGATCATTGCTTTGGGGAAATGACTTAGGCTTCTGGGAATTGAAGTCCAAAAACCAGCATTTGGGAAACACTGGAGTAGATCATACTGCCAGCAACTCAACGCAGAGTGCCAGGCGGTGGTTAACTAACCTGACCACTCTGAGGACTAACGGCTTGGGTGGCAAAGTCCACAAGGAAGGGTAATCATCCCCAAGTGGATTAAATCCAACTTGAATCCATCTTGATGGAGGGCAGCACCTTCGTCAAAAATGGCCTGGGGCTGAGGAGGACTTTGCGTGCCAAAAGGGCTCAGGACCAGAAAGTGACTTGTGGAACTGGATCAGTAATAGAGGAATCATGTTGTGATGTGGAAGGCAGAGGAAAGGCTACTGCATTATATTCTCAGGACAGTCTTCATGGCTGATCGCCATGAGGATCACCAATATTCATATTCTGGTACAGCAGAAGAAAAATTGGTTCCTTGAACCAACCTTGACACAAACCAGACAATATTGGGAAGTTTTCAGTGAGATTTCCAGAGGGAGGGAAAATTTTAACCGGGGTTCTAAAGATGCACCCACTATGCCAGTGATGGCCAAACGTGGCACTCCAGATGTTCTTGAACTTCAATTCCCAGAAGCCCTGATCAGCAGGTGTGTTGACTTGGGCTTCTGGGAATGGAAGTACAAAAACACCTGGAGTGCCAAGGTTGGCCATCACAGCACTATGCTATAGATGAGTAATTCCCCACTATCTGGGTAGAACTTGTGCTTCATCTAAACGTCCTGGTGTTGGAAATCTTCTAATCTCTCTGAGAACAAATGAAAAGGGGCATTTAACCTGTTGTACATCATTGTAACTTTCTGTAAACAACATCCCTCAACCCACAATCGCAAAACATCCCCAAATGCGTTTTAGAGTCATCTCCAGGATTCTCTTGCCAGTAGATGCTCCCAGTGTGGATACACACACAAAAAGGCATGCAGACATAATTCAGCAATTTCATAGCAATTAGGAACATGTCACTTCAAGCATAAGATAAGAAGCATGATTCCAAAATATATACTTGCTCAGTTTACCCTAATGCATTAAATCTCAACTCAATGGGAAAATGCCAAGGGTCATTTGAGTTGCTCAACAACAGGGCATGTGCATTTCATAGTTAAACCTAGCAGTCTAAATTCAGATATTAGTTCCAACTAGAGTAGACTCACTGAATCAACAGGATCTACATAAGTATAGATTTACCATTCAGCCGTGGATATGGGTGACATAATATTAATTGCATACCGTCAAACTGATTCCAATGTAGGTTGTCTCTTTCCTGATTTTTCTAGATATAGAATACTCAGAAACAGGTTTCCATTCCCTTCTTCTGGGGGAAACATCTACAGATAGATAGAAGACTATGAAAAACTGCTGGGATTCTGAAAACACGTCTGTTGAAACGGCACCATGGGCATAGATGGCCCAGTGTTGCACGTTCAACCTTCCCATTCCGTAGCAACCCTTTCAAAGGTTGCACACTGCAGAACACACAAGCAGAATTGCCACCAGCTTTGAGCATCTCCCCTCGTCAAACCATTCTTATCACTTCCTTTGCTGGTTGGGGAATTCTGTTCGGCAGAAGATTATTCCCAACACAATCCAATGAGCTTCAGGTTAGACTAGGTAAAGGTCTTCCTTGCTTGAAGGACATTTGTGTTATACTCTAAAAATTGGTGTGCATCTCTGTTTACAGCCAAAGAGCCAGCATCTTATGCATCTGCAGACATTTCCATAGTCATGTGGCAGGTATGACTAGATGCTGAAGCACAGCGAATGCTGCTGCCTTTCCTTCCAAAGCAGTACCTATTTATCTACTTGCAATGTCTTGCTTTTGAACGGTTAGGTTGACAAGTACTGGGACAGATGATGGAAGTGCACTCCATCATGCCTTTATACCTGGAAGTCTTGAACTGCTGAACTGCAGGTTGTCAAGCTCAGCATCTTAACCAATAAGCCACCGTAGACCCTTTCTGGTTAGACAAGGGCAGGTTTTTAATCCTAATCTTTACGAGGCAGGTAATCAAACCATTAACTTTCAAATATTCTGTTTTCCTTTGATTCCTAAATACAAATACCATTTAGAAGAATTAACACAGGAAAATAGAGATTGGCAGGGTTCACCCTCCTAGCTTCTCTTCCCCCATAAGAAAAAAGTAGACTGCATGTGCCTTAATTACTCAAAAGCTGTGTCTTCTATTTGAAGCTATGCTCATAAATAAAAGAATTAGCATGCCATTTCTCTTTTGCTGTTTCTGCTGCCTGCTAGGAATATATAGCTTTGTTTCCTTCAGATTTAAATAAGTTGTGTGCCTATATTACTTGCTTCTTTTGCTAAAAGAAGAAATATTTGTTTCTTGATTGCTAGAATTCGTGAAGAGGCGGGAGGGGGGGAAGGGGGGGGGGAAGTTCGCCTGAAAGAAAATGTGGCTTTAATAGAAGTTTACATCTGCGTAGTATTACGTGCATGTAAAACAGATGTAACCTAATTACATTTTCATTTAAATTGCTAAATAGCTACTTCAGAATTTTATTTTATTTTACAAAAAAAAGCTAAAATAACATACAAACAACAGTTGCTATAATAACAAGTGTACTTAGAACTAAATGGAATGGATCAAAGAGACAGCAGACAAAATTTGAGCCTGTCTTTGAAAAAGATACAGTAACATAACAATGCTGTATTGATTTACTTAGTAATTTAATGTCTCTACAGCTCAGCCAGAAGACATGGTTCAGTTTAGCGGAGACACATGGAGGTAAATCCGCTGAGTTTATATAAAGACTTCTGGGTTGCCGAAAGATTAGATGTCCTCTACTGGAGATTATGTAGCAAAACCCCAAATTGGAAATTAGAATGCTAACGCAATACAATCAACATGATTACAGTTTGAGTAATGTTACAAATCGGACGGCAGCTACGGCCTCCCTGTTTCATTTCTTTTCATGTTCCTCTAGCAAATTCTGAGCATATTTTCTTGGCTCAGGTTATAAGAGGTCACCGGTTTTTACTCTTGCTACCAAAACAGAGCTCTAGCGACACAAACGTTACCCCTGTCAGTGAAGAGCAGGGTTCTCAACCTACGGCCTGCAGGCCGACCCCAGTCTGCGGCAGCATTTCATGTGGGCTGAATCGCTGTTGCCACTGGAAGTTGATGTGTTTACAACAGCCGTAAATGCATTGCTGATGCATTTTACGGCACCATTTACAGCAGGGGGACCACCAGTCTAGCCCGCTCAGTTGTCTGAGGGGGGCGTGGCCTGGCCTGGCCCGTGGCTTGAAAAGGTTGAGAACCCCACTGAAGAGGGAGGGGAAAATGTCACAAAATCGCTTCTAGGTGAGGCTGAAGAAGGAAAATAAATTGATGCCCAACCTTTTCCTATATAGCACCTCACCAATCCAACTATCAAGTCCCAGTAGGACAGACAACCAAAAGCTAACTTTTTCCAAGAAGGACATTTGTATGTTTTACACTCCCCCTTTTATTGTCTTCATCAATTATAACACAGTGGTGGGGAAGGAGAAAAATGGATTAGAAGAAACACCAAACTATTATTTAATGGCCAGGATCCTATTGCTGATTTAAGCTTGCATAAAGGAATACATGTAATAGGCAGTAGAAAATTTCAATTTCTAAACAAGATATACCTGGACTGCGGTGATTCAAGTGGTTAAGATGCTGACTGGGAGGTGGAAGGTCAGCAGTTCAAAATCCGAGTACTGCATGATGGAATATGCTCCCGTCTCTGTCCCAGGTCCTGCCAACCTAGCAGTTTGAAAGCAAGAAATTGCAAGTAGATAAAGAGGGACCACTTCGGTGGGAAGATAAACAGTGTTCTGTGCACTTCAGTGTCTAGGCATGCATGCCACATGAAACGTCTGTAAACACACACAGTGCTACCTCTTCAGCTATAAACAGAGATGAGCACTGAACCCTAGAGTCAGATACGACTGACAAGGGTGACCTTTATACCTGGAAGACGCTCAACCATGTAACTGGGTGCATGGCCAACACCTCATTAACAAGAATCCCATTAGTAATGGTAAAGGTCTCCCTTGCTCAAAAGCCAGTTGTGTCCAAATCTAGGGGGCAGTCCTCATCTCCGTTTAACTACAAAGAGTCAGCGCTGTCTGCATCTGCAGATGTTTCTGTGGTAGGCACAGGGAATGGAGCACAGGGAATGTTGCTACCTTTCCTGTTGAAGTGGTACCTATTTATCTACTTGCAGTTTCTTGCTTTTGAACTGCTAGGTTGGCAGGAGATGGGACACTCCGTTGCGCAACACTCAGATCTAAAACTACTGACTGGCCAACCTTCTGGTTGTTAAGCTCAGTGTCTTAACCTCTAAGCCACCATGGCCCAAGAATTTCCCCACACAGCTCGAAATTGTCAGTAGGATTCCGAATATTATCAAGTTATTATTAATAACTGTGTAGTGTCCATTCTAAAAACTGTGGCAAGAGCCTGCATGCTTGAACTCTGCCATGGTTGTTGACCAAGAGAGATGCCTTGTCTTTCCTCATATCAATAAAATTATCTTGATTAAAATGAACATGAGTTAACTTGACTGGGAGATCAAATGCCAGTGGTCTTTCCGATGCGGTTATGGACAGAATAACCCATCTTTCTCAAAACTTCCATCTTGAGTCTGAAGAAGCCTCCTAGGCCACTGTATATATATATATATAGAGAGAGAGAGCACTGAGAATCTTGTGATCTTTTCAAACAAAAAGGCGCTCTGTGCACGCACGAGAGTGTGCGCCTCTGCGTGTTTTCCCAAACTGGCAAAAGAAACAGAGCTGTTACTTTATCATGAAAGGCTCACTGTTTGCAGTGATACACATTAAAACACCACCACTTCTGAAAGATGAACAAATCCTCTGACCTTATTTTGAAGTGCCAACACACTCCAGTGTTTGCATCTTGAAATATTTATATCCCTTCATAAAATATCTATGCACAGATCTCGGTCCCTTGGTGGTAAATATTCTTTTTTTTCCTCCTCCTTTTCACATTAGCAAGAAGCCCTGAAGAAACCTGAGGCTGCAATCAGAAAAACCAGCTTATTTGTTAAAACATAAACACAAAATATTTTTTTTATAAAAAAGATTTCCTATTAAATACATTAGCATTTTATTACCAGTTACTATTATTGGAATTCAAAACCTGTTGACTGTTTTTTCACATGCAAACCATGTAGTAAACCTAGAGGTGGGGGATAGGTACTTTTATGCTACTAGTTGTATAGGATTTACAGCACCCATAACACTCCAACGCACTCTACAAGGAAAGATCCCTGGGAAGAGAGGCCCTGAGTGTAGACAGTGGTGGGTTCATGGCTGAAGAACCTGAGAGACTTGTGTGGCATGTCTTTGGAAGAACTGTTCCAAGGAGCTAAAGAACAGGAAGCCTATCGCCATGATGAGAGCCAATATCTGGAACAGATACGACAGCTGAAGAAGAAGAAGAAGAAGAAGAAGAAGAAGAAGAAGAAGAAGAAGAAGAAGAAGAAGAAGAAGAAGAAGAAGAAGAAGAAGAAGAAGAAGAAGAAGAAGAAGAAGAAGAAGAAGAAGAAGAAGAAGAAGAAGCATTAACTTTGATCAATTCAAAACATCTGGATAGTCAATGATTCTCCACTTCTAAAGAGGTGTTTTTGGTTCTGTCACATGTTCCTCAGGTCTGCTGTGCAGTCTTCTGGAGACAGAAAATGATGATACAGTACTTATGACATGGTCTCCTGTGAACCTAGCAGTTCAAAAGCAAGAAATTGGAAGGGAATAAATAGGTACCACTTCAGCAAGAAAGTTAACAGTGTTCCATGTGGAAATGTCTGCAGATGCAGACATCACTGGTTCTTTGGCTGTAAATGGAGATGAGTACCGTCCCCCAGAGTTGAACATGACTGGCTATCAAGCAGGGGAGGCCTTTACCTTTACTTATGATGTGGAACACCTTCCCTCAGAAATCTGGCAAGCTGTCACAAGTTTTAACTTTAGGTGTGTGTTGAAAACACATATGCTTATTCCAAGTTTTCCATGCATAATCCTGCCTATTATGACCTACATCAAAAAGTGTGTCTGAACAGGCTTACTGTGTATATTATATATTTCATTATAGCTCCCTGAAGCTTTGAAGCATTCAGGTCTAAGCAGTTTGTACACACCTGCACACAAGTAAACAGGGCCAAGGCTCAGGTTTAAAGCATTCCTTGTGCTATACAAAAGAACATTCAAAACTAAGTTGAGACACTTTTGACACCCATCTTTGAATGCTTGAGAGAAAGATCAAAATTGTAAAGGCCCAAGTCTCTTTTACTCTGCGAGTGCTACAACAACCCGCCTCTTCCTTGAAGGATAAGAAGATAACACAGTTAACCTGGTTCAGACTAGAGGCCGATCTGGCCCATCATTCTGTTCATACATGGCAACTTATGTACAATAATATATCATACTTATGGGCATGGAATATGAATGGGGAATGTACGACATTCCAGATATGTTAAGACTTCCATCAGCTGCAGCCAACGTAACCAAAACTTGAAGGACCATACAGTCTGAGAACATAAGGAGGGTCTCACAGTTGTTATCCCTTGCATGATAAGAAAACTTGAGATGAGAACACCAATTCTCATTCATTTAATTTGTCCATTTGTTAAATCAGTATGGTCACATGCAGCCCATAGCAACAGAATGGAATTAAATCATACAAGAGGGACATAATACAGAGCAAAATAGCCACAGATGCAACAATGCCAACCATATTGGGGGGAGGGGAAAGGTCAGGAAAAACTTATTACAAGTGGTTACAATCTTTGTGCCCCATTCATATAACTACAGCTCCCAAATCTGGATGTGAAGAGAAATAATGGCAGCCACATTTATTCAGACTAGAAGAACAGAAGTGGACAGAAAGTGGGTTAAGAACCAAGACACTCTGCAGATACTGAAACATCTCATGACAGAAAAGAAACCATAAAAATGAACTCTTGAGTCCTACAGCAGAGAAGTTGAACGTACATCATTATACATTAGAGGAGCTGAACCACCACCTCAAGTCCTTTGTCACTGCAAGAATAGTTTGTGTTTTAGACAAGTTTGTAAAACTATGAACAAATTAGCGGACAGAAAGAGTGAGAGAAATGTCTAATGTGAGTTTCCAAAAGATAATTAACAGTATATTTTACCTCAGTGCTCTCCGGTTTTGAGCATATTTTCAGTGTTACATAACATAATAATACCCCTGTTAGTGAAGAAACCAACTAGCCCTGCAGCTATCCCTTGCTGAGTTACAGTTATAACACAAGGGAGGTATACTTTCATTGTGGAAACAAGGGACTAATTGCAAATAACTTTTTACTACTTACTAATTAATTACTCAGAGGGGCAGTGATTAAGCTGCCACACTGCAGCAAAAACTCTGCTTACAATCTGAGTTTGATCTTGATGAGCGCAAAGTTGACTTGGCCTTCCATTCTTCCAAGGTTGCTAAAATGAGTACCCAGCGTGTTGGGGGGCAAAAAATGCTAATTACCTTGCAAACTTCCCAAAGAATGCACCAAGCTCGATGGGGCAGTATATAAAGTATATAAGTATTATTGCTATTGCTAACGGGCCAAAGTAGCAATTTAGGGATAAGGTTTCCTTGGTTCAAATGTACTTTGTATACTTGCTGCAGCTAATGGTGCCTAGTTGATAAGTTGGCCAGGCATATCTCAGTTCTGTATTTAACAAATATTTCCTCCACCCATCTCCAATTGGGTTTAAAGTTTTTACACTATTCTGCCTGCAGTGCAAACCCTAAATAATTAAATTATACATCATCATCCCCAAACTTATACAGAGAGCGAGAGAGTACGAAGGCGCGCGCGCGCACACACACACACACACACAACCATCAAAAAAATTGATTTGCCCCATACCTAAATTAATCCAATTATTCAAATGCCAGTTAAAACTGTCAGAAATTGGTTTCTTGGGCCGGACCAAAACTGTTAAAAATTAAAACTGTTTTACTTCGTTTAGTCTCTCTGCCTTTTTAATGTAAAACCCATAGCCTGGACAAAAAGATGTGGGATTTGACACCCAGTGCTACACAACCCTGATTCTGTCATACATGCATAATTCACTTTGGAAAGGCACACTTGCTTTTAAAATATTACTAAAATATACATGTAACATATGCTAATCCGGCCTCATTGGCCCACCAGTACGAGCCGATAGGTTAGATGTAAACTTGGCCGAGTGCAGACACTGTACATAAAGGGATTATAAATGAAAGAGTGCCGCTCGTCCCCGGCTTTCTGTCTTCAGCTCTGGCCAAACTGACAGCCCCGAATCCCCGCAACATCTAACATGCCCTTCCTGTGGTGAAGACAGCCTGTTCTCTGAGTCTTAATTACATCCCAGTTGACTGGCCGGCCTTGCCACAGCAACGAGCAACAAACGAAGTACCTTCACCGGCAATATGGTCTGCTAAGCAGGCTCCTAGTTACAGAGAGAGAAAAGTTTCCACAAATGCGGAGAAAAGAAGGGACAGGCGTAAAGGGGAGAGAGGGAGACGTCTAGGGGGCCATCAGGAGGATCAGAGATGGAAAGGAAGAAGCAGTCTATTCCCCCATAATCCCTCAAGATGGGAAAGCGCCAGAACGCCAGCAAAGAAGGCAAACCCCTCGTCCGCGCGCTAGGCAGTCCTCGCGTGCCAAAACACTGCTGTTCTGCAAGATGGGCCACCACTATGGAGACTCAGTAGATTAATGATGGTTAAGGAAGGCCAACCAGCCCCATAACCACTTAGGCCATTATAATTACAGAAGAACAGCAGGCTCGTTTCTGCAATGGCAAATGGTATCATATGTTTCCTTGGCTCGCCTGCCAAAGACACTTCGTTTGGCCAAGCTCTTCGAGGTTCCCTCTTGAGAAACTAACAACGTGTCACCCCCTCTCTCCACACACAACACACACCTCAAAAAAAAAAAAAACCCCTCAGGAACAACAAAAAGATGGGGATTTTTAAAGCAGTCACACAATGAAAGGACAATGAAAAAGTGTTTACCAATCTCTGTTTTGGATTTCAATTCCCAGAACCCTAAGTCAATTCCCCAAAGCAATGTACCAACTTGGGCTTCTGGGAATTGAAGTTCCCCTGTGGGGCCTGGGCCCCATGTTGGGAACCACTGATTTAAAGGCATTCTCTCTCTCTCCAAAGGCACTTCCAGGTTGAGATTTAGGATTCTGTTTTTTTTTACTCACCTGATACAAAGCATACTAATTTCCACCTTATGTTAGTAGTAGATTTTTAATGGTGGTTTGTAGTTTCACTGTATATCAGAGGTTCCAAACCTTTTCAAGCCGGGTAACGCTCTCTCAGTCAGCTTCAAGGGTTAGATGGCTATTTTGCCCTAACTGCATGATGGGGGTGGTCATTTTGTCCCAATAGCTTCAAAGGGATGGCCATTTTGTTTCTTGAATTCCCTTGGAGGGATGGGAACGCTACATGAAATGGTGTCATGGGCCGGATCTGGCCCATAGGTCTTAGGTTGGGAACCCCTGTTGTACAATAATACCTCGGATAACGTTTACCTCGGATAACGCTAAAATCGCATAACGTTAAGTAATCTGGGAAGGAGAATTGGATCGAATAACGTTAAGGTCCTATGGGATGGATCGGATAACCGCTAAAGCCTGTGTGGTTACAATGTATCTCTATGGAGCTTTAACGTTATCCGATACATCCCATAGGATTTTAACATGGATCGGATAACACTAAAAATTGGATAACACCAAGACTTGTGGAACCAAGTCTCTGCGTTATCCAAGGTATTACTGTATATCTTCAACCTTTGAGGAGAAGAGCCTCAAACCAAGCATATTTCTTTCCCACCTTATATTACCAGTGACAAAAATGGACACTTACAACAAAATATAAACAAAAGTGGGTCACCACAGAAATGAGATGCCTGAGGAAGGTTGCTGGAGTGATTAGAAGGGGTAAAATCTGGAATGAGATTATAAGGGAAAGAATTGGAGTAGAACCAATCTTAAACTACGTACAGAAAATACTTCCTGTTTGAGTGAAGAACTTTCCGCATCACACCTGTACCACTAATCCAGTTCCACAAGTCACTTTCTGGTCCTGAGTCCTTTTGGCACTCAAAGTCCTCCTCAACACCAGGCCAGAGTTGATGAAGCTGCTGCCCTCTATCAAGATGGATTTGAGTGAGATTTAATCCACTTAGGGACCATCATCATTCCCTGTAGGCTTCACCGCCCGAGGCTGTTAGTCCTCAGGGTTGTCAACCAACACCTGATGATCGGCACTGAATCGCTGGCAGTAGGGTCTACTCTATTACCATAGCAGGATAACCTGGCCAGACTCAAAGTTGCTTTCCTAGTGTTTTAAAATGGCCCTTTTCCCCCAATAGAAATGCCAAGGGTTGACTTCAATTAAAAGTTGGGTTGGGAAATCATTTTGAAGGAAGTAAGAGATGTTTAAACAGAGAAAAGGATACAACTTAAGAGGAAGTAAGAATTGATCTTGTCAACAAATAAAGTGGTTTGCCCATTTGGAGAGAATGTCTTGGAATTCCATACCTTACCAGGCATATGTGGAAATAGGAGAAGGACAAAGGCCATGGGGCAGACCCAGAGGAAGGTGGAGAGATAACATCAGAGAAATATTACAAGAACACCAAATAACGCCAGTTGAGGCAGCTAGAAATGTCAGATCAAGAACCTTGCATCTCCCTTGACACCCGATGGGGTAAAATAGGAAGTAAAGAAGTTGTTGTATTTACTTAATAGCCTAGTTGCCTAGAATGATGGAAAAAAACAGCTCTCTCCTTTTATCTTGGCCTTTCTGCCAGTTAATTTTCACAAGCTCTGGAATTTTAAAAATAGCCGTTCTGAAGAAAATGCTGCATATTGGCTCCAAGTCAAGTGTAACAGTATGCAAAACTGGCACAAGTTATGTTGCTCGTGTATGATCAATTGTGCTATCGGTTAAATGATGCTTGTCTCTTGTTTCAATGCTGGACAGTCATTCTTCAAGCCCAGTGTACTATGAAGATGGCTGCGGGGTCTCCTCCTCGATGAAATCCACAGGCAAACTTTGACATTCTCTTGTGTTTTTCTTTCTTCCTCCCAATTCCGCACTTCCTTGCTAGGCTCATGAAAGCCAAGCGGCTTCTCCACCGAGGGTGCCACATCTGATGGACAGCCTGGGAGGAAACGCTTCCTTGCCAATCCAATGAGGAACCACATCTTGCCAAAATCCGCAGGGGAAAGAGTTCATTTTCCTGTGTGCTGGTGCCAACCATAACACATTCAGACTAAATACAGAGTTAACTTCCTGCATTTGATTCCGCCGTCCCAAAGTCCAAGAAACCTTCAGAGAAGGCATGCAGTAAAAGAAGTGATGCTTTAAACCCTTCCCATTCCCCAAGCGTGTGGTTATCAGACATGGTGAAATGATCCCAGCTTCATATTTTGAAGGCTCTCATAGTACTCCAAGAGAAGCCGGATGTCCATCATCAGTTATTTGTTATCAATTGGATAACAACACCAACATTCTTATTTCTATCACGTTTGCTGTCATTCCACAAGAGTGAAAAGAAATAAGGATGGATTTGGTGACCCAGGAAAACAAAACAAACTGTAAAATCTCTAAGGAGGGAAATTTATATAACGACGGGTGTTCTATCAGAGCCTTGTTTCTTATTTTCAGGCCACTTGGACCACTGAACAGGAAGTGCCAGAAAATACTTCCTGTTTGAGTGAAGAACTTTCCGCATCACACCTGTACAACTAATCTAGTTCCACAAGTCACTTTCTGGTCCTGAGTCCTTTTGGCACTCAAAGTCCTCCTCAGCCCCAGGCCAGTGTTGATGAAGCTGCTGCCCTCTATCAAGATGGATTTGAGTGAGATTTAATCCACTTGGAGACCATCATCATTCCCTGTAGGCTTCACCGCCTGAGGCTGTTAGTCCTCAGGGTTGTCAACCAACACCTGATGATCGGCACTGAATCGCTGGCAGTAGGCAGTAGGGCAGTAGGGCAGTAGGCAGCAGGATAACCTGGCCAGACTCTAAGCTGCTTTCCTAGTGTTTTAAAATGGCCCTTTCCCCCCAATAGAAATGCTAAGGGTTGACTTCAATTAAAAGTTGGGTTAGGAAATCATTTTGAAGGAAGTAAGAGATGTTTAAATGGAGAAAAGGATACAACTTAAGAGGAAGTAAGAATTGATCTTGTCACTGGCTGAGGGACTGTACCCCAAAGACTGCCTATTGATGTTTCCTTACAAATTTGAAGAGAAGTTACAAATTGGGACCCTTGAGATATTTTTTTTCTCAGGGTCAGTGAAGTGCAATGCATTTATAAATGGCTGGATCAATACTTAAATGAGATGCTCTTAAAATATAAGTGTGATATCGAACACTTTAGGGCACAGAATCAGGCTTTCCAGATGGATCTTATAATGGAGAAGTCGGCAAAAGCCAAAATGGATTTCACCAAAGATAAATATAAAGTGCTGTGCTCAGGCAGGAAAACTCAAATGGTGAAATATGGGTGACTCCTGGCTTGATGTGATGAAAAAGATCTAGATGTCTAAATACAAACTGAAGCTGTAGTGAGCAGTGTGTGTGTATGCGTACTTGAATGCACATTAGTGTCCACATCAAGCGAAGTCATGTACTTCACTATTCTGCTTTGGTTAGACTTTACCTTGAGTATTGTGACCAATTCAGAGGCACATCTAGTTTAAGAAGAATACCAAGAAGCCAGAACATTTCCAGAAAAGAGTAGACAAGATAGTAAAGATCCTGAAAAACAAGCCATATGAGGAACGGCTGGGGAAGTTGGTTTATATTTAGCCTGGAGAAGAAAAAAATGGAGAGATGGGGTGGTAGCCTTGATGGCTTAATGGTTAAGATGATGAGCTTGATGACCAGAAATTTGGCAGGCCAGCAGCTCAAGATCTGGGTGATGTGCAACAGAGTGAGTTCCTGTCATCTGTCCCAGCTGCTGCCAACCAAGCAGTTCGAAAGCAAGAAATTGCAAGTAAATGAACAGGTACCACTTCGGTGGGAAAGGTAACAGTGTTCTGTGAACTTGTAGAGATGGTGCCAGTCAGTGCCAACAATACAGGGCAAGATGGACCAATGATCTAATTCAGCACAAGGCAAATTTTTATAGTCCTCAATGTCTAGCCCGCTATGAAACTACTTTTATATATGTTGGGGTGGCAGATTTCTTAGCAGCAGTGATTCAATACCCCTATGAATGCTGCATAGTTCTGTAAAATCTAGCTTATGTTTTTTATAAGAAGCAGAAAAGAGATTGTGGAGAGGAGCTCTGTGAAACCGAGTAATCAAAATACTTCACAAGAGAACCGAAGCTTCTTGTGGTGATCAGAAGTTTCCATAACTCCACCCCAAGCCTGCTTCACTCCTCTAAAAATAAAACATTAGGTAATTTGGCACAGCCAAAATCCCTTTCTTTAGATGCACAACAGTACATTTAGGGCCTTTCTTGAGTCATGTGTAAACAGTTCTGTTATTCAAATTATGTAGGAGTCTCATCTTCCACTATTTATTTTAGGTTTCTCACTCTGTTTTTGTATTTTAGGTTTCTCACTCTGTTTTTGTTTAAAAGCTTGGTTTCATCATCTTGAATAGAAATTAAAAAAAAAACCACTGGGAAAATATGGAGTTTATCTGACTCCATTATACTGAGCTTGTTGCTAGTTTGTTTTGGTGCTTAAATCTTTCCTTTTGTTTGTATGCTATACAATCCATTAAGGATTTAGATCATGTGGCTTCCTCTAATTGTAACAGAGGTGTAAAATAACCACATTAGCAGCTCTGAGTAAGACACCACTTCAGATCTGGCCCACGAGTCTTAGGTTGGGAAGCCCTGCTCTAGGTGTTCAACATCTAGGAGTCAAGTATCAATACAAATTAACCAATTTCATTTGTTTTTATCATGAGCTGAAGATACACAGTACAACAAGCCTTGACAGTTAGGGATGTCAGTTAGCTAAACGACTTTGTAAAAGCATCCAAGGGAAAGCAGCCATGGGCCATTCAGTGTGGCAGGTTGCTATGACTCTATCTGGTTGCTCAAAGGCAAGGAGCTAAAAATAAATGCCAAACTCAGTCTCAACCAAGGAAGAAGCCGAGTGAGAGAAGATACTTTTGATGGCAGATCCTTTCATTGCCTCTGGCGTCAGGTTGGCTACAGGTGAACAGGGAGCAGTGTAACCACTCTGGGAAGAAGAAAGGTAGGGTTAAGAGACCAATCACTTATCTTGTATTGATTTCGGGACACTATGTCCTAGATATTTTTACAAGATAGAATAACAGCAGTTGGGTTCAGCTTCATGTCAGCAAGAAATAAAAACGGTGAGACTATAAGCGACATAGTTTTATCATTGCATTCTTTCAAGAAATATGTTACCTTCGTATTCTGGGGGGGGCGGGGGGCGGAGGAGACAGGGAAAAGGAACTCATACATGCCCCAATTAAAAAGGAGTGGGGATAGCAGACAGACATCTGTCTTCTTTGGTACAGAACTTGTGAGTTGAGAGCTCAAAAACTCAAATGCAATAGTTTCTATTTGTCATTTTTTAAAAAAACATCTCAGGTAACCCCGCATCTCTGGTAATTGAACCCATTCTGCTCAGTCAGAGGTCCTGTCAAGTTATATTCAGTGTCGGTCATTATGGAGAAATGTTTTGTGACATGTTACACTGAAGGAAGCACTGAGGCACAGCTAAAAAGATTCCCCCGGCATCCAAGATAGAAGACAATGGGAAGCGCTTTTCAAGACCAGCGATGTTTATCATTTCTACTTGCTGTCTTTGCGACTAAGCATCAAAACACTCAACGGTCATGAATGATATACACACGTCTCTGTGTGTGCATGTTTCCAACTTCTCTGTACTTTATTGGCTTTGGGAAAGAACTGGACCTGATCAGGAATAAACTAAAACAAATTCTCAAGAGACCCCGGCTGAAAACCAACTCAGATCTGATACAGATCTGAATACATTTATATTTCAAACAAACAAATACGCAACACAAACAAGCTTTATACCAGGCTGCTGCCTTTTTGAACCGAAGATCAGAGGCAGTCACAAAATGAAAGACAGAGAACTATTTTAAAACTATATAAAGCCCTGATGCGCAAACTGCTAAAATCCCCAAAGAAGCCAATTTGTGCTAAATACCTTTACCAAAGTTGGTCTCACCTAAGCAATTTTCCAATTGTTCTTCATGCCCCACTGGAATATCTGGAAGATATTTGCCCTTAAACTCTAAACAGCTACCAATGGTAGAGCAACTACCAAGAATCTTTGTCTATGCCCAACTAACTGTTCCTCAGAAGATGGTTTAATTGAAAGTCTCCTTCTGATTTATCTTAAAGTTCCCAGTGGGGCATGAAGAGTAATGAAGTCTTCAAACTGAACATACATGAGAACAACACATCATGGATTCAATATTAAAAGGAAGGTGGAGCATTCAATTCAGTGTGCATGGAACAATCATCACTAACCTGGTCTTATTCTAATTAGCTTTTAAGCTCAAGACAAAATCAGAGCTATTCAGGGTACTTTGTTGGTGGAAACACAAGTATAAATTATGTCTTCAAGCACATGGAAATACTGTATCATCACATGTGTTCATAAGAAACTGAGAATGATTCAGAGCGCTATAAATATTTATAAATACAATTATGTACTGTATCTTGGTCTCCATTCATGAAGTTCAGTTTTATCATATTTGTTGCTCTCTGGATTTAGCCAGAAAGTGGCTAAAGTGGTTCCCAACATTTTCATGCCAGGGGCCAGGTCATGCTCTCTCAGTCAACTTTGAAGGCTGGAGGGCCATTTTGCCCTGCCTGCATGATGGGGGTGGCCATTTTGTCACAACAGCTTCAAAGAAGAAATCATTTTGTTTCTCAAATGCCCTTGGATGAGTGGGGCATGCATGAAATGGAGTTGTGGGCCGGATCCAGCCTAAGGCCTTAGATTGGAAACCCCTGGTCTACATGGACAAAAATAAGTCGTCTATATGGACAAAATAATACAATTTAATTGAAGGCAACTTTTCTACGTTGCCATTCTTTGGTGGGCTACATATCAATGAAAAAAGTTACTTCAACAAGCTGAAGAATTATAATTCACGGTACTCAGATCTTACAGCCTTGCAGTGGGACGAATGTGTTTGCAACAATTCTTCTAATGCTGGAATACTCCATCGCCAAATGTTGCTGTCAAAGAGCGTTTTAATTACTTTGGCACCCACACCACTTATAATCACCTGTCATTAGCAACAACGCTTGCATCTGTTTACACGTCTGTCAGATGCGGCAGCCCAGCTGAAGCCAATGGAGGCAAGGCAAGACTTGCTAGTACATGGTCCCTGATGGGCAAAGGTTGACTTAAGGTTATCCATCTCCCAGCGTGGGGCAGGAAGACCTTCCGAGAAGCAGTAGCATGAAGGAGATGAGCCAGTAGACAATCTCTTAACATAAGCCCAAAGACTGATACTCAATGTTATCACTCATGTAATTGGCTTAACAATGGGAGATATGACTTTAAGATAGGGGTTCTCAACCTGTGGCCCATCACTACCTCAACCACACCAGCAAGTTCCATGTGGTGGAGGAAGGGCAAAATTGTCACCCAGCCCCCGAAGCTGTCTGAGGGAGCAATACCCGACCCCCGGCTTAAAAAGGTTAAGAACTCCTGCTTTAAGAAGTATCTGCTTAAAATGTGTAGTGCTAAAATGTTATATGACAATGTTGTGAAATGGAATTACATCTTCAGATATTTGTGGAGGGATCTGCTCGCTCTGGTAATTAATTTTCCTTGTCCTCAATGAAAAAGGGTGTTTCAAAACAATGCACCCTGGAAAAATTGGACAGCCCCTTTGAATCTATTAGCTCTTAAACGGGAGCCATTTTAAAAGAAAAATTAGTGTACAACAACCAAACAAAAAACTAACCCTAACCAACAAAAAGCAAGACAACAACAAACATGCAAAACAAGTGGGAACAAGCCCTGTTTTGTGTTAACCCATATTTTGTGTTAGCCCATATTTTGTGTTAGCAGCCTTGCAATTTGTGCAACATTCAAGATGGCCTGGGCAGAATACAGGGTTTTATTCTAGAGAAAGTGGTAGTTTGTGAAATTTATTTATTTATTTATTGCATTTATATCAAATCCTTTGGCCAAAAACAAACAAACAAAAAACACCAACTTCTGAAAACGTGCAAAAATAGGTAGGAAACTTTCATATTTCTTTTTCTCAACTGTGAAAATAGAGTAAGTAAAGACTTACATTCTTGCTCTCTAACTTTGAGCATCATAAGAGCGACTTGAGCAGTGGTTCCAAATGTGGGGACCTCAATTCCCAGAAGCCTAATTCAGTCCACAGGCTGACCAGTGCTTTGGGGAATTGTCTTCGGCTTCTGGGAATTGAAGTCCAAAAACCAATGGTTGGGAAACACTAGAGGATTTGAGTTTGTCCAATGACCAAGCCAAGAAGGCGGCTATATTTTGGCAGTCTAAAGTTTGACCTGGACAAGAAAGAAGAATAGGAGCGACTGTAAACGAGGCTCTAAGCACAGGGGCATGGTGGGTAAGGAAGGCCTCTCAAATGCACTAGTGTGGAATACAACATCATAATCCCACTAGCAGGTTTTGCCATCTCAGCCAATGAACATCTGAATTGGCCTTCTTTATAGTCCCACCTAAGATCCCCTTAGGCTTTATTAAAGGCGAAAGATTTCTGAAGAGAAACCAGAGAGTCAGGCTTTCTACACTGGAAGAATATGATTGAACGCAGACGAATGAAAGTTCATGCTCTTGCTAAGCCTCACAACTCTTGCATGGAGAGTATCTTCCATGTTAATGGAGATACAACTCTGGTTTTCATTCGGAGGGATTATGCGTCATTACCGAGGGCCAACATGTTTGAACTCTCACAGTCTTCTTAAGCCTCCTTGCTACTTGCTTTGAATTTGTCCAAAAACTGTGGTTGTTCTCAGAGTTACGGATGAATCACCTTCTTAATCAGTTGCAATAGTTCCTCTAAACTGGCTCTTTTACTAAATTAACTGCTCACTGGCAAATTCCCTAATGATGGCTCCAGTCTTTTAAGAGACTGAGATGTTGCCATCCTGACATTATGGCTTGCATCAGAGAAATGTCTGCAATAGTTAAAGGAACATGTGGCAACATTTGATGCTAAATTTGAAATGCATTTTCTGCCCCTGTTACACACCTGACACGGAGCCAAGATATCTCTTTGCTCCACATTATAGTGAAATCCATACTGGTCTGAATCAAAATAAATGGTTACTGTTTGCCTTGGCTCCTACCTGTATCAGATTCAGACTAAGGAATCTTAGCAAAGAAATTACATGGGATAAAATGGATATTTCTAAATTACAAGCCTGCAATTCCAAGGGCTCGGTATATCGGTTTTCTGTTTCATCTAATCCTGCTGGAGAGAAAATTGCATGAATCTGACAACAAAGGATCGAAAAGCATTTGCTTTCAGGGTCCAAATGCTCCTTGTTTTGATTAGATGGGAGATTCAAAAACAAAATAAAGATCAAGATCAGTTACAGCTTGCTAACGAATCAAATGGTTGTAGGTTCAAGTAGTGGAAAACTCAGAAAAACTTAAGTATTCTCTCTCTTTCCCTTTAATGCCGAATCCCTATAAAACAGAGGGGGCTTCTATACTGTGAATATCCCACTCTCATTCGATAGGTAAAGGTCCCCCTAGGGTTCAGTGCTCATCTCTGTTTATAGCCACTGTCTGCGTTTGCATGATAGTATGTTACAATTTACTTAGTTTCCCAAACATACTACTATTGAACATTTCTACACACCCTTCCAGCATCAATTAGTAGTATGGAACCAGGGGCAAGATGATGTACGCCAGTTTTTCCCAACCTTTGGTTTTTGGACTTTAATTCCCAGAAGCCTAAGTCAATTCCCACTGATCAGCCAAAGTACTGACTTAGGCTTCTGAGAATTGAAGTCCACCAATGATCTGTGGAGCATAATTTGGAAAACGCTGATAAGTTGCCTAAGATATTACTGAGGTGCAGAAGGAGATTCATGATGGTGCTGTCAGGGCCGTAAATCGGGGAAGCAGGGGGGCGAAAACCCTCCTGAGGTAACAGCCCTCCCCAAACCACCCTGTGATGCCACTGTTATATATGTGAGTGTGGCATTGTTACCCTTCCTGAAATTTTTTTGCCCTTCCTGAAAAATCCACCCACTCCACAAATCTAGAATCCTGGCTACAGCCCTGGGCGCTGTTGAATCCACCCAAGAGAAGGACTTCTGCCCATCCTACTCACGAGAAGGACTTCTGCCCACAAGTGTTTGGTTCCTGCTTCTGAGCTGCTATGCTCCTAGTTAAGCAACCCAGGATATTAGCTTAATGTAAATAAGGTTACACACAGTGGTGGGATGTCAAAAAATTTACTACCCCACCGTGACATCGTCACAGTGTGGGCGGAGCAAACGTCATGATGTCATGGGCAGGACCAAATAATAATAATAATAATAATAATAATAATAATAATAATAATAATAATAATAATAATAATAATAATAATAATAATAATAATAATAATAATCACACACACACACCCCTCAACCCACCCACCCACCCACAACACAAACCCGTAAATAAATAAAATAATAAAATAAAAATTACATTAAAATACACCCATCCACCCACCAAACACAAACCTGTCACTTACCTGTTAGTATAAGTGCCTGGGCAGCACCATGTTGCAAGATGGATAGGGTCATCGTACCAGTGCTCGAGGATAATATGCCTTAATGTAAATGTAAAACAGCTGTATTTCCTTAAGGGTTCTCCAATTGGAACAGCAATTGGAACGGCACAGGTGTAGCTTATTGATGAGGTAACTCCAAGATTTTGCTTAAAAACCCCAAGCCAGTGAAAAGATAAGCCCCGAACGTGGTTCCCCCTAAAAGCTGCTACCGGTTCTCCGGGACACTGGGGAAAGTTACTACCGGTTCTAGAGAACTAGTGAGAACCTGTTACATCCCATCACTGGTTTACACATAGAAGTAGAAGCAGTGACAGATTTTACTTTCCTAGGATCAAAGCTCACTGCAGATGATGATTGCAGCCATGAAATAAAAAGGTGACTGATTCTTGGGAGGCAAGCGATGAGAAACCTGGGGAACATAGTGAAAAGTAGAGACATTAAATTGCAAACAAAGATTCGCATAGTCAAAGCAATGGTATTCCCTGTGGCAATGTATGGTTGTGAGAACTGGAGCATTAGGAAAGCTGAGCGCAGAAAAATAGACGCCTTTGAGATGTGGTGTTGGACGAGAGTTTAGAGAGTCCCCTGGACAGCGAGGAGAACAAATAGGTCAATCTTAGAAGAAATCAACCCTGACTGCTCCTTAGAAGGTCAAATAATAAAGATGAAGCTAAAGTACTTTGGACATCAAATGAGAAGAGAGGATTCACTTGAGAAAGCCTTGATGCTTGGAAGGGTCGAGGGCAAAAGAAGAAGGGGACGGCCCAAGATGAGATGGCTAGATGGTATTGTGGAGATAATGGGCACAGAGCTGAGCGAGTTGAGGGGGATGGTGGAGGACAGGAGTGCCTGGCGGACAGTGGTCCATGGGGTCGCAGAGGGTCGGAATCGACTGTGCGACTGAACAACAACAACAACAAAATAGCCAAGTAAACACTCCAGTCATCTTCAGGTAGTTCAACAGCATATTGTAGTCAGAGTAAGTTACAGAAGAAAGTTTATCAAAAGTTCAGAAAGTACATCAAAATAAAGAAAGTTTATCTAATTGTGAAAGGCCAGAGGGTCTACCCCTCTTTCTCTCTTTTATCAGTCTAGATGTTTGCCAGCATCGAGCACCGAACTAAGAGACCATCTTGGCTCCTCCCTCTGGGCTTTATCTCCTCACACGGTCCACTCCCTTGCCATTCGCCTAAAGGAATGAAGCCAATGACCATACATTATCACATGGCCATCGCACGTTAGGTTTCGTTCTTCCTAACCACACTCGGAAGTGCCATGTGGTGGAGGAAGGGCAAAATGACCATCCGGCCCCCAAAACTGCCTGAGGGAGTATGACCCGACATCCGGCTTAAAAAGGTTGAGAACTCCTATTTTAAGGCATAATGGAAACACTTGTTCATATTTGTTTGTATTCAGAAGACGAACAAATTAAAGTTGGGCCCTAAATATGACAGAGGGATAAAAGAACATAAAACCCACTTCAAAATGTTCTAAAACCAAAGAGAAAAACTTCTTCCCTCTCTTTTTGTTTTAAAAAAAAATCCAGAATGTTATTATTTTCTAATTATAATTAAAACATCCTTTGAAAAATAAAACAGTGAGAGAACAGGACTAGTTTAAATGAGCCAGGATTAAAACAACGAACCCTGGTGCAACAGCATTTCAGACAAAAGGTAACGCACAGTGTTAGGAGAGATAAATTACTTTCACAAGCTAAGTGAACAGATCCAATGGTAAATATATTGGCCACATTAGGGCGTAGAGGTGGGGGACAAAATAAAAGTTTCCACTTGCATCATTAGCTGTTCTGATAATAAATGAGACCCTCTGCATGATGCATCATGCGGCAAGGAAAACACAGCTGTTTTGAATCGGTGGGAAACGCGCATAGGTGGAGGCGCACCTGGGTCTCCACATACTTAATAAGCCCTCTATGGCAAGGCTGCCGAGCTTATGGCGGCTACTGCTGGAAAAGCATTATCTATGGATAATTAACTATGTCAGGCTACTGAGGGCCCTCCAAAACATCTCATGAAGGAAGAAATACTCTAGAAATACTGTAATGCCTAAGTAATTTTCAACAATAAGGAAGTTCTCAAGACACCTTACAAAGCCTACTTTCAAAAATTTAAGAAAACACTGCTTTTCTTGCTACACCCATTTAGTTATATTTTTATAAGAATTTGGACCACCCCTTTCAACATTTTTCCACATCTCTTTGACCCAACTTATGCTGTACAGTAAAACCTCATATAACACTAAAACCTGGTTCCACAAGTCTTGGTGTTATATGATTTTTAGTGTTATCTGATGCATGTTTAAATCCTATGGGATCCATAGAGATACATTGTAACCACACAGGCTTTAGCGGTTGTTATCTGAAGCATCCCATAGGATCTTAATGTTATCTGATGCAATTCTTCCCCCCAGATTCCTTGATGTTATGCGATTTTAGTGTTATTCGATACTAATGTTATATGAGGTATTACTGTACTTTAAAAAAAAAACTATTTCTATATACATACATACCCTTCCATCTGACAAAACCAAGAGAAAAGTAATGGTTTAAATAATATTTTACATTGAGCATTATTTAATAAGAATCTAGATAGATTATAAGGCTAAAGAATCACCGAATATAGCAGGTGGTGATAAAAGCCTAATAAATAAATAAATAAATAAAATTATTCTACGGTAACATGAAGACATTCCACAACAGAATGAATTATCTGCCTACTAGTCATGTTTTCATTTTATAATGTTTGTTAATGCAGTTTTATATACCCGTTCTCAAACTCATCCAGTCTATTAAAAGAGTGCATTAATTTTCTCCTTACCTCTATTCATTGTTCTCTGTGTTGGCCTTCGATTGCTAATAAACCTCAAAAAAATATATCAGAGCCTGGAAAGGGGGCGGCAGGAGTAGGGAGAGGTATTCATCATTTTGTGTATTTTGCAAAAATTATTCCTTTTCTTTCTTTATTTAAAATGTTTCTTTGCCGCCTTACATCATCAGATTTCAAGATGGTTAAGATTATATTGATACAATATTTATACACTTTAGCTTTAATTATGTTTTGTAAATATAAGTTCCTTCTTCAATGACGAAGAGGGCTTACTCTCTGCATAATTTGCAGTCATCTTTAGAAGATCAGATTTTAACCCACACATATGAAACCCCAAAACAATTTTCCCCCTCCCTCCAAGAAACGGTTATCAATTCTCACATTGAATATGTTGCCAGTTTTATCACCTCAAAGCAGCTTTGAGGGGGGAAAGGGAGAAGAGGGGGAATCTAATAACAGGGAGGGAAAATATTTTAATCACTCAATAAAAAGGTTTTTCTTCCTCCCCCAAGATGTGAAGACAAAAGCTTGAGGATGTTTATTAAGAAGACTGCCTAGTGCGTTGGGCTTTGCTCTACTTCATAATTAAAATCGCACCTGAGCAGAGCCATCTGTGAATGTGGATTTAGTTCCTTATCAAGCACAAACTACTTTTCGCTATGCATACATTTTTGCACAATTCTCATGTGATTTTTTTTAAAATCACATCTCGTATCATGTACATTTTTTAAAAAATGGAGAAAATATGTTCAAAACAAAAGTCTCCTTTCCATCAAGCACAATGGAAGATCTTGTAGTTAAGATTGCTTGAGTATACAGATGAACTTGATCAAGAGAGCCCTACATTGCATTTTCTAACACAAAAGTAAGAAAAATGAACATCATTAATGCATACATAATCACTTAAAGATAAAGGTAAAGGTTTCCCTTGCTCGAAAGTCAGTCATATCTGACTTTAGGGTTCAGTGCTCATCTCTGTTTCAAAGCAGAAGAGCCACTGCTGTCTGCTTCTGCAGACATTTCCATGGTCATGTGGCAGACATGACTAGACACCGGAGCGCACAGAACGCTGTTTACCTTCCCACCGAAGTGGTCCCTATTTATCTACTTCCATGCTTTCAAACTGCTAGGCTGGCAGGAGCTGGGACAAAGACAGGAGCTCATTCTGTCCTGCAGTACTCGGGAACTGATAACAGGACAAGAAATGACATTTACAGCATTTACAACCAAAACTCCTGGTAGCTTCACTTCAAACAACCAGTATGTGTTTGGCACAGACCTTCAAGGACGTGGCTCATTTCTTCATCATGGAATACAATATTCAAGCCACAGGTTTATACGCCCACTGGTTCTGGTGGCATGAGACAAAATAAAATTATACAGAAAGTGACGTCTCCCCTGAAGAAGTGGATTATACCCATAAAGGGCTCATGGCAAATAGAATGCCTTAGTTTTTGGGTATCAGAGAGCCACTGAAATAAAACAGAAAACACAAAAAATGTTTTGGCACCTCAAAGACTAACTACTCTATTTTAATATTAGCTTTCAAGGATCAAGTCAACTTCATCATAAGACATAAGAGTGAGAGTCCATGGCATTAATGTATACATGACCCCTTGATCAAGTGAGGATACAGAAAGACACAATGGTTGGTTAGTATAACAGATAAAGTTACACATCAGGGTGGCTTTTTACACCTGGTAATGACTGAAGATCCCTGACGGATATTCAGATTTATTTCTGTGAAGTTTGCTTCTGTGAAGTTGTAAAAGGGTAGTTTTTGGGACAAGGCAAAGCTTTGGTTTTTTTCTTCAGACTAATGAGGCTACACTTTTAAAAATTGGGATGTGATTTTCAGATTTTCTGGACTACAAACACAATTCCCCAGTATGGGTGTTCTACCTACCTTATAGCAATAGCATGTATATACTTCCCCATAGGGCTTAGTGCACTCTAAGAAGCCACCTTCCAATTCAGTGATTCTATAATTCTATGGAAGGTCACGATCAAACTCCCAATGACAGCAGTTCTGGCTGCAATACAGCAATTCAACCACTGCGCCATAGGTGCTCCTTATAGACAATTTAATAATTGTGTTCCATCAAGTCAATTCTGACCTATGGTGATCCTTTTCAGGGTTTTCTAGGAGCATCCCGGAACTGTTCAGTTGACCAGTCCCTCCTTCCAGAACCAAATAAATGGTCTTGAAGCAGCCATAGCTGTAGCATTTCCTAAAGCCAAGCTGCTGGTAAACCAGATCCATGTGCTGATGGGAATCTGGTAGCTAGCCTTGATCAGCTGCACTGAAAGAGAGGCAATATGGAAAACTTCAAGTCCCAGTTGAATCAAGCCGACTGTTTCGACACTACCAAGTACCCGCATAGCTCAGTGGCTACTCTGGCTTGTGATTCTAAGAATTGTAATCAAAAGGGTTGGGAACTTTTTCAAGCTCTACAGAGACCTGGATCTATCTCATTCTTCATGATCATTAGCTGAATATTTGGCATCAACAATTAAATGTCTGACAAAATATTTTTTTGGGGAATAGTAGTTGTGTTAGTCTGTGGTTCAGGCATATCAGAAAGCAAAATAAAATAAACAAAATAAAAATGGCTGTGTGAAGCTGTATTGTTGTGCTTGCTTGACCACACCCTTCTCCCTTTGATCCCCTGAATTTGGTGTATAAAAGCCATGCCTGTAAGTTTCACTCTTTGTCTAAAGAAGTGGACTTGATCCACGAAAGCTAACAATAAAAATAAAGCAGTTAGTCTTTAAAGTGCTACAGTGTTTTTTATTTTATTTTGTTTATTTTGTTTTGTTTTCTGATATGAAAAAATAAAAAATATCAGCAGCAATGTTTGCTTATCGGATGACCATGCTGGAATACATTGTTGTGGTACGTAAACAGCCGCATGTGTGCTTGCGCATGTCATTTTATGGCTGACGTAAACACGTCCACTTCCACTTCTGGGTGTGGCAGTGGCAGGCCACATGAAATTATTATTATTATTATTATTATTATTATTATTATTATTATTATTATTATTATTATTATTATTATTATTATTATTATTATTATTATTATTATTATTATTATTATTTCGATTTATATGCCGCCCTACTTGGTGAAAACCAACTCAGGGCGGCTCACAACATAAAATCGAATACAATATCATAGTTCAATAATACAAAATCACAGCATCACAGAATACAGTGCAACAAAATAAATATAAACACAACATAATCAGAATACCGTCCATAAACAATGATGCCGTGGGCCAGTTCTGGCCTACAGACTGTAGTTAGGGAACCCCTGGAACCCCTGGCTTAACAGAAATTGTCCATATCACTTTGACAGCAAGCACCTTATCTGTTTTGAGCTTTTATAGGGACTGCAGGGGCTCAAGTGGCTAAGACACTGACTGGAAGTTGAAAGGTCAGCAGTTCGATACCTGAATACTGCAGGACAGTATGAGATCCGGTCTTTGTCCAAGCTCCTGGCAACCTAGCAGTTTGAAAGCAAGAAACTGCAAGTAGATAAATAGGGACCACTTGGGTGGGAAGGTAAACAGCTTCCCATGTGCTCCGGTGTCTTGTCATGCCTGCCACATGACCATGGAAACATCTGCAGAAGCAGACAGCAGTGGCTCTTCAGCTTTGAAACAGAGATGAGCACTGAACCCTAGAGTCAGATATGACTGGCTTTCGAGCAAGGGAAAGCTTTACCTTTACTGACTTCAAAGGACTTGACACTGGGATTGCATCCCATCAGATGATATGCGCTGAAATAAAGGCAAACAGATGTCCCCCCCCCCTTCTCTTTTACGATTCATTCTTGCTGAGATCTGAAGAAAAACCCCACCATGGCTTTGATCCAGGTAAAATTTGTTGCCACGGGTAATTTATCATGATATTTGGAAACCTATGCATCTCACCTGTCCTGTAAAAAAACAATCCAAAGCCACCATCAACGTAGGCTTAAAACGCCACATCGATCAAGCCATTCCGTGGGATTTCATTTGCAATCTGACACACACTGACACTGGGAAGGAAGTCCGACTGGAGGCGGCAAGATTTACTCCCGAGTAGACGTCCAACATGATGCCTCTGCGTAGCACAACCAACCCTGGCTAGATCAGAGCCAACATTTCACACAGCAGCTGTTCATTCACAGTAATCTTCCTTTTGCTTCCTTTTTATGTGCTCTGTAACCTCGTCCATCAAAGAAAGAGAAAATCACCTTGAGCCGGAAAGGACCTCAGGACTCAAAATAAATGAATACCACCAAATGGATCTACACATAGTTTGAATAACAGAGCTTTATACTGAACCTATAAGAAAAATATTTTTCAGCTGTATGCATTTATTTCGCATGGGGGGGGGAAGGACTCTCTCTCTCTCTTTCTCTCTCTCTCTCTCACACACACACACATACACACACACATCTTGAGTGCCATTTTTTTTGACGACATGGGCTGATGGGGGAGGAACAGCGGGGGGCAAATGTCAAGAAAGATCTCAATTTTGTGATCTGCAAATCCATAAATAAGATTCCTATAAAATAAAACCTAGGTTGCAGTGAAATCAATGGGAGTTCTCCCAGGACCAGGATTTCTCTCTATAAAGGCAATTTCCCAAATGTATTTGTGACCTGATACTGACCCTACCTTGGAAAATGCAGTTTCCTTTCTGGATTGTTGATTCAATGGAATACCAACAGAGCTTTTTAGAAGTATTCACTCTTTGGTCTATTATTTACCTCTCATTGCATTTGTTTCTCTCTCTCTCTCTTGTTTGAAAATATGCAGTGGCTCAAGTCACTAAGACGCTGACTGGGAGGCAGAAGGTCAGCAGTTCGATTCCCGAGTACTGCAGGACGGAATGTGCTCCAGTCTCTGTCCCAGCTCCTGCCAACCTAGCAGTTCGAAAGCAAGAAATTGCAAGTAGATAAATAGGGACCACTTCGGTGGGAAGGTAACAGCGATCCATGCGCTCCCGTGTCTAGTCATGCCTGCCACATGACCATGGAAACGTCTGCAGAAGCAGATAGCACTGGCTCTTGGGCTTAAAAACAGAGATGAGCACTGACACCTAGAGTCGAATACGACTGGCTTTTGAGCAAGGGAAACCTTTACCTTTACCTTACATATCTTTCACATTTGCCAGCAGTTTCCAATTAACCTTGTGCTTGTTTGTTTTTTAAATAATAGATTGTAGCTGTTTCCCCCTTCCTCATTACCAAATAGGGCAGTGATGGCAAGCCTATGGCACACATGCCAGAGGTGGAACTCGGAGCCCTCTCTGTGGTGGTAGCACCATGGGCTGGATGGTTTGGGTCCGGCCCACAGGCTGTAGGTTGCCCACCTCTGTTATAAATGCAGACAAAATGTCAGATGATAAAATATATTTCATTCATATTGTGTTTCGCCGTCTATTTAACCTCTGTGGTGCGTGTTGTATGAAATCACCAGGAATGGCAGTTGAAAAGTTGAGGAAAACAAAGAGGAATCAAGAAATAAACAATCTTTCAACATCTATGAAGAAAAGTTTGCATTTATTCCAAGGTATTATTTAAGAGGATAAGAAGTTTTCCCTCAAGCTAGGCTAACTCCAAAGATAAAGCCATGCTCAATTTATTTAACTGGGACTGCAGTGGCTCAAGTCACTAAGACACTGACTGGGAGGCGGAAAGTCAGCAGTTCGATTCCCGAGTAATGCAGGATGGAATGAGCTCCCGTCTCTGTCCCAGCTCCTGCCAACCTAGCAGTTCGAAAGCAAGAAAATGCAAGTAGATAAATAGGGACCACTTTGGTGGGAAGGCAACAGCGTTCCGTGCGCTCCGGTGTCTAGTCATGCCTGCCACATGACCATGGAAACGTCTGCAGAAGCAGACAGCGCTGGCTCTTCGGCTTTGAAACAGAGATGAGCACTGACCCCTATAGTCGGATATGACTGACTTTCGAGCAAGGGAAAGCTTTACCTTTACTGACTTCAAAGGACTTGACACTGGGATTGCACCCCATCAGATGATATGCGCTGAAATAAAGGCAAACAGATGTCCCCCCCTTTCCCCCTCCCAACTCCCTACAATTAAAGCAACAATGGTTTTTACATACCAGTCACTTACGCTAGCAATGTGGGTATACATCTGTGTTTGTGTTGATGGGTCTAATCATTTGTGCCTTCAATCTCCCCCCTCCGCTCAGTTCTGGATCTTATATACACATACATATAGAATACCGCTCTTCCCCTCCCTGTCTCTCTTATTCTCTTCCACTTTGAGATGATGCTTCCAACCATGATGACAAAGCTGGAGAGCAGTGGAGGAAGGAGGGGTGGAAAGGTCTCCTTACCTGCCTACCCAAAACAAGTTTCCATAAAGTAATGAACAGCGACAGCTCAGGGACCATCCACCTGCACAAGCCTGCCTTTTACGGCTTGAAAAGCGAAGCCACATGGGACTGGCAGAAGGCACTTGTCTGACAGAGCCAGGACAGGCTTCCTCTTTGGTGACAGCCCAGGCCTTACCTCTTAAACCTGACCCGCCATAATTCCTTCACAACGCAACAGGAACACAGCTGACAGTAGCAGCTGCAGCCGCCTAAGCGAGATGGATGGAATTTTCATAACTACTTCCCCAAGTTGCATTTTACCTTCAAGATAATTTATGAGCCGCTCTCGAGCCTTGAAGAGACAATATGCTTGCCGTAAAATTAACTATAACAGTTCTTGTAGGTTATAATTAACACGGGGAGGGGAGCACCAACTGGATAAACACATGGCATAATTGATAGTGAAACTGGAAATTAAAAGGGGGAGGCGAACAATGCCATTACGAAGTGCACGCCACTTGAGCAAAATAGCAGAGCTTTCTGGGGGTTAATTAGCATCCCTTTCTGATGTACACATTTCTGATTGGGACTGGACGTCTGTCCTGGAGAGCAAGTTTGGGTGTCTGCTGGGAAGATGCATATGGATCAAACATGGCAACATCTAAACATCTGGTACCAAGGACTCTCCTGATAAATAGGGAGGCCTTACTAAATCTTTCATTGTCTCTATAAATAGTGTCATTTTTATTACAAAGGGGAACAATTACCCTCAAAAGGTTTCTCTCAAAAACCTTAGGTAAAGGTCATCTTTGCTTGAAACCCAGTCATATCAAACTCTAGGGTTCAGTGCTCATCTGTTTATAGCCAAAGAGCCAGCACTGTCTGCGTCTGCAGATGTTTCCATGGACATGATATGGCAGGCATGCGGAGACACTGTTTACTTTCCCACCGAACGAGTCCCTATTTATCTCCCTGCAATTTCTTGCTTTCAAACTGCGAGGTTGGCAGGAGCTGGGACAGAGGCGGGAGCTCACTTTGTCATGTAGCACTCAGGTCTCAAATTGCCAACATGCCAACCTTCCAGTTGTCATGCTCAGCATCTTAACCACTAACCCACTGCAGTCCCTTAGAGACCAATATAAGGAATGCACTTGGAGGTTCAATTGATAGACAATCTCTTCTACAACTTAGATGAACAAAGAAGCAATTCAACCTGGAGTCTAGGAAAGACTAAGATGGGTATGAATATACAGCATCTGCATTGTAGTGGTATATTATCTCACACATGTCTTTTATCATGGAGGTCAAGATGCACACCTGGTACGGTCCACAGATCATCTGTCTCATAGCAGTTGTCTTTAAGAATAGCTAAAGAACAATTCTCTAAAACCAAAACAGATACAATATTTATATGAAAATATATATCATATTTTATCGTTGTTATATACCCTCAGGGTGCCTGTGACTTACGGCAACCATAATAATTTGAGATACATAATTGTTCAAGGAGTGGTTTACCACTGCCATCACCAGGGAGTATCCCAATGAGGGATTTGAACCCATCTTTATGAGTCCTTGATTTCTCTCTCTCTCTCTCTGTATAAAAAATTATATGGGCTGGGGTGACTCAGTGGTTAAGAAGCTCGCCTTGTTAGCTGGAAGGCTGGCAAGTCGGCAGTTCAAAACCCGGGTACTGCATGACAGATTGAGTGCCCTTCTCTGTCCCAGTTCTTGGGGACATGAAAGGAGCCTTATTTGGGTGTTCTCTGAGCTGAGTTTCTCCGGCAAAAATCCTTTCAACCCAGAATAATTTCTGACATGACATTATAATATTATTATTATCTGTAATTATCTTAGCATTCAATTCACCAAAGGAGGAAAGGAAATAGAAATATATGATGATGTTCAGAACTGATTTCAAGGCAAGGAAACAGTTTAACTAATTTTCTATTCTCTTTCAAATCATTGGAAGCTGGAGATGTTTATTTGTATCGTTTAAAATCCCTCCCAGCTCCACTATATACTGTATATATATTGTCCCTAGATAAGATATTGGGAAACAATTTGATAAATGATGGAACAGTGTCACCTATAGGTAAAAGAACCACTTAATAAACCTCCCCAGTCTTCAACGACTTCCCCAAGATGACAGCTGGATTTAAACTTTATCTATAACCAGGAAAATACATGGCATGGGAAATAACTAAGATACACCAGGGACACTCTGAGTATAAAATAAAATTAGTACTCCTCATGTGTGGTAAATTGTCTTCTTAAGATAAACACACTGTACAGCTAGCGATTAATCCATTATGGGGCAGACAAATTGCTACCCTTTTCTCTCCAGGGCATTTCTTCAAATCAACCTTGACCATGATGGTCAAAAATCATTCTGATTAAATGACTAACACGGCAGCTAGAGACAGATTTGGGGGCATCGAAAGAACACTTATCTCTCCTTAACATCAGGCAGAAAAATCGCGTAACTCATCTGCTTTGTGGAAATGTTTACCCATGATGACCCCACCCGCCGAACAGAGAATATATAAAGGCCGCTTCATTCTGAATGGAAGAGTAGAGCTCTGAAAAATACCGTACAGTGAAACTACAATCTGCCATTCAAAACAGCAACAGACCAGTAGGTCAACAGTTTGAGACCCGAGTACTTCATGATGGAATGAGATCCTGTCTCTAACCCAGCTCCTGCTAACCTGGCAGTTCAAAAGCAAGAAATTGCAAGTAGATAAATAGGTACCACTTCGGTGAGAAGGTAAACAGTTTTTACCTTCCCATTTTTGCATGGGACGCCTAAATAAGGCTCCTTTCATGTCCTCCATTGTGCAGCTCTCGGGAATCAAACCCATCTTTCCAGTCTCCAAGCCTAGTACCTTAATCACTAAGCCATCATAAATGGAAATGAGCACCAACCTTAGAGTTTTTAATGTTTTATGACTGTAATGTTTTCACTGTTGTTATGCCGTCCAGAGTCTTAGTAGATGTGGGCAAGGATGCATCATACAAGTTTGATAAATAATCATTTTTTTAAAAAAACAAAAACCATAAGACATTAAACAGGACCGTGCTGTCTTTCCTTTGTCTCCTTTGTCACGTAATCCCTTTCTTCCACAGTCACCATTAAATCTTAATCTATTCCAGCACTTCTTCTGGGTCGCTGAGTCTATATGTACCATGGTTATTTCTTAAATGCCTTCCTTTGGTCAAAGAGACACAGAGAGAGCTGTCCCAAGCCAGATGGGCCGCTTCACACTTCATTTATCAAACGCAATAGATTACACCCCGCCTCTTCCAGGGCTTGCTTATTGCAGTTAAACTTTCATACAATTTGGTAATAATTTTCATTATCAGGCTGTGACCTCAAGAGCCAACAGGCACTCTATCCTTCCCTGCCGCCTTTGGTTTTGTGTCTGGCTGGCTTGAAATGCGCCGCCACCACTCTTTGGCTTTTGACTCTAGAGTAGGATGTTTAAGAAGCTTGCCTTTACTTTATTAAGAGAAAAGTGACCCGTGGCAAGCAGAGGTCAAGAAGGGGTCACTTTGAAGGGCCCCAAGAAGCTCTTTAACAGCTATAACAATCTGTCTATCAGACCCTATCTCGCAGAATAAACAAACGGCTGCCTTTAGGAACCTTTAAGTTGATTCTGTTAACACTCACGGCATACTCACATACTCCTAACCTAATTATACCCCATTGCTTCTTCAGACAACTACTGTCTCTCTGTGCACTAGGCCACTCAGACACCAAGACTGCTTTAAACAGCCAACAAAAAGATAGACAACTTGATCATCTCTGAATCCTAACTGCCATGCTTTCTACTTCTTACGTCCATCTTCCACCTCTTTTTGAAGTAGAAAATCTCGCAAATGGCCAGAATATGGAAACACTACTTCTTCTTTCATGTCCAAGCCAGACTTTGGACTGCCAAAATGAAGCCACTTTCTTGGCTTTGTCATTGGTCAAACTTAAATCTGCATCAGTACATGTTTCCAGTTGTATTCAGCAGACCAGCAAATGAGCCAGATTCTGTATCTCTCCACATTCACACAGTATGTCATTGTCTGCCAGCAGTCCCCACTTGAGCATGTGGGTCTTACGTTCAGCCACTCCAACCCTCAGCCTCTTCGGGTTGCTCCAAGTGACATAGGGGAGGTCAGGTTCCTCAGCAATATTCAACTTTAATATTATTCTTTGTCCAGTGAGCTCCTTCCTCCCTCTTCTAATTTGGTTTTGCTCTTGCGTACCCTCAAGAATGTTTGTTCTTGCCATATAGCTCTTCCTGGATCTGAGCCAGTGTACTTGAGGCACATATTCATTCAGAGGATGTGAAGGGTCATTCTCTTGTTTAGTTCTCTTGTTTAGTTGTTCTTGTGTGTACCCTCAAGAATGTTTGGTAAAGCTATTTCCTCCCTCCCTCCCTTCTTTTCCTGATAATTACTCCCAGTGGCCATGTGAGTGACCATGGAAATGTCTGCAGACACTGTCTACAGACAGAGCTGGATCTTCTGCTAAAAATGGAGATGGAGCCATGACCCCTACGGTCGGACACAATTGGTTTTTGAGCAAGGAAGACTTTTACCTATGCTTGGTTCTACCCTTTTGAACTTTTCTCTTGCCTACCCATGGAATAAAGACATCAAGTCCCTATCAAAGACAAATTTCAACTTTTCAAAGGTTTGCCCACTTTTACCCACCCTCAGCTTCCTTTGGTGTTCCCAAGATGCTAGTTGGACTGTTACACCAGAACTACTACAGAAGGCTCAGTCTAGCCATGAAAACATCATCCACACATGATTGCTGCCTGGAGTAGATGAGCTACAGAGGTCATGAATCCATTGTTGGATTACAAGGATGGGAAAGATAAAAGGTACTTGACTTAACAAAGTATGTATGTCCATATATATTTTTCATTGAAACTCAGAGGCAAACTCTCAGAACCCATATAAATAATCTAAAACTGGGGTTCTCAACCTTTTAAAGCTGTGGCCCGAAGACAGCTGAGTGGGGCCGGACTGGTGGTTCCTCTCACCATAAACACTGCCATAAAATGAGTCCACAGCTGTCGTAAATACATTTACAACAAATGCGGGCACATTTATGGCTGCAGCGATGTGGGCCACATAAAATGGTGTTGCAGGCCAGGTCCGGCCCATGGGCCATAGGCTGAGAACCCCTGATCTAAAATACAATCAAATATTTAACAAATGTATTTTCCTCTCCCTCTGGCTGCTTTTTCTCTCACTTACTTGACTCAAATATCTCAAAGTTGCATTGTTCATTAAAAAAAAACCTCTGATGTACGGTGTAGGGTAATTAGAGTCATCTGTATTTAACTTCCAGAGAAGAGAAGTGGCAGAGGAAAAATCTATTATCTAATCTAGCTGATCCCCTGATAGCTTGCTGAAAGTAAAATACTATAACCTATTGCCAGGCCTTTGACAAGCGCTAATTATTTCCTGTCGAAGCATATTTTTCTTGTGTAATTCCAAAGTACACAATAGGCTGATCTCTAAAATACTGGCTGTGTTGCCAGAACTGTGGCGAGTGTTTTATAACTTTCACCACCCTGTTTGAGTGTGCGCTCTGGACAGCTATACATGCTCTGGACAGCTATACTATTATCGCAAAGGCTTTGTTCCAGAAATGCCTCTGGGCTTTTGATTGGGAAAAAAAGCACAGGGTACGGTAACAGTCCATAGGCAGTTGGGAGTCTTCAAGACAGGTCAAGAGTGATGGGAAACATCAAAAAGATTTGAGAAAGGGTGGGGTGGGGGAAAGGATTCCAGTTATTTAATCCTCAGGAGGCATTGTCTTTCTAAAGCTTTCAAGACACCACAGTCTTGAAATTTGCTTTCAGGTGTTCAGTTTTAATGAGGTCTACATTTTGCAGGCTCCTCCATTTCCCCTCCTACTTATCTCCCATTTCTCCCCTGTCCCTTTCTACCCCCGTGCCTGCAAGTATTTAACAGTTTCGTTCTAGAGGCTAAATAATGTCTACCGGCTCCAGCTTCTACGTAAATTGATAGTTGTTAAAGGGAAGAGGGAATCAAAGTCAGAAAAAAACAATGAAGAGAAAACGCCAACAAACTAGATTGGGGTGGGTAAATTATTTCCTGGGACCTCTTACAGGCCCTAACTCCATATTTGTGGCTCTTAGAGTGACCAGATGGGAAAAGTGGGGTTTTTGTAACTAAATGGGGTCCCCATTCAGGTCTAACAGGATAAAGGATCACCGTTCGAGACAATGGGTTGTATATGCCAATGGAACCAAAGAAGAATTTGTTCAATAGAAGGAAGGAAAGAAAGAAGGAAGGGAGAGAAGGAGGAATTTTATTAATTAATTCATTCATTCATATCCCACCCATCTGAGATATTTTCCCACTCTAGGCAGTAAAGGAAGGAAGGAACGTGACATGTTGTGAATCGGCCTGGGTCCCTTCGGGGAGGAGGGCGATAAACAAATTTAAATAAATAAATAAATAAATAAGGAAGGATTTTAATTGTTAAAATCTGATCACAATGTGATCAATGTAACAAACACTCAATGGCAAATGTGTAATGCCACAATGCTTGTTTTGCATCCATCCTTTGGGTGTGATGCATCAGCTTGCAAATGGTTTTGCAACCATTTGCAACTCAACAGGGTCAAGCTTCGGAACAAGTCTGAATAGCAACTGATGATCTTCCATTATTGCCAGTTGTAAAAAGCCACCATGTTACTTTTCTGTTAGGCTGGCCAACCATCGTGGGCCTCTGTATCTGATGTATATAAATTGATGCCACAAAGCCTCACTCTTATATCTGACGAAGTGGACTTGATCCATGAAAGCTAACATCAAAATACAGCAGCTAAGTCTTTAAGACAGGGGTTTCCAACCTAAGGCTCATGGGCCAGATCTGGGCCACAGCACCATTTCATGTGCCCCTCGCCCCTCCAAGGAGATTAGAGAAACAAAATGGTCACCCCCTCTGAAGTTGTTGGGACAAAATTTTGGGCAGGGCAAAATGGTCATCTGGCCCTTGAGGCTGACTGAGAGAGAGGGACCCAGTCCCCAGTTTGAAAAGGTTGTTCAGTTCTCTGATAAACTCTGACAATAGTATCTGTTCCCTTCTGTAGCACACAGCAAAACAGAACCATGCTTCTTGAGATAGACATTTATGTTGCTACAGCAAAAGCTGTTGTTATTCTTAGTCCTGTGTGATCCCTTCCTCTCTCTCTCGGTGTTATAGAAATCCAGGTGGCACCATCAGGCTGAGATGTTGTGTCATATTTGATAGCTGTTACGGCTCTTCTGAAGGAACCCAGGACAATGGTGTATTACACCTCATGGCTGCTTGAAGAGGTAAATTGGACACTGGACACCTGGTGTCTTACGGGAGAAGCCAATGCTATGCCAACGTGGGCTCCCAGGAATCCATCTACTGGCTCCGCAATGCCAGCTGTAGGGCTTGCATTAATTTTACTGGCATCTGCTTTCCTGTATTCAGAGCCGGAACTGGGCCAGCTGACCAGCTGATCCTTACCACTGTTAATAAAGAGCAGGCAAGTCCCCACAGATTCTTTGGAAGATGTCGTCAGGATCAATGACACATTTTACGCTTTTGACACATGCTAGTAATGGAAAGTGAAGCTCGTATCAATATTGCCTCTTTCTAAGCCCTAATGGAGCAAAGCAAGCTGTGTTGCACTCAGAAAGAATAAATACTAGCAAACGTGGTAGCATTACAAATAAACTCACAAACAAAAACCCTACAGAAAGTTTCAAAAAATTTGCAGTTTCTCTTTTAATTAACTAGGCCAGAGTCCTATGACCAATGTAACACAATGGCGTAGCTTTTGCAAGCAAATTGCTTCAAGTTAGGAAGTCAACATAGACATTTTCTGCTGTTGACTACACTGCACAATTCAATGGACAACCAGTAATATCCATGCTGATTTTGGAACTTGCAACTATTTGTTGCCAACAGTTATGCCTCTTGAGTTTTGCTAGAGATAGAGGTTTGGTCAGCGCCTCCAAACATTGGACAAAGTCCTATTGCTTAGCAAATGTTGAATCTTATGCGTGCTGCCAAGAGTCATGAGCAGGGGAAGTTTGTTGACCAGGGACGACCAGGCTGAGAGTTACAATTGGGTTTATGCTAAGTAAAAGGTTTCTGGTATTATTATTATTATTATTATTATTATTATTATTATTATTATTATTATTATTATTATTATTATTATTATTATTATTATTATTATTATTATTATTATTATTATTATTATTATTATTATTATTAATAATAATAATAATGTTTGGATTTGTATGCCGCTCCGTTCGCTGAAGTGACTGGGCTCTTGAGTTTACAAGGGCTGGGAAGGACAGTTTGAGGACAGGACATTTCGGAGACACCATAAGTCAAAGGCCATTTGACTGCACATAACAACATATTCCTTGGTGCTTGAACTTAAGGAAATTCAATCCTCCCCATCAGTTTAGAGAAAACCATAAGCTAAGGATGTTCAAAATATTAACTCAACCAGAAACCATCCTCCATAGCTATACATTGATATTTTCATTTTGTTTATGTTGGGATTTCTTGCTTTGGAGGATGGTTTCTGGCTGAGTTAATATTTTGAACATCCTTAGTTTATGGGGTTAGGATTTGGTGACACCCTGGGGTCCATTCCAGCTCTACAGGTCTATCATTCAAAGTTCAAGGGAGTACCAAAAGCATGAGAAATACATGTGACCTAGTATTTTCACAGATATAAAGGAATACAAATGATTGACACCCACATGGCCTGCCCTTTTAATTCCAATTATTTAACGAACTAAGTCTTAGACTAATGCTTCTATCGAAACACAATCAAGTGGACCCTACAGCTAATCAAGCTGAACTATCTGGAAGCAATAATGAAACGGGGTGTTGGTGTTGGTCACACTTGGGGCGCATGATGAGAAGACAAGATTCTCTGGAAAAGGCAATAATGCTCAGAAAGGTTGGAGGCAGAAGGAAAAGAGGAAGACTAAATGGGATATGGGTTGAGTTCCTAAAGCAGGGGTTCTCAACCTTTTCAAGCCAATGACCAGTTTATGCTCCTCAGACAGCTTTGGGGGCTGGACGGCCATTTTGCCCTGCCTGGCCACACCTGGCACTTCCAGGTGCGGCAGAGGCGGGGGGCCACATAAAATAGTGTCATGGGCCACATCTGGCCCCTGGGCCATAGGTTAAGAACCCCTGCCCTAAAGCAAACTGAGTTTGCAAGAGCTGGGTAGGGTTGTTGAAGACATTTTGAAGATCGCTCATTCATATGGTGGCCATAAGTTGGGGACAACTTGACTGTATGCAAATACAACAATTTCTAAGGTTTTTGATGATGCTGTTCCTGCAACAAACTCCATTCCCCACCACCACATGACTGATGGCGGGCTAGCAACTACCTGCGTCAAAGACCTAGTTCGGGCTGGTGTGGGAGAAACTGAGACATCACAAACCATTGATGGGGCAGCCATCATTGCCGATATCTCTCTTCCTCCTGTGACAAAAGACTACTGCATATGGAAAGCTAGCGATCAAGACAAATGTTTGTATCACAGACTTCTCCTTGATGAGTTGCAGAGATCTATGCATGAAGAACTCATTGCAATAAAAAAACCCAAAGCAATGTGAACAACAAGCTTTCAGGCTTCGAAAAGATTTTTTTACCCCAAGTATGAACAAGTCAATCCAAGTACCTGCCAGTTTTAACTCAACAGAAATCTAGCCAAAACAGTTTGCGATTCCCCCTTGTATTTTTTTTTCATCTCAAGGAAAGAACATTTCAGATTTAAATTTTGTTTTAAAAGGAACCATTAGGCTTTCTTCTCCTCTCACTTGCTCACCTCACGAACCATTCCTGGCGTAGCTCTTGACGCTCTTCAAGGAGAGGCAATAGACACACAATTCTTTCGTTTCTTTGTTCCTCCATCTGTCCTTCTTTCCTGAATTCAGCGAGTAGCAGGCTTGTCTTGTTTGCAAGGGAAGGGAGGAGAAAGAAAGAAAGGGGGGGGACACCATAAATACTATAAAACAAACAAACAACAACAGCAAAAAGGAAACATAGCATAAAATTAATTAAAAAGCCCATAAGCAAATAGGGACAGTAAATCAATGGCCCCTTTTATTACCGCTGCACCACTTTGCAATCAATACATTAAATGATGGTCAAAAAGGACCGCCATTTATTTGGTGTCTAATCAAAGTATATGGTCTGTTAGGTAAACTTTAAAGCTTCATCACCCTAAGTAACACAACCGACTGGGCATTGGAGGTCTTACTTCCTCTAGACACCTTTTTCTTCTGTTCTGTGTGGATGTTTGTCATGTTTTATGTGTCATGTTTTATGTGTAAGCCGCCCGGAGTCACCTCGGGGAGGAGGTAGAAATGTGAATAATAAATAAATAAATAAATAAATAAAAGACATATTATTTTAAAAATTGCATACTACAGCTGCCTCATATTAAAGGGCACAAAAATGTAAGTAGGGTGGATTATAGGTAAAGTTTGCCCTTGCTCAAAAGCTAACTGTATCCAACTCTAGGGTTCAATGCTCATCTCTATTTATAGCCGAAGAGCCAAACAGTCTGCATCTGCTGATGTTTCCATGGACATTTGGCAAGCATGCCTAGACACCGGAGTGCATGGAATGCTGTTTACCTTCTCACTGAAGTGGTACCTATTTATCTATTTGCACATACGTACAGGTTTTTTATTGCCTCATATTAAAGGGATTATACTGGGCCACTTTTTATATGAGCTGGGTTGTTTATAATGCATATTTTATGTCTCATGCATTTTATTTCTCATTTTTATTTCTTCTTTTTGTGTTCCCCTCCCCTCCAATTACATTGACCAAAATCTGGTTTGTGTAATTTCATGTGATAACATCACTATCTTGAACTGCTAAAATTAACTCCCCAATTTTAGGCTCTCTCGGGCTCTCTTTCACCCTGAGGAAACCTTTAGAAGCCTCAGGAATATTGGGTGCCAGGGAAGCCTTGAGTGACTCAAAATCACTGTCAGATCACTACTGGTAGTCCCAAGCTTTTAATTGCCACTGGACTGAGATCATTGAAGGTGACCTGTTGACAATTAAACATCCCGCCCAACTTCAAGTCTCCCTAAAGCTAGAGGGAGCCCTAGAGAGCCTCAAAACCTAAAACATGGACAAAGATAGGAAACAGTTACTTAGTTTAAATACATTTTAGCAGCACAAGCTCATTATCAGCTTCCTTCACACAAAGTTACGTGAACAGAATTTGAGCCAAGAAAACTAATAATTTATCAAAGTATTATTTGCATCAAGACACATAACTGACATTCAAAATAGGCATATATATTTTGGGCAAAACTTGAAGCTATCCAAAACTGCTTCCATGAGTTGGCTCCATTTTGCTACTTGAGATGAATTACAAGATACCACAAGATTACTCATACAGAAGCCCAATGAACTAGCAACTGAATTGCAAAAGAATCTCCCCAGTGGAAGGGATGTTGGATGTTTTTGGATCCCAATTCTATCAACCTTAACTAGGAGATGATGTGAGTTGTAGGCTGTGATGTTTCCCACCCCTCATTCAAAACCAAAATGATCCAACCCATATTGATAGAGCTCACATCATAACTGATTCCAATAGGACATCCAGTTCTCACCAACTAAAGGGGATTGTGGTCCACAATCAATATAGTATATTGAAGGATATTCCAGGGTTCATCTCATTTTCTGATCCTGGGTTACACAAAGGTTAGAAGGTAAAAAAACATTCATGGGTATTGTGGCAGAGATCAGAGATTCAAAAACATTGGTTGAAGATGTTATCTAGTAAGAAAGCCATTTTCTTCTATCAACACTGATTTTTTTTTTTAAAAAAGAAATCAAATCAATCCAAACCCCTACTGGTTGAACCCCTCTTTTGAACCATTGGGCAGATCTTCTTTTGAATGTTGGGTGCCCCATCAAAGCAAGGTCAACCCTGGGGTCTTCATTCCTTTAATGAACTTTAATGACAGATAATTGTCTACAGAGACGCTGTTTCCCTCGATGTTGAGTGATGCTTTCAGTTCTGAATGCCAGACTCATCTTGACTTCCCTGGCCCTCTGTCTTCCTCCTTGTGACAAGCTCGGGACATGAGATCAGCAGAATAAACAAACAAGACATGGAGATCTGCCTTATCTCAGCAGTCTCTCAGCAAAGCATTTTTGCAGAGTGCTAACAGTTAGGATCCATCGGAGCTATCTTTCTTCTCCTCCCTCTGCTCGCAAAAGCACATCCTGAAATGCCCTAATAGAGATAACAAATCGTTGCTGGATCCTGGAAAGTCAAAGGTGGGTTTCTTGAGATAATTATGCTCATCAATAACTTTGTCCTCTGAAAAAGTTGTGGGCTTTTGACAAAGCCACACCTCCAACCTTTGCCATGGGTTTGGTATCACAATTTCAGATATTCTGCCCTTACACACAACCACCTCCCTTTCCCAGAACATCCAACAGCAAACTGTTTCTGAGGCCCTCTTTATTTTGCCAACAAACACGGATTTGATGAGGCTATCTAATGGACTCGTTAGCCTTCCCGAAGAGATTAACAGACTAAACCACTGAGCTCTTGCTAAGCTCTTCCTACTTTAGGAAAAAGTAGTCTAACAGCCAGGAATCAATACCAAACCAAAAATAAGCCAAAGAAGGAATGAGAAGTTGTGTTTGTCAAGCATGAAAATGCCATCACTTCTATTGCCTGCTAATTATCTAGGATCTTAACCAGAACAATTCTACCTTCGGTTTACAAATGCAGATACATATGATAATTTTTTCAGACCACTAAAGAATAGTCAAACCATCTGCAAGCTTTCATGACTCAAGATTATTTCTCAGCCCAGACACCAGTCATGGATAGGGCAAGATGTTTATGCCGGGGATGCTCCTGAAAAGTGAATTAGGAGATGGGCAGGCTTCAGTAGATGGGAGATGACATCCAGACACCAAGGAGTGCACACTCCCCATCTCCTAATTCCTTACTACAGAAGTGATCTTGATAATCAAACTGAATAGGGGCTGTGGTGGTTCAGTGGTTAAGACGCTTGCCTTGTTAGCTGGATGGGTGGCAAGTCGGCAGTTTGAGACTCAGGTACTGCATGATGGTTTGAGTGCCCGTCTGTGTCCCCAAACATTTCTCCTTGTGATGAAAAGAAAGTATTTCATCATCTGTATGCAAGGGGAGAAAAATTTCTTTTCCGATTTCTTTAACCTTAAATTTCTTCTTCCATGTCTTGGTCAGATGTGAAACTCCCAGAATGAAGCCACTTTTTGGTGAGTTCATTCTGCAGCTTCTTTTGCCTGACCTAGTGTGAGAAAGATTAGCCAGCACAAGGTGGCCGTTGCCTGGGGTACGTCTGATTGTGGTTCAAAAATACCACAAACTTCAAGGAGGCTTTTTCTGTGTATCCCTTTAACCTTGGATGATCAACAGTTACAAATTCTCCTTTTTATTTCTTGCCACCTGCCTCAAGTGTCTTAACTTTCAACCCTGGACGAGTCCTGACATTTCTTAACCCTTATTCATTTCCATTGGTATTTCTTTACTAGCTACTCCATTCCTTTACAGGACATATTAAAGCTCTTCATTGACGGTGCTATGGTGGAAACCAATGTTATGTTTTTATCACATTGCCATTTAGACACGAGGCCGAAACTGTGGCCTGTTTATCCAGCAGGCTATGCTTGATATTAAAGTTTCACTCAACAACAGCAGGGGGTTGTGTGTGTCTGTGTGGAAGGGAGTGACGTGGGAAAGATGTTGAAAAATGGCCCCATGTTTGTGCAAGAAAGGAAAGGAGGAAAGGAAAGAAGTGTTGAGGGGAAGGAAAGTAGGAAGGGGGGTTGTTTATAGAAGCCAGCTGTTCCGACAGTGGCGCCAGTTGCTTCTCATCCTCTCTACCCCTTAGTCTTGCCCAGGTATAACTAAATGTTTGACTTTGGTGCTTTGGAGAACACTCAACCGATTCTGGAACATGATTAATGGCCAAAGACGTGGCCGACCATATGGAACAGAGAAAGCATCAAGTAATTCATACTTCTGTATATGATCATTTTAGCCCCTGTTGTTTTAATGTACAGGAAAAGGCCCAGCGTCGCCCAGTCCTGGTGTCTTGCCCCTGACAGCCCATTAAGAAATCTCAAAGCACCTAGTTGAAGTTAGGCTGTTGGCTTTTCAATTGCAGCCCAATAAAACAGGAGCAAAGCTTTCCCAGCGACTCTTAAATCTTTCACGTACAGTGCATTAACCGCCGCTGCTAAAAAACAACTGGTTTCTTATGATAGGAAATGGGATTTGATTTCTAGCCCCTACATACTTAGCAAAAGCTTTTTTTTCTGACCTTTTGCAAGGTTTACTAAACTGTCGCTTTCCCCTTTCCTTCCTTCCTTGCTATCTTGTAGTCTCTCCACCACCACTACCCCCAGCAATTTCCCATGATCTTTGCTCCAGTTGAGCCTAGCCAACTTGTTTCAGGTTCTGAATATTCGACTTGTACACAGTTTATTTCTAGAGAGTCGTAAAGGTAAAAGTAACCCAGTCCGTAGTTTGGGCACCCCTTTCCTAGGGAGACCAGCATTATTCTTGTGAAGATATCTGGGCAGCAGGTAAAGTGTAGCCAGTGGTGGGTTGTCAAAATTCCCGCTACCCCACCGTGATGTCATGGACGTCGTGGGTGTAGCTGACATCATGACATCATGACGTTGTGGGTGGAGCAAAAAAATAAAAATAAAAATGTCTGTCCATGTGTCAAACCTCCGTTTGACGCATGCGGGTTTTTTTAGTGCGCATGCATCAAACCTCTATTTGGCGCATGTGCACTAAAAAATAGAACTAAACATTTTTTGAGGGGGCTGGAGAGGCGACCAAACCAGTTGCCCAGGGGTTTACCACCACCCCAGCGACCCCTCCTGATGGGTTGCTACCACTTCGGGCCAACCGGTCCGAACCGGTAACATCCCATCACTGAGTGTAGCAATCGGAACAGTTACTTTTTGAATTACAGCTCTTATAAGCCTTAGCTAAAACAGACCAGGAGTTCCCAACCTAAGGCCCACGGGCTGTATCTGGCTCACAGTGTACCATTTCATGTGCTCCCCTCACCCTTCCAAGGGCATTCAAGAAACAAAATGTTTGCCCCTTTGAATTTGGTGGGACAAAATGGCCGCCCCCATCGTGCCGGCAGGGCAAAATGGCTGTCCGGCCCTCGAAGCTGACTGAGGAAGCATGACCCGGCCCCCAGCTTGAAAAGTTGAGAACCTCCGACATAGACAATGAGAACCATATTCTTTTTTGAAGAGCTGTTCAGCCCAAGTTCCTGTCCATTATGCATAGATGTCCACCTTAAAACATCACAGAAAAATCATCAAAACAAGAACAACTTCACACTTACACACACAACAAAAGTCCATATTCTTTGTTCGTAGGAACACTAACCAAGCTGCTGCTAATTTTCTGAGTTCAATGTCTTTTATTTGGCTGGAGAACGTGAAGACATGAACAGAATTTAGGATGTTAAGATTTCTTTTTACAGAAAGCCATACCAGCCTGTCTCTTCATTTGCACATAGGTAAACAAGATGAGCAACAAGAAAGAGAAAGATTTTTTTGTTTTTACCCTGATTAATGCAATTTTGGGAGTATGGGAGGGAATAAACCATCATACACCAGTATTGCTTCTGGCATGAATCCTTACTGAAGTAGAACTCAACAGTTTTTCAGAGCTGTGTTCTGCTTTGATAAGCATATATTATTGGCTCATCTTCTCCAGATAATAGCTTTGCCTTCCTCGGTATATTTATACATTCCATTTACACAGAGGAACAACTGCAAAATGAAGCTTTCATATAAACTCAGAGGGCATCTTCCTCAGCCGAGTTTGCTAAGGATGAGCGGATGTGTGTGTTTTAGAAAAACACACTTGAAATACATCAAGGAATCTGATGGTTCTGAAAGGGGGGGGGATTCCAAATTCTGAACACATATTTCTAGTTTTAAAGAACTGTGGGAATGGAGGGATGTCAGCATGAAAAGGAAACATAGTCCTACTCCATGGGGGAGGGGGAGCCATTTCAGTCCAATGGCCAAAATTCAGTTTTGGAGATTTTATGGGTCACCTTCCGATGGCAGGTACAAAAAAGAGCTGAAACCACAAGACCAAAAACACAAATCCATTTAGTTCAAAGTTCTTATGACCATCAGCTAAGCCTTCGAATAGGGGTTCCCAACCTTTTCAAGCCAGGGGCCTGGTCATGCTCTCTCAGTCTGCTTTGAGAGCCGGATGGCCATTTTGCCCTGCCTGCATGATGGGGGTGGCTGTTTTATCCCAACAGCTTCAAAGAGGGTGGCCATTTTGTTTCTCAAATGTCCCTGGAGGGGTGAAGGGCAGATGAAATGGTGCCAGATTTGGCCCGTGAGCATTAGGTAGGGAACCCCTGCCTTAGAATCATAGACAAACTAGAAGGGGCCTTTTACGCCATCTGCTCAATGTAGGAATCCCAAACAAAGCAAATATAACAGATGGTTGTCCAATTCTCATGTGAAGGCTGCCAGTGTTGGAGTGCTCACCACCTCTTGAAGCAGAGTCAACTGGGAGCTCTAAAGGACAACATAGCATCACTGGTACATCCCACTTCTACTCCGCACAGAGGAAAACATTTATGAAGCTGAAAACATTTTTGTTCAATGGCATTCTCCCAATGAACTGAAAGACAAGAAGAGTACTTCAATGTCCAATTTCCCTTGTTCGTGGTCTCGAAGGCATATTTTGCCTGCAGTTTTATTTGATGATGACACGTCAGGTGGTAAGACGCTAGAAAAGGAATGATATGCCTTCTGTGGAAAAACAAGCCAACCCTAGCAATTCCTCTTGTTCTGACAATATTCAAGAAAAAGAGGAGGGACAGAAGGAAGGAACATCTCCATGTCAAGAGATCAACATGACAGACCAGTGATGGCGAACCTTTTTGAGACCAAGTGCCCAAATTGCAACCCAAACTGCACTTATTTATTGCAAAGTGCCAATATGGGAACAGAGTAGGGAGGAAATGTTCCCATTGGGCTGCTGGGCAGAGGGGTGGAGCAAAATCTGTGCTGGGGCAATTGCATGGGTGCTCACAGAGAGGGCTCTGATCGCCACCTCTGGCACAGGTTCGCCACCATGCGATAGACAAAAACCCTTCTTTGGCAAACCAATAAAATGACTAGCAACCAGTCAGACACACGAGACTAATGCCAGTCAACCAAGAGATCTTCTTCTTTCATGTCTTGATCAGACCCTGGGCTGCCAAAATGAAGTCACTTTCTTCGCTTTGTCATTGCCCAAACGCAGGTCCTCATTTGTGCATGTCTCTGGCAGAAATCGGAAGACCAGCAAATGGGCCAGACTCTGTATTTCTCCACATCCACACTGTGTGTCCACCAGCAGTCCCCACTTGAGGTTTGTTGGTCTAGCATTTAGGGACTCCAACCCTCAGCCTATTCAGGGCCCTCCAAGTGACATAGGAAAGATTGAGATCTTCAGCTATATCCACTTTTAATGATGTTCCTTTCCCAGTGAGCTCCTTCCTCCATCTTCTAATTTGGTTTTGCTCTTGTGTACCCTCAATAATGTTTGTTCTTGACAGAACCATAGAACCTAAAGATAGAGACAAGATATCTATCTATCTATCTCTCTATCTATCTATCTATCTATCTATCTATCTATATACAGTAATACCCCAGGTAATGCGAGTACCGTATAGCGTGAAAACCGCATAATGTGACAAGATTTTCGGGAAAATCTTGTATTGAATAACGCGATTTTCATGTTATTCGGAACAAGCGTATGCGTGGGGGGAGTTGGATTGGGTAGAACATCTACCCAATCCAACCCCCCCAGCACCCGCCCCCACAATGTTTGGAAAGGGTACGGGGATCCTTACCCTTTCGAAACTTCAAGTTGCGAAAGGGTAAAGATCCTTACACTTTTGCAACTTCGGGTGGCTTGCAGGCTTGCGCGCATTGGCGGCGGTTAGGGCAGGACACGGGGGTCTTTCCCGTATCCTGCCCTAACCCCGAACAACACTCGCGCACACGCTCGAAGTTGCAAAAGTGTAAGGATCTTTACCCTTTCACAACTTCGGGTGGCTTGCAGGCTTGCACGTGCCGGCGGCGGTTAGGGCAGGAGACGGAGGTCTTTCCTGTATCCTGCCCTAACCCCGAACAACACTCGTGCGCATGCTCGAAGTTGCAAAAGTGTAAGGATCTTTACCCTTTCGCAACTTTGGGCGGCTTGCAGGCTTGCGCGCGCCAGCGGCGGTTAGGGCAGGAGACGGGGGTCTTTTAACGTTGTTCGATACATTGATCGAACAATGTACCTTGCCCTAACCCCGAACGACACACGATCGCGTGCCTACCCGGGGGGGGGGATTTCGGACAAGCCGAGCCTTGCCTCGGCGTGGTTTGTCCCTGACGTCAGGGCTTTTTTTTAGCATTGTTCGATCAATGTATCGAACAACGTTAAAAACCGGACAATGTCATGACTCGTGGAACCATGTCATAACGTTGTCTGGGGTTCTATTGTATATATATATATATATATATACAATATCTTTTTTTTTTACTTAACTCGAAGCAAACCCATAAGAAAAGTGATTTTTGTACATAACACAAAGTAAACCCATAGGGAAAATAAAGTTTTTACATAACTCGAAACAAACCCATAGGAAATTGTGTTACATAAATTAGGACATTTACGTATATCAGGACATGGTTTTAGTGCAAAAATCCTTACATAAGTCAAATTTTATGTAACTCAAGGCATGCGTAAGTCGGGTTTTTACTGTATATGTATGTTCCCATGGTGACTTTCTTTAAAAAAGGACAAGTTATTTAAATCTTGTCAATGCTCCTCACTCAGCTTCCTGCCTGTATACCACACTTTGGGATACACATTAATGAAAACAAAAGGGGAGCATTGAATTTGTAGCCATGCCATGGGGTTAAGCATGTGACCTCAAAGGATGGTGCTCTTGTGCTCAGGCAAGCTGAAGGCTCTTGACAATATAAACAAGAATTACTGCTGTCGGAGAATGGGAAGACAATTAAAAACAATCCAGGACGTTTGCCGGACAGCTGTTCGAGTTTCAGCCCCATCTGACCTCTAAAGATGGTGCATGTTTTAGCCTGGCCCGCTCCAACATTTTCAATGTTTATTAAGGAAAAAAACAAAACAAAGGAGGGAGGGAAGAACAGATTGGCCAATTTATGCCCAGTAGTTTTCTCGAGAATAAAAAAATATGGCTTGCCACATTATAAGGTGTCACCATCTGGCCATCGTCTTTTGTTGCCTCTTTCCCAGGCTTCTACACAGTTCTTGTTAAACGTGAGCCCTTCAGTCAAGGAAAAATGAGGATGCAGTAGATGTGACTGAGTAAGCAGTAGGTAGACTGGGGTGGGGATAAAGGAAAAAACTGCATAAATATCCCTTTGCCTTGACTAGGAATTTCCAACAAGAAACAGAATTCAGGAAAAGTTGCTTTCTTGTAAAATAATAATAATTTTGTGTCAGAAATTATTCAGAGTTGAAAGGATTTTTGTGGAAGAAACTCCACTCAGGGAACACCCAAATGAGGCTCCTCTCATGTCCCCAAGAGCTGGGACAGAGATGGGTGCTCAATCCATCATGTAGTACCAAGGTCTCGAACTGCCGACTTGCCAGCCTTCCAGCTAACAAGACGAGCTTCTTAACCACTGAGCCACCGCAGCCCCTTCTTGTATTAAAGTTCCCAGAAGGAGATATAGCAGCAGAGCCTTTATGACATGGTTTCAGTTCTCCGTCAAGTCAGAATGCAACAATTCCCAAAATATGCACTGAATTTTAGGTAAAGGTAAAGGTTTCCCTTGCTCGAAAGCCAGTTGTATCCGACTCTGGGGTTCAGTGCTCATTTCCCACTGAAGTGGTACCTATTTATCTACTTGCAATTTCTTGCTTTCAAACTGCTAAGTTGGCAGGAGCTGGGACAGAGACGGGAGCTCATTCCATCGTGCAGTACTCTCCTATACTAGGGCCCTCGAGAACAATCGCAGGAATCTAAACAGAAGTTCTAAAGGGGGGGGGGACAACAAAATTATTGGCTCTTTCCTCAGACTCCTCATTCCCAGGCCTGTTTGATGGTCTCCCAGCCTGCCAAGCCCACAGCCTTTGTAAATGAAAAGCATTCATGGGAAGCTATTGGAAAGCCAGAGCTTCCCTTGGGGGAGAGAATAGTATAAAAGGAAAGTTTGTCTCCTCCATGTGGGCCTACAGTTGGGCTTTAACAAACCCTCCCCCCCCCCGGTCACCCCCATCCCCACTATCATTTGACTTTGTGAAAGTGATACTTCCCCCCTCGCTTTCTCTAGGAAGAAAGGAAGTCATGTATAAACAGAACAAAAGAAAGAAGCAACACGAACAAAGCCACTCATAATAAATATTACAGCAAAAGTTTTGCTCATCAAACTAAGATTAAAAACACATTCTAATCTCCCAAGCCACCTCGCTTTGATGTATGCTGAAACAGAAAACGTATGTATTTGTAAGATTTATAGCATTCCCGGCAGAATAGCTTCACATTTCATTTTTCTCCCTATTTAAGATTAAGAATATATTAGGTGAATCTAGTCTCCTGATGTTTACAGTCTCAGCCTGAGAATTTAGAGAATAAGATCTGGAATTTCTTTACTTTTTCCTCTCTCTTGTTCTCTCTTTCTCTCTTTCACACACACACATAGCCTAGTAGAACTGTAGTCTAAAAGAAATCATTTGGCATAATTAGTACAGGAACAAAACAAGAAACTTGTAGCATCTTAAAGATCAGTAAGTTTATTAAGCCACAAGCTTTCACATTATACAGATCACATCATCAGATTTACGAGGCCGTGTGCAAGATGAAGTGGCCCGCAACCCAGCCAAACATATTTGTTAGTCTTTAATTTGCTACAGTATACCCAAGCACTGCATGACGGAGTGTCCCAGCTCCTGCCTACCTAGCAGTATTGTTGCCCTATTATTGTTTTGTATTGATGATTGTATTCTACTTGTTTTGTACACTGCCCTGAGTTGGTTGCACCAAGTAGGGCAGTATAGAAATCTATAAAATAAAATAAATAAAATAAAAGCATGAAATTGCAAGTACAGTCAAACCTCGCATAAAGAGCGTTTCGGTTAAAGAGTAACTCGCTTAATGAGCAGAATTTTCTCTGAATGTTCGCTTCGCTTAACAAATAAAACCAACCAAAAACTCGCTTAACAAATAAATTGGGGTTTGCAATCTTACCCACAATTGGTCACTTACAATGGTGTTTCGCTTAAAGAGCAAACTTGCTTAAAGAGCAATCCTGTGGAACGCATTATGCTCTTTAAGCGAGGCACAACTGTACAGTAAAACACCAGATAACGATTGGATCGGATAATGCTAAAATCGCGTAACGTTAAGTAATCTGGGGAGGAGAATTGGATCGAATAATGTTAAGGTCCTATGGGATGAATCGGATAACAACTGCTAAAGCCTGTGCGGTTACAATGTATCTCTATGGAGCTTTAACGTTATCCGATCCATCCCACAGGATTTTAACATGGATCGGATAACACTAAAAATCGGATAACACCAAGACTTGGAGAACCAAGTTTTAGCGTTATCCGAGATTTTACTGTACAGTAAAACTTCACATAAAGAGCACCTCGATTAGAGAGTAACTCGCTTAAAGAGCAGAATTTTCTTTGAATGGTCGCTTCACTTAACAACTTAAACCAACCGAAAACTCACTTAACAACCAAATCGGGGTTCACAATCCCTCCCACACACACACACGCACACCAGAAGTCACAACTGGTCTATTACGATGGTGTTTTACTTAAAGAGCAAACTCGCTTAATGAGCAATCCCGTGGAACGCATTATGCTCTTTAAGTGAGATACAGTAATACACTAGTACCCCGAATAACGCGAGTATCATATAGCGTGAAAACCGTACAACGTGACAAGATTTTCGGAAAAATCTTGTATCAAATAACGCGATTTTCACGTTATTTGGAACAAGCGTATGCGTGGGGGGGCAGTTGGATTGGGTAGAACATCTACCCAAACCAAACCCCCCCCCCAGTGCCTGCCCCCATGATGTTTGGAATGGGTACGGGGATCCTTACCCTTTCGGAACTTCGGGAGAGGAGAACATTGTCTCGCCAGCTTGGGAAAGAGGCAGCTTGGCCGAAATTCGCTCCCCCTGTGCGGGGGTGAGGATTTCAACCAAGCCGCCTCTTTCCCAGGCACGCTATAGCAACGCGGATCGTGGGATCCCCGTTTCGCTCGCCTAAACATGGGTCGGCTTTTTAAAAAGCCCCTGTGTTGGCATCTCCCACGGGCGCGGGCGCCCCTGTCAGATGGGGGCTGCAGAGGCTACGGGGAAGAGCTCCGTAGCCTCTGCAGCCCCCGTCTCACACGTGCACACGCCCGTGCGAGAAGCCGACATGGGGGCTTTTTAAAAAGCCGACCCATGTTTAGGCACACGAAACGGGGATCCCACGTTAAGGTAAGGGATCAAAGTGGGGGGTGACACCCCAGCTTTGATACCTTGCCTTGACGCGCGCGATGCCCTAAACATGGGTCGGCTTTTTAAAAAGCCCCTGTGTCGGCATCTCCCACGGGCGCGGGCGCGCCTGTCAGATGGGGGCTGCAGAGGCTACGGGGAAGAGCTCCGTAGCCTCTGCAGCCCCCGTCTCACACATGCACACACCCGTGCGAGAAGCCGACATGGGGGCTTTTTAAAAAGCCGACCCATGTTTAGGCGCACGAAACGGGGATCCCACGTTAAGGTAAGGGATCAAAGTGGGGGGTGACACCCCAGCTTTGATACCTTGCCTTAACACGCGCGATGCCCTAAACATGGCTCGGCTTTTTAAAAAGCCCCTGTGTCGGCATCTCCCACGGGCGCGGGCGCGCCTGTCAGATGGGGGCTGCAGAGGCTACGGGGAAGAGCTCCGTAGCCTCTGCAGCCCCCGTCTCACACATGCACGCGCCCGTGCGAGAAGCCGACATGGGGGCTTTTTAAAAAGCCGACCCATGTTTAGGTGCTCGAAACGGGGATCCCACGTTAAGGTAAGGGATCAAAGTGGGGGGTGGCACCCCGGCTTTGATACCTTGCCTTGATGCGTGCGATGCCCTAAACATGGGTCGGCTTTTAAAAAAGCCCCTGTGTCGGCATCTCCCATGGGCGCGGGCGCGCCTGTCAGACGGGGGCTGCAGAGGCTACGGAGCTCTTCCCCATAGCCTCTGCAGCCCCCATCTGACAGGCGCGCCCGCGCCCGTGGGAGATGCCGACATGGGGAATTTCGAACTCCGCCCCCCCCCCCCCCGCAGGGCAGCAAAAAGTCTCCCAAAGTACCTAAACGGGCAGCGCGCGCGTCAAGGCAAGGTATCAAAGCGGGGGTGCCACCCCCCACTTTGATCCCTTACCTTAACATGGGATCCCCGTTTTGCGCGCCTGGGCGAGACGAGGGTTTTCCGAATTCTCCCCTCCCCCGGGGGAGGGGGGAAATCGGAAATGCCGACAGGCGCCTTGCCATGGGAGTTTGGGCACCCCAAGTCCCATGGCACAGCGCCTGGGCGAGGCGAGGCTGTTCCGAATTCCCCCCTGCCTTGACGCTATACCTGTTTGGTAGAAGAGGCTACCACTGGCACGCTTTTTTGCACGCGGCGAGCACCTCTTCTCAGGGTTTTTTTTAGCGTTGTTTGATCAACGTATCGAACAACGCGAAAAACCGAACAACGTCATGACTTGTGGAACCATGTCATAACGTTGTTTGGGGTATTAAACGGGAGCTTAAACGTGCTAAGAGACGCCGAGAGCGCCGCTGGGTGAAGACTCGGAGTGAGTCTGACCGAACACTGGTTAGAGCTGCCATTAAGGACTACCTAGTGGCGATGAGGGTGGTGAAGCGTCAATACTTCACCACCCTTATTGCCTCCGCAGATAATCGCCCAGCGGCCTTGTTCCGGGTGACCAGGTCCCTCCTCGGTAGAGGGGGGCCGGGCCCTGGGTGGCAGGGATCGGCTGAGGACTTTGCTGATTATCTGGCGGAGAAAATCGCTCAGATCCGCTCGAAGTTGAATCCCGGCGTGGATCCTACAGAGCTGGGGTTGACCATAGCACAGTCTAGCCATGTTACCTGGTATCGGTTCGATCCTGTTGGCCCTGAGGAAGTGGACAGGCTTCTTGTATCTGTTCGCGCCACGGTCTGTGCACTGGACCCATGCCCTGCCTGGTTAATAAAAGCTTCCAAGTCTGTGGCAGGTGGCTGGGTCGAGGCGATTATCAATGCTTCACTAAAAGAGGGGCATTTTCCCGCACCTTTTAAACATGCTTTGGTGCTCCCCCTCTTAAAAAAACCATCCCTCGACCCCACGATAATTTCCAACTACCGTCCAGTGTCCAACCTACCTTTTTTAGGTAAGGTTCTGGAAAAGGCTGTGGCGCAGCAGTTGCAGGGAGTCCTGGATGAAGCGGATTATCTGGACCCGTTTCAGTCTGGATTCAGGCCCGGATATGGTACCGAAACTGCACTAGTCGCTCTGGTGGATGATCTCTGGAGAGAGCGGGACGGAGGGGAACCGTCTGTCCTTGCTCTTCTCGATCTCTCAGCGGCTTTTGATACAGTCGATCATGGCATCCTTCTGGGTAGGCTCCAGGGTCTGGGGATCCAGGGCACAGTGCTGTCCTGGTTTGCCTCATTCCTGAGGGGCAGGACCCAGTCGGTGTGCCTGGAGAAGGAGAAGTCCAGCCCTAGGCCCCTGCAATATGGGGTGCCTCAGGGCTCGGTACTTTCTCCTCTCCTATTCAACATCTATATGAACCCGCTGGGTGAGATCATCCGTTCCCACGGGGTAAGGTATCAGTATGCAGATGATACCCAGTTATACATCTCCGCCCGTGGGGACCCAAGCGGTGCGGTGGAAGTCCTTTCCAGGTGTCTGGAGGCTGTTAAGGTCTGGATGGGGGACAACGGGCTACAGCTGAATCCCGGCAAGACTGAGTGGCTGTGGGTAAGGGGTCCTGTGTTAACACAGGAGTTGCCACCTTTGGTTCTGGATGGGGCAGTCCTGCCCCAAACAGACCCGGTGCGTAATCTGGGGGTCCTCCTGGACTTACGGCTACTGTTCGAAGAGCAGGTGGCAGCCGTGGCCAGGAGGGCTTTTGCACAACTTCGTGTAATACGCCAGTTACGCCCACTCCTAGACCGGGATGCCCTGCTTATGGTCACACATGCGTTGGTCACCTCCAGACTTGATTATTGTAATGCGCTCTACATGGGGCTGCCCCTGATGACCATCAGGAGACTCCAGCTGGTCCAGAATGCGGCGGCCCGGGTAGTGGTGGGGTGTGGGCGTTATGCTCGTGCTTCGCCGCTGCTCCGGGAGCTGCATTGGTTGCCAGTATGTCTCCGGGTGCAATTCAAGGTGCTGGTTATTACCTTTAAAGCCCTATATGGTAGTGGGCCAGGATACCTAAGAGACCGCGTCACCCCAAGAACATCTGTCCGGCCCACCAGGGCGGATCGGAGAGGCTCCCTTGCTGTCCCTTCGGCGAGAGAGGCGCACCTCGTCAGTACTAGGAGGAGAGCCTTCTCCGTATCCGCCCCGACCCTCTGGAACCTCCTGCCCACCGAACTGCGCCTTCAGACAGAGCTCTTACCCTTCCGGAAGGGCGTGAAAACCTGGCTGGCAGGTCAGGTTTGGGGACCCGGGAACGTGGGTTCCCATACCAAGTGGCTTATATAAGGACTGCCTTCCTGAGTTGGATTGGGGGAATACTGGGGTGTAGTTTCTGTTTTGTTTTTAAATTTCTGATGATTTTTAATTTTGACGTTTTTAGATTGAGTGTTTAGGGTTTGTTTGCTTTTATAGGATGCAAGCCGCTCAGAGTCGGGTCCTCCTGATTGGGGCGGGGTATCAAATTTTAATAAATAATAATAAATAAAATAAATAAATATTACTGTACCTCGGATAACGTTTACCTCGGATAACGCTAAAATCGCATGGCGTTAAGTAATCTGTGGAGGAGAATTGGATCGAATAACGTTAAAGTCCTATGAGATGGATCGGATAACAACCGCTAAAGCCTATGCGGTTACAGTGTATCTCTATGGAGCTTTAATGTTATCCGATCCATCCCATAGAATTTTAACATGCATCGGATAACACTAAAAATCGGATAACACCAAGACTTGTGGAACCAAGTCTTAGCGTTATCCAAGGTATTACTGTACCACTGTAGATAAATAGGGCTCACTTCGATGGGAAGGTAAACAACGTTCTATGCATTCCAGTGTCTAGGTATGCCTGCCACATGTCCACGGAAACATCTGCAAATGCAGACAGCCCTGGCTCTTTGACTATAAACAGAGATGAGGACTGAACCCTACAGTCAGATATGACTGGTTTTCAAGCAAGGGTGACCTTTCCCTTTACTAATTTGCTACCAGCCAATTTATTTTCTTAGCAGCACAACTGACGTGGCCTCCAACCTCTGAAAATCAAAAGGAGCCCTTTCTACACTAGCAAACTGCTGCACAATGAGTGTTCACGCCGAGCCTATATGATAAAGCCTAAATGGAATGTTTTATTTGCTACAGATCCAGGAAGGAGAATTTGAGGACTTAACATTCTGACTTGCCGTAACGCTAATGGAGCACTTGATGTGTGTGTTTCTAGGCCCTGGATTCCATCCTCAACAACTCCAGATAAAAAGACCCCAGGCTGAGCAAGACAGCTCCTTGAGCTGTTGGAAAGCTGATGCCAGAGACGAAGAAAACAGAATCTCACAGCCCAGGACAAAACAATGATGACATGAAATCACAGCCGGGATTTGGAGAAATTCAATGGCACGAGAAAGGAGAGCTTTCCACATTCCTGTTGACAAACTTTCTAGAAGAAATCTAAAAGCCAAAAGAAAGCATATCTTTCTTCCCAGTGATTGCCTACCTCCCTTTCCTTTATATTTCCATGCTATTCTGAATTGCAGTTTCGAAGTTTCCCGGGGCAAAGACCTGATGTTTTGTACCATAAAAGACACCATGCCCATTGGTGAGATGTATATAAAGAAGACATGTTTGCCATTTGCACAGCATAGAACAAGAGTGGCAAAAACTTTTGTGCCCTGGTGTAGAAGGTAGCTTCACAGTTGGCTGGGACATGCAGCCAAAATACATAAGGCTAAATTGTCTATTGTGTTTTTTGGGGGGTCTAGGTCACATCTCTGTTCCTGCAGGGTGCCCAGATCTACTGGCAGTGCCTGGGTTGTGCCCAGTGGTGTCGGATTTGGAAGGGGGCATGTTGGTAAGATCTGGCATTCAGGCAGTAGAAGGGCAGTGAACTTATCAATAGCTCCAGGTCTGTGACGTTGGCTACCACCACTGTTGGTTAAAGGGAATGTGGGTGTCTGGTGGTGGGTTGGTGACATACGGTGCATTCTTTTCTGAGCGTGAAATCTGATTAAAAGTTAAGAGGGAAGGAGAAAAGGAAGGAAGGAAGAAAAGCACAGAAAGAATGTCTCATATTTGTAAAACTCAAATACACCTAACCGCAAGGAACAGTTGATTGGCAGGCAGGAGCAAAATATTCTTAAACAGAAAATCATGCTGAAAGACTCGGCCCCTCAGCATGTATCTATGTAGCATGTATTCTTCCCATTTTCTTTGCAGTTATGCTCAAGATGGAAACCAGGGGCTCTTAGCAGCAGACCTCAAAAATAATTAAGAAATAGGGAATACATCTGAAGATGCCATTGGTTTTATTACGTACTGTCAGGTCGGAAATGACTTATCAAGACCATTATAGGTTGTCCAAGGGTGACATTGAAAAAATGTTTTTACCATTTCTGCTCACCCAGTGAGCTTCCTCTATGGCTGCATGGGATTTGAACCCAGGACTATTGAGTTCTAGTCAAACACTCTATCCACTATACAAGGCTTTATCAACCTTGGGCCCCCAGGTGTTCTTGAATTTAATTCCCAGAAGTCCTGATCAGCAGGTGTACTGACACGGGGCTTCTGGTAATTGAAGCCCAAGAAGACCTGGAGGCCCAAGGTCAGTGATGGCGAACCTTTTAGAGACTGAGTGCCCAAACTGCAACCCAGAAGCCACTTATTTATCACAAAGCGCCACCACAGCAACAGGAGAGGAAGGAAATGCTCCCATTGGGTTACTGGGCAGAGGGGTGGGATGATCTCTGTGCTGGGGGGAGGGAGGAAGTGTTTCCATTGGGCTGCTGGGCAAAGGGGCGGGATGAACTGTGTGCTGGGGGAGGGAGGAAGTGCTCCCATTGGGCTGCTGGGCAGAGGGGCTGGGCAAACTCTGTGCTGGGGTGACTGCACAGGTGCCCACAGAGGGGGCTCCAAGTGCCACCTCTGGCACGTGTACCATAGGTTCGCCACCTCTGCCCTAGGTTGAGAAACACTGCGCTACATCATATTGGATATTCTTGATTGTAACTAGCTTACACCAAAGTTCTAATTCAAAATGGGACAAGGCCCTAGCTAGATTACAATGGGGGAGAATGGTGCCCACCGTGATGAATGCTAAAGAAATGAGTAATGCTTATATAGCTACCCAGCACATAGGAAAGATGCATTAATTATAAGTTGTAGAGGAACTCAAGTGGGTCCACAGCTAGTATGATCACAACTTCAGTAGAAGCTACATGGACCAACTGGTGGCAAACAATAAGAATATAATACTTTCAGAACTTCAGAGCTGGAAGGAACCTTATGGATCATCAAGTCCAGGACCCATCAAGAAGGCAAAGTAGGGAAGCAAACTTCCAACCTCTGCCTCCACAGCCAGATACCCAAACCACTCAGCTACCCAGCAGTTCCAAGCAAGTTGATTTTGGATTCTTCCCATCCTTTAACTCTGGAGGAAAAGTTGCAGGCCAAGGCTCAGGTTACCCCTGAGCCATGTTGCAAATCTGGAACTGATTTGCTCCAACACCCAATTCCTAGCTCCACACATGGTCTTGGTTTTATCTGTAAGATGTTTTGTTTCCTTAACCCAGGCTATTTCGCCAAAAATAAATTGCCAAAGTGATTTTGTTAAATAAAGGCCAATTTTACTAATGACACATTGAAAGATGATAATTTTTATTTTATTTTAAAAGTGATCTGTATGTTCCACTGGCATAAAAAACATTATTACTTGCTTCACTGTGAGGTCAGGCTGGCCAGAAGGAGCAGCTGTTTGGGCAAAGTTCCCTCTCTAAATATATTTTCTATCTCATGTACCTATTCAGTTGCGGAAGGACAGACTGACAGCCAAGAAATGGAAGATGAGAATGTGTTGGCAGTTGAACATTGCCCAGAAAATGCTTTTGTTGTCTAAATGAGAACAAGTCTACTCAACACTCAAACATTCCCACTGCTTCAGCTCTACACAAATATTTTTCTTACTAATGCCAACTTCAACTGCTTTGTTGGTTTTATGGTTGGTAGTAGCCTTGTTAAATAAACTGCTGAATAGTAAGTCAGAACTTATCCCATTGATTCAATGGGTCTACTTAGCTGGAAATACCAATTAGATTCAGACCATATGCAGTATGGTGAATACTGTATAACCTATGTACTTTCCTGCTTCTTTTGTCTCCAATTTTATTTGCCATTTAATTGGAAACAAAATATTTCTGTGAATTTGAACAACTGGTTTAAAATAATGATTTAATTAATTTAATGGTTTGAAAAGTAAGTAATATGCCTACTGTGAGCCTATCAAGGAATTCCCAACCAGACCTAAGCAATGGTAACAGCCTTATTCTGTAGTTACACAATCAAGTCTTGTCAACAGAGCTGGTCTAACACTGTTCACTAGATGTGAGATTTTTGTTTATTTTGGATTGCAACTCCCATAATTTGCCAGGAATTTCCCCAGGCAGAATCTTGGGAGATGTAGCCCAACAACAATAATTCACACAGGCTTACATCACCATTATATTGATTTTGCAAGAATAAAGTAATTGCTCCTAGTAGCCCCTAAGACTAGCAAAGGGAACGTGGAAGGGGTATTTGTTTGAGAGACACCTTCTATGAAACCTAACAAGTCACCTTTGACTTATGATGACTTTATGAACAAGTCACCTCCAGGTTTTCCAAAGTAACTGCCTTGCTTAGCTTGTATAATCTCAAGTCTGTGGCTTCCTCTATAGAAGGGATGGCCAACCTTTTTATACCCTGGGCCTGACCATGCCCCCTGGATAACTGAACAGGCCCAACCATGCCCCCCAGAAACAGAAGCATTTACGACTGTCATAAATGCACCCACTTCCACATTTATGACAGCTGCAGGTGCATTTACACATGCACAAGCATGTTTTATGGCTGACATAAATGTGTCCGCTTCCACTTATGGGTGTGGTGGCAGTGGTAGGCCAGATGGAATGGTGCTATGGGCCAGCTCATGGGCCATAGGTTGGGAACTCCTGCTCTATACAGTCAATCCATCCACAATTGTTATTCTTCTTTTCCTGCTGCCTTCTACCTTTCCTAGAATTGGTGTCTTCTCCAGCAAGTCTTCTCCAGCCAGATAGCTTCAGCTTTATTATTATTTTTCATGAAGATTTATAAAAATCCAGTTATTCTTCTATTAATAATGCAGTTGACAAAGCCAACATTTATTCAAAAGTTTTACATCAGAGACTGGAGTTGCCACCCAGAGGGATACTACCTAACAAGGATGAGTGTAGAGAGAGCTCCATCTTAATGGGGGTTTAATTACTTTTTGCAATCTGCCTTCAGGTTTCTTTCTGGAGTTGAATATAGAACAGAAATCAATAATACATGCAAAGCCAGTTGAGAATGAGGATGATGCTTCCTGCAATACATAATGGTGCCATAAATCCTGGACCTGGTCAGGGAATCATACTGTTAATTAGATATTTGGTTAGACCAGGAGTTCTCAACTTTTTAAGCCGGGGGGGGGGGGTCATGCTCCCTCAGACAGCTTCGGGCCAGATGGCCATTTTGCCCTTTCTCCACCACATGGCACTTCCTGCTATGGTGGAGGCAGTAGGAACCATATGAAATGGGGCTGTGCGCTGCATCAGGCCATGGGCCACAGGTTGAGAATCCCTGGATTAGAGGAAGAGGTAAAAAAATAAGTCAAATGAGAGGGAGAGTGCATACATTCATGGGCAAAAAATGGAGGACACGTAAATGAGAAGAAGATTACTCTTCTTTTTAAAGGTAAAGGTCAACTCTAGGGTATGGTGCTCATCTCCGTTTACAGCCAAAAAGCCAGCTCTGTCTGAATCTGTAGATGTATCCATGGTTATGTGGTGGGCATGACTAGACACCTGAGTGCACAGAACATTGTTACCTTTCCACCAAAGTGGGGCCTATTTATCTACTTGCAATTTTTTGCTTTCAAACTGCTAGGTTGGCAGGAGCTGGGACAGAGACAGGAGCTCACTCCGTCATGCAGCACTCAGGTCTCCAACTGATGTCCTGCCAACCTCCTAATTCAGTGTCTTAAACACTAAACTACCACAGTCCCTACTCTTCTTTTTAAGCACAATAACAATTATGAAAAGTCAAAAAGAGAAAATGAGGACACACAAAATGTTTGCCAACAAAGAAATAATTTCCCCATAGCCTCCTATCTGGCTCCTGCCAGTAGAAGTTAAACAAAATATTGTTTAATACTATTATTGAATTATTCATATGATGTAAACGTTACTTAGAACATGGTTTGCCCAGCCAAGTTACATAAAACAGGGATTCACTTCTGTAAGCAGCTTGTGGCAAACACAGAACATCAAAAAAGAAGAACGATACAAGTTGAAAATTGAATAGGAAATAGCCCAAAATAATAATAAAAGCCAACACAATCACTCAGCAGGAAAACTAAAAGGGAGAGATTATTGGCCATCATTAGTACACTGTTGAGTCAAATTGGGTGTTCATTGCCATAGGATTTATACTCTTTGGAACATACATAATATAAACCAGTTGTTGAGAAATTGTAACACTTCATAGAAACCAGTGTTCTTTTATGACCTCCAAATAGACACTAAAATAGAGAAACTTTTTAACATACTGCAGCATCTTGAGATCTAAATCTTTCTTTCACTACACTAGGAAAAGTGACCCCGTGTTTAAATTCATGCACAATTGACTCAGCTGCAAAACGTTGTTTCTAAAAGATTGCACCATATTTAGAAATGTTTAATACCTGTACTTTGTATGAAAGACAGCTGCAGAAATTATACCGCTACATATAGGTTTCATTTACATCCATTACAGTTACATGCACTGGTGAAAGTTATGATATTTAATGTTCTTTCCTTTGTTTAGTCTCATGCGAATAGGGAGATTGTGATCTACAAACTATTGAATATGTCATATTAGTACTTGAACTGTTTGTGATATACCAGCATCGAGACTAGGCCGTAGTTGAAACGGCAGGACTTGAAAATGGCTCTAAATGACAACAAGCTTCTGAATGACAGTAGCAGCTCCTAGTTCCAGTAGACACTACATATAAGAAAGATCCTTCCAAGTTTCAGCACCATCTGCTGATTGCAACTAACATATGGATGGAAAATCTCTCATTTTCCACACTTCTACCTGCAAATCCTTCCTCACTCAAACCCAATCTATAAAATCTACTCTTCTGTTCTAATGTTGCAAGCCACTTTGGGTCAGAGAAAAGTGGGATATAAATAAAACACAACAAAATAGGGTAAAATAAAATTTCTGCAAATCCATAACTTCCTAGTTCCAGAGCATGCTCAAATAAAACAAGTGCACCAAATGGACAACTTACAAAGAAGAGATATACCCAATATGGCTTTTACTGCATCTAACAGCCATTTCTGCCACCGCTTCTCTTTCTGCTACTACATCTCTAAGAAAGGAAAAGAAGTTAAAAAGAAAGGTGGGCTCACAATGTTCCAAGTTACAAATTCTGTAACTGAATCACATCAAGACAACCCAGGGAAACAACACAAATTCATTTCCTCTCCTCCAGTTTTCAAAGTAAGAGAGGAGAGCGAACCAGTGCATACACAGAGACAACAACAAAATATATATATATAAAAATTGAATGCACGAATGTATAATCCCAAAGGAATAAACTGCCTCTTGCTAGACAAGCTGAAAGCTGATTAAAATATTTCTCATCCTTTGGGTATGCAACAGCTTTTGATGATGGAGAGTGTATTAATATTCAGGCGAGCCGCTTGTCAACACTTCAGACAGGTCCCAGGAAGGAATCTGAAATTGACCAGGTTTTCTCACTGTGCCAGAAATCTTTATGAGACACAGAGCAGGACCCTTGCACTGGGAAGAGGCAGAGATTAGACTTGCCTTCTAGACCTTTTTATAAAGTACCAAATGACAACCACAGAGAAAGAGAGAGATTGTCGTCCCCCGTCCCCCCACTTCTTTGGACTTTTTGCTTTGGTGTATGCCAAGGTTTAACAAACGTTTTTTAGAGGTGTTAAAAGAAAAAGGAGGGAAAGAACCCACATCAAGTCATCTGGATTTTGGCCGACATCAATGATGCTGTTATGGCCTATTCGATTTAAGCCTGAGCTGCTCGCAGACACGCCGACTCGAGAGTTTGTATCAGAGAGAGAAATCGCTAACAATAATTGCTTGAAGAAGCTGGACTGAGATGCCAAGCCATGGCATCTTTTTCGTTCACCTGTTTCCTTGGTGCGAGACAGGTAAACAACCTCAGTATTGGAGAGACTTTCAGACAATCAGAGGAAAGGATCAAGACTTTCATGTCTTCTTCCCACCCCCTTCCCCAACAATTTCAAAATAGTAAGGGGGGGGGACAGAAAAACCCCCTAAAATCCACATGTAGACCTTTATCGTTGTTCAGTCGCACAGTCAAGCTGGAACCTTCGTGACCCAATGGATCACAACATACCAGAATCATCTGTTACCTGCCATCTTGCAGAGTCTGCCCATTGTGTCAACAATGCTTTCTAGCCATCTCATCTTTTGCTGCTCCCTTCTTCTTTTGCCTTCAATCTTTCCTAGCGTCAGGGCCTTCTCCAGTGACTCCTCTTTTCTCATTTGGTGGCCAAAGTAGTTCAGCTTCAGCATCTGTCCTTTGAAGGAGCTTTCAAAGCTGATTTCCTTTAGGATTGATTCATCTGATCTCCTTACAGTCCAGAGGACTCTCAAGAGTCTTCTCCAGCACCACAGTTCAAAGGCATCTATTCTTCTGTGTTCAGCTTTCCTTATGGTCCATCTCTCACAGCCATACAACACTACTGGGAAGACCATCACTTTAACTATGCAGATCATTGTTGGCAGGATGTTATCTCTCTACTTTTTATTATGCTGCCTAGGTTTGCCATATTTTGCCTCACAAGAAGTAAGTGTCTTTTTTTTATGACTGTAGTCACCATCTGTAGTGATCTTAGATCCCAAGAAGGTAAAGTCTGTGACTGCTTCCATTTCTATTTGCCATGGAGCGATGGAGGTCCCTGAATAGGCCAAGGGTCAGAGTGCCTAAATGTAAGACCAAGGTGCTAAAGTGGGGGCTTCTGGTGGACAAGAACACACTGTGTGAATGTGGAGAGATACAGAATGCAGCTCATTTCCTGGTCTGACAATTACTATCAGAAACATGTGCCAACGAAGATGTAATTATGGCCAATGACAAAGCCAAGAGAGTGGCTTCATTTTGGCAGTCCAAAGTTTAGTCTGGACATGAAAGAAGAAGAACCTGGAGATTTTAGTTTATTTTCATCCTGAAAGCTCAACACTTCTCTCAGAAAGCTTTACATCCTTTGGAAGTCTGCGTTCGCCCTATTGTAGAGCCTTGATTTTTTTAACACTGCGATCTGGCTCGCTCCACTATCGATTCTAACCCAAGAAAGAAGCAACGTCCTACAACAAAATAGATCTCTATTAGTTCACATAAGGGTTAAAAGGGAGGGAAAAAAGGAAGAAAGACTGCAGAGGGTGTGCGTGTGTGGAGAAAGTGCTATCCACTGGTATGTTCTGATATTTCTGTAGATATTGTCACTCGATGTATCCTCGGTAGAATTCTATTCAACACCTCTGTCTTTAAGTACAAAGCTGTAGGCTGTACCAGCTTTAGGAAACATAAGTACCCTTTTTTAACTGCACAGTATCTCTGTGTGAAATTCTCTAAAGGGGTTTAAGTATTTACCCTGAACACTATCAGACAGTTTCTTAAAAAAAATTCCTTATCCTATTGCAAAAGGGGAGAGAGAGAGAGAGGAAAGGATGGAAGAGAAGGGGGGAAAGACTTCAAAGAGAATTATAAACACAGCCCTTTGTGCTTTGAGCCTCATTTTGTTTTGGAAGCTCAGCTTTGAATTTAGTCAGAATGGTAAATATATCTATATGAGAGAGATGTGGCAGCCAACTATTTCTCTCTCTCTCTCTCTCTTTTTTTTTTTAGGAGAAGAAATGATTGTGCTGAATTTGCCTCCACATTTATGGAGATTGACTATGTCACATGCTTCAGTCTTTAAAACATATTTAATAGGAAGTAAAGCCTCAACGAAACCAGCGGGATTCACCTCTGTATATAGTTTCAAGCCCAGGCCGCCAGAGATGAAAGACAGAGAATAAAATGTATCTTGAGTTAAACTTTTTTTCTTTAATGGAGACTGGTTTTTTTAAGAATAGAGGCTCATTTTTAAAAGATTACTCACCAACCTGCATGCATATACTTTTAATCTATAATTTAGATTTTTTATATATATAAAAATAATTCTACTGAGCAAAAACTTCAGAATTCAGAAATTGGAAAGACTTTTTTTTTTTTAAAAATGTGAACTTTTAAAATCTTATTGTGCCGTTTCCAATTCCAAATATTGACTCTCCTCATGGAGATCAGCCATGAAGATTGGCCTGGGAACAATATAATTCAGTGGCCTTCCATTTGCCTTCTGCATCACAGCTTGACACCCATACCACTGATCCAGTTCCACGAGTCACTTTTTGATCCTAAGCCCTTTTGGCACGCAAAGTTCTCTTTGGGGTCTACTCTATTACTCTTTGCAAAGTGCAACTTATTTTTGTGTAAAACAACCACAAAACACTCTTTGAATTATGTACAAGAGAATGGCCCTCAGCATCCTCTGAATGGACATGAGCCTCAGGTCCACCGGTTCAGATCCAGGAAGAGCTTTATGGCAAGAACAAACACACTTGAGGGTACATAAGAGCAAAACCAAATTAGAAAATGGAGGAAGGAGCTCAATGGACAAGGAACAACATTAAAGGAGGATATGGCTGAGGAACCCAACCTCCCCAATGTCACTAGAAGGACCCTGAATAGGCTGAGGGTTGGAGTCCCTAAATGCAAGACCAACATGCTCAAGTGAGAGCTGTTGGCAGACAACAACACACTTTGTGAATGTGGAGAGATACAGAATCAATCTCATTTACCGGTTTGTCAATTACTACCGGAAACATGTACTGATGAGAATTTCAGTTTGGCCAATGACAAAGCCAAGAAAGTAGCTTCGTTTTGGTAGCCCAGGGTTTGATCGGGACACGAAATAAGAAGAAATCCAAATATTAAACTGATTTGACCACAAGAACTCCATAGCAAGCAAAGCCAAAATCTAGGCCAAATGGTGAGGGACTCGGGGTTTTTAAAAAATGACTTCTTCCATACTCTTCCTTCCTTCCAAAAGCAGTTAAGCAAACTAGACCAGATGAAGTACCTTTTTGGAAAATAGTCTAGCCTTGACATAGGGAAGCTGACCATTTTCCAGGTTATTGTTGAAAACAAGAATGCCTTCTTTCTTTACACCATCTTTGTTTTCAACAATCAGGAGTTTTCTCTACCATGTCAGTTTCTTTGATGGGGACCAACCTCAGTGTCAACCATACCTTCAAAATTGGGGCTTAGCAGATTTCACCGCTCATGTGATTGAAGTGGGTTTTTAAAAAACGGACTCCAAACCATTGCCTGCTCCAGTGGGTAATTTCCAGGTAGCCATTAACATGTCTTAAAATTCACATCTGATTTCACTCTCTGACAATATGAAGCCAAATTATAGTATTAAAAAGGAAGGCCTTAATCACAAAACTTGCTTTCTGATGGATGCACTATTTTATGGCAAGGAACACTTTCATCTCCTTAAAACGTTTCATTTGGTTAAACCCTTATTTAGCTTGTAAAAGCCACCATTGCTCTACCAAATTTGTCGACAAATGAGTTGGGATCAACTGGCGCTTAGCCATAATGAAAATTTGTTGACATTTTGAGATACCGCAAAGGGGGGAAAATGTAGCATTTTATCAACAATTATTTCTGGACCGAAGTGTATTAAGAAAATTGAGGGCTAGGCATTCTGAACGCACAATTCTGCTAAATTATTAAAATTAGTATAAACAATCTACATTCTGTTAAATTATTAAATGAACTATTCAATGACAGAAGGAGACATTTCACATCATATAATGTGATATATGATGCGGATACTATAGGACTGTGGTGGCTCAAGTGGTTAAGACACTGAACTTGGGGAGGTTTTATAAATACTTTTAGATAGTTTTACAGTCTTTAGTTTTAATTAGTACTGGGTATAGGTTTTAACTGACATTGTGAGCCACCCTGGAAGGTCAGAGTTTGATTCCTGGGTACTGCACGATGGAGTGAGCTCCCACTTCTGTCCCAGCTCCTGCCAAACTAGCAGTTCAAAAGCAAGAAATTGCAAGTAGATAAATATGGACCACTTTGGTGGGAAGGTAAACAGCGTTCCATGCACTCCAGTGTTGAGGCATGCCTGCCACATGTCCACGGAAATGTCTGTAAATGCAGACAGTGCTGGCTCTTTGGCTGTAAACAGAGATGAGCACTGAACCCTAGAGTCGGATATGACTGGCTTTCAGGAAAAGGTGACCTTTACCTTTACCTAAAATGATATGCTTTTTCTAAAAAGATATATGATGGCATGTGTTTCAAAAATTATTTAGAAATGGGCCATTCATTGGTATTTTTGTAAATGTTTTGTGTATCATTTACTTTGCAAATAAAACACATTTTAGTGTCAGTCATTTTAATGTGCATCCATGCCATCAAATCAAGCAAGCAAGCAAGCATTCAGGTTCTTCTTGGTCATTCACCTTCCTTTGCTTTAAAAAAATCTTTCCTCTTTCTCCCATCTTCCTCGCAAGTTAAACATTTTTATAGGTAAAATAAATGTCAATTTTGCAAGGTTTTGCATGAGACTAGACCCTGGGAGACAAATTGTCTCTGCGCTGAATCTCAGAACAGCTTCAAGTCAGGTTCTTTGGCATCACATGAGATTTCAGCCTTTCAGAATATATTCTACCCAGAAAGCAAAGCTTTTTGCAGCCCCTTTCAAATGGTAACTCTGCCTTTGAATTCGCCCAGAACTTTATCTTGATGGAAAGCCCGATAATGGGCTAATCTTGGGTGACTAAAATTAAAAAAAAAATACAAATATTTGAATTGCTTTCATATTTTTAAAGGGGTTGGGTGAAAGGAGATGGGGAGAGCGAAGACACCAGAAGTTTACACACTGCTTGGCTTTAACTGTTCATAAATTCACGAAGAAATAATGTTGGGGGAAAGGGGGAGAAAGAGAGAGAATGTGGTTTTATCAGAATGTCATTCAAATGAAAAGGTTTAACATTTACATCACAAGAGTGAGTTGTGAGCGGAAACTATCCTTAGGGAAAGAAATGCCAAGAATAAACATTACAGACTTTTTAAATGTTTTTTTTAATCTTACACACTTACTGTAATGTGCCAATAAAAATGTTTTGGTTTCAGGTTTTTGTGTTTTGCTTTTAAAGGAAAACATCTGTAAAGCGTAGAGGCAGTAAAGGTAATGTGTTTGGGAATGTTGTATTAGGACTGCTGAAAATAACCTAGGTGAGTTACGAGAAGCACCATCTAATAGTTTCCTGTTTTAATAGATAAGTGAAGAATATCATAAGGAAAACTCAATCGGCCATTAGAAAGAGGCACATCTATGCAAATTCAGAGCTTGTCAAAATCCCCCCTCTCCACCCTGCTTCAAACAAGAGAGAAAATTAGCCACGTTTTTAATGGCTTTGCTCTTTTATAAAGGTAAAGTAAATGCTCATGAGAACAGGTGGGGGTTGGATAGGCTAACTTGCATTTATTAATACAGAAAATTATACATATGAATTATTACCAATATAAATTGTAAAATTATAATTATAAAAAGGATAATTTAAACAAATACATTGTTTGTACGTGGGAGGAAAATTTATCTATTTGTGTTGTTGTTGTTGTTGTTGTTGTTGTTTAATTCACCTAATTCCAAAGGAACCAGATCTGTTTCCAGCACATGAGATTTTTTAAATGTTCAACTGCTGTTGAATTTATTAGCCTACAATTGATTTCCTGTAATTATGGAATCCTTGAGATGGTGGTTAACTTGGAAGAAACACGGGTGAATTTTTCATACTTAAACATGCAAAAGGTTTATTTACCACTACCCCACCTGAAAGATAACCTCAATGCAGTAGCTCAAGACCACCCCCTGCTGGGCACAAGTGATTTGTCTAACAAGATTTGGGATTCAGAAGAGGTTTTTTGTTGTTCAGTCGCACAGTCGATTCTGACCCTTTGCGACCCCATGGACCACTGTCCGCCAGGCACTTCTGTCTTCCACCATCCTCTTCAACTCGCTCCGCTCTAGTCCCATTGTGTCTACAATACCCTTTTCCTTTTGCCCTCCACCTTTCCCAGCATCAAGGCTTTCTCAAGTGAATCCTATACCTCGGAAGAGGTATAGAAAGGGATATTAGAGATACACGGGGGTGGCTGGGAAGGGCGGAGCATGACCCTGAATCCCAGATATAATTAGCATTCAAATTTACCCAATGGACTCAACAAAACATCAGCAAAGAATGCTCTTCTCTGTCTGCTTCAATGGGACAAATGAATAGTGATCAATGCGTTAGAAGACATAAACATCAACGTTCCCTAAGATTTTAAATTAGAAGCAGAAAAGAGCTTCCAAACTCACTAGTAAATATTGTCCCAGGTCCCGTTGAAAGAAGATATGTTTGAAAGCACCATACGTCTAATTAGAGAAACATGGAAACATCATACCAATGGCAGACGACTCAACTGAGAATCCTCTGGGTATGCAAGGATCCCCCCACCCCTGCTCCGTGTTTGCAAGGCACAGCAAAGTTAAAGTAACAACCCAACATCTGTGCTTTTCTTCTTCTTAAGCACCACAGTTACAAAGAGGGAGACCATAACAGCAGATCTAATGTAGATACAACTTACTCCAAATGCTTGTGTGTGTTGTAGAGGGGAAGGAAGCCATATGGATCAGCATTTCCCAAATTCCAGACAGCTGCAACCCTCTCCTCCCAGTTCTAATTAAACATGTGTGTTTCGTGTTAACACTCAGAATATTGACTATGGTTACGAAAAGCAAGAGTAAAAATTACCAGCCCCCACAGATCAGGAGGTGGGAGTCTCATCTGTTCCTGCAGAAGAAAAGCAAAACAAAACAGAATCCAATAATGCAAATTATAAAGAAGTCTATTTAAACAGGGGGGAATCAATTGAAATGACAGCCTGGGGTTGCTGTCTCATGTATTGTTGATTCATTAAACTGTTTACTTTTCATTCATTGGGTTGTTTGATGACCAGCAGTTCTGGATTATCACTGTCTGTTCATGAGAACCTTGGAAAAATAAGACTGGTTGTTATTTCCTAAATAAATATCCCCTCTACTTTTGGGTTTTAGTTATTTTATACCTGATAGATCACAGGTGTGATCATTATATTTAATGAGATTTCTTTATAATTTGCATGAGTAATTTGGCTCTTGCACATTTTTTTCTGCAGGTCTTCTCTCGGATTAGCTTGTGGGATATTTCCTTCGATGTGTTTCCTTTTGTCATTTTCCTACACAAAGCACACATCGGGTTGTCTCTTCTGATGACAGCAAATGAAAAAGCCAGAGAATGACAAACATGATGGTGTGTGATCTAGGAAGCAACCAAATCCTTCCAGGAACATCTGAAGAAGCTGTGTACGTTTAAACATGATAGCCTGCAAGTACCAGTTGATTTCTCGTGAGACAATACCACAAATTTGTTCTCTGTTGCTTTAGAACCCAGAATCAGAAAAAAAAGGTGGAAATTACAGGGCATTACATGCATTCAAATGATATTACAACAGGAAGCATCAAATGTTGCACTGGGTGATCCAATCAATGCTAAGCCAACAATGACTACATACCATGAGCTCCATTTTTCTCCAAAGTTCTTCCAGAGTTGCCAGGGGTTCATCCCACCAGTCCGTGCATTTTTGGTAACGTTTACCCTGGAACCAAAACTGCCGGAGCCACTCAAACTCAACCTGAAAAAATAAAAACCACAGAAACAGAAATTTCTAAATGGCCAACATTGCAGTGATGTATTTACAAGGTGGCCAGAAATGGAGGATTGAGTTATCATGGTTAACATGAGTTAACATGGTTTGTTTTCATGGACAATCAAACTTTAGAAACTATGCTGTTTAATCTTCAAGCACTGTTCTTCTCTCTTTGAAATAATGTGTTTCTACTCTCTTTCCCTTTTCATTTCAAGTGATCTCCAGTTCTGGTCAACTGGAGCTGTGTATTTATCTTGGTTGCGGCCCTTGCGTTTCTTCTACACACAGGCTCAAATCCCATTTCAATCTTCACCTGCAACTACAAAGAATCTCGCTCTGTTTACCCTTTATATAAACAGTGATGGGCTAAACAAAGAAAAACTTGTAGATGTAGAAACATTGACCAGGAAAGGGGGAATGGGGAATCCCCAAACCTGATTAAGTTCACACCTGAAAGTATTCCCCTTCCCATTCTACCACTTCCTTCCACCACCACCACCCAGGCTAAACAGTACAGATACAAAAATCTGAAAGTGATTTTAGTTGACAGTCACTAAACCGCCATTTGATGTGTGTAACCGCTGTTCGGCAGAAGCTGTTTAAACAAAAAGAGCTACACATACAAAAAGAGTTAAAATAAAATAAAGACAGCTCTGTTGATAAAATATATTGACAGGATTAGTGGACACCAGCTAACTGAGGCAGATCTTAGATGTTTTGAAAGAAAGGTTACACACACAATTTAACTTCTCTTAGCATAGCAGGATTCATAAGGTAATGTTCTCTTGCAGAGTTCAGTTGAAGTTGAATCATCTTCCAGCACAAGTCCTAGATAAGCATGCCTAGGGGCTTTATTGTGCATACATAAAAATGACTGGAAAAACAACAATAGCAGAAACCAAAATTTTGGCACCGAAAACAAAACTAATGGATCATTTTGGCACAGGACGCTGAAAAATCTCACAAAACATGTCTTCCCAACTCCAACAGCAAGGATCTAACAGATGCCAATTAAATAATTAACAACCTGCTACTCTTTTGCAAGATCTAAAATCTACCGCCAGAGTTAGCTGCCTCGCTTATAATCCTTCCGTTCATGGTGGCTTAGTGGCTAAGACGCTGAGCTTGATGCCTGGAAGGTCATCAGGTCAGCAGTTCTAGACCTGAGTGTTGTGTGACGGAGGGAACTCACGTCATCTGTCCTAGTGACTGCCAACCCAGCAGTTCGAAACCAAGAAATCGCAAGTAGATAAATAGGTACTGATTCAGTGGGGAAAGTAAACATTGTTCCATGGACTCTGGTGTCTAGTCATGCCCAACACATGACCACGGACAATATCTTTACCACCCCCAAGAGTCAGACATAACTGGCTTTTGAGCAAGGGAGACCTTTGTCTTTAATCCTTCCATTGGAAATACCGAAACTGCCTCAAATCAGGTCATGCCATCAAAGCAGTGTTGTTAACATTAACAGCAGCAGATCTCCAAGGTTTTGGGCAAGATTCTTTCCTTGCCATATCTGGAGGCTCCCAGTATTCTTTAATCATTTCCCAACCAAATACTAACCAGGCTTCCCCTTTCTTAGCTTCCAAAATCAAACTAGACCAGCATGTATAGGAAGAAATCTTGCCAACGCTTGATCTGAAACTTTCATACATGACAACAGATTCTGGTGTGTGGGTGTGTATGTAGAGGGTTGTGGGGGGGAGGCGAGGGTGATTTGTTCATTAAAAAGGTGTTGGTTAGTTTGTCAGTGATGTTTTTTGTCCTCGCCTTACTATGAGAAATCATTCCTACCAAAGCCAGATCAGGACACAGCAATGTGTTGAATGCTACCCCCTACCCCTCACCCCCCTTGGGTGCATTGTAAATTCACAACAACAGATTGCTCCACACTTCTTTGTCTTGATCTCCCTCTGTTTGCAGCAAAGACTCACCCTGGCGACACGTCAACCTTTCTGCCATTCACCCTTTAAGCTATTATTAACACAGTCAATAAGGTGTTTGGGGGGGGGGGGCGATGGCCGGCAGCTGACATTTGGTGAGCCTGGGGTGGCGGCAGTCCTTCCCTGTCAATTATTTAAAAGCATTTTGGCTTATTAAATGCCACCTAGGTAGGTGATCTATATTTTCCTCTCTTCAATGCCAGCTGCCACCGACTGTGCTGCCATTTCAGCAGGAAGCAATGAACGCGACGTTCACCTCCCCTCAGCTGTATACGCCGAGACTCTTCTCAGCAGTCCATCAGCACAATCCCTTTCTAGCATGTGTTTAAAAGCTCAGGTAGCCGCCGTAGATGATTCAAACTCTTCTTGCGGGTGGGCAGTGCGTAATACACCTGCCACAGCTTTCCCCAACAGTTGGCATTAACGCTTTGCGTCGCCCGTCAAATCCATCCCCCTCCAGAGGAACCACCACCATCAACACCATCAGCGACTCCAGGCCTAAGTTCTGCTCTCCGTTTGTAGGGAATTGCCAGTAATGGTTGGCACTATAAGAAGAAAGTGACACATCCCAGGATCACAGTGTTCCCCAACCTTTGGTTTTTGGACTTTGATTCCCAGAAGCCTAAGTCAACTCCCGAAAGCACTGATCAGCCAATGTACTGACACAGGCTTCTGGGAATTGAAGACCCCCATTGTGGACTGTGCCCCATGTTGGAAAACACTAGTCCGGAGTGTCACCAACATACATGGTGTTGAACTCTGACCCTGTCAGCCAGGACTTGTGAAAGTCCCCCTGCCCCTCACGAACTATACTACTTAGAATTCTCCAGGTAACACAGTTGGGGAATTCAGCAAATTGTAGTCCCAGAAAGTTATATTTAAATGTTATGGGGCACTGAACACAGGAGGGCTAGATGGCCAATTGGGTTCTTGGAAAGGTTCCTTTAGTCAAGTGATGGTGAACCTTGGCACTCCAGGTGTTTTTGGACTTCAATTCCCAGAAGCCCAAGTCAGCACTCCTGCTGATCTGGAAACTGAAGTTCAAGAACACCTGGAGTGCTAAGGTTAGCCATCACTGCTTTAGTCCCTTTGTTGATGAAGAACTTCATTGGTGGATCTCATAACCCTCACACGTTCAAAACTGGATATTCTCATTCTTTCCCTCGTCATTTGCTCTGGTCCTCAGTGGGTCTGTTCTGGAAGGTCTTTTAGCTCCCTGGAAGAGATGAAAAGGAGAGGGTTTTTTTTTTGGGGGGGGGGTAGGAAATAATTTGGTGTGACATTCTGCCATTGGTCATCAAGGTTTGGTCATGGACTGGGGCACAGGAAATTTCAGTTGAACCATGAAAGCCATTGACTGACTTTGTGTTAGAGCAGTACGACAATGGAACCAACTGCTTCGAGAGGTGGTAAGTGTTCCAATACTGGAAGCATCCAAGAGAGAATTGGGCCACCATCTGTAAGATCTACTTTGATCTGGATTTATTTATTTATTTATTTATTATTCGTATTTAATACCCCGCTCCAATCGGGCAAGCCCGACTCTGAGCGGCTTCCTGCATTGAGCAGGGGGTTGGAGTCAATGGACTAATAGCCCCTTCCAACTCAGTTATTCTATGACTCTATGCCTTGGAGTTGCTTCCTCTATTTCAGCCAGACCAATCACACATACTCAGGAGAAAGATTAGCTGGGGAGCAGAAAAGCCATGTAGGCCATTTTGAGCTCTCTGGATGAAAACCATGATGTAATAATCAAATAAATAACTATTGGCCTAACCCATTCATTCAATTTTTTTAAGTAAATGTGGAATCACTTCCAAGTCTTATTCCCTCTGTAGCACCTCTTTGACAGAACTGGTTCTACCTACTCAAAGATATGGGTCCCATCTGTCCCAATCAAAAAACAGAGCTAGAGTCAATCTTCACTTGGAAGCACCAGGAGTCAACACAGGCCAACAGGGTCTTAGGCTCACACCACACACTGTGCCTGAGGTCTGCTGAGATATTAACTCATCTACACACTCTTTCCAGCAGTTTCAGATTAAGACTATTATAGTCACGGCAAATGGACCAAGACGTAGCATTTTAACCACTTCGCTCTTCTACTACTAACAGACCAAAAACAACTGATAACGTGTGTGCCTAATTATTACTGAAACAGGGGGAAAGGAAGGATGAAAGTCCAAAAACAATAATAAAGGAAGTGCTTAGCAATGAACGATGTTGCACTCTTTCAGATCTCCCCAGCTGGTTTGGCAAACGTTGTGTTTTTTTTTTACCTATCCACTAGTCTTCACCCATTAGTGTTTCTTTTTTCCATCCAATAGTCTTGGAGCCCCAATATAGATGCATCTCTGTTGCTGAATCAATCTCCTTCAAGGGCTTGGACCAGCCAACAGGTCAGCATTCATTCGGTAATGTCAAATCACATATTTCAAAGCAAATTACTTATAACCACACAATTGCCCTTTTGCTTGAAAGGGTAAACTGGATTCATTCTTTAACCATCCTGTCTGCTACTAATTCTCATTTTTCTCATTTTAAAATACCACAAAAATCAAAACTCAGCCTGTACTTCAACAAAATTGCTGAAGGAGTTACTAGAAAGGGGTGTGTGTTTCTGTGTGTGTGTGTGTGTGTGTGATGCTTATCACACTCTTTGATGATGTCTATAATGTCAGACAAGAATTTCAAGCAGAGTTTACCAATCTCAGGAAAAGAGGTATGAGACACGCTATGACGTTTGCAACCAAATTCCCTTCCAACAGTTCTTTTCCCTAGGCTGTCCGCTCAACCTTCAATTAAGGGTATATTATTGTGCTCAAGTCAAAGGCTAACAAGTAACAGAATCGAAAATGCAATTTCCAGATGGACTGGCCAATCCTTCCATCTGTCAACAGAAAGATATGGAGAAGGTCTGGGCTATGCTGGATACAGAAAAGAGTTGCAATAAACTTTCTAGAGAACTGTTTACTGCAAGTAAGAGAATGGCCATGATTCTGTAGTTCAAAAATCCTCTTTACATTACAACGCACACACACATTTATCCCTGCACATGCAGCAATATCTCACTGAGTGGTATCTTCAATGCTAACTCAACTGGAAAGCCAAAATTAGGTGGACAAAGCTTTTAGAAAAGAGTAACGGATTATCTTCTCATGTTTGCTTGCTTCACTTCTTCTTCACTTGATTTTTACTTATTTTATTTCAATTCATTTATTTCAGAGTTATTGTTTGTCTTTGGGAACTGCCTGGAGTGCAAAGTAAGTTAAGGACAATGTGGCGCATGAATAAATTGATCAAGAGTTATGTACATAGCCTGGTAGAGCAAGAAAATGAGCTACTGATATCAATGTGGATAAAATTCTTTTCTCTGTTCTTGCTAGCAAAATTTCCTGTACTACAGACATTCTCAAAGGGAAGGGCTGCAAAGTCTCTCAGAGTCAGGATATAAAAATGAGATTTTCTTCAAACACATGCCTAACAGATTAGGAGCATACCAGTTGTATTAGGCCATGAACCTACCAAACGTTGCCCTATAATTAGTACACAAAAGGCATGTGGTCTTTCTTTTCTTCTCTCTCTCTTTTCTAAAGGAAGAATCAAAGACCTGCATTAGCACTGCAGATGTCTAGGCTTCTCATTTACAGCAGCATCTCAGCAAAGGAACAAGGCCTCAACAGCAAAATAAACCACAGTTAAGATGCCCATGTGTGTGACAGAGGGAAGACTTAGGGAGGGAGAGGCTGCCGTCGGATGAAAGTAAACCTATTGCCAAATGGAAAATGAACCTGGAGAACAAGGAGAGAAGGGGGGGCAATCAAAAGGCTATAAATGAAATTCCACTAGGGATACACAAAAGAGATTGTGTATTTTTTGCTTTAAACTAGAATGTGCAGACTGTCCATGAAAACAAATCACAAAAATCATCATCATCATCATCATCATCATCATCATCATCATCATCATCATCATCATCTTCTTCTTCTTCTTCTTCTTCTTCTTCTTCTTCTTCTTCTTCTTCTTCTTCTTCTTCTTCTTCTTCTTCTTCTTCTTCTTCTTCTTCTTCTTCTTCTTCTTCGTGTCATATCTGCTTCCAAACAATGACGATCCTCATGGCTATCAGCTATGAATACTGTCCTGAGAATATAATGCAGTAGCCTTCCATCCTTTTGCATCGTAGTGTGGCAGTACCACTGATCCAGTTCCGTGAGTCACTTTCTGGTCCTGAGCCCTTTTGGCACGCCAAGTCCCCATCAGCCCCAGGCCAGTATTGATGAAGCTGCTGCCCTCATCAAGATGGAGTCAAGTGGGATTTAAGCCACTTGAGGACCATCACCATTCTCTGTGGACTTTGCCACCCAATTATGTTAGCCCCCAGGGTTGTCAGGTTAGTTAACCACCAGCTGATGATCAGCATTGGGTCACTGGCAGTAGGGTGTACTCTATTACCAGAGCAGGATAACTTAGCCAAACTAACTCACCAAAACTAGGACAAGCATAATTGGAAGTGGACTCCAGGAGGACTCAATGGGTAGAAACCTAGATAGCCAAGGTTAGTTGAAGCTCTGAAAATATCTCAGTGTCCAGGAAGATCTTCTAATCTGGATTCCTGACAGAGGATAGATGTATGTACAACCACATATTCCTAGCTGTAGTTCTCAGTTACTCTATTTGAGTAACTGGGACACAGAAGACAATTTAGTTCAGATCTATCATCATAATTGAATTGCAGAGCTGGAAGTGATCCTATGCATCATCGAGTCCTGCCCCTGTCAAGGAGGCACAGTAGGGAAATGAACTCCCAACTTCTGGCACTGTAGCCAGATACCTAACTCATTGAGCTATCCTATTGTGCAGTCTGTTATAAACTATGAGTTACTCTCACCAGCCACATATCAAGATGTTTCTATTGTAGAACTCATCCTGACCTAAGACACCTAGGAGAAATACAAACTCCATTCAAATAACCTGATGCAATTTATGATTCAGAGTGAAATTTCTGCTTACCTCATTATGTATTTCTTCTATCTGTTTTATAGTTCCTACATCTAGCAATTTCAAAGCCAGGTGTCCCAAATCAGCATCAGTGTGCAAGTTCTCAATGGCGGCATTGCATCGGCTCAAAATATATGAAAAAGTTCCCTGGGAGCACTATAACACATGAACAGAGAAAGACAGGTTAACTCAAGAGAAAGTCAAATCAAAGTGCAAAGACAGTGTCAATAATTTAGAGACTTCCAGAACAATCAAATTAAAGGTAAGAACATTTCAGCTTTGATAGATCAGTTGCCATCAGGGCAAAAGGTGGACTCAGTTTTCCATCTTTCCAAGGTTGGTAAAATGAGTACCCAGCATGATTGGGGCAAAATGCTAATTAACTTATGAACCGCCCAGAGTCCACTAAGCGCTATGGGGTGGTATATAAGTGTAATTGCTATTTGAGTGTCAATACAATTTACTAATAGAATTAAGAACTTCTTTATGATTCCAAGATTTTTGATCTTGAAATATGAATATAAAGGAATGAGTGTAAGCCTTATGTCGGGTCTGAGAGTCCCTAGCCTTCCAAATGTTCCTGAACTCTAGTTCCTATTATCCCCTAACAGCCTGGCCCATAATAAACAATGTGGGAAGAAGCAGTTGATCCATATCTGAAGATTCCCCCAGCCTTGTTTGACATGATGGAGCAAACTCCCTGCAGATACAAAGATAACCAAAGATAAGCTAGAACCTTTTAATTCTTCTTTTTCCTCTTTCATGTCCTGATCAAACCCTAGACTGCCAAAATGAAGTCACTTTCTTGGCTTTTTCATTGCCCAAACCCAAGTCCTCATCTGTTCATGTCTTTGGCAGCAATCGGCAGTCCAGCAAATGGGCCAGACTCTGTGTCTCTCCACATTAACACCATGTGTTGTTGTCCACCAGCAGTCCCCTCTTCAGCATGTTAGTCTTGCATTTAGGGACCCCAGCCTACTCAGGGTCCTCCAGGTGGCATAGGAGAGATTGAGATCTTCAGCTATATCCACCTTTAATGTCATTCCTTGCCCAGTGAGCTTCTTCTTCCATCTTCTAATTTGGTTTTGTTCTTGTGTACCCTCAAGAATGTTTGTTCTTGAAATAAAGCTCTTTATGGATCAGAGCCAGCAGACGAAGCTCATATCTGTTCACAGGATGTTGAGGCTCATTGTCTTGCTTAGTTCTCTCAGCATCTGCTGCTACTTCTCTCATGATCTTAGGTGGAGCAATACCAACAAGAGGGTATATTTTCCCAACTGGCTTCATTAACCTTCTAATTGATATGAACAAGATGTATAGCTTTCCACTCTGGTGACAAATCTATGCTGCAATGAAGCTTCAGAAAAGCTGCCAAGAGCTGCTCAGTAACCACAAAAATGCTGCCACTGAAATTTCAAGTCAATAATCTACTTTGACGGCCCAGTTCTAAGACTAGGTGCAGCAACAAAGAAAAGCTTAAAATGGATAGCAACATCTTGAGCTGCTCAAAATGTAAGGAGGCACCAATGTTGACACAACACTGTGTTTACATGGCAGACAGATATGCCAGTACAAGCCTTTCACATTAAGGGATCAGATGGTCTCAATAATTGCAACTGAAGGAGTCAGCTTGTTTTAAGGCTGATCCTCTGTAGGTACTAAATGATCTCTCAGCACTGGATCTCCACCCACATGCTAGGTGGAATAATCCTCATCTACCTAGCATGCTTGCCATTAGGATTACCACCCAGTAATTCTGGCAAAGCAACATACGCCCTATTTATCCAAGCATTTTCAGTTATATCGAGGGGGGTTGTACAATAACAATAATTATGTGCTGTTCTGTCAATTCTGAATTATGGAGACCCTTTTCAGAGTTTTCTAGGGAAAGAATATTCAGAAGTTGTTTACTAATCCCATTTTTGGATGGGTTGGGGAAACACTCTGGGATTATGCAGCTTGCCCCAACTGCTTAGGTGAGTGGTTTAGGTCTCTGGCTGTGGAACTGGAGGTTGGGAGTTCAATTCCCCACTGTACCTCCAGGGAGAAGAGATAGCCTGTGTATCCTTGAGCAAGTTGCAGAGTCCCAAGAACTCCCTCTAGAGCAGGGTTTCTCAACCTTGGTGCCCTAGATGTTCTTGGACAGTGATGGCCAACCTTGGCACTCCAGGTGTTCTTGGACTTCAATTCCCAGAAGCCCAAGTCAGTACTCCTGCTGATCAGGGCTTCTGGGAATTGAAGTCCAAGAACATCTGGAGTGCCAAGTTTGGCCATCACTGTTCTAGGACTTCAATTCCCAGAAGCCCAAATCAGCACATCTGTTGATCAGGGTTTCTGGGAGTTGAAGTCCAAGAACATCTGGGACACCAAGGTTGAGAAACTCCGCCTTAGAGGAAGGGGATGATAGATTGCTTCTGTATATTTCTAGGTTGCCAGAAGTCAGAATTGACTTGACAACACATAATTATTATTTATTCTGTACACTATATGCATTCATATTTGTACGTTTGTACATTCTTTGTCTTATACTTCATGCCCATTTAAATGAAAAACTGCATCATCACATCCATGAAGAACTGCATCATAAAACATAAAATGTTTCGGTTTGGATCCTACTAATTAAAAAACCAAGTGAACAAATTTCTCCCCTTCCTTTACCTGGCACTGTCTTTTAGTAAATTCATTCTAAGATTGGTGGGACTGGAGTAATCCATATATGTAAAAAATAAAAGCCATTCAAAGCCAAACTATTTTACAGATGAAGAAAATATAGGCTGGTCTGGGACCCCCTCCCCTTTCACCAATGATTCTTTATAGAACTTCCTTTTGTACTGAAAGAACAAACAAAACATAAAATAGTCTTTTCTTGGTGTGATGGGGGGGGGGGAGGATATTAGGATATGCATGTATCAAAATTCATTTCAGTTAAATATTTATAAGCACTGCCAGGAGGAAAACCCACCCAAGAATAACCTTGAGAAAGGACCACTTGGTGTGATAATTCTTTGAATTGAGTATTTCCATAGTATATAATTTGAGGTCACAAAGGTTTATATAAACAAAGCATGACCTTCTAAAGATGAAGAGTGTCTTAAAGGGAAGAGTTCATGGCTATGTAAGGAAATTTGCATTCTGATATCCCAATAACACACTGCTAGGTTGCACAGCCACAAAGCCCCATTTTTGTGGTAAAGTACCAAGACTTTACAACTTTTAAGAGACGTTAAGATTATCACCTTAATACCAATATGGCTGCCACATGTCCATGGAAACGTCTGCAGATGCAGAAAGTACTGGCTGACTGTAAACAGAAATGAGCACTGAACCCTAAAGTCAAATACGACTGGCTTTCCAGCAAGGGAAACCTTTACCTTTAAACTGTAGGATGGAAGGAGAGTAGTTCTAAAAATATAAAATAAAATTGACCTATATTAAGATCTTGCTGACAATCTTTACTTTTGTGCAACAGATATTACAGTAATACCTCGGATAACGCTAAAATCGCATAATGTTAAGTAATCTGGGGAGGAGAATTGGATCAAATAAAGTTAAGGTCCTATGGGGTGGATTGGATGACAACCGCTAAAGCCTGTGCGGTTACAATGTACAGTAAAACACCAGAAAACGCTAAAACTTGGTTCCACAAGTCTTGGCGTTATCCGATTTTTAGTGTTATCCGATCCATGATAAAATCCTATGGGATGGATCGGATAACGTTAAAGCTCCATAGAGATACATTGTAACTGCACAGGCTTTAGCGGTTGTTATCCGATCCATCCCATAGGACCTTAACGTTATTCGATCCAATCCCCCTCCCCAGATTACTTAACGTTATGCGATTTTAGCGTTATCCGAGATAAACGTTATCGGAGGTATTACTGTATATGGTTGTTGTTTTTAAATAGCCATAAATGTACCAGGAACGAAATCAGTCCTAAAGAGGAAGGTATCCCTGATCAGAGTGGGATGGAATTATTGTTATTTGGGTGACTTCTGAAGAATTTCTCTCTTACTCACCTCTGCCACTCTATGGGTGGAGCTGAATCGGGGCCACTGGCCAGCCAAGACACAATGCTGGTGGGTCATGTTCATATCATCTAGAAACAGGGAACAAAGATGATAATGAACTTGGAAAACCAATCACTCTGTACATCTTTACCTGCTGTGTATAAAGTGATGCCATGAAGACTAATTTCCACTGTGCTGACACCACCTTAACCAAGGTGTCTTTGGGCTAACCACTAATACTCAGACATATACCTTCCATGGTTAGTTAGTTAGCAAGTCTACCCATCTATTTGCATTAAAATGATCAAAAACAATGTCATTCAAACACAACAAGGGTCTGAAACTCAATGCAGGGGCAACATCTCTTTAATTAATCTTCTGAAAAAGGGATAAATGTGATTGCTGATTCCCAGTGCAAACTGTTCAATTCCAGGTGTGATTTGACATTCACCTGGGGGTGAGGTGGAGGAATCAAGGAAAGGGCTCAAGAAGCAGGTGTTGAACCTTTAAATTTTCAACTTTAACACTTTCCCCATCCTACCTTCCTGCAATACAACAAAGAGTCTTATTATACTATGTACTCATTTTCCCCTAGGTTTTGTGATCAAACGAAAAGAGTTAGAGGAGTTTTGTTTGTGTTTTGGTTCTTTGCTCAGCTCGTTATAACACATCATTTAGAACGCAGAACTATCCAAAGGAAGTCCTACCAATTCTAGAGTTTGCAGGGTCTCAAGGTGAACATTGCTCTAAAGCATGGGTTCACAACTTACAACACATAGGCCAGATCTGGCCCACAGTGCCAAATAATCCAAGGCCTGACCTGGCTCCAGCTGCTGGAATTGGCCACAGACTCATTTATGGCCCTCTAAAAGCTGGTTTATCCTTCAGTAATGGATCTTGTGGGTCTACTCTGGCGATTATATTCAGATCAGTATCTCCATATACCTCTACATCAGCCAAGTGAAATTATGTACCTGGCATGTGGTTTAACTGTCAGCTTAAAACTTTCATCCTCCTCCAGGATTTTCCTGGTTTTAGACTTCTTTTACAGAACTAAGCATTTTCCACTTGTTGCTTCTCATTGTTGACATTCTTTCAATAGTAATAATGCTTTCTGGAATGATTACACCAAAAACCCTGATTGAAAAAGATCTCAGGATTAAAAAAAAATACCCAGTAAAATAAACAAGAAGATTATGTGTGCATCAAGCATCTGACACACACAAAATGGTTCATCTGACCACAGGAATCCACCCCTAAAATTCCCAGAAAAATCTACTGACAAAATCCATTCATCATACAGACTAATGCATTCTGTCTTGTGGAATCTACAAACACTGCAGGTCAGAAAAGTAACAGATGGGCTCTCACATCCCATAAATACTTGCCTTTTAACTGTTTTTACAATTTAACTATGACTGTCTTCTGACCTCTTAACATACCTATAAGTGGTGGTGGTGGTGATAAAGGAATTGTCAATGGAATAAACTGAATGACCACGTTACATATCTGAATTATTATTACCAAGCATAAAGTAGCAGTCCCCTTGGTAAAGGGGTACAGCCAACCCCGGGGTCTCTATGTCCCAAGCGACTTTCAAGGCAACATGCCAGGCTGATGGATCTCTGCCGTTCTGAGCTTCCTTCTCGTGATGGTCAGGTTCTGAAAAAGAAAAACAAAGTATTTCCTCTTAATTACAATCTATAAAGATTTGCTTAGTATCTTTTTCATTTCTAGGTAAACACAGTTATACAGTAAAACCCTGGGTTACATCTGCCTCGGTTTAAGTTTGCTGCAGTTTACAACGGCAAATCCTATGGAAATGCTGTCCCGGTTAACAAATTTTAATGTACTTTTTTCGGTTTACAATGATCAATTCAGGAGCTTTTTTAATTTTTCAGCGCATCCCTATGGATGTTTTGGTTTACAATTTTTTTTTTTTTTTGGATTACAATACAGTGGTGCCTCGCTTAAAGAGCATAATGTGTTCCATAGGATTGCTCTTTAAGCGAGTTTGCTCTTTAAGCGAAACACCATTGTAAGTGACCAATTGTTGGGGGGATTTCAAACCCCGGTTTATTTGTTAAGCGAGTTTTAGTTTGGTTTTATTTGTTAAGCGAAGCAACCATTCAGAGAAAATGCTTTTTATGCGAGGTTTGACTGTAGAGGCTGTTGGAACGGACCTCCGTCATAACCCAGGGTTTTACTATACAGTAATACCTCGGATAAAGTTAACCCTAGATAACGCTAAAATTGCATAACGTTAAGTAATCTGGGGAGGAGAATTGGATCGAATAACGTTAAGGTCCTATGGGATGGATCGGATAACAACCACTAAAGGCTGTGCGGTTACAATGTATCTCTATGGAGCTTTAACGTTATCCGATCCATCCCAAAGGATTTTATCATGGATCGGATAACACTAAAAATCGGATAACACCAAGACTTGTGGAACCAAGTCTTAGCGTTATCCGAGGTATTACTGTATGTGGATAACCAGGATGGTGTAAAGCAGGGGTTCCCAAACTTTTCACCCCAAGAACCTGTCACATGTTTGAGTGGGCCCATCATGTGGATCCTCTTGCCGCAAACACTGCCATAAAATTAGTTATAACCCATTTGAAAAGGAGATAAAGGAAGTACTGTATCAAAAAAAAAAAAACCCTTGAAAGGCATTAAAAGTGATGTTGGCGTTGGCATCATTTTTGAAGCTGTTGACTACAATGGCCAGTCTCACTCCTGTTTTCCTGTGTGGAAAAGCTCATGGCAGCTAAAAGACTGTCTCTTCCAAGGAAGCAGACACACACGCACATTTGGGCACCTTTTTATTTTTCTTAAAATCAACTGGGAAATCATTTTCATATTTTACGACTGACTTGTAAAGCTCCAATCTAAATAAACATCACAAGCAAGCCTACCACGTGATGGATGGCTTGAATACTGAGAAACCAGGTCAGTAGCAGGGTCTTTTTGAGTGTGTGAAATAATGAAAGTTATAAATCTTTCTGGTTCTCCCTTCCATGTTTTGGGGGTCAAAAACTAATAAGGATATTTTTTAAAATTACAAAAAATATTGCAGAGACACCTGTTTGTGTGAACAACAAACTCACTGGTCGAATTTTAACTCCACTTTAGCAACTTGAGAATGTTGGGTGAACTCTTATTTGTGGTAGCTTATTAGTAGGGACAAATCCTTGACTCATTAACACCCCACCCAGTAACAACTTTAGAAATATAGATGGCTAACCCTTGGTTAAACAAATATCTGTCTTTGAATGGCATGAGTTTTAATTGAACTATTAACCTCATATGTAACACACACACAAACACATTTCAAAACACCGTCAAAAGGCATTCCACTTTCCCAAGTTTTGAAAAGTAACATTTTGGACTACACAATTGCAGCCTCTACAGTTCTCATCTCTGGCTGTTATGCCTGAGTTGGCCGTACTCTAAAAAATGATCTCTTTCTATTTCCGGAGATGGCATCTTTGAACACTGCTGTGTAATGGGAAGAAACAGACCCATCCAAAGTTCTTTGCCAGCTGTACAAATTACTCTTAACTGACCTTGCATCTATTAAGCAGCAAATAGAGGGGATTACTGGTCAATTATCAATCCAAGAGAACATTCCGGTTAGTTTATAAAGTCATTAACAAGGAAGAAGCTGCTAGAGTTTTTCACCTAATCACAGCCATGGTGGAATTTAAGCAGCAGGTACTGAGCTGAACCCAAACGTTTCCACCCCTGGCCCTCAAAATTTCTATTCTAATAATAAAATATGTTGCACAGCTGGGAAAATATAGACATTGTAATATTCAGATAATCAAATGTAATGGGTGTTTCATAATCCATCATCAATCACTAGATTTTTAGCCAGTTAAACATTAACTTGTCAACTAACAGATCAAGTTGTTTATTACTCAAAGATTTACACACTAAAGTAAGTCAAAGAGTGGAGGCAGAGAAGGCCAAGACCAATACCAGTTAAAGAACCTACTGCGAAGGAAAATGTCTTCATTACTGAAACAAGCAATCCAAGTTACAGAAGACCGAAAAAAGTGTGGGGGGATGTTGTTAATCCCTTCCATTTGCTACTTAATAAAGACAGCAATAACTATTGCTCTTTACCATCTAGCTAATAATATAAATGTTAGCTTTGAGGGATCATTGTTGTAATTGGCCACTCAGAGTAGTATTTGTCACTACGTCGGGAGGGATATGTTTAAAATAAATAAATAAATTTAAAAATAATTAGCACATTCATGAATCACTCCTCTATGAATTAAGTGAATAAATTTAGTTTTGACTCTATATCAGTGGTTCCCAATGTGGGGCACAAACCCCTCAGAGGGACTTCAATTCCCAGAACCCTAAATCAGTAATTTGGCTGATCAGTGCTTTGGGGAATTGACATTGGCCTCTGGGTGGGAATTGAAGACCAAAAACCAACGGTTGGGAAATGTTGCTCTATATCAAGGATTCTCAACCTGTGGCCTGTGGGCCGAATGCAGCCCACGGTGACATTTCATGTGGCCCACCACCACCTCTACCACACCAGGAAGTGTCATGTGGTGGAGGAAAGGCAAAATGGCCATCCAGCCCCTGAAGCTGTCGGAGGGAATGTGACCCAGCCCCAGGCTTTAAAAGGTTGAGAACTCCTACTCTATATAGACCAGGGGTTCCCAAACTTTTTACACCGTGGACTTGACCACGCCCCCAGCAGAGCTGAGTGGGCTGGACCACACCACCAGAAGTGGAACTAAATGTGCCCGCTTCCACGTTCTCAACAGCTGCAGGCGCATTTATGGCTGATGTAACTGCATTTACACATGCACAGGTGTGTTTTATAGCTGTCATAAACACATCCACTTCCACTTCCACTTCCAGGCATGGCAGCGGCGGCCTACATCAAATGATGCCATGGGCTGGGTCTGGCCCACAGGCCATAGGTTGAGAACCTCCAATAAAGACACACACAAGATCCATTTTCAACTTCGTCTGATAAGGACGTTTTTTAGGGAGACATCTTGGGAGACACGGAAAAAGACAGGAGTAAGTGGTGGGGAGCAGAAACATCTGAAAACTCAAGTCCACCAAAGAAGAACAAAATAATAAATTTCACCTATTGGTTGAAAAAGAATAGGTTTAATGCACTAGTTCCAAATTAAGACCACTGTCCCCTCCAAGACTATGACCGAATACTCTATTTGAATGCAACAGTCTTAGACTGTCAAGACTAGCTATAATGGGTGAATATTAAACTCACAGTTCTTGGTCACAGTTCCTGAAAAGATTTACAACCTTAAAATAATATTAGCTTAAGCAGACTAGTGAATTCCACCTTGTCATGAAAGGACATGAAATACGAGACAGTCTCTAACTGCTAAGACCCATGTTATAAGGAACAACGTAGATCAATGTCAACAAGTTTAATTGTATGCCAAAATGCAAACAGGAACTTGAAGTAGTTCTTAGGAAGAAACATCTGTGACTTCAGCAACAGGTAGCACCAGTATTGGGGATCTTGGAGACACCACACACCCACACCCCAAAAGTGTACAGCTCACAGAGATGTTGCTCTGAGAATCCAATAATGTTTTAATTATTAGTAGTATTTATAGTCCACCTTTCTTCTTGAGGAGGTGCGTCAAAGGAGTGGCTTGTGCAAATTACATAGTGCTGTTACATGAGAAGACTCCAAATGGCAGGCTATATTCTTCATATAGAGGAAAACAGGATCCCTAAGATGACAATAAGTTGGACCCCTTCTAATCCTAAATGACACCAAGGATGCCTTCGAAATACATGGCAACTTTTATAGCAGATTTAAAGACCCTGAAAATAACACAGGAGGATGCCAAAACACTTGCCCAAGACCGAAACCAGTGGAGATCCCAATATGCTATGCAGCACGGGTGGCCAACCTTGGTGTCCCAGATGTTTTTGGACTTTAAGTCCCAGAAGCCCTGATCAGCAGGTGTGCTTACTCGGGCTTCTGGGAATTGAAGTCCAAGAACACCTAGAGCATCAAGATTGGCCACCCCTGCTATACAGCATAGGTGGATCTAAGTCTAAGTAAGTTTATTCTTGGAAACACAAGGCAAACCTACATGGTTCTCTTTTCCACCTCCTCCACTTTGTTTTCACCATAATCTTGCAACGTCAGGTAAGCTGAGGAAACGAGAGAATGGACCATGGTCATCTAAGAATCTTTATGATTCCATGGTAGAGATATGAATTTGGACTTTCAAATCCCTGTCTTCAGCACACTACCCACTAAACCTCAAGGTCTTTCATTCACTCCTAAGTCCAGAAATCCTGCTCACGCTTTCACATCCATCAACGTGGAACCAACAATCTGAAGGTCTTTATAGAACAGGGGTCCCCAACCTTTTCAAACTGGGGGCTGGGCCACACTCTCTCAGTCAGTTATGAGGGCCATATGGCCAATTTGCCCTGCCTGCACGATGGGGGCAGCCATTTTGTCCTAACAGTTTCAAAGGTGCAACCATTTTGTTTCTCAAATGCCCTTGGAGGGGTGGAGGGCTACATGAAATGACGTTGTGGGCTTCATCCAGCCCACGACCTTTAGGATGGGAACCCTTGTTATAGAGGCTATAGTGATAGGGGGTACAACTACTACACCCTACTGAGACTAACCCTAAAGTAGCTAGTACAGTCTGTCATTCGTTTTGCTGAATTTTATGTTAGTAACTGACACATATAACCTTACAGTTTTCACCGTAGCTACAACCAACCATCTTCTGGAACTCCTCAAAGCCTCACAGCACATAGCAATTTGGGGGGTGGGGGGAATAAAATTGACCGGAACAAAACTAAGAGCATTTATTTCTATTCTACAATTAGCTCTATGGTTAAGTTTTCTTTTAAAAGAGATAGAAGATGGCCAAATTCTGCTGTTGCAAAGAGAGACCTGTACGTACAGGATGTCTTCAACTATTCATAATTTCCACTACCACCAGAGGGGAAACGGCTCTGCATTTATTGACACAAGGATTATTGTGACATTCAATTCAATAGTGTTAATCACCTTGGCTTAATCAACCAATTAGCAAGTAGCAACAGTTTACAAAAAGTTCCCTTGGATTTGCAACACGAATGGGTTACCGCCACATCCAGCTTTTGCAAAGAAACACAAGGCCACTATTGATCAAACTGTGCAGAGTAAATTGGGTGACAAAGGAACTTTTGTTCATGTTAGCGCTATCATATAACAGCATACCAGGGACCTATTCTGCCAGGTGCATTCCCCCGCTAGGAAGATCCTGGGATTCTGGAGTTCCCACTCAGGTCTAGAGAAACTGAAGAGAGACCAGCAATTCTCTAGAATCCCTCAGCACCTTGAAAAACAACCTCCTGATTTAACTGAAGTCACCTTTTAAGGGAGTAAACTGAGGAATCCTTCAGTAAAGTGGTTTCCAGTTACTAACCTAATAAAGGACAACCATTTACATAGGCACCAAAGTTCAACTTCTTGCAATCACTGGGAAAATACAGAAGCCACTCATTTCTTAAGTGGTCCTTTTAAAAAAAAAAAAAAACACATAACCCCATACATTCTTTGCATTCTCTTCCACTTTAACGCCAAGGAGTACAGCTATGCAGGTAGCCCTTTTCATCTTATATTTCATTTTTCCTCCATTTGTTATCTTAGTATGGATCTTACAATGAGCTGTTCTCTATACAAGCTCACTGCAGTGTGCTATGACAATTCCCAGAGGGAAAACTAGTTTAGTTCAGGGGTGGCCAAACTTTTCGGGCCGTGGGCAGGTCACGTGGTTCCTCCCTCTGGAAGCAGAAGTTAAACATGCCCATGCACGGGCAAAACACTGCCGTTAATGCACTCACGGCTGTCGTAAAAGCATTTACATCAGCCATGGGTGTTTTACGGCATTTTGCGCATGTATGGGGATGTTTAACTTCTGCTTCTGGCAGTGACGGGGGCAACATGGGCCAGATTTGGCCCACGAGGCGGAGTTTGGGCACCCTTAGTTTAGTTGGCAGTCATTCATGACAAAAACAAGCAAAGAGCTTTGCTATGCTAAACAGTGTTTCTTGGCCATGCTGCCTGGGGAACTCTGGTTGGTATGGTCCAAAGAAAGCAACATTTCTAGGCTAAACAATGTGAATTTCATTCCCCCCCCCTCAAATTAAACAACAAATGTAAACAGGGAGCAGATAAATAAACAACTGTATAAATGTTCCTTAACTGGGCAATGCAAGGAAGTAGTACATTTTGGGGAAGTTACGCTTTTGATCTCCTTAAAACAAAGTCTCAGTGGGAACTAACAAACAGAAGTTCCAATTGCTTTTGATTATTTTGCTCCTGATCTACTTATTTATTATAACAATTCTTCAGTTTATTTAATGTGCTCTAGAAAAGGTCAACAACCAATATAGCTTGACATTCTCTGTCTCACATGCTCTTTCTCACTCACCTCCTTACCTACCCCCAAAACCTAGATATACAGAAAGAGGGAAAGGGTCAAAAAAGTTGAAAAATAAAATAGGACACGGTTTTGTGTAAGACACAGAACAGCTGCTAACAAGTTGGAGATATAGGCAATGGAGAAACTTAAGCAGCTTCAGATATATATGTATGTTGTACATGTACACTACTAGGAAAGAAGCAGGAATTCTTTCCCACAACATGTCAAGCATCGCTTGAGTTCATTCTTTTCTTTCTCAGCTCACCCACCTTCACAGCAATAACTGTAGACGGCTACTGTTGACTTTTCCACCAGATTTTCATCGTGGTGCCAGCTCACCGCCATTTTCCCCATTCCAAAATAAGGCTCTTGTTTCAGGAACGGCATTTGTTGCGGATCCATATAATTTAGCAACGTCAGATTGTAAGATGTCTTCTTCAGATAAACACAGTCTCTCTTTGAGGCAGGAGAAGAACTTTGATCTTGAACATCAGGACCCATCTCTGGAGTGGATGTAGCATCATCTTTATGCCTTTCGGTGACAACAGAATTTTCAGTTTGCTTTGTTTCGGTCAAATTCTGCTCTTGCAAAGCCCAGACAGTTTCTCTGCACAAGTATTCATTCAGTTTGATTAATGCCTCACAAGCTTTGGATACTTCAGGATGGGAATAATTTATTTCATAGCCTTCCATGGGCCAGGGGACTGTAAATAACCTTGTGTTCAAATATTTGTAAGTACACCCAGGGTTTCCAATTAATATACGAGATACCGGAGTAACAAAATCTTTCCCTTTGATTCTCACAAGGTCTCGGAACAAACAAGCATGTTTCTCCAAGGCCCAAAAAGCTTCTTGAACCCCTTCATGGACATCTTTTGGAATCTTCTCAGCCTTTTTGAGGATGAGTTTGGAATATTTTGTCTTCCACTAAAAGGGGAGAGGGAAAAAAATCACATTAATTTTAAAGACCAGACAAAAACTTATTTGACACCCAAAGCTACGATGCCACGGTGGACTTCAAAATTCAGCTTTAGTGGAACTGGGATTTTATTCTTTCTCCTGTTCAGCTCCAACCCTTCATGGTGCCAGAAATCCACAGCAGCAGAGTTCCCAATATATCATAATGTGATAATGTGTTTTAGGGTGCAGAGGTGATTACAGGAAGAAAGGGATGTCTAGATTTAAGTCATTGGATATAAATTGGGATTTAAATCATGACTTACATGAAATCCATCCTGCAAAGACCTAGGGCTGATCTCTGATCCATGGGGTTTCCTCTTACATGACCATGACCATAACCAGACTTGTTTGTCTTCAAGTGTCATACCCAAATCTGAATATTGGCTATCATCATGGCGATCAGCCATGAAGATTGTCCTGGGAACAATATAATGCAGTGGCTTTTCACTTGCCTTCTGTATCGTAGTGTGACACCCACACCACTTAGTCACTCTCTGGTCCTGAGTCTTTTTAGCACAAAGTCCTCCTCAACCCCAGGCCAATATTGATGAAGCTGCTGCCCTCCATCAAGACGGAGTCAAGTGGGATTTAATCTACTTGGGGACCATCGCCTTTCCCTGTGGACTTCACCACCCAAGGCCTGTAGTTGTCAGGGTCATCAGGTTAGTTAAACTGCTGCCTGACGATTGGCATTCAGTCCCTGGCAGTATGGTCTACTCTATTATGATAGCAGGATAACCTGGCTAGACTCTCATAACCAGACTTAGCAAACACGAAAATGGATGACCAATTGATGAATGCTAAATATGGGTCTCCGATTTCTAATGGTTGGAAGGTACTTTCACAGAAGATGACATCTAGAGCCCTTTGCTGATGGAGGACCCAATTTTCCACTGCCCAGCACTAAACTTCACTAAGATGGAAACAGCTGTATGAAACTATCCCAAAGAAATGGAACAACACCTGTTCTAACTGGGAGCTAATGCATTCCATGTTTTAATACCAGCCAAATGAGATGCACGTTACCTTTTGGCTTGTGAACTGAAAGAGTACATGTTTCAAAAGCATTTTATCAATATATCTTAGATGGTGTCTGCAGGGTTTCTGCTCTTTGAAAGAACCATAAAAGAGCATATGTGTGTGTGTCCGTGTGTATTTCACATTGGTATCTCAGAAGTTTTTTTTAAAGGGGGCAGCAGGAAATGGAAACACATTTCTAACACATCATCTGAGAACACCGGTCCGTCTTCTCTAATTCTCCAGCCAGCCCTGTTATGTGCAACATAAGGAAAGCATTAAGAGATCAGAAGACAAAGAAAGAAGAAAAGGAAGGATGAATTTTTTTTAAAAAAACCTCACACACCCCACGAAGCTCATACTGGATGCTTTTGCTGATTGAAGGAACAAAAATCATGTCATTTTTGCTGTATCTCTGGCAGCTAATATGGAAGGTCAACTCATTCGTTGTGCAGATAAAAGCAATCACTTCACTGGATGCTGCCACAGTACGTACAAAACATTTCATGCTTAATTTTTTAAGCATGTCCTCTATTCCCGAACAAAAATTAGCATACTCGCCACGAATGGGGGCCCTGCTAAATGTTTTCTGCAAGCGACGAGATGTAGAGCTTCTGCTTCAAAAAGTGAAGAGGACCATGTCTGTCAAGTGACAATCACAAAACAAAAAAACCAGCCTGTGTTGCAAATTTGTCTTAGATAGAGATTAGAAGCATTGATTATTTGGTCTACAAATTTCAGACTCACCCCAGGTAGTAGAGCTAGGAGGTTATGGAAAAATTCTTAGTAATTCTGAGAAATGGTGATTGGACTTTCTGAGAGTTGTGCACCCCTGACTTATGGTGACCTTAATACGGTTTTCAAAGTATGTGAGACATTGAAGGAGCGCTTTTAACAGTGCCACCTTCTTGTGATCAGGGATTTGAACCCAGATCTCTTGAGACATAGTCTAGCACTCTATTCACTATACCAGACTGGCTGCTATTCTGGGAGATCGTCTCCTTGGAAAAGTAATGGTACCAATATCGCCTCAGAATATACACATGTTGTGATACAGCCCTTGTCAGACTCTGAAGAAGACCTGGATCAGGAGGCACTTCCTATGTCCAGCCTAGTTCTGCCTCCCCAGCCTGCAGCTGAACTTGAGGATGTCTTGAATCAGGAGTCTCAGCCTGCTTCTGGCCCAACTCTGACTCCCCAGGCAGATGACCTTTCAGAATAGAAGTCTGACTCTGACCTCAATCAGCCCTCAGCCAAGGAATAGTGCTGAAAAGATCTGGAGCTAAGATGTAAAAAAAAGCCAGAGCTCATTATCAGATGAGGCTCCCAGCTGATACTCATTAGCTGGGAGGCTTCTTAAGCGAGCATGTTTCACCAGTCAAGCATTGGTACAATTTTTCTGTGTAAAGGCCAACACCCTGCTTAGCTTCAGATACCTCTTGTGATTGCCTGCCACAACCCTGACTTCTCTGCCAACCCTGGCACGTTTACAACAGTTGTAGGTGCATTTATAGCAGCATTGTGTGCATGCATGGGCACATCTTACTTTCACTTCCGGTGGGAGGAACCACATGACTGGCCCACTCAACCATGTCACCGGCCCATGGCCCAAAAAGTTTGGGCACCCCTTATACTGCAGAAGGAGTATATCTTTTTGATCCATATGACATATAATTTAGGAATGCCTTAGTATGCAGACAGAGATGGAATTAATTGCAAGTAGAAGTACAGTAAAACCTCATATAACACTAAAACCTGGTTCCACAAGTCTTCGTGTTATATGATTTTTAGTGTTATCTGATCCTCTATGGGATCCATAGAGATACATTGTAACCACACAGGCTTTCGCGGTTGTTATCTGAAGCATCCCATAGGATCTTAATGTTATCTGATGCAATTCTTCCCCCCAGATTCCTTGATGTTATGCGATTTTCGTGTTATTCGATACTAATGTTATATGAGGTATTACTGTATGTAGATTCAGGCAATGTGCTTGGAATTCTCATACTTGTAGACCAGAATCACCAATTCTTACTCCTTCAATTAATTACAAGCAGCATTTTATTGATAATGAGTTATCTACCAAGTTCTAATCCAAAGACTATACTCGGCTGTCAAACTGTTATTCTCCTCTTGACTGGTTCAATGTTATCTGAAAATGTAGAACTTTTAACTCAAAACGAAGAATGAATTTCAAATCTATTAAAACAAAACATAAAGAGGGAAGGGAAAGCTATTCTTTTTCTGCATCGATGATAGAGGAAAGGAGGCAATATACTATTTATATATCTTTTTAAAAACACCATAGTATTTTGTATGCATCTTTCAGCCACATGTCAATACATGAAAGTTGACATGACTATAATGTAGAAACTCCTGCCGTAGCTGTTCAAACTAAGTAAGAGGTTCCTTTTTATGTCTTTCATCTCACTCAATATGTTCCAACTTATTTTGATGGAACTCGCCCGAGTCTTTCCATATGTTTCACATTTGCTTGGAGTGCTGTCGAAGAAAGACTTGACATATATCCTTCCGTTTTTTCCCCCAACAAAGCTCTCTCTCTCTCTACCAGTTTGGATTATATTTGGGCTCCTCAAGATGAAATTTGATTTTTCATTTCTTAATAAGAGTCATGGAATTGTACAGCTGGGAGGCAATCAATCCCAAGCCACACTGTTCTCAAACAAATTTATTCACTTCCCGCACACGTTACTTATTCTCTTACACCTGACAAAGTGGACTTGATCCACAGAAGCTAACATTACAATACAGGAGTTAGTCTTTAAGGTGCCATGACTTTTTTTTGTATATTTGTTGTTCTTTTGTTTGGTTTACTCTCTGATATACTTATTCTGTGCCAACGAGTCACTGATGCCTTTACTGACAAAGCAGTACCTATTTATCTACTTGCAATTTCTTGCTTTCAAACTGCTAGGTTGGCAGGAGCTGGGACAGACGACGGGCTCTCACTCCATCATGCAGCACTCAGGTCTAAAAACAAATGAACCAACATGACTCCTGCAACTTTGGAAAGGAAGGGGCAAATTAAAGACAGTACATGGTTCTCTGCTGAATTTTTTTAAAAAATGTACAGAACAGATTCAATTACAAGTAACACTTGCAAAATGATGGCAGAGCAAAAAGGTACGATTGCACACACAGAAGGGGGGGAGAAGGAAGACAGGAGAGGATGATAATTTGAAAGCTAGGGCCAATATCCTGTTTGAGATACCACACATGGAATGATCACCAAAAAAGAAGGTTTCTCCATCATTTGGGATGTCCATTGTATGCTTGATGGTGCAGTGTGCGTGTGTTTTATTTATTTTATTTGTTCAGCTTATATTTCATTCTTCCTCCACCAGAGTTCCGAGCAGCTCACACTTATCCTTAAAATGCCATTCAAATCACAACTGACCAACCAGTAAAAACACAATTCCAAAAATTACAGATCACAGATGCCTTACAAGTATCTAATACAGTAAAACACTAGATAATGATTGGATCGGATAACGCTAAAATCGCATAACGTTAAGTAATCTGGGGTGGAGAATTGAATCGAATAGCGTTAAGTTCCTATGGGATGAATCAGATAACAACCGCTAAAGCCTGTGCGGTTACAATGTATCTCTATGGAGCTTTAACGTTATCTGATCCATCCCATAGGATTTTAACATGGATCGGATGACACTAAAAATCGGATAACACCATGACTTGTGGAACCAAGTTTTAGTGTTATCCGGTGTTTTACTGTATTGCACAATCCAATATTTGACCACAATATGGTAAAACCAATTACTAAAAGGCAATTGCTATCCCAGGGTCTCAAAGACAAAATGTGTGGGACAACCAGGTCTCTGGCACACGTTTTATAAGTTGGAAAACCACTGTTGAGAAGTTTTTTCTCCTTTATTAGCCCTATAGACTACAGTATTCTTAAACACCTTAAGAAGGCCTTTGGTCAAGGGTTCCCAAACTAAGGGCTGTGGGCCAGATCTGGCCTGTGGCACCATTTCATGTGCCCCCCCCCCAATTCGAGAAACAAAACGGCCATCCCTTTGAAGGTGTTGGAACACAATGGCTGCCCACATCATGGAGGCAGTGCAAAATAGCCATCCAGCCCTCAAAGCTGACTGAGAGAGTGTGACCCGGCCTGGCCCCTGGCTTGAAAAGGTTGGGAACCGCTGCCTTTGGCAATGGACTGGTTGGTCCTTTAACTATCTGACCCATAAGTCACGCAGGACTTTGGATTCCACATACAAAATCTCCATTTGGGCCCATTGACTAATGGATAGTGCCTGGAGAGACTTCCAAGTAGGTGGTGTTGTCTACCCATCTAAAACCCACAAGTCCCAACAGCTGCAAAAATTGAGAGGCAGATCGACTGTCTATCCACCACTACTGCTCTTTCTGTCAGTGGCAGCTGGCCTAAGGGCTGTTTCCAACACATTTGGAGAAGACAACACAAAACTCACAAACACTTCCATGGCCATTTTCTTCCAGCAATTTTTTTTCTTAATCTAGGCAAAGGACCAAGAAAGTCCAGCTACAAAAAGTTAAAGCAGGAAAAATAAGCAGTTCAACTGCTAGAACATATTTCTAGCAATGCATCATAGATCTTTGTAAGCATTACCAGTTGGTGGAAGCCATCGTCCTTGGGCGTCAGATACGGAAGCTGGCTCTGTCCAAGTTCATCAAGCAGCTTCTGTTTCTAAAAGTTCAAAAATAAACATTTTACACGGAGCTATACAACAAAGGCACAGTAGATTTGAAAGCAAATTGAATTCATTTTAGCTTTGGGTTCTCATCTGTTTCACCACTTGTTTCCTTCTTTTCAAACGTTCAAACCCTTCCTCACTGAGACCACAGAGTTGTGATCTGATTCCCTCCACAATGTGTTAGACTATGACTTCCATCTTTCCCAGCAAGCTCAGCTGTTCCAAGGCTCATCTTAACTTAAATACACTATCTAGCATCCACTCTGCTAACAGACCCATCGAGAAATATCAACTACATAACCATAAAGACCTATTTCTCAAACATTTCTCCCTCCTGTACACAACTCTTCTCATTCAAAATTCAGCCTTTCAAAACAATCAACCTCTTTCATCCCGTCCTCCTAAACTAATCTATTTAAACAACTTTTCATGGGAACTGGGCCAAAACAGGTCAGGTCCTGATTTGGTTACATTTCAAGGGCACCTAGTGAAATGAATATACAGTACAGTAATCACCTTTTACTGACGCATCCCATTTGATGCTTCTGCTATAACAGGGGTTCTTAACTTAATGCCTGTGGGCCAGATCTGGCACACAGTACCTGAAGGGATCAAGAAGACACAGAGTCAAGCCACTATTCAAGTGAGGCATTAATCATCCCCACAAGTACCATTTTATGTAGCTCCCCCACCCCTCCAAGGGCATTTTGAAAAACAAAATGACCACCCCTTTGCAGCTATTGGGACAAAATTGCCACCCCTCAACATGCAGGCAGGGCAAAATGGCCATATGGCCCTAAAACCTGGCTAAGAGAGCGTGATCCGGACCCCAGCTTGAAAAGGTTGGTAACCCCTGTGCTATTAGGACACCAAATTTGGATCCAACCACAGGTAAAGAAAGTACTGCTACAATCTTACAGATGTTTATTTGGATAATATGTTGTGTTCAATGGGGATGAATCTCAAGTAAGTGAACAAAGAGACTGCCACTTCAGTCTCACATCATTGTCAACAGATGCTGACTCAATGGCTAATGTGTAATGCCACAATGTTTGTTTTGCATCCATCCTTTGGGTGTGATGCATCAGCTTACAAGAGATGTTTGTTTTGCAACCATTTGCAACTCAACAGGGTCAAGCTTCACAGCAAGTGTGAATAACATCCGTGGATCTTCCATTATTGCCAACCGTAAAAAGCCACAATGTTACTTTTCTGTTAGTCTGGCAACCCTTTTTTCGAAAGCCAATCATATCTGACTCTAGGGCTTGGTGCTCATCTCTGTTTATTGCCAAGAAGCCAGCGCTTTCTGCGCCTGCAGATGTTTCCATGAACATGTGGCAGGCATGACTAGACACCACTGATGTGTATCAATTGATGCCATGAGGTCTCACTCTTATGTCTGATGAAGTGGACTTGATCCACCAAAGCTAACATCAAAATACAGCAGTTAGTCTTTATGGTGCCACAAATTTTTTTTTGTCATTTTGTTTACTCTCTGATATGCCAAAGATGCTTTTGAAGCCTATTAGTCAGTACTAACTTGAAGGTTATTTTTAGGGGGTATTAAAGCTATCTTTTGTGGCACACACACAACACAAAAGTGAAGCAGAAACAAAGCCTTTAGTTTCTCCCCTGCATGCATCTCTGGTTTTATTTCACGTTCCTCTGCTTATCTTTATTTTCTGTGTCATGTTACAAGTCTAATGGATTTTTAAGCTGCACTGTACTTTGAGAAATGACATTTTTCAGGTTGAGTCTTTTGCTCTGGAAATCCCGTCTTTTTGGCCTGCATGCTTGTTCCACACAGCCTCCACCAGCTCCGACCACCACGGAGAAAAGAAAAATGTTGCCCCTAAAAGCAGATATACCTTTGTTCCAGTGAACTCGGCCATGTGTACTGAGAATTACACATTGAAAGAAACCTTATCTGTTGTCATTTACATACCAACCAGACTTTCTCTTCAGCAGCATAACTCAATGTATTATCAGAATTCAACTGGAACAATGGAAATGGTTGTACACAGGAATGAGAAAACTGAAGAAGGTGATAATAAGATAATTAGTGAGTGCTAGCAAGAGAGAGACTAAGGCAGTGTTTCCCAAATGCTGGTTTTTGGACTTCAATTCCCAGAAGCCTAAGTCATTTCCCCAAAGCACTGATCAGCCAATGTACTGACTGAGGCTTCTGGGAATTACAGTCCACTAGTGGGCTGTGTACCCCTTGTTGGAAACCACTGGACTAAGGAGTCAGTGTGCATTATTAGTGGAATCCAAGCCAAGTTCACCACACCCTATCTGCTATGCTCAGGTCAGGATGAAGTCTAGGACAATTGTGCTAGTTAGAAATGATAGAAGTTGACTGAATGAACAAGAACTGTAAGGTAACCCATTATTTATTTCTCCTAGAGTAGTGATGGCGAACCTTTTAGAGACCGAGTGCCAAAATTGCAACTCAAAACCCACTTATTTATCTCAAAGTGTCAACACAGCAACAGGGGAGGAAGGAAACACTCCCATTTGGCTGCTGGGCAGAGGGGTGGGAAAAACTCTGTGCTGGGGGAGGGAGGAAGCACTCCCATTGGGCTACTTGGCAGAGGGGTGGGGTAAACTCTGTGCTGGGGTGATTGTACGGGTGCCCACAGAAAGGGCACCGAGTGCTACTTCTTGCACATGCGTCATAGGTTCGCCACCTCTGTCCTAGAGCAGGGGTGGCCAACCTTGGTGCTCCAGTTGTTCTTGGACTTTAATTACCAGAATCTCAAGTCTGCACACCAACTTATCATGGCTTCTGGGAATTGATGTTCAAGAACACTTGGAGCACCAAGATTGGCCACCCCAGTCCTAGAGGAACCAGGATTGCTTAGTTTAGAAGAATTAAGATTGGACAGGAATAGATTCTAGATGAGAAGTGGTGAAATCCAATTCCTAGACCCAACTAGAGTACATCCAATGAGTCAACAGAACATAACCTAACTGTTAATTTGCCAGGTTCTCATCAAGTCAATGAGGCTGCTCTTAACAACTAGACTGAGAGGTCAAGAAATACACATTTGTTGGTTAATTAAAATACACCTTAAACTTTAAGACACTAGGTATGTACAATAACTCCCCTCCCCCAACTGCTCATACAACACCCTTTGACCATAAGTTAGGACATCTCACAGATGGCAAGCATAAAGCCTACTTCCAATCTTTATTGAAAACCTTATTTAAAATGGCGGATAATTATGTCCCTTCAAGTATTCCATATGTGTGCATGTGTGTCATGAGGAGGGTTGCTAACCACACTTTGCCACGCCCCAGCCAGTTTTGAATCAAGACCAGATACCACAAACTAATCCACCCCAACACTTCCTTAACAGCAACTCACTGATCCTAAGTGAGCTGGCAACTCCGACATTAAAATTTATGAAACAGACAAGTAGCCTGATCTCTCCGAGTTTACAGCGTTTATAGTTTTCCTTGGGGATGCATGATAAAACTGACAGGGAGTCGCAGGGAAAAAAACCAACTGGACTGTAACTTTAGATTAAGTTGGCAGGCATCACATTAGTCTCCTGTGTGATTTCCAAGGTGTAGTGTTGGTGTACGTGTACGTAGAGAGAGAGAAGACTGTGTTGCAGAAAAAGAAGATACTGTATATAAGTACAAGTAATACCTCATATAACATTAGTATCGAATAACACTAAAATCGCATAACATTAAGGAATCTGGGGGGAAGAATTGCATCAGATAACATTAAGATCCTATGGGATGCTTCAGATAACAACCGCTAAAGCCTGTGTGGTTACAATGTATCTCTATGGATCCCATAGGATTTTAACATGCATCAGATAACACTAAAAATCATATAACACCAAGACTTGTGGAACCAGGTTTTAGTGTTATATGAGGTTTTACTGTATTATTTATTGCATTAACGGCACTGGAATGATTAGTTGAGTTTTGGAACACAGTTTAGCAAAACCTTTCTGTTTTTAAAGTCCATGCTCCTTAGTTGTACAATAGAAAGGGATGTTGAATTGTCTTCTTCTTCATCATCATCATCATCATCATCATCATCATCATCTTCTTCTTCTTCTTCTTCTTCTTCTTCTTCTTCTTCTTCTTCTTCTTCTTCTTCTTCTTCTTCTTCTTCTTCTTCTTCTTCTTCTTCTTCTTTTACCCCATCAGGTGTTGAGGGAGATGCAAGGTTCTTGTTCTGGCACTTCAGTGTTATTTTGTGTTCATGTAATATGTCTTCGATGTCATCTCTCCACCTTCCTCAGGGTCTGCCTCATGATCTTTGTCCTTCTCCTCTTTCCCCCTATTTCTTGTAAGGCATTCCAAGACATTTTCTCCAGATGGGCAAACCACTTTATTTATTGTCTCTGTATGTAGTGTAAGATTGGTTCTAATCCAATTCTTTCCTTCATAATCCCATTCCTGATTTTATCCCTTCTAGTCATTCCAGCAGACATCTTATTTCCGTGACCACCAACTTTTGCTTACACTTTGTTGTAAGTCTCCATGTTTGGCACTGATAACATAAGGTTTGTTTAACATAAGGTTTGTAACATAAGCTTTGTTTGAGTTGTTTCTTTGTGTTGATTGATATTGCCTTGTGTTCTGAGAGCGGCACTAACTGTCCCCATATTTGGTTGTATTGGTAGTGGAAAATATTTCAAAAGCATAGAGGTACCTCTATGTATTAGATACACAGCCTGAGAATTTCTTTGTCAAATGTTAAGCTCTTGGCAAAAAAGCACACAACACAGCATTAAAATGCAGACTCGGAGCAGAGGTAGCGCTGCTCACATTTGATTGTCAGATCTGACTAAGCGTCTGCTCTCCTGCTCGATGTGCAGACAAATACGCATACATCTGGGCGGCAGAACATAGGCAGCTCTTCCTCCGGATACCGGGAGCCGTCACTGGCATGTCAGAGACATCAAGCTAACTTGCAAATGCCTCCAAAACAAAACGGGAAAGGAGGGAAATGAAAGAGAAGAAGAGCCAAGACAATTAAGAGAAAGAAGAAGCCAGACTTTGCCAAGTAGCTGGAGAGAAAGAGAGACGTTAAAATGAATCTCAACAGGTAAAGAAGATACAGCTGCCTGGGTAGTTTAGTGGTTGAAGAATCTTGTGTGGAGCCAGAAGTTGGAGATCGATACCCCACTGTGCCTCCTGGGAGCCCACAATAATAATAATAATAATAATAATAATAATAATAATAATAATAATAATAATAATAATAATAATAATAATAATAATAATAATAATAATAATAATAATAATAATAATAATAATAATAATAATAATAATAATAATAATAATATTTTGTGTCAGAAATTATTCTGGTTTGAAAGGATTTTTGCTGCAGAAACTCAACTCAGGGGATGCCCGAATGAGGCTCCTTTCATGTCCCCAAGATCTGTTGTTCAGCACTCGGGTATCGAACCCCCAACCCTCCAGTCTTCAAGCTCAGTGTCTTAACCGGTAAGTCACTGCTGTGCTGTCATATCTTGTAAGCCACCTAGAGTGGGAAAATATCCCAGATGGGTGGGATATAAATGACTAGACGCGGAAGCACATGGAAAGTTGTCACCTTTTCCACCGAAGTGATCCCTATTTATCTACTTGCAATTTCTTGCTTTCAAACTGCTAGGTTGGCAGGAGCTGGGACAAAGACAGGCATTCAAACCGTCATGCAGTACCCAGGTCTCAAACCACCGACTTGCCAACCTTTCGGCTAACAAGGCACGCTTCTTAACCACTGAGCCACCACAGCTCATGATGTTTCCAGAAGAAGGGAATGGTAAACCATACCCGAGTATTCTTTACCTAGAAAACCCTGGAAAGGGTCACCATAAGTCAGAATTGACTGAGGACATGCAGTTATTGTGAAAGAGCATATGGGAATTGAACCCCCACCCTTTCAAAACATCCAAACAGACTGGTTGTGGTACATAGAAAGAGCCTCCTCGAACATTGTGGTATTTTCCAACCACAATTGGGTGTACCTTGGTAACAGCAAGATAGCTGGCTAATCTTTCTCACACTCAGGCGAAAGGAACTGCAGAATAAACTCATCAAAGGTGGCTTTATTTTAGCAGTTTCACATCTGGCCTAGACATGGAAGAAGAGGAAGAATAGACTGGTTTTGAGGGCACTACAATGCAGTTAAAGTTAGGTAAAGGCAAAGGTCACACTTGCTCAAAAGCCAGTCATATCCAACTCTAGGGTTCAGTGCTCATCTCTGTTTATAGCAAAAGAGCCAGCGCTATCTGGATCTGCAGACGTTTCCATGGACATGTGGCAGGCATGAGTAAACACTGGAGTGCATGGGACACTGTTTACCTTCCCACCAAAGTGGTCCCTATTTAGCTACTCGCAAATTCTTGCTTTCGAACTGCTACATTGGCAGGAGCTGGAACAGAGACAGAAACTTACTCCGTCGTGCAGTACTCTGGTCTCGAACTGCTGACCTGCCAACCTTCATCGAGTTCAGTATTTTAACCACTAAGCCAACGCAGTCCCTCTTACCCCATTTTGTCATACCAGTCTCCCCAAAAAAACCAGCAGCCAGCACTTAATGCTCAGTGGGAGAAATTTGGGAGCCATCACTCAAAAATAAAATCCTATATCAGAGGGAATTCCTTTCAAGCCCTACTCCAGGATTCAAAGTGGAGGGGACACTTTCCATTCCTGAGGAACAATTCCACTTATCTTTTTTTTAATACCCTGCAATTTTACAGAGCATCTAGATTAGCACATATTTTCTGGATTACTTCTGCAATGAAGCATGGCTGAAATTCTAAACCGCTAATCACCTTTGCCTGTCTTTCTGTGGTCTGCAGAAAGCAAACGTCAGGAACACTGTTATGAAATCACAGCCTCTGTGCTTGATTAAACCCGGAGCACCTCAAAGAATCTGATGGACATTAAGCAAACATTTCCTGAAGACAACATTGTGCTCACATTTTATTTATCTTTCACACCGGAGAGATCCCAAATGTCAACAAACTCCGATTCTGCCCGGATGGTTCTTGGCGCAACGAAGGGCTACCGTAATTAACTTCATCTGTAAATTTGTCAGTTTGTGTTTGATGTTATTTCAGAGTGTGTATACACTGTGTCCTCTTCATTTATCCTCTCTGTTCGGTAACCATTGGAAATGTACTTGTGCTGGCTTGTCTGATGGAAAGTCAATCATTCTAATAGCAGAATAACTGGTCTGCATATTGAGATTCACCCAAGCTTGCAGGCTAAATACATCATCAATTGATTCTTCTTACAATGGCCAATAAATATCAGTCTAGCCGTTAATCTGCTTTTAGTTCAAACTTTTTTTTTAAGGAAAAAAGCCAGTTAACTCTTCCAGACAGGAGTTTTTCCAATTTGGGAAGTCATTTTCTCCCCACCTGCATGGAGAAACAAGTTGTGTGGTGGTAATAGGGATGAATGTAACAAATTAAACTACTGGCCCAGACCATCCACACGCTGGAATGGTTCAATCCCCACAGGTTTACGTGTCCTTCAATGGTTCCTCCCTAGGCAGAAGGCAATACAAAATAGGCAATACTATATGGACCCCATGAATAGGTTATATGCAGATCCCAAATCACTCTTCCCATTCATCCACACCCTCTCTCCACACACACAAATCTCATCAATCCCATGTTCAGCAAGAAAAGGAAAATTTGGCCGCCAAGAAAGCAAACTATGCCCTGCTCCCCTAGGAATGAGTTTATACTACAAGCATTACCACCAGTTTGACTAGGTTTTGCTACCTGTAAACTGTTCCACTGTTAATCTGCACAGACTGGTTTAGTTGAGTTAATGGGAGGCGTATTTCCAAAATAGCACCATTTCATGTAGATCATGTCGCTGTCACACGAGAAGCAGAAGCGGACACATTTACGACAGCCGTAAATGCGCCCATGGCTGGCGTAATTGTGTTTAGAACAGCCTCGGACACATTTTGCGGCAGCGTTTACACCAGGGGAAACCACGCGACTGGCCCGCTCAGCTATCTGGTGTGTGTGATCTGGCCCGCAGTGTAAAAAGGTTGGAAATCCCTTACCTACAGTGTAACTATACAAGATAGAGAGGAAGCTCAACCATGAATTCGAGCAATTTGCTTGGCCAATACAGCCATGAGTTAATTTATGCATGGAAACCCTTCAGCTCCGCGAGGAAAATGTCTTTATTAGCAGTATCTTTTTGCAGAACATTTCCTCCATAATGGTAAAGGTCTTCTAATTGCTGCTTTTAAAACAAAGGACAAAGTGTCATTAATGCACGTACTACACACACTCACAAGGGCAGTGACTAATGAAATGGAATGGGCCATCGGAACACTTAGCCAAGTGTCATGTTTAATTTAGCCCCTGAAGGAATCATAATAGGAAACTAAAAAATGATATATCATTTGTACATGGCCTCTCTCTTCTCAGTGCATGGCTTCTTGCCCTCCTCAAGAATAAACTAACATGACCGTGAAGACCTTAAACCATATTAGCCATTTTCAAGATAAATAGCTTGTGACCCAAAAGTCAAATGTTCTCCCTTAATCCCATGCCACAGCCTACCACCACCTCGTCTTACGCATGAGTCTGGGGATGGCTGATGACCTCATCAGTACATAGCCCCTTTTTGGGGAAATTAAACCCTTCCTATTTCTTTCGTGTGGCTTCCACAGCTTCCTACTTTCTGTCCCACAGCCGCAGAAGCTTGATTTCTAAAAATGAATTATTTTTATGGGGTGGTATACAAGTCTAATTGCTACTGTTGTAGCTATGCCAGCTGGATTTTAATCCATGTTTTGATAAGGACAAATAACTAGGACACTTTGGTTTAGCTAGTAGAGTTTCAATATGTTTGTGCAGGAGAAGCACTGGCAGGGTGAAGCCACACAGTGGTCTTATGTGTCCCTATTTGCATTTTTGTGAGTTTCAGAGACTTTATGTAGAGCCAATTTCTCTATGTTGTGGATGTCCTACTTGGGTTGATAAATATATCCTGGACTTTGTTGTAATTTGTTTGAAAAGTGACGTTTGAACTCTTTTTTATTTCTTCAAACTAAAGGTAAAGTTTGTGTTTTCTATACCCATTTAATTATATATACATTGGTACCCCGGATAATGTTATGACTTGGTTCCACAAGTCTCGTCGTTATCCGGTTTTTAACGTTGTGCGATACATTGATCACACAATGTTAAAAAAAAGCCCTGTTTCCCTGGAGGCTGCAGCAAGCCAGAACATCGGGATTTGAATCCTAACATTTTGGCTTGCTGCAGCCTCCAGGGAGGTGGGGGAACTTTGGAAACAGCTTGGATCGGGTCTCCCCACCTCCCTGGACCTGGCGGGGGGGGTCAGAGACCCCCAAATTGATTTTTAAAAAGTCCATTTTTTTTACCAATTTTGGGGTCTCTGACCCCCCTGCCGGGTCTAGGGAGGTGGGGAGACCCGATCCAAGCTGTTTCTGGGCTTCCCCGACGTCCTCAGCCAGTGCAGCAAGCCAGAATGTCGGGATTCGAACTCTGACATTCTGGCTTGCTGCACTGGCTGAGGACGTCGGGGAAGCCCAGAAACAGCTTGGATCGTGTCCCGTGCCTGCTCCAGAGAGATCAGAGGACCCGATCTACAGCTGCAGGGTGGCTGGGGAAGCTGACGGGGACTCCCTGTCGGCTTCCCTAGCCACCCGCCCTTGCCTCCGCAGCTGTGAGGTGGCTGGGGAAGCTGACGGGGGAGCCCCCCGTCAGCTTTCCAGCCTCCCCACCCCTGCCTCCGTAGCTGCAGGGTGGCTGGGAAGCTGAACGGAGAACCCCATTCAGCTTTCCAGCCACCCTGCTGCTAAGAACGACTGTATCGGATAACATTAAAAATCGCGTTATTCGATACAAGATTTTTCCGAAAATCTTGTAACGTTATGCAGTTTTCACGCTATACGGTACTCGCGTTATCCGGGGTATTACTGTACATGAACACAGATAGTCCCATAAAACCAATGAGTGTTACACAGACTGAAATATAACTATATCTATTAAAAAGTGTTTCTATACTTATAACAATGCAGTCCCTTTAAGGATTTAGGTCTTGGTGCTGAAGCTTGGTCATTTAGAGCGGGGGTTCCCAACCTAAGGACCGTGGGCCGGATTCAGCCCACAGCACCATTTCATGTGCCTCCCCCTGCCCCTACAAGGGAATTTAAGAAACAAAATGGTCACCCTCTTTGAAGCTGTTGGCACAAAATGGCCACCCCCATCATGCAGGCAGGTCAAAATGGCCATCTGGCCCTCAAAGCTGACTGAGAGAGCATGAACCGGCCCCCGGCATGAAAATGTTGGGAACCCATGATTTAGAGGATATAAGGTTTTAGAGTTTAATACGACTGGCTTTTGAGCAAGGATGACCTTTACCGGGCTATTTTGGTAACAATGGGATATTCTGATGCGTTTTATACACCGGCAAATACAGTCTATTCCCAAAGGTTTCTCACCAGGACACTTGTATACGCTTGGCATATGGATAGAAATGTTCATTCTTTGAAATAATCTCATTCTTAATTTGTCTTAGGGGCAGCCGAGGGTAGGGGAGAAATGTTGTGTGCCGACTGGATTCCATCAAGTGGATTTTGACATACTGAAATTATTAAAGCAATTGAAACAGGCTGAAAGATTAATGCTCAGAGAAAGTTGACTTTTTTTGGCAAGCACCACAACATGATGAGCCCTTTCACTAATGTAAACCTATTCTAAACACTGCCTCCTATGACCGTCAGAGTTCAGAGGTAGAGACGATTAAAAACAGAAGCCTACTTCAAATCTGACTGATGTTCTTTGGATTTGTCTTCCACTGAAATAGAAACAAGAAACCTCTGTTGGGGAGTGGGGTGGGGGAGGAAAAAATGAAGGGAAACCAAAACTACTGAGAGATTAATAAGAATTTCTAGCAGTCATCACATTATGATTACGAAGTCTTGACTGGTCAATGGGTGAAATAAATACTATGAATATGCTTACCAAGATATTTATACAGTAGTTTTATGCCTTCCTCTAGCTAAGGTAGCACCAACCAATGACTTTCTAGAGAGGCTACACGGAAGCCACCATTTTGGGACTGACCAGGTTGGCTAAAGGGTTCTGATAGTAGTAAAAAGATTTTGTTTTGTTTACTCTCCGATAGTAAAAAGAAGTAACTTGTCCAACCTCTGAGTAGAGTTCCGTGGTGATGCCCATCCTGGGCTCTATCCAGCAAACAGTTCCAAAATCTAGAACTGGATTTAGAACCTAAATCTAGCCACACTCTTCCTATTATGGCCTATTAAGCACCATTCTGAGACGTTCTTCTTCTCATTCCTTTTCTCCTGGAGATTGAATGTCATACTGACCTTGGTAGTGGCAGCTCTAAGCAATGATGGTACCACATATATTCGAGTATAAGCCGACCCAAATATAAGCCAAGGTACCTAATTTTGACTTGAAAGCCCAGGAAAATAGATTAACCCGAGTATAAGACAAGGGTGGAAAGTCCACCAGCTGCTAGTGAGTTTTAATAATTAAAATACATGAAAATATGGTAAAAATAATTAAATTGTTGGCACATTTCCATCCAACGCGGTCTTGGGACCCTTGTGGTCATCAACACAGGTATAAGCTACAGGAAGTGGAAGTTAAATGTGCCCAAGCATGCGTAAATGCTGCTGTAAATGCACCCGCAGCTGTCATAAACAAGTTTATGACAGCTGCGGACATGTTTTATGGCAGTGTTTACGATGGGAGGAACCACACGACTGGCTCAATCAACAACGTGACTGGCCTGTAGCGTGAAAAGTTTGGGAACCTCTCAGCTAGATGGACAAATAATTTGGCTGTTCCTTTCCCTCTTGTAAAGATCTGTCTGAAGCTAAGTCTGAAATGTTACATTTAATACCATTTTTGACTCAGAAAACACGTTATACAGGAATGTGTGTGGTTTTTAAAAAAAAAAAAATCATTAATACAGTTGAAAATATAATAGTGCTTGTGACGAAGGAAAGAGGTTTAAAACATTTCAGAGATCACTGCAGATGCCATAAAGAAAATAAATCACAATCTGTAAATTCTTGGTGCATTTTAAAAGGATCCTAATTGTCACAGGAGTGCAGTTTGGCAAAGTTGTCCTTGATGACCGCTTCTAAAGGTGGTACATTAGCACTCCAAGACCAGGTGCTAAGTGCTCAAGCTTGTGCCCATACCACCGGCTAAAGAGACGATCAATAAAGAGCCAGAGCATTAAATTTCACCTACTGTAGCTGTCATACCCATTACGTAGCATCCGAACATCTTCACAGACAGTTACAAAATGGCTGCCTCTTGACATCTTTTCACCATGCAAGATCGCCTCAAGTTTTCACATCCACTATGAGGTTAGACGGTGAAACAAACCAAGCTGGCTATGCATAACTTCACAGCTTATCAATGACCAAAAAAAGAAAACCATTTGTGAAATGTCATTTATTATTTATCCTATTATACTTGCCTTTTAATCTTAAGAAGGATTTTCCTGGATGGGTAAGCACATTGGCTACCCATAGGTCTGGTTCAGAAGTAACTGGAAACACAATTTTCATGTTAAAACTGTACACTGCAATGGGCCTTGGGTGGAGTTTTTATTTATTTATTTATTGTAGTTTTCTCCCTTATCCTAATTAGATCCACCCCATTGGTACACATATCACATGTTTGGCAGGTTTTTTTTTTTTTTTTTGTCATTTATTCCTTTGTAGCCATTAACCACTAATTTGGTCAAGTGTGCTAACTCAGATCGAGGAAGAGCTCTATGGCAAGAACAAACATTCTGGAGGGTTCGTAAGAACAAAATTAAATTAGAAGATGGAAGAAGGAGCTCACTAGACAAGAAATAGTATTAAAGGAGGATATGGCTGATGGACTCAACCTCCACTATGTCACTTGGAGGACCCTGAATAGGCTGAGTGTCGGAGTCCCTAAATGTAAGACCAACATGCTCAAGTGTGGGCTACTGGTGGACAACAACACGTTGTGTAATGTAGAAAGATAAAGAATCTGGATCAATTGCTGACCTGCCGATTATTTCCAGAAACCATGTACAGATGAGGACTTAATTTTGGCCAACAACAATGCCAAGAAGGTAGCTTCATTTTAGCAGCCATTACAACTGGCATGCCAATAAGTCATAGATGCCAGGTGCAATGAACAGCACAGCATGCTTGCAAGACATGGGGACTGAGGGACAGTGAACTCTTCACAACTGCAATAAACACACTGCATCTCACTAGCAGTAGTTTTCTACTGTTCAATGAATGCAATTCTAAATTACCCAGAAGTTCCTCTATCTAGTAAAACTGTTGACTTCCAGGTTGTCTTGGGACTTGGAGGATACAACTGGGATGCACAGGCTCACCTTTTACCATGACTACAGCCCTGCACACTTTCAGCATTCACACCTGAATATGGCTTATATTGCCCAAAGGAGAAGCAAACAAAGGTGCTTTCTGGGTTGAAAGGATTTTTTGCTGGAGGAACTCTGCTCAGGGGACACCCGAATGAGGCTACTTTCATGTCCCCAAATTCTTTTCCCACTTTAGTGGTCACTATTTATCTACTTGCAACTTCTTGCTTTCTAACTGTTAGGTTAGCAGGAGCTGAGACAAACACGAGCACCCATTCTGTCATGCAGTAATCCGGTCTTGAACTGCCAACTTGCCAACCTTCCATCTAACAAGGTGAGCTTCTTAACCCCTGAGCCACCACAGGGTTGCCATACATCCCTGAAAACTGGGATTGTCGCGGATTCAAGGTCAGAAAAATTGTCCCGGCCAGTTCAATAATAATCATGCTAAAGTCCTGGATTTTTTTAAAAAAACTTACTGATTGTGTATTATAACACACATTAAAATAAATTCAAACTCTCACCATCAAACAAGCAATTTCCTGCCACATTGGAGTTAGAATACACCTGGAGAAAAATTTCTAACATCCTCACCTCACACCTGGAATGGAGGATGTTAAGAAAGAGTTGATCGCGACATGACTTCTCAGAAGTACAACAGATCATCTTACAGTAAGAACTGTGTAAATAAATTAGACACTGACTCGGAGGTGGAGCAGTTCGATTCCTGAGTACTGCAGGATGGAATGAGCTCCCATCTCTGTCCCAACTCCTGCCAACCTAGCAGTTCGAAAACAAGAAATTGCAAGTAGATAAATAGGGACCACTTCGGTGGGAAACAGAGATGAGCACTGAACCCTAGAGTCGTATATGACTGGCTTTTGAGCAAGGGAAACCTTTACCTTTACCTATATTTAATGTAAAAGTGTTTTATAGCTGTCATTATATTATGTTTATTTTTTAAAAGGCTATTTTGTAGATAATCTGCCCATTTTTGTCAAATATACTTCTGTCCCGGTTTTGTGAGAGAGAATTATGGCAACCCTAAATGTAACAGTAATGTAAGGAGATTTTTACATTCACTTTCTATGGAGAGAAGAGTGGAAACCCCACCTTTAGAGTTGCTGATAGTTCCTTCAGTCACTTAGTAAAAAAAAAAAATAGAGTGCTTGAGGAGTTTAAAAAACACAATGGAGCATTGATCTATTATGCAATAGTAGAAAGCTGCAAGGGCATGTACAGCAAAAGCCAATTTGAGACACATTCCCCAAAACAAAGAATCCCTCTTGTTCATCAACAGTAACTTGCTTGAATAATACCTTTGTTGTTATCCAACCGCTTCAAAATTATTGCTTTCTTTGGCCCATGGATCACGGTAATGGATTAAGGGGGAGGAAAGTAAGGATATCATTCCGAAAAATCAAAATACTTTTCAGCCATGATGTTCCATATTTCAGAACGGATTTTGTTCATCTGATTCACAGCCTGAAACATCTCAAAGGACAGATTATAGGGGAGTTAATAAATTTAACACAAAACTCTTTGTTGTGTTGATTAAACTGCCAGCAAAACAAAGAAGGTAAAGAATTCAGGCTACGAGAAATTTTAAGTATGTGTATGTTTAAATGCCTACATACTTTGTAGCTAAGGTATATATCAGTGATGGTGAACCTTGGCACTCCAGGTGTTCTTAAGCTTCAATTTCAAGAAGCCCTGATCGGCAGGAGTGCTGACTTGGGCTTCTGGTAATTGAAATCCAAGGACAGCTGGAGTGCCAAGATTCACCATCACTGGTATATATGGAAGTATCGAGACCAGGGTTTCTTCATCTTGGGCCTCCAGATGTTCCTGGGCTTCAATTATCAGAAGTCCAAATCAGCATAGCTGCTGATCAGGGCTTCTGGGAACTGAAGTCCAAGAACATCTGGAGACTCAAGGTTGAGATACCCTGTATGAGACTATGTCTCACATGTTCTCAGAAATGTAGAGAGAAATGGGATAAGTTTGCCTGTGTTTGTAAACACTGTTACAGCGACCATGGTGAGGCATTTTGCAGGCCTAACCCTCCCACATCACTCCCCAAAGCAAAACAAGACTGGTTCTCCCATCAGCCCAACTGTCAAGTGTTCCAGAGGCGGAGTTCTAAGAACCACAAAATGAGCACATTCACAAGTATATTCACATGAAGAGGTTCTGATTCCTTCAAATCAGGCATTGAGGAATGGAAGACTGTATGCTATCCTGGTTTTGTGGGGCCAAGTAAGGTCATTGTGACCCGTGGGAAGGTACCCACCTCTTTTCTAGGATACTCAGGAGAGGACAGAATACTAAAAGAGCACAATATTAACAGATCCATTCTTTCTCAGTGGCTGTGAAGTCAAAACATTAACCACTGGCGTTTTACTTATTTACTTCAGGTTAAAAAGAGTTAGATGGCTAGATGGTATTGTTGACCCAATGTGAGCACAAAACTAGGAGGGTTGAGAAGGATGGTGGAGGATAGGGGTGCCTGGCATGCAATGGTCCATGGGGTCGCAAAGGGTCGGACTCAACTATGCCACTAAACAACAACAAGAAGAGTTGAATCTTCTTTTAAACAACCCTTGAAGGTTGATGGCTGCCTGAGAAGGTCTTGAGGACCATTTATATGTAAAACTGCCTATTGTTCCATGGGATGTATGTTAATTTTATTTCTCCCTCTCCCCCTCGCCCCCCTCTCAAGTTAATGTTGAATGCCTCTTTGGCCTCTGAATAATATTTACCCCAGGCTGCTACTGTTCTTTTATTACAGTATTAAATATTGTCCTGGAAGCCAAATAAGTTTCTGACTTAACTAAAGGAAAGCAATGTTCTATGGAACAGCATATCCTTAGTATGTAGAAGTTCAATTCCCACATATTTCAAGTGTGGCTTGACAAAATCCGTATCAGAAATTATAAGGCAAGCAAAGAAATTAAAATTCAGACAACTCTTTATTTCCTTTTCTGTCTGCTGTTCAAAGTTTGGAAGTAATAAGTTACAATGAAGTTATAACTAAATACTACTGGGAAGAATGACAATAAAGCTATATTTTGGAAGTGATACATCAAGAAGATACGAAGCTACTGTATTCATGTAATGAAGAATACTTCCTAATTACTTTTAAGCAAGACTTTTAAAGGGCATTTTAAAAACTATTTGACAGGAAAGCTAATGGGACAGCTTAAAGTTATAGACCTGGTGGTTGAACCAGAGGTTTGGAATTACACTCCCAATTGTCTCCCAAAAGAGCTAGCCTATGTAGGCTTGGTCATACTGCATAGTCCCAGGTTGCCCCTAGAATAGGGGGCCACAAACTTGGCTCTCCAGATCTTCTTGGACTTCAATTACCAGAAACCCAAGTCAGTACACCTGTTGATCAGGACTTCTGGGAATTGAAACTCAGAATATCTGGAGGGGCAAGTCTGCTGACCCCTGGCCCATAACTTGGGTGGCCCACCTTGGCACTCCAGCTGTTCTTGGAATTCAATTACCAGAAGCCCAAGTCAGCACACCTGCTGATCAGGTCTTCTGGGAACTGAAGTCCACGAACACCTGGAGGTTCACCATCACTACCCTAGAAAGCACAGTAAACCATTTCTGAGTATTCTTTCCCTAGAAAGGACCATCATTAACTGGGAATCCATGTGATGGTACACAATTACTATTATTACTTGACTGGTGCTATGCCATTTCCCATCAATCCTAAGGAATGCATTTTGTTACTGCTGTTATTTTAAATAAGAAAAAACAACAAGGACAAGCAACATGCTTTGCAACATCGCAGTTGGTTAATGCTAACAGGCCATTTCTCAAATACTGAAACAAATAAGGGAATACATCATATGGCTTTAAAAAATAATAATTATGTGAGCCTTGTTTCTGCTGAAAAGAGAAATATGAAAATTTAAACAGGGCTGTAGTTTGGGTACCTGCTCTGTACTAAACCACAACAGCCTTCTTTAATGCTGAATTGCCAATGGCACCCATTCTCTTCTTTAACTTTCCACCCCTAACCCATAGCTATTCATCCTTTCCCCCCATCCTTCCCACTCAAGTTGAAAAATTAACAACACTGTGTTTGTAAGCCTTCACCAACCCTATTACACAAAAGCTCAAAACTTGTTTGTGTTAGATGCCGCAACAATTCAGGAAGAGGTTAATGTACACCCGCTCAAAAACAATTGCGCAGAAAATAGCAGTGTCATACAGGCCTTAGGTTCTGACCTGGTTAACTTTATGCAGAGAATACACAATCCGTCACGTACAAAAACACAGAGGAAAAATGCAAGGCGTTGGTAAGTACCCCTGTTAGTGAGAAATTCTGCTAATTATTACACCAAATAAGCACAGTTAACAGCCCAGAGCTGTGAGAGGGCCATGTTTCAGGGCATTAAATGGCTGCCTTGGATGGAGATGAATATATTACACTATGCCCTTTAACAATAAAACAATTTCCCTGACACCTAGAAACCAAAGCAGCTGGAGCGGAAGCCTGGAAGCGCTATGAGAAATTCACTTGCTATGCTGAAGTTTCACTGCCATCTAGTGACCTACGGATAAATCCCATCCTCTCAACTCAAGGTCCTTGGGGTGTGGATTTCATCAACGAGTAGCCAAGTGTGGAACTTAGATGCATCTCCACCTCAACCAGAGATGATGTGGAGAAAAGAGAGAGCACAATGTGGCATTCAGCTTTCCCCTCTGTGGCTTAGTGGTTAAGATGCTGAACTTGATGAATGGAAGGTTGGCAGGTCAGCAGATTGAGCCCCGAGTGCTGAATGATGGAGTGAGCTCCCATCTCTGTCCCAGCTTCTGTCAACCTAGCAGTTTGAAAGCAAGAAATTGCAAGTAGATAAATAGGGACCACTTTGGTGCGAAAGGTTGGTCTTCCATGTGTTTTCCATGCCTGCCACATGTCCACCGAAACATCTGCAAACGCAGACTGTGCTGGCTCTTTGGCTATAAACAGAGATGAGCACTGAACCCTTGAGTCAGATATGACTGGCTTTTGAGCAAGGGTGACCTTTAGCTATATAAACTGACTTCAGTTATTAAACCAGCATTTTATTTTGATTCAAGGACTTAGGAAATTTATGCTCTCCAACGCAAGCCTTTCTAATCAATACTATTTTCAACTTGATCTAGCTTCAGATCGCATCATCTTTACGAGACATCATCTTCCATTTCCAAGCCTTTTTCCATACCAAAGGACTCCTGTAAAGAGTTTTAAGAGACATCGCTCATTCTAACAAATACATATTGTACCAGGAAGAAAACCTTCCAAGGATCAGCCAACTGCATCGTATTTGGCTCTGTTGAAGTTGACAATAAGAACACTGATTTTTTTGCTCATGTCGGGACACTCCCTGCAAATGTAAATAATTAATGTTAATACCATCCTTTGCTCAGTGCTCATATTGTGTGATCAAGCATCTATTTCTGTCTTTTAGGTACACTGGAGAATATGCCAGATTTTCCATGTCTGGTGCTCAGTCGCACACAGAGCCGCGGATTCTCAAAAGTTCTTCAGAGTTCAATAATTTATTAAACACTGTGCAGAAGGACCTGCCCCGTTCACTGAACATAGAACGACAGCATATTAAAGATGTCTCGTAGATGTGGGGGAGTGAGGGTCATTGCCTTGCGATGAGTCCTGCAATACTGTCCATCAAAGGAGCTCTTTGTGTGCCTTTGGTAGGCAATGGGGCAAGCAAGAGTGGGTAGACACGGCAAGCTAATCTGTGATCATGAAACATGGGAAGCTATTTGGTTAACGATGAGAGATCGGAAAAGTGGTGGGATCAGACTTGGTATGAAACTGCACTTAATCGTGTTTGGTTTGAAGCAATGGGTTTTCTGTGGATTTTGAGACAGCAAAATGGTCTTGACGTGTTGAATCCAAACTGTTGCGATACTGATAGCAACCAGATGAAAAAGAAGACAGGGTTCCAATTCTACTACCACTTGCTTAGAACAGGAAATTTCTGTAGGTTCAGCTTTTAATATGATGTACACTGACTGCAATTTCCTCTTCCATAAAATTGTTCAAGGTACAGGAACTCTATCCTTTTGTTCCTCTGATTACCTTACCAATATCCCCATATGCCTCTTGTGGGATTTCTGAATCATTTGGTTGGCCATCATGAAAGGTATAAACGGAATGTTACTCTGATCCAGTAGGGTTCTGCTCATGTAATTTAGGAGCTCTGCTGGCACAGTGGTTAAACTGCTGTACTGCAGCTAGAAGGTTGTGGGTTCAATCCTGACCTGCGCGCAAGGTTGATTCAGTCTTCCACCCTCCCTAGGTCAGTAAAATGAGTACCAAGCATGTTAGAGGCAAAATGCTAGTTAACTTGTGAACCACCAGAGTGCACTAAGTGCTATGAAGCGGTAAATGAGTGTGATTGCTTTGCTTAATTTATCTGTTCTAAACAAACCAAGGGACCAAGGGACAAACTAATCTGCAGGGATATACAGGTCTCCACAGTGTTGTGTGGTGTGTCAAGCCTTCCTAACAGGTTTGGCTCACTAGACATGGTTGTAAAGTCAATTGCCAATCTCACCTAAAACAGACCATTAAATCAACATCAAAAGATTTAAGTCAGCACTAGCGTAAGTCCTGAGGCCACAGGGACTTAGTGGTTAAGATACTAAACTTGACACCTGGAAGGTCAGCAGCCCAGCAGAGTGAGACCTAAATGGTGTGTGACAGTTCCTGCCAACCTAGCAGTTCAAAAGTAAGAAAATACAAGTAGATAAACAGATATCACTTTGGCGGGAAAGGTGACAGCATTCTGCACACTCTGGCATTTAGTCATCATGCCTGCCACATGACGATGGAAACATCTGCATATGCACTGAGTTTTTGCTCTTTAGCTGTAAACAGAGATGAACACCACCCACTAGAGTTGCACACAACTGACTTTTGAGCAAGAGATACCTTTACCTTTTAGTAAGTCCTACTGAGTCCAGTGGGCCACCCTAGTTGGGGCTAGCGATTTGGCTTAGCCCATTCATTCCTGATGTTCTCAAGTAGGGAAATGGGAAGAGTCCAGGAAACAAAAACATTACAATTTTTATGAACTAAACAAATTTATAATGTCTGAAGAGTGGGACTTTTTAACTTATTCCTGATTCAATGCATTAAGATTCTGGTTGATTTGAGCATTACTTCCTGCCCCAAAAGTGTATATTATTAATAGCAAACTTGGTGTTTTTCTTTTTAATTCCACAGTGCTATCTTTTACACTTTTCATTGGCCACGTCTTGCAGGGAGATTTGTTACTAATGGTTTCCAACCAATTCAAGATTTCTTACTCCTACATACCAATCATGGTTGCCCCTCATTAAACAATGACCCTTCATCTCCTATGTAGCAATATGGAACATAAATTACATTTTGTTGTAGCCCAAAGGTGAGAGAGATGAGAGGAGTATAAACAAGGAATAATGCAAAAGCCAGTTGGGTCAGCCCATCATTATAGTCCTTTCAGAAGCTATTAATCTTGTGTGTAGTCAATCCGTTGGAAATAATTACTTTCTCCTAGACAATGTTGTACATGAGGCTGGCAATGAGGAGAAGCCAAGAAAGATGAACAAAATGTTTGTTTCCCATTTAGTTGCCTTGAATGTTCTTTCCCCGACACTGTGATCTTTCATCTGCCAGCCAATGAATGATAGAAGTCTCAACTAACCAGTCTATCCTTGAATTTAACAGGCGTGGTGTTTCGGCAGTAAGCTAAAACACTTTAAATATAACCACTGAAATATATGGATTTGAACAACACAGTCAAGATACACAGATTGCTAGTTCAGCTTGCCCAAAAGTCAAGTAATGGTCTATAGCAGTATAGACCAGGGCGGATCGGAGAGGCTCTCTTATCATTCCATCGGCCAGAGAGACGCACCTCTCTAGCACCAGGAAGAGGGCCTTCTCCATGTCCGCCCCGGCCCTTTGGAACCTCCTGCCAACTGAATTACACCTACAGACAGAGCTCCTGCCCTTCCGGAAGGGCCTAAAAACCTGGATGGCAGGGCAAGTATGGGGATCCAGGAATGTAGGGTCCCATGTTGGGTGGCTTATCTAGTGGGACAGCCACCCTTCTTGCTTCTCGCTGTTTTATTTTTTGTAACTTTTAAATTTTAAAACCCTTTCAGTATTTTATAAATTATAGCTTTTAACTTTAGAGTGCTAACTTAAATTGTAGTATGTGTAGGGTAGGATGGGATTGGCCAGTCTGTTTTACACTGACTTGGAATTTATTGTTTAAGCTATGTTCTCTTTTTATTCTTATTGTAAGCCGCCCAGAGTTGGGTTTACCTGATTGGGGCGGGATAATAAATTTGAACAAATAATAATAAATAAATAATGAATTTGCCAAACTTTGATTATTTTTTTTGAAGACTGTGTTCAGGGTGGCATCTCACCTGGCTCAGCAGACTCAGCAGAGGAAGAAGTGAGACAACTCTTTGTCTTCAACCTAGCTATGATTATCTCTTGTCATTTGGCTGGTACCCTGCTATAATGGCAACTATCACAAGACATTCTTTCAGGACAACAAAGCAATCTTCACGCTTGACAGTTGGCTACCTCTATTTTCTGCAATGGACATGGAACCAGTCTACTGTAATTAGTACTAACACTGCATTCAAGCTCACATTCATTTTAAGGGAAAAGCCCAGGAACAAGACACAATGTCATGAAATCTCAACCCCGACTGCTCCTTGGAAGGTCAAATATTGAAGATGAAGTTAAAGTACTCTGGGTATCAAATGAGAAGAGAGGATTCACTTGAGAAGGCCATGATGCTGGGAGAGGTCGAGGGCAAAAGAAGAAGGGGGTGGCAGAGAATGAGATGGCTAGATGGCATTGTTGACGCAATAGGCACAAAGCTGAGGAAGAGGATGGGGTGCCTGACATGCAGTGGTCCATGGGGTTGCAAAGGGTCGGAATCAACTGCATGACTGAACAACAACAACAAACTCTGCTCCTCCAAAATTACAGTGCAAAGACACTGACCAGAATTCTGCCAAACACAGGAGAACAAACACCTTCCCGGAGTGGCTCCATCTTGCTTACCATTCTGTTTACAAGAGGAGCAAGCTAAAATGTCTTGGGAAGCTTACATATAGCATCTGATGACGGAACAAGTTGACAAGACTCAAACAGCAGATAACAATAGCGAAAGGTAACCAGCTACCAGCACTCCGCCTTTCGTTCAGTGCCTTAGAGGTCCATTATGGTAACAGCTGCTCAGCTGGATCCATCTAGAAGGAAACGCCTGTCACAGTCCAGATGCAAATTTAATTACTTCAAGTTAAAGCCTTCCGTCTTGTCTGAGGGTCCTTCCAAAAAAAAAAAAAAAAAAAAGCAAGCAAGCAACTGTAAACAAGTACTACATCGCAATCAGGTGTCAGAGGCTCATTTCATCTGCTGAAAAATATGTCACAAATCAGTGGCAGAAAGTGGGTCGAGTGAGAGAACAAAGGGAAAAATCTGTCAATAGACTAGGTCGTTCATGTGAGTGTGCCTATTAGTATACCAGATCTTTCTCCTCCTGTCTAACGCTGTCCGCATAAAACAATCCCACATGACAGTATTTTGTTATCTTGCATTTGATGTGATTTTTGCTACAGTAAGCAGAAATCGGGGTGGGGGGACTACTGGTGGAGGGGGATTTTAACCTTAAGAAAAGCTAAAAGACACCAAAAATTACACAACAAGCTTCAAACGAATCTTATATGCTCTTCGGGCAACTTGTACATTCTGTGTTGTTTGTTTTTTAAGAGCTTTTTAAGACAATTCCTAGAAGGAGAAAGCATAAGCTATAACAAAACAGCAATGTGTCACCAAATAACTTTCCACCCCCTCTCTTCATGGGTAGATCAGTGAGTTAGGCATCACAGATAGGAAGTTCAGTTCCCCACTGTGCCTCTTCTGAATACTTTTGACCGAGAAAACCTTCCAAAAGGGCCACCGTAAGTCAGAATTAACTTTGGACATTCAATTATTGTTAATATTTTGGAATTTTTCTGGATGTACAGCCATAGGAGGAAGGCTGGAATGCACCAAAATTGGGTCTAACTCATTCTGCCATTGCATTTTTATCATGCAAGAGAGGAGGTGCGGTACAAAGAACAGGTACTAAATAACTACAGGAAAAATAATAGTGCCATATCGCAAAGTGTCCCCTCTTGGCAACAGTTTTGTTTTTCCATTAACAAATAAAATAAGGATTAAAGCAACCTTCCCAAACTGGTGCTGTCCAGATGTTTTGAACTAGAATCTTTATAAGCCCATCAGTCATACCAGCTTGGGGGAGGGGAGGGATGTAGCTCAAAGCACCTGGAGGTGCTTTGAGTATCACATTGGGGAGAATGATTGAAGGTGTTCCAGTAAAGAAATTACTAGATTTTAATAATGGAAGATCCTAGGTCTGTGATGGTGAATCTTGGAATTCCATGTGTTATTGGACTTCAATTCCCAGAAACCCAAGTCTCTGTGAATCCACATGAATCATGTGGATTCACAGAGACTTGGGCTTCTGGGAACTGAAGTTCAAGAAGACGTAGAGTGCCACGGTTTCCCATCACTGTCCTAGGACAATTAAAACCCTTGTGGATTTAAACTTCATAAGCTCCCACCACCACCCTCAAAAAAAAGGGTGGTTATTGATCCATGAAGAATCTACCTCATCTTTTAAAATTATTTTTTGTTTAAATGTTTACTTTTTTGTGAGAAAAGCCATCATATTCGATCAGTGGCCTAAATCCCATTATTGATCCCAAGCAACAGGTGATCTATTGAACCAATGGGATTTGTTGATTTACCACTCATCAAATAATCCAAAAGGTCTGCCCAGATCTACGCCCACTGCATCAACAATGCCATCTAGCCATCTCATCCTCTGCCACTCCCTTCTCCTTTTGCTTTCGATATTTCCTAGCGTCAGGGCTTTCTCCAGTGAGTCCTCTCTTCTCATTTGGTGGCCAAAGTAGTTGAGCTTCAGCTTCAATATTTGTCCTTCCAAGGAGCAGTCAGGCTTGATTTCCCTTAGGATTGACCTATTTGATCTCCTTGCAATCCAGGTGACATTCAAAAGTCTTCTCCAGCACCACAGTCTGAAGGCGTCTATACGTGCAATATTTCTGAAGTTGGTGTTCACTTCTAAGAACCTCTATCTTGCACCATACTGACATCAAAACATGAAAAGTCACAGAGAATTATTCCTGCATGTTGAGCAGTTTTAATGTGTATGCTCTTTCCAACCTGCAGAATGCATGCCATTGTCAACTCAACCCAACCCCCAACAATATCATAAACCACTTACAGCAGTGTTTCCCAATGTGGGGCCCAGGCCCCACATGGGGACTTCAGTTCCCAGAAGCCTAAGTCAGTACACTGGCTGATCAGTGCTTTGGGGAATTGACCTAGGCTTCTGGGAATTGAAGTCCAAAACCAAAGGTTGACAAACACTGATTAAGCGTTATTACAATTAACTTGTTTCATTATGTTGATGAAACGAATTCTCAGTTCTCTTTGTTTCTCCCACTAAAGTGTGATGGAGAGGGAATGAGCTGTTTGCCTATGCAATTCTGGATGAGTTTCATTTATTCATACCACTATAGGGACAGTATGCTTCCTTGGTCTGGAACCGACTTCTTTCCACCCTCCAGCTGCTTCCTAAACTGAATTCATTATGAGCCGAGCACCACTTCTATTCATCCCGACCCGTGGAAATTTACACATTACATAAAATGCTACCATTTGCCGTATTATAAACCTGCAGATATGAAGTGCATGATAATATTAGCATTAATGTTTTCATAGCCTCGGAAGCAAAGTAAATGGGGGGTGAAGTAATTCCATCTATTACCAATAATGGTTGCAAACGAGGAAATTGTGTGAGGCATATTGAGTAATAATAAAAAGACAGGGTGACAACTGTAACAATACATCTACTTTGTAATCATATTCTTTGTATATTTTTTTAAAAGCCAATCTGCAATTTTTCACCACCAAGACATATTAGCTCTCTTTCTTGACTGCAGCCTGCTTGAGTTCATTCAATATATTTTGCATGTTATTTTGGTTCTTCCAAAAAATGATAAAACAAAAAAGCTAGATAATGTACAACATTTACACATTCCATTTTTTTACTTTGCAATTGTGGGGAAGAAATCATTCTGATTTGTTGCATTGCTATAGAAAGTCATGTGTTTCATGCCTTGAATTTTTTTTTCCAATTTTAGGTAGTCATGAACAGGATGGACACTTTTTGAAAGGTTAGACGCACCTCACCAACTGTCAGTTGATCTTTCCAGAGGTTTCTCGTTAGCATCACCACTCACTGTGCAACATGAAATGTGCTAAGCAAAAAAAGCAGCAATGTCTTTTTCAAAACACAAAGTAAAAGTTCAGATTTCCTCTTTAAATACAGTAAAACCTCGGATAACGCTAAGACTTGGTTCCACAAGTCTTGGTGTTATCCGATTTTTAGCATTATCAGATCCATGTTAAAATTCTATGGGATGGATCGGATAACGTTAATAAAGCTCCATAGAGATACATTGTAACTGCACAGGCTTTAGCGGTTGTTATCCGATCCATCCCATAGGACCTTAACGTTATTCGATCCAATTCTCCTCCCCAGATTACTTAACGTTATGTGATTTTAGCGTTATCCAATCCAATTGTTATCCACTATTTTACTGTATGTCGATTTCCTTGCAATTTCACCCCACAAACATGGCCTCATGGGCAAATCCCAATTGTTTTTCACAGGAGACACTGCCATGAGAACATAGGCTTGTAAACTTGGACACTTGTAGAACCTTCAAAGGAGTAGTCAACAATAAATCACTAGTGTTCCCAAAGAGGCTATAACTAAGAGATTTTGCTGACACAGAGGATGGAATTCTTGAGAAGGGCATCGTATTGTTAAATCGATTATTATATAATATTATTATTTCTTGTATTGGGTATGGATTCTATTGTGAGTATATTGTTTATTGTCCATTGGTACTGAATATGGACTGTATCCTGATTGTATTGTGGTTATATTTATTTTGTTTTGTTACACTCTATTTTATATTGTATCATTATTGAATTGTTATATTGTATTTAATTGTATGTTGGGAGCCGCCCTGAGTTGGTTTTCACCAAGTAGGGTGGCATATAAATTGAAATAATAATAATAATAATAATAATAATAATAATAATAATAATAATAATAATAATAATAATAATAATAATAATAATAATAATAATAATAATAATAATAATAATAATAATAATAATAATAATAATAATAATAATAATAATAATTTTGACCAAACTACAGTTGGCATGGCATTAGAAGCAAAGCTGCCTTAAGAGGTAAAAGATAGCAGTTTATTTAAGCATGAGGTTGCTTCAGTCCCCATTTTAAAAACTGGCTTGCCAGGTTATCCTGCTATGTTAATAGAGTAGACCACGCTGCCAGCGACTCTATGCCGAGCGTCAGGCAACACGTTAAGTAACCTGACAACCCTGAGGACTGGCAGCCTTGATGAAGTCCACACACAACTTCTTCCACAGCCTTGATGAAGTCCACTGGGAAGGGTGATGGTCCCCAAGTGGATTAAATCCCACTTGAATCCATCTTGATGGAGGGCAGCAGCTTCATCCATCCTGGCCTGGGGCTGAGGAGGACTTTGCATGCCAAGGGGTCTCAGAACCAGAAAGTGGGTCACGGAGCTGGATCAGTGGTACAGGTGCCATGCTATGATGCAGAAGGCAGATGAAAGGCCACTGCATTATATTCGCAGAACAGTCATCATGGCTCACTGCTATGATGATCGCCAATATTTGGAATTGGATATGGAAGGAGGAGGAGGAGGAGGAGGAGGAGAAGGAGAAGGAGAAGGAGAAGGAGAAGGAGAAGGAGAAGGAGAAGAAGAAGAAGAAGAAGAAGAAGAAGAAGAAGAAGAAGAAGAAGAAGAAGAAGAAGAAGAAGAAGAAGAAGAAGAAGAAGAAGAAGAAGAAGAAGAAGAAGAAGAAGAAGAAGAAGAAGAAGAAGAAGAAGAAGAAGAAGAAGAAGAAGGCTTGCATCATCCAGAGGTCAGCCTGTTTTGACCATCTGAAATCTTTGAAGCAATTATCAAATACAACACACTCAGGCAACGATGCTACATTAAGAAAACCTGGTGAGGTCAAGGAACAAACGCTGCAAATTACAACTGCACTTTACCAAGTTTGAATTTACTTTTTTTCTAAGCAACTGATTAGAATCCTAAACCCCTTCTAGTGTTCTTTGAATCCTCTAAAGATAGAGAAACCACACACAACTATTCACACATATTGATACACGCAGTGAGAGATTTGAAAATCTAGGAGAAGAAAGCAAGATCACTCCAAAAGATAGTTCTTCTCCTTATTCTATGTTTGTACCTACTTTCTGTTTTTCTTTAAAGCCAGACAGAAGAAAAACATATCAAAATTATTATTTAGCAGTAAACCAACTCAACGTACTTATGTTCTAAGCAATGTCAAACTGCTGGTTCAGAACAGACCCAAGCCAAGGGAAAACCAAGGTTAAATGAGGAAGCTGAACCATGCTCATCCAATGTCAGGAGATGGAATCTGTCCACTTATGCTGGATGTCTTCTGATAGCAAGAGTTCACACAACCAAACACAGAAGTTGTGCAGCTGCTGTTATCATAAGGCTGATTTCATGCCCCCATCCTCCACACCCCAGTACATTTTATGTATAGTCAGAAATGTGCAATACGTCTACAGTAAACAATAACATTCTTCTCTCAATTTAAAAAAACACACACATAGTGATGCCTTAGAAATGGTCACAGTACTACCTGCTTTGGGCTATTCTATCATGATTTACGGCAGGCAAGTTATTTTACCTTTATCAAAAGAGGAGAAGAGTTCATCTCATTTCAGTCTGTGTCAACACCTCTGCTACTTCAAAACACACATGATAAGAACTGAGTACTCTGAAAGAGTCTTGCCCTCCATTTTACCTAATACAGACATTTTATAGTTAGCGCATTAACGCCAAAGAAGAAGACAGGATTTGTGACCTTCAAAATCAGCATTACAAAGGTCTTCACCTTCTTAAGACCCTGGGGTTGACAACAGATGGCTTCCCCCGCAAGATATCACCTTTGGTTCAGTGCTAGAGGCACAACATGGTATTCCATGCCTTTGACCTCTTAGAAGGAGGTGGATACTATTGATGAGTTCCTGAAGATGGAATCAAATAGAAGGATGATTGCTGTCAGACAGAGTGGGAAAGCCATCTTTGAAGCAAGGTAATTGGGGGAGGCAGGATTCTCCATATACAGTAATACCTCGGATAACGTTTACCTCAGATAACACTAAAATCGTATAACGTTAAGTAATCGGGGGGGGGGGGAGAACTGCATTGACTAACGTTAAGCTCCTATGGGATGCATCGGATAACAACCGCTAAAGCCTGTGCAGTTACAATGTATGTCTATGGAGTTTTAACGTTATCCGATGCATTCCATAGGATTTTAACATGCATCGGATAACACTAAAAATCGGATAACACCAAGACTTGTGGAACCAAGTTTTAGCGTTATCCGAGGTTTTACTGTACTGTGTTTTGAAGAACAATGGGTGCCTGCGCTAAACACAACATAAAAATAAGATTCATCGGACATCTTTATAGCTGAAATTGAGGGTACTTGTCATAACTCTACATATCCCAAAAGACTGCATTAGAATTACAGTCAAACCTTGCATAAAGAGTGTCTCGCTTAAAGAGTAACTCACTTAAAGAGCAGAATTTTCTCTGAATGTTCACTTCACTTAACAAATAAAACCAACCAAAAACTCGCTTAACAAATAAATCGGGGTTCTCAAACCCACCCACTCCCCACATACACAATTGGTCACTTACAATGGTGTTTCGCTTAAAGAGCAAACTCGCTTAAAGAGCAGTCCTGTGGAACACATTATGCTCTTTAAGCAAGGTACAACTGTATTTTCACGTATTGCCTTTTGCTGATATCGCTTCATTCTCTAAAGATAGTCACAAAAATATTGCAGTTGAAACAAAAAAAATTACAAATCACACAAGCTTGACCCCCAACACTCACACACCCAAAATATCACCTTACAGAGCACTCAGAAATGAGCATTCCACTTTGACAGCTAACCTCAGGCACCACTTGTCTGATATCTAGCTACTTATACCATCGTCTTGAAAACTGATAGGGTAGGCAAGCCAGTCTGAAAATTTCACTGGCAGATCTGCTCAAATCTCAACCACGCACTACTTGAAACTTAAACCACAAGAGAAAACAGTTCAGTGCTCACTACACCATTACTTTGAAAAAAAAGAGGGATAAATGGATTCAGAAGATTTTTACCCAGTCAAGAGGATAAACGTGTTGTTAGGGCAACACTTGACTAGGTAAAAATCTTAGAAATCTATTTTGCAAAACATGGGCTTAAGTAAAGGGAGGAAAGGGTTGGAGGGAGGGAGGGAGAGAGGAAGGCAAATAGTCTGAAGACATGAGTGAAGAATGTATTCAACATGCCTGCTTTCCTATGCACAATTTGGTTGTCCCACTGACAGGCCCGGAAGCGAAGCACGATGCGCCGCTGCCCATAGGTCTCAAACCTTGATGGAACCCAATGGCCAGTATCCTTTGACAGTCAAATGATGACAAGCACGTTGCAGGCCGATGCCCGTCAACTTCGCGAACATCTCAGCCCCGCTCTGGCCGTTGCGCGGCGACTAAGCAGAAGGTCAGAGGTGAAGCTCGGAGAAGACAGCGATGAAGGGCAACTGACATGCTCCGTTGGATGCTGTGAAGCAGCAAGAAGCGGTTGTCTCCGGAAGAGCATGCAAAGTGTTCTCGTTCTGTCCAAGCCGAGACGTCTCCAAAGGTCCTCAACAAGACCACTGCCAATTCATGAGCTACCCAGTTGGCAGTCTGCCATTCAAACTGTCCGTCTCGAGCAGACCTGTCTATTTCCCCTCTCGCTATTTCAGATTATAAATGCATGCAAAGCGTATGGTGAAATAGATAATTTCCAAGAGTTTCTCTTTCTCTCTCTTTTTTGTAACCCTGATGAAATGGAGATTTTTTTCTCCCCACCTGCACCCCCTTTTACACTCTCCCTTCAGTTATAGGGTATTTTCTGACAATTTTAACATGTCAGTGGGTCAGTGGTGAGTTTAAACTGGGGCATGCGGTTAGAGCAGAGATGAGCAAAGGGCAGGACTCGAAGCTGGTTTTGCAGACCATTTCCTCATCAGACCCTTTGCCCTTGCTAAGAGGAGAAAAAAAATAGAAAACTGTCTGCTTTACAAAAAAAAATAATTCTCAGTCCTAGAAGCAAAGCTTCTAAGCCAAGGTTAATACCCAAAAGGTCCCATTTTTTAACCATAAGCAAAGTTCTGCTAGGGACTGTAGTGGCTTAGCAGTTAAGAGGCTGAACCTGATGGCTGGAAGGTCAGCAAGTTAGCAGTTTGAGACCCGAGTCCTACGCAACAGATTGAGCTCCTGTCTCTGGCTCAACTCCTGCCAACCTAGCAGTTCGAAAGCGAGAAATTGCAAGTAGATAAACAGGTACCACTTAGGTGGGAAAGGTGACAACATTCCATGTTTTGGCATCTAGTCATGCCTGCCACATATCCATGGAAACATCTGCAGAAGTAGACAGCGCTGGCTCTTCAGATAAGCATCGAACCCTAGAGTCGGATACGACTGGCTTTTGAGCGAGGGTGACCTTTATCTACAATTCTGCTTTGGCTTTGTTCATGCTTTTCATATTTTAGGGGCAAAGTCCAACCCAGAAGGTCCCAGAGACAGAAAACTGAGCAAAACCGCCTGCCCCAGATCAAGATTTTAAGCCACATGCCTTACATTTCCTGACCCCATGGAGAATTCCAGAGCAACCCCTTCCCAATCTACACAAACCATCCTATTTCTGGGTTAAATAGGGACATAAATTCCATATATAAGTTGACATATGATGAACATCCGCTGCATCGCTTGATGAAGTCTATCATCCACAAAAGCTTATGTCACATCAAGTCTGTCAGTCTTTAAAACTCTATAATAATTATTATTATTTTTTGTTTCAAAAGACAATTCCCTCCCAATTACTGCAGGGCGTTAATTAATTAATTATCCTCCCCAAATTTTAGTTTGTCCGTGCAATGCTCCCAGTGCATGAGACCAAAACAGTAATGGTAGCACGTTGACAATTTTTCTCCCCCCCCCCCGCCCCCCGTATTCGAAACCCTGACAAGGAAACCACGCTTGTTACAATCTGAATCAACCTTATTTATTACAGAATTGAAACAATGTTTTGCTATGCGCGGTTAGGGAAAAAATAATAATAATGAAAGCCTGTTCCTTTCAATTAGATATTGGGTTGGTGGAAATATTTAACTATTCATTTCAAAGCGCGGCTGCAAGAAGTGTTATGATTTCCAGCGGATGATCAAACACAAAACAGCATTATTCTGCATAACACATGTCTACTTTATTTTAAACCCGGTTGCAACCCACGATCTTTATGTTTCGCTGTTTCCTTTTAAGTGATGCAAACTCATTTGGTTTTGCCTGCATTAACATATAAAACACCTGAGGGTTGGGGGAAGCATTTATAAACAATAAAATTTTGTTTATTAATGCTTTCCATCCTTTATACACATCTGATGCATGTGCGACACTGAAATCAGAGAGAAAGCATGTCCTTCACAGACTTTTAAGATAATCAGTCCATTTATTCTATTTATAAGAAGGGGAAAGAGAAGGAAATGATAAAAGGACAAAGGATGTCAGATTTATCTGACAAATGTATGGATTTTCTTCAGCTATTGTTGATATTCTACCACTGGTAACACAACATTCTTATAATTGACTACCATAAAAACACACCCAATGAGGACCAAAATTTGTCAGCAAGCACAAAATTCTAGGGAAGTTTGAAAGACAAAAAAATTAATACGGTTATGTGTGTTGAGAACAGAATGGAATAACACCAATGGATCTGCTGCTGTTCTCAAGTTATATTTCTAACCTATATTTGATTATTACTGTCTGTCTGGACATCCCACTAGGGAAATGGAGTAGAGGTGGTTCCCAACAAGGGGTACACAGCCCACTAGTGGACTTCAATTCCCAGAAGCCTAAGTCAGTACATTGGCTGATCAGTGCTTTGGGGAAATGACTTAGGCTTCTGGGAATTGAAATCCAAAAACCAGCATTTGGGAAACACTGGTCAGTAGACCATACAGGCAAAGACTCAATGCCAAGTGTTGGGTGGTAGTAAATAACCAATAGCTACGGGCAGATGAGTCCCTTTGGGTGGGGTGACGGTCCCCCTTAGTGGAGGAAATGCCACTGGAAACCATTATATTGGGCCCAACGGCAAAATGAGCGGAGGAGGAACTCTGATTCCCAATGGTCATGGAAGTGGAAGAAGCCATGCCAGAAGGCGCACCTTGTCCATATCCTCAAGGCTGTGGCAGTCCACTGCAGACCTGGTGTTAAATCCTGCGTGTCTTATTTCATATGTGCCGCAGGAGGTGGCTCCGTGATCACAGTGTTTGGGTCACTTCATGGCAAGCTGGGATCCGTCTTAAACAAATTCATGCCAGTGGCATTTTTCCTGAAAACGTTCTCAGGAAAAAATGTATACTTGGACACGAGTTGCAGCTGATGACATTTAATGAGTTCTATGCAACTCTAACATGGCTTTTCTCTTCTTCACTTTGTGAGGTAGAGTCAGGCAAAATATGTGCACATCAAGGATGTCCAAACTGTGATTACTGAGACATGTTCAACTCCATAGGCTTTGACCACTGTCTCCATTTCCAATTGCCCATAATCCCACCAAAGTCATTTTCTGGTGACAGCTTTCAAGGAACAGGGCTCTAGGCTAGCCTCTCTTTCTTAACACTGATTTATTTTTATTTTTGAATGTAGACAATCAAGGGAGCCTGAAGTCATGCAAAGCCCTACTTTAGTCTTAAACAAACCCAGCCGATCTATAAATTAACCATTTTTTATGGGAATGGAACAAAGCAGCTCCCAAAATAGCAGAAATGACTCTTTCGTACAAGGTTCTCATTTCAAACTTTCGACACCTGAAGCCCTGGTTGCCTCAGGGCCAGTGATATAATACTCAAAACTTTATAATCATTCATTGATTTACTTTTCAGCATAGTATATCATTTGAATCCAATGGGAACATAAAGAGCCATTTGCGAGGTCAACCACAGTACACTCAGAGGCTGACACAGTATCGATGGCTAGGTAGGAAAAAATTGCCAAATACAGCCGATCAATACCTCGTTTGGCTGTTACAGCCTCCTCCTGACATATATATATCTTTACAGCTACGAAAATAATAATAATGAAAGTGGGAGATAAATGCTTCCCTCCAGCTAAAATATTTGATTAGCTGAGGGCAGAGGTGATGACAGCAGTTGCACTGAGATAACTTTATCACCTTAAATAAAAACCAGGGGGATGAGCAGCAGATAAGAGGGGAAATGAAAGGCAGCAAAAATTCAAAGAGAAAGGCAGGCACAGGCTGTTCTTGGAGCGAGCACAACAACTACACAACACAATGAAACAAAAGCTGTCAAATTATAAATGTTGCACTTTCCCCCTTGATTCACCACTCCTACATTTTTGTCTGAAGTAACTAGAATTGTTAAAATAACAGGCGCAATGGTTGTGATATATTCGTTATTAAAAATTTGTCATTTGCTGTAACTACTCCAAGCCCAAGGTGGTATATAATACTGGATTTACACGCACATGCGTTAAATGAAAGCCTCAAGAAGTGAAAGCAGTCATACATTTCCAACAAAGTTTTCCTATATTCAGAAAAATTGTACCATTTTTCTATACAAAAGCAAAGCAATTACATTTCTATACCACCCCATATAAATGCTCAGTGCACTCTCTAGCCGGTTCACAAGTTAATTAGCATTTTGCCCCCAACATGCTTGGGACTCATTTTACCGACCTAAGAAGGATGGAAGACTGAGTCAACCTTGAGTCCTGGTCAGAATCAAATTCACAATCTTTTAGTTGCACTACAGCAGGTCCACCGGTCGTTTAGTGGTTAAAGCGCTGAGCTGAAGACTGGAAGGTCAGGTTTCAACACCCGAGAGCATCACTTGGGGACATGAAAGGAGCCTCATTCCGGAGTCCCCCAAAAATCCTTTCAACCCAGAGTAATTTCTGACCAACCCATAGTTTCTACTAACTGTAGTTTAGACACCAAACTGTGATTTGTGTTCGAGACCAATGTATAAAATCTTAGTACAAGAACTCCCCCTCCTTTCCTGCCTTCCTTGAGATGTTGTGTCAAACAAAGTCTCTGAGAATAAAGTAGTACAATATCTTGATCCATGGTTTGTCAGTTTAGATGTTACAACAAACGTTTTTTCTCATTGTGGCTTGCAAACCAGCTTCTCATGAAATGAAATGCTCGTATGGTAGCCACTTGCAACTATAGTTTGAAAGTTGAGTTTGACATGTACAAAATGATGGTTTCACTTTGTAGATCATGGTTTGGTGTTACATCAGAATCTTGAGATTTACCCAACTGCCAAAAATAAATAAATCCTTATTTGTTACACAAGATTTCAGGACATAATGTTCAGCGGACATCCTATTCAAATGAAGACTTAAACAAGTGTATTGAGGCCTCACACCAGTCTGACATTCAAGAAAAATGTCTTCTAGAAAACCACCCAGAATGTCAACAGAAAGATCTACAGTGGTGAGCATAATGGCTTTCAATAACATCTGCCCACCAGTACTAAACTTATCACCAGGATATCTTTGACAAGCACTGGGGTGTAAATTACAGCCTACAAGCCACACAAAATTCCTCCAAGGCATTTACATAGGTTGGTGGGTGGATATTCGTAACAGTAGTAGAGGAGAAGAATTTGTTACATACTGTGATCATTCAGTATTCCTGAGAATGGTGACTTGGGATTCCATGCAAATGAAGCCAATTAGAAAACAGACAATCCTACAGACAAGATCACATATTAGAAGGCTCTCAACGTGTGTTCTAGTGTGGAATACCTGACTGTAACGTAGTTACTACAAGTTGACTCCACATTATGTATTTTAGGTCCCATTCCATGGAATTATAGTTTGAAAAAGACACAGAAACTACCTATAACAGGGGTTCTTAACCTACGGCTCATGGGCCAAATCCAGCCAGCAACGCCAATTCAAGTGGCCCACCGTGGTGGAAGCAGTGGAAACATCCATAAACATGTCCATGGCTGTCATAAACGCACAGCGGATGCATTTTACAGCAGCATTTACAGTATGGGGGACCACCAGTCATGCCCGCTCAGCTGTCTGAGGGAGAGTGACCCGGACCGCGGCTTTAAAAGGTTGAGAACCCCGACCTATAGTAACATCCTTAAAGCCAAACTATATACAGTTATACCTGGCTTAAAGAGCATAATGCATTCCACAGGATTGCTCTTTAAGCGAGTTTGCTCTTTAAGCGAAACACCATTGTAAGTGACCAATTGTGGGGGGATTGTGAACCCCGATTTATTTGTTAAGCGAGTTTTTGGTTGGCTCTTTATGCGAGGTTTGACTGTACTTCAAGTACTTTATATAGAGGTACAGCTTACTACAAACATCTGGCTAGCAATGGCAGGATGCTAGACTGGTTTTCTATGTTTTTACATTGCGATAGGGGTCTTAAAACAAGATTGATCCTTTACACATTGGTTTGGGAAAATAATCCCCTCGAAAGACACAAATCCACACCATGTTAGGAGAGCTTGTAATAAACAAAAGACAGAAACAAGCACCTTAGCAGACAGAACTTGCTGATAAGCTTTGTACTGGCAGGCATTTAAATAGGTGTAGGTTTCATCTCAGCCAAGTTTACAGCACACGAACCCATAAAAATAACCGCAAACACATACACACAGACGGTTTTACACTCGGCCTTATATTAAACCCTCTCCATAAATCGGAACAATCTTGAAGCACTAGCATAATTCAAGTTTGCAAGACAGATGTTGCTCCTTAATTAAGCGGCTAATGTCGTGCTTAAAGCCTGGAGACATCCTTGGGCTGTAAGTGAAGATTAAGCATCCGCTCCTGACAAAGAAGAGACTCTGGTTATCAATGCTTAAAGGTTTTAAATCATGAAAAATAAACCATCTAATGGGCTGCTCTTCTATAGCAAACAGAAAGTCAGGAAGGTGGCTGATTTGGATTAACACATTTTCAGTTATAACAAGTAATTTTACAGAGGATTAGTATCTTGATGGGCTGATCCATATGAGGGCTTCGCTGCTATTGCCGATGAAGAGAAAATTATCCCTCTGGTAATAAAGCGTGTGTAGAGGCCATTACAGTAATGGTCCCCATGTTAACAGCTGAGGCAATCTGAACCTGCAGTAGTGTGATGAATTTTAAAGTGGAGAGTATTTGCCACGTGCTCCATCTTGCATTTCATCCCCAGACAACGAGCCGGTGTACTATTCCCCCCCCCTCCCTTAACTGATTGAAGATATATGGCATCAAATGCTTACTTTTTTCAATCACCTCTCTCATTCATAACATTCAGAGCCAAACCTGTTCCCAACAGAGAAATTTGATGGATGAGACACACCTCTATGAAGTGGTACCTTCAACCAAAAAACTTCCCTATTGAAACAGGTAGGTGCCGGACGTTGCCCATCAAGTTTGAGATGTTCTACTTTGAAGGATGGGAGCTCTCCAAGGTCTTGGACTGGGATGGAGAAACTCTGGCCTGCCAGATGTTTTGTAAAAGGTGAAGGTCTCCCTTGCTTGAAAGCTACTCTAAAGCATAGTGCTCATCTCTGTTTACAGCCACATGTTTCTGTGGTCATGTAGCAAGCATGAATGGACACCAGAAAGCATGGAACACTGTTACCTTTCCCGCCAAAGCGGTACCTATTTATCTACTTGCAAATTTTTATTTTTATTTTTTCCTTTCGGACTGCTAGGTTGGCAGGAGCTGGGGCAGACAGGAGCTCACTCAATCACACAGCACTCGGGTCTCAAACTGCTGATCTTCCAGTTGTCAAGCTCAGTGGCTTAACCACTAAGCCCTTGAGCTGCTACAATCCTGGAACCTAGTTTTCCATCCATCCTTAAATTGCTCCAACCCATGAGTTTCCCCCTTATTTAAAAAAAGTGGGTGGCAGAAATAGCTAATTATATTTCCCAGAGGGTCAATTGACAATCTATTGCTACTGGCCCTGTATTTTATTTAGGTCTAGGGAAAAAGAAAAAGGGGCGGCCAAAAATGAGATGGCTAGGTGGTATTGTAGAGGCAATGGGCACAGAACTGCATGAGTTGAGGAGGATGGTGGAGGAGAGAAGTACCTGGCGGACAGTGGTCCATAGGGTCGCAAAGAGTCGGAATAGACTGTGTGACTGAACAACAAAACCAAGACTCAATTTCAAGATTAAAATTGACAGGAAGGCCACAAAGGGAGAGGTAGGTGAAGATGACCAAGTGATCTCAATAGCAGCTAATTTCTCTAGCAGCCTGATTTACCTCACAGAGTGGATGTGTGAATGAAGAGAATGATATATATGTCACCCGGAACTCCCTGGAAGAAGAGCATTTTGGGAGGACCTACATTTTTGGACTGTGAGTCTCATAATCCTTATTCATTCATTTGTTTGCTTATTTTCCCCCCATCAGGGATATTCTCCCATTCTAATCCTTGAACCATTGTGGCCAATTTCACGTCGTTCCAATGTTGCCATGGCAAGTGGGCGGCAATATAAATTTGAACTAATAAATAAATAAATAATAAATAAATGTTTCCAACAGTTTATAAACAAAACAGTAACTTTTTCTAAGCTCTCGATGTGTCTATAAATGTATTGAGTACACAACTCAATACATTGATTACTGTAATGTTCTTTACGTGGACCTTCCCCTGTGCCTGTTACGGAGGCTCCGACAAGTTCAGAATACTGCAGCCAGGATGGTTAAAGAGGCCTTTGGGAATATCTTACCAATGGCTGATCGGTAGGCATTTTATTCTGTCTCTCAAATAGGCTTTCTTTTTAGGGTGTCTTGGGTTTCAATACGTTCCTATGAAAATTTTAATACTTGTGTCTGTTTGTATCTGTTGAGTTTTACCCTGTTAACTGCCCTGAGTAGGAAAGTTCTTCCTTGAGTGAGATATAAGTTTAATTTAAAAAAAAAAACTCAGGGGTGGGGGAGAAACAAACCATAACCTTGTGGAGCTTATTAAAAAACTGAAAGTTTTGTTGCTATTTTTTTCTTTTGCAAACAAAAAATGTTGCAAGCTTATGTTTACCCAGAGGTACTTAGCTTGAAATGTTTCCACAGCTATGTTTCCTTGTTGTTGTTCAGTCGCACAGCTGATTCTGACCCTTTGTAACCCCATGGACCATTGCCCACCAGGCACCTCTGTCCACCATCCTCCTCAACCTGCCCAGCAAAGTGCCCATTCCATCTACAATACCATCTAGCCATCTCATTTCTGGCTGCCCCCTTCTTCTTTGACCCTCCACCTTTCCCAGCATCAAGGCTTTCTCAAGTGAATCCTCTCTTCTCATTTGGTGTCCAAAGTACTTTAGCTTCATCTTTACTATTTGACCTTCTAAGGAGCATTCTGGGTTGATTTCTTCTAAGATTGGCCTGTTTGTTCTCCTCGCTGTCCAGGGGACTCTCAAAACTCTCCTCCAACACCACATGTCAAAGGCGTCTATTCTTCTGCGCTCAGCTTTCCTAATGGTCCAGCTCTCACAACCATAGATTGCCACCAGGAATACCATTGCTTTGACTATACGAATTTTTGTTTGCAAGGTGATAATATACAGTAATTGAAGACATCACAATTCTAGATGTTTTTTTTCTCTCAATGTCTTTGAGTCCAGCTGTCTAGTTGCAATCCTGTGAAGATTTCTCCAAGAAGATAAACGCAAGAGACTTTAATGTTTTTGGTGTGCAAGGCAGGAAAGGGATCGCAAAAAAAGTCCCTACTTTCTTCCTGTGCATGAAAGACTAAATCTGTGTTGGTGTTTTTTTCTAATAGGTAAAGGTTTCCCTTGCTCGAAAGCCAGTCGTATCCGACTCTAGGGGTCAGTGCTCATCTCTGTTTCAAAGCCGAAGAGCCAGCGCTGTCTGCTTCTGCAGACGTCTCCATGGTCATGTGGCAGGCATGACTAGACACCGGAGTGCATGGAACGCTGTTACCTTCCCACCGAAGTGGTCCCTATTTATCTACTTGCAATTTCTTGCTTTCGAACTGCTAGGTTGGCAGGAGCTGGGACAGAGACGGGAGCTCATTCCGTCCTGCAGTGCTCAGGAATCGAACTGCTGACCTTCCGCCTCCCAGTCAGCGTCTTAGTGACTTGAGCCACTGCAGTCCCCTGTTTTTTTTCTAATAATTATATTATATTTTACCTTGGCATCCTTCTCTTTTTCTCCTGCTCCTCTCCTCTTCTTCTTCATCATCACCAACTTGCTACTTTTGCAACGGCTCCACGCGCTTTTGAACAGGCTTCCTCGTTCCTTCTTTTCTACTTTGCAAAGTCTAGCAACGTCAGAAACCCATCACTTCATGCCCAGGACCCGGGCAGCTTTTGCAAAGACCCAACAGAACCACAACTCCCAAGATGCACCGCGAACAGCTTCCGTTCTTCGGCGGGCGGCCCCAGAGCCGGCCAGCGGGCGGAAATGCGCACGCGCAATCGCGAGGATTGTCCCCCTGGGGAAACTACGACTCCCGGCAGGCATTGCGCGGATTCCAGCCGCCCTCCCTTCATGAAACAACATGGCCACCAACACGGAAGCCCCGCCTCCCGAGGGCGGAAGTGACTGCGTATGGTTAGCAACGGGGCTGGTTGCTAACGAGGGTGGCAGAGAGGAGCCGCCGGTGGACCAGGCCGATGTAAATGTCGAGTTTAAAGGGGAAATGAAAGGAAAATGTGGCTCTGCAGAAGAAATTCAATAAATATATAAATAAAATGAGGAAAAGGTGAGAGCCAAGCAAATTTACACGTCTCCTCCGTCTCTACTCGGGGTTATTTTGTTGCTTTTCATATGGAGAGGCTTGGCTGGCGTGCTGTATTTGGAAATATTTGTATTATTTCCTTCACGGAGGGTCTTGGGGTCAGTTAAGAGTGGTTTGCAATCATGACAAGTGCAGTCAGTCAGTGGGAATGTCTGTAAACCATCACACACGTGTCTGTACATGCACACGTGATTCTAAGTCTCCATTATTGCCAGTCCCATATGAGGGCACGACAGGTGAAGGGGGGGGGGGCTAGCTGGGTTGTGGCATATACTGTACTAGCATAAACTACGTTGCAGAACGTGTGCTCTTTCCAATATTTGGTTGGTGTGTAGGTAAGGGTTGTTGTGGCTAATCGATAAGGAGCTGGTTATGAACTCAGGCTCATGGCTATGCAGGCTGGCTCTTTCTCCCAGGAGGGGATTGAACTCCCAAACTCTGGATCTGTAGCCAGATGTTTAAACTACTAAGCTGTCCAGCTAGAGCTGACCATAGCTAATTGCAGCTAATTGATACTGTTCGGACAGTCAGGCACATACATGGCTACATATGGTGGCTCTTTCAGGAGGCAATTGGACTCCCAGTCTCTGGCTCTCTAGCCAGATGCTTAAACCACTATGAGCTGTCCAACTAGAACTTGCCACAGCTAATTGCAGCTAATTGGTTGGGACAGTCAGGCACTTGGCCAGACATGCAACTGAGACACGGCCTGGCTCCTCTTCAGTTGGCCATGTCAAATTCTATAAAACTTATTGGACCATCTATAGGCTGCTAACCATTGCACCTGTCTGTAAAATACCCCCCCCCCCCTTTTGAAAAAGCACCTCTTCGACACCCACAGAGGGGCATTCATGTAGGGAGTGGGAATATTCTGTACAAGTCTGGTCTCATGCAATTCCTAGTGTCCTTTGATTCTACAAGTGACAAGAACAAAACAAAAAGCAATGATTTCTGCTTTGCCATCCACAGCTTAGCCATGTTTGCTGCAGCTGATGACACTTCGGATGACCTGCCGGTGAGAGATGTAGGCCTGAGTCTCGGAGGGCTACAAGGTAATATCTTTTGCAAGACTTGATTGCTGCCAGTAGATCACCTTTTAAGTTTCATGGCTGAAGAAGGATTTGATTGCTTCCTTCCAGCGCTCTGGAGTAGTTCATGATTGTGGAACCCAAATCTATAGCTGAACAACTTGAAGATATTTGCAACTTTCATTAGGGGGGAAATGAATCCCTTCCTGACACTTTCTCCCTGTTTTACAGAATCAGCCGCAGCCCAGAATGCAAAGGCTCGACAGAATGTTTCCCGCATCAGCAGGGAAGAGCTGGAAGACCGGTACCTCCGCATGCATGAGGAAAACATCTTACTCAAGCAACATGCTCATAAGCAAGAGGATAAAATTAAAAGGTCTGATTCCTTTATCCTACTCTGAAGTGCTGCTTCTAAAACAATCTACCCCAAAATGGTGCTATCAAGTGGTTTGGGCTATAATCTCCACTACCCCATGCCAGTCTGGGTAGCATCAGTTTACGGAAAGTTGTGAGTCTAAAATAGCCATTAAGCAGGTGTTCTGTATTATTATTTTTCTTCTTTTCTAGGTCAGACTTTAAACTGCCAGAATGAAGCCAACTTCTTGGCTTTGTCGTTGGCCAAAATTAAGTTCTCATATGTACATGTTTCTGGTAGTAACCAGTAGATTATCTGGATTCTATATCTCTCCAACTCTCAGCCTATTCAGGGTCCCCCAAGTGATGTAGGAGAGATTGAGTTCTTTAACCATATCCTTCTTTAGTGTTATTCCTTGTTCAGTTCCTTCCTTCCCCCATCTTCTAATTTGATTTTGCTCTTGCTTACTGTCCAGAATAAATAATCCTGTATTATGGAAATGGTCCATAATATTAATAATTTTGTGTCAGAAATTATTCTGGGCTGAAAAGGTTTTTGTAGAAGAAACACCGCTCAGGGGAGTCCCAAATGAGGTTCCTTTCATGTCCCTAAGAGCTGGGACAGAGACTGGTGCTCAATCATGCTGTACCCGAGTCTCGAACTGTTGACTTACCATCTTCCAGCTAACAAGATGAGCTTCTTAACCACTGAGCCACTGCATCCCCATGGTCAACAATGGACAACTATGTTGCCTCTTGAGCTATTTACTTTCATTCACGTCATGTGGACTAGCAGACCCTTGATATAAAGTGCCGTATCCCGACTACAGTTTCAGAATCAACCCACATATGTCTTTCTTCATAAAAACTGAGATTCTGTGTCTCTTCTGCCCATTTGACTTTATAGTTCACAGGCAAGTAAACTTGTCTTGTTACATCTCGAAGTGATTAATATTCTCCTGTGCCTGCATTTTTGTCCTTTTTTTTTCCAAATAAAAGGCTTGTGACCATACTATGCTAAAATAAAAGAAACCCTTTTAAAGAAATGAAGCATGTCTCTATTTTCAGTCTCTTGTCTGGACCCCTGCAAAAAAAAATCAACTCACTGCAAAGTAGATGCAGCTCTTGAAGATGTGCGACCAATTTCTTCGAGTCTTGAACTTGTCTCCTCCATCAAAGCCACCTTTCCTTTCTTTCTGTGCCAAGTCCCTCCCCTCCTGCGCCTCCCCTCGCCCCCCAAATTCATTGCTGGAAGTGTTTTCTGCTCTTCTATATTACATCACCCCCTTTGTGCCCTCACTGCCTTTGTTCTACCTTCCCCATGTTTATCAAAACTAAGAGGAATCAAAGGTACAACCCTTGAGATGCCAAAAGCAAAATTTGTATCCTTTTAAAAACTAGATGAAAACCATGCCTCCTGCATCCAATTATGTCCCACGGCTAACTGTTAAGTCTCTCTTAAGCACACTGGTATTATTTGCTAAGCATAAGATGTAGCGAGGCGACATGAGCTATTAAGGGCCTGCCTTTGAGTTCCCCCCTTACTTGTTTTTAGAACTGAGATGTATGCCTCCTTCTCGACCGCCCTTTGCTTTTTTTATATGCAACTGGAAGCTCTACATCAATAGAGTGTGTTACATATTGTAAGCATGCGTTCGATAACTTAATATCATGTGCTTTTATGCGAGGCCACGCCACAGCCCCGATCTGTAGCTCTGCATAACAGAGTGCAGGGTTCCTTGGGGAGGTCATCCGTTCCAAATTTAAGCAACATATGGAGCAAATATGCATCCCTCCTTCTTTGCTAAACTTTAAATGATAAGCCTTAGGAAACTGTTATTTGTCAGTACTATAAAGAAGATTGCTACCCAATGGTTTTAATTATCTTCAAAGGCTTCTTCACAGGCCATAATAGTTATATCAGGACCTGAAATTTATTATTCAGGTTCTGCACTGAAGTCTTCACAGTGATTATGTTCCTTTCAACAGAAATGGTTTTTTTTAAAAAAAAAATACCAACTTTTTCTTTTCCATCTTTTCTGTGTTATGCCCCCAACCCTGACAGGATGGCCACCAAGTTAATACGCCTTGTTAACGACAAGAAGAAAGCCAAACAGGCCGGTGGCGGCCCCAAGCGGCTGGGCCACGATGTCGAGATGGAGGAGGTGATTGAGCAGCTACAGGAGAAAGTTCGCGAGCTTGAGAAGCAAAACGAAGCCCTTCGCAACCGGCTGATTTCAACCAAGCAGCAGCTGCAGCTCCAAGGCCACCGACACACGCCCTACAGTTACGTCCAGCCACGCGTTAACACTGGCCTCAAAAAAGTGACCGGGAGTGTAAGCCCCCAAGAGCACATAAGGAAAGGTAATTGGACTGCCAAAGTGGAGCCACCTCCTTGGCTTTGTCGTTGGCCAAACTCAAGTCCTCACCGGTACATGTTTTCAGTACTCACCGGCAGACCGGCAAATGATCCGGATTTTGTATCTCTTCACATTCACTCAGCATTTTGTTGCCCACCAGCAGCCCCCACTTAGGACTGTTGGTCTTGCATTTAGGCACTCTGACCCTCAGCCTATTCAGAGTCCTCCAAGTGGTGTAGGAGAGGTTGAGTTCCTCAGCCATATCTTCATTTATTATTTATTTGTTTGACCTATATCCTGCTCATGTGGGATCCCTCCCACTCTTTTGCTATTTAATGTTCTTCCTTGCTTATTGAGCTCCTTCCTTCATTTAGGAATGAGATTGCAGCTCCTTGAAGGCCGACCTTTGAAATCTCCACAAGCATTGCCACCCAAGTATGGACAAAACTTACTTGAAGAAGCGAGAGCGGAGATAAGGAACCTGTATGTTTTCCTGTATTTCTTCATTTCTTCAGCATTAATTTGATGTTAGCTTAATGTTTTTATATCAGGTAACTGTCAAGAGAAAACTAAAACTGGGCAGCAGAACCTGCATTAATTTGCACTACTCTTCCATTTAAAACTGGACTTTAGGGGCCAGTTTTCATCCCCACAAAACTTCAGGAAGGCACACTGGAAAAGATGAATGGAAAAAGGAGGGAGTGCATAATCTGAACTGGTGTCATCATTTCTTTTCTAAAGAAGCTGATTTTCCTGCTCTTTAGAGAAATTGTTGTCATCAACCTGAAATGATGGTTGAAAATAAAGATAAGATCTTGTGAAACTTTAAGATCCAAACAGATAAGAAGCTCAGATATAACATTCCAGACATTGCTGAGATTGAGAAACATTTGGTTAAGCTGATTGATGTAGCCATCCCAGGTGACGATCAGATGGAAGAAAAAGTGATTGAAAAGATCGTGAAGTATCAGGATCTGAGAACTGAATTATAGCATTTCTGGGAGAAAAGAGATACCAGTGGTGAGAGTAGTGCTGGGAACAAACCCAGAAAGGTTGAAAAAACATCTGAATGCAATTGGCATTCATAACATCATGATAGAGCAGTTGCAAGCAGCAGGACTTTAGGAACCAGCTACATTATCAAGTGACAGCTCCCTGAATTTTGGGTCCAGGGCTTGGGTCTGAGTAGTGGAGTTCCAGAGTGTTTGAAGAACTGAAATATCTTTCTGTACATCATTTTAGCAGCTTTTACCTCCCATCTCTAAGATACGCCAATATTGCCCTCATATTTATTTGCGGTATTTTTACACCCCGCTAGGGGCACAGGGAGCTTGAACTGTCTAACTAGGCAGTGTTGCCCATCTCTTGTCAATGATGTTAGGCTGGAACTAAAACTCACCAAAAGGTCCTCGGTCGGATCCCTTGGGCAAGGTGAAAGTGGAGGGCACACGTCATGGTCCGCCTGTGATATCTTAATGGATAAAAACCTGCATACAAATGGACTTGGTTTCTCCAGTCCATTTTGCATGTGTGGAATGTAATCGTGAAGATGTCTACGGATGCACGGACTCCTCGCTGAATAACGACTCCAAGGTATTTTTACACTGCCCTTCCAAAAGCAACAGCCTGGGCAACAGATAAGATAGAAATAAGATTTTACAACGTAAGAAAAGTGTAAACAAAATTTACAACCAAGCTCACTGCTGCTGAAAGTGCATCTATAAAAACAGCTGCAAATATAAAATGAACTATCCAAGGGATTCATGTTAATGAGGAAAGTCTGTCAATTTACTCAGTTGCCCTTATAATAGGAATGTTGTAAACATACATTTAGATTGCAGTCTTAGATTGACCTGAGAAAGAAGATTTTTAGAACTCAGTAGGCTCATTTCTGAGCAGAAATAGATAAAATTGTGCTGATAGTTGTATATAGCCAGTTCAATCCTTTTCCTCTCTAGTGTTATAAAATTCCTTTCAAATATATGTATTGCTGAAGTCTGTGAAATAGTCTTAACCCAGCAACCCAACCAGAGCTAGTTTAAAATTGCCGTGTCTGATGAAAATCTTAATAATGACTCCATAATGTATGTGAAAAACGCATGGACCATAGTACTCATACAATGAGTTCAACAATACATATTCAGAAGCATTACAATGTGTTAAATATATCTCTAGATCTTAACATCCCAATTATTGTATAGAAATTTCCATGGAGATACTAAAGGCTTCCCATGGACAGCATTACCAGCTCAAAATCAGTGTGTCTTAGAAGAGCGACATTCATCTTGAGATGCCATGAAATGAAACAAAAGGGATTCGTAAATGCAGTGTAAAATTCTGTCAAATGAGTTACATTTTGTCATAAACATGAATGACAGTAGTGGTTTGCCTTCTGGTTTAAATGGTGATAGTTGAAATCCAGTAGGAAAATTACAATTAGAGTAGGCCTATTGAATCAGTTAAGCTTACAGAGAAATTGACTAACCAAACCCCCACCGATTCAGTAGACTTGCTCTAATTGTGACTTACCAATAGATTTCAACCATAGGTTGCGTATTTATTTGATAAAACATGCATTTCATTTTATTTGTGATGTGTTGCATCTGTGGCTGCTGATGTCCTACTGATGGAAACAAAGAAATCTTTGTTTGTTGACTTGTAGAGAGAATGTGATTGAATCGCAAAAGGTACACAATGAAGAATTGGCACATACAATAGAAATGCTCAGAAGTGAAATAAGGAGGAAGGAAGAAGATTTTGACGAAGCTCTCCTACAGATGAAAGAACAACAAGCGACAGGCCAAAGGTATGTTCAGGTGGGAAGTAAATGTTCCTGGTTCATCTGTTACATAAGTTATTGTTTCCTGTGGCAGTAAAATGTTGCTTTATTTTGTGCTCAGGTTTTTTAACATGTGGCCTAACATATTTTTAAAAAGAGGCTTCACTTACCAGTTAATGGCCAATATATAATTCTACAGTTATGAATAATTGTCCTGAGAGCCGAACTAGCAATGGCTATTGAACTCAAGTGGGTCTAAGCCAGTGATGGCAAACCTTGGCACTCCAGCAGGGGAAGTGCTGACTTGGGCTTCTGGTAATTGAAGTCCAAGAACACCTGGATGATCCTCTTACTCCGAAATAGCACTCCGGCATCCTTACGATGGGATTGCGCCTGATCCTGCTTCCCTGGCCCTCTCAGGCCCAGCAGTTCAGGCTTTTCCTAAAAGTGTGCCCTCTCATGCTTGACCTAAATCTAGATAGTGAACAAAGGGTGCTCATGAAATTGGTGTAGATTCAGGTAACGTGAGCCAAGTAAACACTCCAGTCTGCACCAGATGTTTTAAAAGTATATTGAAGTCAAAGTAAGGTACAGAACAAAGTTTATCAGAAAGCATTTCAGAATAAAGAAATAAAGACAACTGCTATCTGGGTAAAAGCCAGCGTCTGTCTAAATTAGCTACGTGATTACAGTTAAGATCCAAGAAAGTGTGTGTCTCCCATGGATTGAAATCTCCATCTTGGATGGGGCTAAAGCACAAGGGAATTTGGTGGGCAAAATCTCAGGAAAAAGTACAGCTCAGAACTGGACTTTTACATGACAGTGTCAAGGTTCGCCATCACGGGTCTAGGCTAATGTCTGAGATTTCACCATATGCCTAACCGTAGTTCAATCAGATGATAATTCCTTGAGTTTGGACATGAAGAGGAAGAGTTCAGTCCATATCTTACAAGATTGATCAAACCCTTGTGGTGTTTTTGTTACACATTGAAAATTCTGGTACTGGTATGGCACTTTATCCAACCGATCTCTTCTCCATGCATCCTGCAGATTGAACTCTCCACTGCCTCCAATACGGGCTTATAGCTGCACATGATAAGGGCAGTTCTTTTTTACCCCATTTATTGGAAACTTAAGAGAAACTCCTCTTAAAAACTCCTTTGAACCATTCCCGCTATCTGCTTGATGTGAGGAACAGGATCAATAAAAATAGACCATTAGATTTGTTTTTTTAATCAGACAATGGTGATGGGTTGTCTTACTGCACTTATGCATTTGAGGGCTGCAACAAGCTACTTCCTTGGGAAGATTCCTATTTTAAGAGAGTTTTTTTTAATCTTCTCTGTAAGGACAGTTTACCAAGTGACGCCAAAATAGAGTCGATTCTGAGATCTAGAAGAATGTTTAAATAACTATTTCAAGTCCTCAGCTGGTTTACAGATGTCAAAGCTTTGTAGTTTAATTTCTGATTCCAGTATAGCAACAGGACAGTTTTTCTAATCTGTCTGTAACAGATAAAGAAATAGTGTATTTGAAGATGTGTGATTCTGTTTTAATGTTTATCATACTTTATTTGGGATTAGCAGTAAAATCATTCAGGAGTTCTTTAAAACGTTTATCCCCTTCTCAAAATGCATGGAAGAACAATAATAATGAGGTCACTCCACACGCTGATACATTTTTAAAAAACATATCCGTATTTAGCTGCCTGATGACTTTTAACAAGGTTAAAATGTAAGTTTTCAGTCCAAACTCAGCAGGGGAAATATATAACAGAATCTCCGCCATATAGAATTTCGGTCAAGATGGTCAACGTTAACATACATCTGTAGCTTATTTGAATGTCAGTCTCAGGGTATTATCTGTGTTAACTGCGAAATCACAAGTCTTGCAAATAATGTGGGGAAAGTTTTTAAGTTTGAAGAGGAAACTGCAGGAAATAGGAATTCTCCAATGCCAGACATTTGGAAGAAAGCGGCTAGCTAGGAAAAACGAAATTTCCCTTCCATAGTCTGATAGCATAAATCAGTGTGTCTGAATAATGAGTAATTTTCAGCTCTTTTTCCTGCAAAACCTAGATCTATTTAACAATGTATAATGCTAGTTTGAACAAAAGGAACTGAGTTAGGTAGTAAAACATATTTTCAATATATATAGGATACCAAGAGCCATAAAGAAACCATTTCCGAGAGCCTTTTAAAAAAGGTTTCCAAAGCAAAACTAACAAGATGATTGTTGCAGTGCAGATGTCACCATAATATTTTTTGCCCCCTTTCTGTATTTATATTTTGAAGGCTAAGCATTCGGGACAATGTTGAAATGATCAAGCTCCACAAGCAGTTGTCAGAGAAAAGTAACCAGCTTGCCACAATGGAAGATAAAATACTTCATCTTCAAGAGGTATGAAATCCTAAGTATGTTTACTGGTTTACTGAGTAGACAGCCTTACTCAGATGTCACATTAAGTATGTCTGTATTAAGAAAAAGATGTCAGTTTATGCTGAAAGTGTGGTCTTCTATATCTCACGTTCTTCTGAATCCAGTGGAATTTGTACCCAGACATGTATTGCACAATTGTAGCCTAAAGTGCAGACACAGATGTTGTAAGGCAGGGGTGCCCAAAATATGGCCCAGGAGCCAGATCCAGCTCACAGCACCAAATCATCTGGCCCACAGCACCCTTGCTGCTCCTGAAAGTAAACATAAAATGTGCCTGCACATGTGCAGAATGCAGTAAATGCACCCACATTAAGTACATTTACGGCAGCATTTTGCACATGTGGTGCATGTTTTGCTTCTGGTGGGAGGAACCACATGACTGGCCCACTCAACCACATGACTGGCCCACAGCCCAAAAAGTTTGGCCACCCCTGTTGTAAGGCATTCAACTGATTGTAAATATTTGTTTTTATATTTTCTTTATATGTTTATAAAAACATACTTGTGTCACATTTTTGCTCTCCAGGTATATGTTTTAGGGACTCCACAAAGCACATTTAAAACGCCATCAGCCAAACCCATTTTTCATTTTTAAGATACTAAATTTCCTTTAATTAGATCTTAAAAACGGAATTCTGCTGAGAAAGAATTACGGATACAAAGGAAACCACCACAGATGGTGGGTTAGCCGCAATTGGGGATCGGATTCATTTTGTTTGCTACGGTAGCATTTTTTGGTGACCATATCCAAACCACAGTAACCACAGTAAGATGCCTTAATTGTTAAACAGATGTCTCTCTTGGTCTTTCTCATCACAGCCGGAATGGAAAAGCTTAGCGTTCAATAGAGAGGAAGGAGGTCTAACCTCTGTCTTCTCCCTTGCGCCATCTCTAATGACCTTGTATCAGGCCCTTAGCAAAAGCATCTCCTGCGGATTGGATCGACTCATGTCAGTTGCATTCTTTTCATCCTAGAACCAAAGAAACTTTAAAGCAAACCACGATGCGTTGATGGCAAAAGGCGATGAACTCAACCTACAGCTCAAGGAGGAACGTTCAAAATGCTTCCACCTGGAGAGAGAGTTGCAAGCTGCGAAGTTTGCGAAGCGACAATCAGAAGAGGTGAGATGAAGTCAGAGAAGGGGTTCCCAACCTATGGCATTATTTATTTATTTAAATTTGTTTATCGCCCTCCTCCCAAAAGGGACCCAGGGCGATTTACAACAATTATAAAACCATTTAAAAGAATTTTAAAAACTTTAAAAACTTTAGAAAACTTAGTATGTGGGCGAGACCCAGCCCTTGGTACCATTCCATCCGCCCCACTGCCACCACACCCAGAAGTGGGAGCGGACGCTGTAAAACACTCCTGTTCATGCGTAAACATGGTTACATCAGCTGTAAATGTGCCCACAGCTGTCGTAAAGGTGGAAATGGGTGCATTTACTTCCACTTCCGGGGGCGTAGTCAGTCCGTTCAGCTATCCCGGGGGTGGGGGGAAAAGGCATGGTCAGGCCCATGGCATAAAAAGGTTGGTAACCCCTGGGATAGATGTTCATGATTCACACAGTCTTTCCATGGTGCTCTATAAAGCTTTGGATAAATGCATTTAGTGCCAAAGCTAGGGAATAAGTGGGGCTCCCATGTAGTTTAAATCTCCTGGTGGTCTTTGGTTTGTCAACAGGAATCTGGCGGAGGCATAGATGACATATAAAGTACTTACCCTCTGATTCGGCTCATTCATGATGCAATATTTTCTATACTATATTGGTTATTCCTATCATTTACCCTTGTAATAAGACTTGTGTGAATCTGAACAGTTGGAATAGGCCAACCAGACACACATACAAAATTCTGTCCTATTATACATTGAGCAGTGAATAATTGAGCTCATAGCAGGCAGCAAATTTCAGTGCCTATTGATGTTTTTTTTTTAACTCCATATATTGTTGGGTTACTACTCAACATCTTTGGTCAGTTTAGTCAGTGGCAAGGAAGGCCAGGAGTTGTAGTGGGTGTGAGACAGCCAATTCCTTTCGCTGGCATAATGGATGAAAGTCAATCATCTTACTCTTAGCCAAAAAGTGGGTGGTGATGTGTATAGAAACAGCCTGAGTCAGCCAATCCACTACTGTGTTAATGACTTGTAATGCCCTTTTTCCAAACATAGAAACACATCTACCAGTGAAAAACTCTTTGATGGATGTCTCTGCTTTGGCCCAGCCTTTGGTGGCATACAAGCAGGTGGTTTATTTACAACTGGATCCTGATGAGGCAATGCAAAACAGAAGGGCAGTCTTGCAAGAATTTCCCCTCTCCCATTGGGTGTTCTTTGCACACTACAAGTAGAATAAACAGCCAGTTGTGCAAAGGATGTCCTAGAGTGGAGTGTGGACCACTTGCACAGTCACCTGCATGCAATAATAAGAGTTTGTTCCATATGGGTGGCAATATTGGAAATCCAATAAATAAATAAATAATAAATAAATAAATAAATATGAATTTGGACTAATAAATAATAATAAATAAATAAATAATATGTGATCTTCCCTCCATGAAGCTCTGAGCAGCATACATGGGCCTCTTTTCCACCCACTAAATCTTCACCATAAAACTAGGAGGCAGATTAGGCTGAGAAACTGGCAGACCCAGAGTCATCTACTGGGTTTGGGAGTCAACAGGAGGATTTAAATCAAGGACCTCCAGTTTCTAGTTCAATTACTGCTATGCTTCACTGACTCCCCATCCCCTGCCAAAAGGTGGAAATAGCCGTTAGCCAGGAAAAAAAATTGTACCAGTAAATCTTGCCATTTCATTTTTACTTGCATGACTTGTAACCTTTTTCTTTGTTCCAGCTGCAAGATAGAATTAATGATTTGGAAACAGAGAGGGAGCTTTTAAAAGAAAACTACGATAAGTTATATAACAGGTAAATTATAAGTGACTGGAATACTCTTTTAACATTCTGTTTCTTAATTAGCTAAAATAGCCATTGTATGAAGTAAATGCATGCAGATTGGTGCTAGATGGCATCAGGAAAACCTCCAAAGAGGAGTTGCCAATTCCCTAAAAGAGTGGTTTAAAAGATTCTTAGAATGTGAAACGAAAAGTCTTAGCACTTCTAACAAGTCTTATTTAACATAAGCCATAAAAGAAGGGACTGGTAAACTGCTTCTCGGCACCTTAAACCGAGGAAGCCCTAGCAAATATCATCAGAAGTCAGACTTGAGTCGACAAAACATAAACATCAATCATTTGTGGGCATAGCTCATTTCTCCAGAAGTCGAAATATAGTCCATGACATTTGTTAGTCTTAAACACTTGTTCCCAACTTAAGGACCGTGGGCTGGATCAGGCAGACAGCATCATTTAATGTGCCCCCCACCCCTCCAAAGACATTCAAGAAACAATATGACCAGCCACTTGAAGCTCTTGGGACAAAATGGCCACCCCCATCATACAAGCAGGGCAAAATGGCCATCCGACCCTTTGACTGAGAGAGCGTGATCTGGCCCCCAGCTTGAAAAGGTAGGGAACCCATGATCTTAACAGTTCTAAGACCGATGTTTTGGCTGCAATAAATGAACACAAGTTGACGCCCTCCACATCAGCGATTCTAGCAAGAAAATTGCATGTGCTATTGTTAGGGGATTTCTAGGGTAAGCACACCTCTTTTATATTGGCCACTGACATGCTCTTTGGGGTATCCTTTTAGCCCAAATGATCTGAGTCTTCCCCAACCTGTTGGGGTTCAGCGTTTGCAAGTAGGTGCTTCTCCTGCCCTTGGTGGATGCCAGAGACAGCAGTATGATCCAGCCCTAGGCTTAGTTCACCTCCATCTCCACAAAAGAGATCAGAAAGGGGGTTCACCAGTGGTGGGAAGATGCCTTTAATATGGACTGATCTGTTGTTTTGAAAACCCCCACTCAAAAGAAACTTTGGGAAGAGTGATGAAATAATGACAGGCATCTAAATGGATTAGTATTAGTAATATTGACGAGGCCATAATAATTGATGGTTCCTGGGAATCTGTTAGATTAGGTAAAGGTCGCCCTTGTTCAAAAGCCAGTTGTATCCAAATCTAGGGTTCAGTGCTCATTTCTGTTTATTAGATTTGGGTTTTAATAAATTAAATAAGCAATTAAATAAATGATTTTTGCATCTGTGCTTCTAGAGTAGCTGTTTCCAGTACTATCTGGTAAAAGGCTTTGGAAGACAATGGAAAATGTAGCAGAGAGCTCTGCTATTCTAGGAAATGGATCCCAAGGGGGGAAAAGAAAGTCTTTGGGCTAACCTGAAACAATCTCTTTATTTTTAAATTTATATATTACGCTTCGGCCCCTCAATGTGATTAAAGCAGCCCAAGGGTCCTGACTGCTGACCTGCTCACTCGAGGGGCTTGCATTGAACTACCAGGTTTTCTTACTCTTTCCCCTCTTCCCTTTTAGTTCTTGTACTCCCGCATTTGTAATGAAGATTGGCTGCAATTACTGTATATAGTCAAGTATAAGCCGAGTTTTTCAGCCCCAAAAATAAGCCCCCAAAGGGGGACATGGCTTATACTCGTGTCAATGACCATGAGGGTCCCAAGACCACACTGGATTGAGATGCACCAACAATTTAATTAATTTTACAATATTTTCATGTAGTTTGATTATTGAAACTCATTAGCAGCTGCTGCATTTCCCACTCTCGGCTTATACTCTGGTCAATCTATTTTCTTGAGTTTTCAGGTCAAAATTAGGTATCTCGGCTTATATTCAGGTGGGCTTATACTCAAGTATATATTGTAAACCGTTTTGAAGAGCGCCCCTGCCACATTGGTTGCATATAGTCCCTCCCAAACCCTGCTCATGATCGGACTTCAATCCCAGCAGGCTCAAGGTTGACTCAAACTTCCAAGTTTGTTAAAACAAGTACCCAGCATGTTTGGGGCAAAACACTAAATAACCTTGTGAACCACCCAGAGAGTGCTTTAAGCACTATGGAGCAGTATACAGTACTGGATACAGTACTGTATACAGTAAACACTGGATAACGCTAAAACTTGGTTCCACAAGTCTTGGCGTTATCCGATTTTTAGTGTTATCCGATCCATGTTAAAATCCTATGGGATGGATCGGATAACGTTAAAGCTCCATAGAGATACATTGTAACCGCACAGGCTTTAGCGGTTGTTATCCGATCCATCCCATAGGACCTTAACGTTATTCGATCCAATTCTCCTCCCCAGATTACTTAACGTTATGCGATTTTAACGTTATCCGATCCAGTTATTATCCGGTGTTTTACTGTATAAGTATTATTGCTATGGCATGGTGAGCAAAACAGTTGACCTTCTCCCCTTTGATCTAGTTTTGTAATTTCTTTGGATGATTGAATTCATTTTCTGAGAATTTCTACAGAATTAATAATGTTGAGGTTTTGGGGGAGTCTCATAACCAAGGTTACCGTTCAGGTTTGAATTATTTAGGTTTGCCAGTGTATTGGAAGGTGTTACCATAAGGAACATTTGAGATATTAAGGAATTGTGTTTTGAAGCAATTTCTGCAAAGTTTTTCATCATCCTTCCCCCCAACCTCCCCAAACACCTCTTCCTTCTCTCTCTTGGCTATGCAGCCCATGGTAGGTGTTATATATACCTTGCTGCAAAGTGATTTGTTTCAGGCAGAAAATCGCACGAAAGCAATTAGGTGCGGTTTCTCTGCCTTCCATTTAGAGCACAGTTTCCTAAGAAAGAGTAACACAGTGAGAATGAGAACTAGAAGACCACAAGATGTCATTCTGACTTTTCAGGTGCCAAATTGCCTACAGCTATACACTAGCTATCCTGATATTTCTGTAAAGACTCCGAGGGGTAATAGCCTGTGTAAATCCTGTCAGCGGCACTTAATATCACATAAATAAAAAATTAGGAGGCTGAACCTGCGGAACATGAGACGAGATAGGGCACTGAATTCATTTTCTGGTGCCGAACAGAAAATTGAAGCAATTACAGTCAATTTGCAAGAAGCTTTAATGAGGGAACACCTGATTATACAATGACAGTGGATAAGAGAAGGGACACTTACGGGAAAATATAAAATGTGTTTCTTCAGGAGTGATGATGAGGACTTTGTTTTTCTTTTGAGATAGTTTTTTTTTAAAAATCATATGAAATATTTTTTGGGGGGTGCGACAAACTTAGCAAGTTACTGTTTCCTAGGCACCTGATTATCCTGTAATCCACCTTAAACAAATTCACACCAATAACATTTTTCCTGTGATTTCCAGAGGGAAAAAATGTATACTCAGATACGAGTAGTAGCCGACGATGACTGGCTGTAGAGCCAGAGATTAGGAATTTGATTTCCCTTGTTCCTCCTAGAAGAAAATCCAGCCTGTGTAGCCTTTATGAGCAAGCTGCATAATCCCAGGTGCCCCCAGAAGAAGGGAATGATAAGACTCTTCTTGAGGATAAGGCAGCCCCTGTATCTGCAGATACGCCAGATCAGTATGTATTTTTCTTGCTGCATATGTGCAAGGATATCCAGAGATCCATTTTCTCTGGCTTCCTGGACCAAACCAAATTGCCGTAGGCTCATGCAGTAGCTCAGTGGTTAAGATGCTAAACCTGATGACTGGAAGGCAGCAGGTCAGCAGTTCGAGACTCGAATTGCAAGTAGACAAATAAGTACCATTTCAGTGGGAAGGTAAACAGCATTCCGTGCACTCCAGTGTCTAATCATGCCTGCATGTTCATGGAAACATCTGCAGACACAGCTCTTATAAACGGAGATGAGCACCGAACCCTAGAGTCAGATACGACTGGCTTTCAAGCAAGGGCAGCCTTGACCTTATGTGTAAGGATGTCCAGAGATCCATTTTCTCTGATGCCCCTGAGCAAACCAAACTGTTGTATTATTGTATGCTCATGTTGTATTATTGTATGCTGATGCATAAGACTAATTTGCATTGGAACCCTTCCGATTGATGGGGAAAGCAGGGTTCATGGTGCTCTTGTAGCATGGCACATCAGTGTAGCCTTTAGAGCACTGAAAAGAGAATAATTTTAGAAGATGGCTTCCCCTAGAAACCGAATAAAAAAGCTCCTACAGAAGTTTGCGTTCTTGATAAACAAACATTCCAAGGACAGTAACAAATTTGCTGTTCCAATAAAATGATTTTGTGGGGTAATCCAAGAACCCAATTTTCTCTCAGTGTAGGACCTGCAGATATCGCTTTCTTCTGACCCTGTAATCCTAATCCAGTCTTGTATACCGTCTGCACAACTGATGTGGTACGCTGTGAGACCAGCTGTTCATACACCCCCAGATGGTTTCCAGAAAGAGGCAGGATAAAATGAACTCCAAAGACATTCCACGTGGATCCCAGTGGAATGCAATCCTAAATGTAAAAGAGATGATAACTGCAGACTAAATTCCAGAACAATTTCGTTCGTCTTTAAAGTTAGCAGTATGTGGATCGGGCGAAACTAGCTCTCGGTTGCTCTGAATTTAACCAGGGTCAGATTCTGAGTTCACAGCTGGAAATGCACAAAGAAGGCCAAAAAACTAAACTAAGCAAACTTCTCTGACAGTTGAAAATAGTAAAGTAATTGTATTTAAGTAGCTGTGCAGGCTGGATTTATGATCTGATCCGACCCAACCTTTTCATCTGCATTTCTCATCTACTTAATTTTCAGCACTTTAAAATTAAAACTTCAGATATGTTGCAAGGTAGATAGTGTTTCAAAATCTTTCCTAGTAAACAGTGTCCATGTGATTAGAGAAATTCCCATTTCCAAGCTAGCAGTGCAGCAGCTAAGAAAGAACTCTTTGCCCAATCTCTTCTTGTTGATAGCCAAGTGTCAGTAATCAGGCACACTGTTCAAAAGCAAAGCAAGATTAGTATTCCAAATATTGAGTAAGAGACTAAGCTATTGAAGAATATTTATAAAATATTACGGCAGAACAAGTAAATGATTAGTGAATGTCTTCTGTTCAGGCATGTACATAGTCAATCACCGATGGGGAATAAAAATCATATCCAGATAACCAAACAGGAAACATTATATTCCTCTTGTAGTGTTGTCATGGTTGTGTACTTGAGTATATTTCTGTTCATGATGCATACCATAAACAACATGTTCTGCCACAGGTGTATTTCAATGTGACTTTCACAGATTAGAGTCTATTTTTTCAGCTACTGATACAGTGCAACCTCGTATAATGAAAAAAAATGGTTCCACAAGGCACTTTGTTATACGCTTTTTCATACAACAAAAATCTCTATGGGAAAAATCCTACAAAGAAAAATATTTGTTGTATGATTTTTCCCATAGAGATTTTCATTGTACTATGCAACTTTTCCCCCAAAAAAAAATTCTCTTTGTTGTACGGGGTTTTTTTATTGTATGATGCATTTGTTATATGAGGTTTCACTGTATATTTATGGGCATCCCTGCATATTGATATAAAAAAATAACACAGGGGAACAATATACAGTAATACCCCGGATAATGTTTGTACCGGATAGCACTAAAACCACATAACGTTACAAGGTTTTCGGAAAAATCTTGCATCGGATAACGCGATTTTTAGCGTTATCTGGTACAAGCGTGTGCGTGGGGGGAGTTGGATTGGGTAGAACATCAGGGGCGCGTCAGACGGGGTTAGGGGAGCATACAGAGGTCTTCCCCTATCCTCCCCTAACCTCATCCGACGCGCGCGCGCGCCACCCGATGTTTTGAAAGGGTACGCTAAGAAAAAAACGCTAAGAAATAAAGCTCTGACTTCAGGGACAAACTACTTTAAAGGCAGGCAGGCAAAGAAAGAGACCTCCCTGCCTTTAAAGTCACCCCCACCCTCAGCTCTGCCACGAGAGAATCCAGCCTCCCCTGTTTACCTTGCAGCAAGTCCCGACAGTTAGCTGGAGCCTTTTTTCTGTTCCACTTCCTGTAAACAGGGAAGGGGGAAAATACAGAGATGTGATTGGTTCTCTAGTGTCACATGGCATTAAGAAGAAAAAAGATAGAGAACCAATCACATCTCTGTATTTTCCCCCTTCCCTGTTTACAGGAAGTGGAACAGAAAAAAGGCTCCAGCTGACTGTCGGCACTTGCTGCAAGGTAAACAGGGGAGGCTGGATTCTCTCGTGGCAGAGCTGAGGGTGGGGGTGACTTTAAAGGCAGGGAGGTCTCTTTCTTTGCCTGCCTGCCTTTAAAGTGGTTTGTCCCTGAAGTCAGAGCTTTTTTTCTTAGCGTTGTTCGATCAATGTATCGGACAATGCTAAAAACCGGATAACGTCATGACTTGTGAAACAAAGTCATAACGTTATCCGGGGTATTAGTGTATATACAGTTGTACCTCGCTTAAAGAGAACAATGCGTTCCACAGGATTGCTCTTTAAGCGAGTTTGCTCTTTAAGCAAAACACCATTGTAAATAACCAATTGTGTGTGTGGGGGGGGGTGCAAACCCCGATTTATTTGTTAAGCGAGTTTTTGGTTGGTTTTATTTGTTAAGTGAAGCGAACATTCAGAGAAAATTATGCTCTTTAAGCGAGTTACTCTTTAAGCAAGGTGCTCTTTATGCAAGGTTTGGCTGTAGTCATATCGGTGTTACCTGTTTCGTTATTTTATCTGTACACTCAAGTGTACAAATGACTTGGGGGTTAAGCTGCAGTATTGGAGTCAAAACTCTGCTCACAATCTGAGTTCAATCCCGTCTCAACCTTCCATCCTTCCAAGGTTGGTAAAATGAGTACTCAGCATACTGGGGGCAAAAACGCTAATTACTTTTTGAATCACCCAGAGAAAGCTAAGCATATGGAGCAGTGTAATTTCTATTGCTATAAACCTTTTAAGGGACTGTGGTGGGTTAGTGATTAAGACACTGAACCTGGCAACTGGAAGGTTAGCAGTTCTGCAAGATGGAGTGAGCTCCCATCTCTGTCCCAGCTCCTGCCAACCCAGCAGTTGAAAAGCAAGAAATTACAAGTAGATAAATAGGTACTACTGCAGTAGGAAGGTAACAACATTCCATGCACTCCGATGTCTGTCATGCCTGGCACATGACAACAGAAGTGTCCGCAGATGGCTCTTTGGCTGTAAACCGAGATGAGCATCGTACCCGAGAGTCAGATACGGCTGGCTTTTGAGCAAGGGAGACCTTTAACTTACTTACCTTAGAAACTTTTTAATAGGTTACAGGGAGCTCTTTTAGGATAGGAAGGCCATTGCTTCTCTATTTCCTTAAAAAACTGACCTGGCTGTTAACTCTGATCCCGGTATGCAGTGGGTTTTCTCATTACAGAGAGGGTGGCTGTGTCCATAGTCTGTAGCTGAGGTTTTGAGTAGCAGCTTCTTCTGGAACAGACCTCCAGATTCCCCCCTGAGCCCCACTACCAATGCGATTTGGGCTGCCAAACTCCTGGCTCTGCCGCTCTAATTTGAGGCCAGCCCTGTTGCTCGTCCCACAAAGCCTTTCATGTTTCTCCACCGCAGCCGGAGCAAGGCGCCTCTGTTTCAGCAGCAGCCGACCAGCATATGTTTCCTTAATTCCTAAGACATCATGACAGGGATCTCGGCTGCTAAAATCGCCTCCTCCTCCTCGCTCTCTCCCTTCTCTAGTATTGTTCCATTGAAGTCAATGTCTCAAAGTTTCTTGCCTGCCACGTGTTATTCTTTAAAACTTATTTTTCATCTTTTTGTCCCTTTACACCCCCTTCCCTTTTTTTTTCTTTTTGAAAATACTTCAGTGCTTTCGATAGGACCCACGACCACCACCGGAAGTTAAAGGAACAGCAGCTGAAGCTGCAGATTGCTCAGCTGGAGGCTGCTTTAAAGTCGGACCTGGCAGATAAAAATGAGATCCTGGACAGAATAAAAGTGGAACGAGGTACCTTGCTGTAAAGGAAGCTAGTTGCTACTGTCCCCGTGAGGTATAACGAATAAAGCTTTCCATGAGTGCACAGCCAAGAAGCTGGCTTGTATCAAGTTAGGCTATTTGCCCCCACCCAGCCTAATGGGGGTGGCAGGTCAGCAGTTCGAGACCCAGATACTGAACGACGGTTTGAGCGTCCGTCTTTGCCCCACCTCCTGCCAACCTAGGAGTTTGGAAGCACGAAATTGAAAGTAGATATATAGGTACTGCTTCAGCAGGAAAGGTAACAGTGTTCCATGTGCTCTGGCATCTAGTCGTGCCTGCCACTAGACCATCGAAACGTCTGCAAACACAGACAGCTTTGGCTCTTTGGATGTAAACGGAGATGAGCACCACACTCTAGAGTCAGATACAACAGGCTTTCAAGCAAGGGAGACTGTGACCTTTACCTAGCCTGATATAGGTTTTTCAGCAGCTTCTATGTTATTTTTTGAAGTGAAATTCCTCAGGATCAAACTAGGACAGTGATGACGAACCTTGGCACTCCAGCTGTTCTTGAACTTCAATTCCCGGAAGCCCTGGTCAGCAGGAGTGCTGACGTGGGCTTCTGGTAGCTGGAGTCCAAGAACACCTGGAGTGCCAATGTTGGCCATCACGGAACCAGGACCATCTGTGTACAAACCATGTGCTTTAGCATTTCTGCGGTCCTGTACTGCATGCTAACTGGAAGAGTGTACAAAACTAAGAAGACACAAAGTGCTTTTCCAGGAGGCAATAAGCATGCCCATAGGACTCTGAATTTTTGTCTCTCATTTGTAGGAAGTCCAGAGACCTGGCTTTTAGGCAGGATTTTGTTCCCCAACTAAGTCGTAAGCAAACTCTGCCCTGGTTAGATTCTAAATGGAAATTAGATTCAATGTGATGAGGGCGGTTTGGTGGAGTAGCGCTGTTCTTTCAAGACCACCTGTGAAATGGTCAGCTTGTATCTGGACTGTAATGTGTCACACTGTAGGTGGGTCTCCCATGGGTAAATGCTCCCCTTTACCAAACAAAAGCAGACCCTTCACCGTACTTAGGTGGACTGGGCTAGGTTTTTCCTATCAAGCCTTAAAAAGTGAGTTGGGTTTTTAAAAAGTGGATCTTAGATGTTTCTTCACAGGAGCTGGTGAACAAAGCATGATTGTTTCTGTTGTCTCTTTTCTCTTCCTTTCATTTACCACCGATGGGCTGTTTGAAAACTCCACATGCTGGTTTAGATAACAGAGAACCGTTTTGGGTCTTTGATCCTTCCTCCTCCCCCTGTTCAATGTGCAGATTTAGTTTCAGGGTTGTTGTTTTAAATCTTTTTGGTTGGAAACATTTAAATGCAGTTTAATGTTTAAATTAATTGCAGGCTTTAAAAACTCTTTATTCCGTCTCTTCGTTTTTAACATGAATGCGCAGGTCAGCTCACTGTGCATATTGATTACAGATGAGGATATTGGCACAAGCAGGTTTTGATAGCTGTTTGTTTTACCAATAGATTATCCTAATCTTTGTTTTCTTTAAGTTCCCAATTGTTTACAAGAGGAAGAAAAGGCTCTTCGGCACATGAAAGGCACCAATCTTGATTAAGTTAGACCAAAAACACAAGTAGCAGTCTAGGTCCATTAGAACAGTTCTGCGGAAGAAAAAATAAAACAGGAGATTTCATGTGAAGTTGACTACTACAAACTACAGACTAGAAGCCTTAAATCTCAGCAAGATACTTTTATTTCCTATCTCAAACCCGGTCATTTCTAAGAATTTCCTGCTTTTTAAAGGGCCATGGTATGGGTACAGTAACCCTCTGAGTGGGGCTTTAAGAATTCCTAGTGGAAATTCTATATATGAATAGACGTCTTATCCTTGTCTATCTCAGTCAATGGAGCTGTGGCGGCTCAGTGGTTAAGAAGCTCGTCTTGTTAGCTGGAAGGCTGGCAAGTCGGCAGTTAGAGACCCCGGTACTACATAACGGATTAAGCACCCGTCTCTGTCCCAGCTCCTGCCAGCCTAGCAGTTGGAAAGCAAGAAATTGCAAGTAGATAAATAGGGGACTACTTCAGTGGGAAAAGATCTTGGGGACATGAAAGGAGCCTAATTCGGGTATCCCCTGAGCAGAGTTTCTCCAGCAAAAATCCTTTCAACCCAGAATAATTTCTGACACTAAATCATCATCATCTCAGTCAAGAGGATTTGTGACTGTGTTAAAATCATCCTTGATAAGCCTATTTGCTATACATTAGCTGCAGACTGTGCTGGCTCTTTGGCTTTGAAACAGAGATGAGCACTGAACCCTAGAGTCGTATATGACTGGCTTTTGAGCAAGGAAACCTAGCTATAAGAAAGATAATTTTTTAAAAGATCCTAGTGGTTTTTTATTTGCCCCTTTTTTTTAAAGGGTCCCGTAAATATACAAAAATAAATATATTTTCTCTTGTCATTCTTTTGGAGACCAAAATGAGAAATTGGCCCAGGAGAACCAAGAACTCCAATTGCACTATTTAGAACAGAAGCAGCAGCTGGATGAACTGAAGAACCGCATGAAGTTTTTCACCAAGGTAAACTACTCTCTTCTTATTTAGAAAATGACCAGAAAGGGGTGGGGGAGGGAAGGTCTTCCGCATAGCATGCAAATGTTCCTTTCTTAAAAGCCAAAGCAAAAGAATGCAAGCACATGACAGAATTTACTTATTCATGATCACCAGTGGAATGTCGTGTTTTAGTGTAAATGTACCGTGTATTCTCACTCTGTCATTTCATTATTTACAGCGCAGCGCTTCTCAATAGGAAAGGCTAGCTGGCTGCACGTTGTAGTCCAGGAGATGGCCAAATGTACTCACAATGCTTCCCACTCTTCAGGAGGGTTCCTTCTGCATCTCCCTGTCCCAGAATATTTTGCATCACTACCAATCAAACCCTTACCCGTGTTTCCCAATCTTTGGTTTTTGACTTCAGTTCCCAGAAACCTAAGTCATGCCTGCCACATGATGTGAAGTCATGCCTGCTACATGACCACGGAAACGTCTGAAGAAGCAGACAGCACTGGCTCTTTAGCTGTGAAACAGAGATGAGCCAGATACGCTGGCTTTCAAACAAGAATGACTTTTACCTTTATTGAATGTCTGTGTTTCAGGAAAGCGACATTGATGTGGCCGAACTGAGCGAAGCCCTGACGCTTATAAAGGTAATTTCTGAGAACCGTTGTACAACGCTTTTCCGAAGTCTCCAATCCACACGCTATGCTGCTCTTGCAATGCAAAAGTTTGTTTTTCCTTGTGCTTCTTTCACTACCTAATGCTTCTTGTGTGTAAGTATTAGGTACGTAGCAGTTATGTTTCAGAAATTCAGTAGACAGAAAGCAAAAAGCTGGCAAGGCAGGACTTTTTAAGGCTACGTGCATATTTCATCGCTTCAAAAGTATATTAACCTAAAGCCTACATGCTTTTGCTCTAAAGCTCTCTCCTTCTGCACTTTGGTAGAGCCGTAACAGTTGCCTTTTGTGTTAGCACATTGTCATGCTATAGGTCTGTTCCATACAACTTTTTGTTTACAAGGTCTGATGGATATAGCAGTAATTCTGTAGGACATAAAAGCAGATGCCAAACTAAAATGCTACTGTCTGGAAACATAAGCATGTTTTCTTTTTCCTGTACCTGAACACCTGCTATTTGCTTATTTATAAAAGCACTGTGGGGAAATAAATTTTTCCCCTTGCACATGGTTTGTAATTCTTCTGTTTACAACCCTCTTGTGAAGTTGAAGAAAGAATATGCCTTAAATAGTCTTTAATAATTCTATAAGTAAACTGTAAATAAATAAACTATAAGTATAGATAAATCACACTTTTGCTTTGAGTTCTTCCTGGTGCAAATTCCCTTAACATAATATACCTTGGTCTGCTCTGCTTAATATTTGAATAAAAACAATGCATAAATAAATAATACTTGCTATTTCTGTAGCTGGCAAAGTGTCCAGGGTATTTTGCATACATTCTCTTCCAATCATAATAGTCCTCTCAATTTAAGCCATTATACTATATCCATAAGTTGCCTGAAGCAACAATTCTAAACATGCTCACTTGAGACGTAACCCCTCACCCTATCCATGAACACAGTAGGATTTAAGTCAGAATAAATGTGTTTAAGGTTGTACTCGAAGTTACCAATCATTATTGTGGCAGAGGGGTTATATGGAGGCAGGCTGAAAATCCCTGCATTAAATATTTCTAAATGAAGATACAGTTGTACCTCACTTAAAGAGCATAATGCGTTCCACAGGATTGCTCTTTAAGCAAGTTTGCTCTTTAAACGAAACACCATTGTAAGTGACCAATTGTGGGGGGGATTGCGAACCCCGATTTATTCGTTAAGCGAGTTTTTGATTGGTTTTATTTGTTAAGCAAAGCGACCATTCAGAGAAAATTCTGTTCTTTAAGCGAGTTACTCTTTAAGCGAGGGGCTCTTTATGCGAGGTTTGACTGTATTTAGGACTAGACTACAGGGCAAACTATTTCATAGTTCTGAGTTGTTTATATTGTCTAAAATATCAATAAGTTGCAACTAGAGCAGGCCCATTTGAACCAGTAGAGCTTACAAAATAATTGTCTCAGCAAAACCCTACTTGATTCAGTGGGCCTACTCCAGTATAACTTACTACTGTAAGCAAATGGATTTCAGGCTTTGTCTCCCACAATTAATTTACAAGACTGGTTTCGAAGCATAGATTTAGCATAATGTTAGAAAGAGTCTGTCTGATTCACTGCAGAAACTTGCTTTTAAAAATCTAATTATGAAGCTGTCATCTTTTCTCTCTCAGGTTCGTAGGCAGCAAGCAAGTGGAAACCTCACATTTTTGGAGAAAGTCGAAGACGAAATCCAGAAAGACTCAGAACGGTCTATGCGTGAGCTCCAAGCAACCCATGCAGAAACTGTTCAAGAACTTGAAAAGACCCGCAACATGTTAATTGTACAGCATAAAATTAACAAAGACTATCAGGTATATAATTATTTTAACTTTACAGTTGACCACTGATATCACTGCCATTGAGCTTTTTACATTAAGATTAATGATTCTGAGATTTCTTGTGCTAACTAACCAAATCTTAATTAGTTGAAGTAAATTGGACTTGGTAATTGCAATGAGTTCTTTATTCTAAGATACCAACTGAAGTGCAGCGTTGAAATACTTTTTCAAACCAGTTTGGAGAGAGCCTTGGTAAAGTGGGTCATTTGATTGCAAGTTTGTTGAATGAACATATCATAGGTCCATGATTTAATTAACTATTTGATCAACTGGAGCTGGGCAAAAGGAGTTTTAGACAAAGCAAAGTGAAAAGAAAGGAATAAGTAGTGTGAAAATATACATTATTATTATTATTATTATTATTATTATTATTATTATTATTATTATTATTATTATTATTATTATTATTATTATTATTATTATTATTATTATTAAATTCAAATTTATATGCCGCTCTCCTTGCCGAAGCAACTCAGAGCGGCTTACAGTGTTACAGTATCAAATATGAAAGCAACAACATATCAATATAACAAATATAATACAGTCAATATAGTCATAAAAGCAAAAGCACAATACAATAAAAAAAATGCAATACAATCAAAAGAAAATACATTATGGCCAGAAATATACGATACAAAACAGTCTAGAAAGTCCTATCCCTAATAAATAACCGGCCAGGGGGAGAATCTGGGGAAGGTCTTGCGGCGACGGCGGCGGCAGGGTCTTTAGTAGCCGTCCGCTGCTTCCTCCAGCTGGCCCTCGTTTCCCCCGCCCCAGCCGGACAAGAGGAGAGTCCAGGGAGGGCTACGGCCACGGCGGCTGTTGCTTCCTCCAGCTGGCCCTCGTTTCCCCCGCCCCGGCCAGACAAGGGGAGAGTCCAGGGAGGGCTACGGCCACGGCGGCGACGGCAGTGGCAGGGTCTTTAGTAGCCGCCCGTTGCTTCCTCCAGCTGGCCCTCATTTCCCCCGCCCCGGCCGGACAAGGGGAGAGTCCAGGGAGGGCTACGGCCACGGCGGCAACAGCGGCGGCAGGGTCTTTAGTAGCCGCCCGTTGCTTCCTCCAGCTGGCCATCCTCAAACTTATTCTAGTTGCAGTTCATCTGAACAGCATCTCAAGTACCTCCCATGCATCTCCGAGACACTTGCAGATTGTACAGAAATGCCATAATCCCTCTTGTTCTCTTCTTTACGTCATCAGGCAGAAGTTGAATCTGTGACGCAGAAGATGGAAGCTTTGCAACAAGATTACGAGTTAAAGCTAGAACAATACGTCCACCTTCTTGATGTTAGAGCTGCGCGAATCCGAAAACTGGAAGGCACGTTCACTGGGGCACTTGAGAAAACATGTTGGGTTTGATTTGCACCTGACCAATAGAACAGGAAAATGAGAAACTAATGAAAGGGATCCAGTTTTAGTATAGCTCTAATAGTTCAGGTTCAAAATCCAGTTTTGGTCATATCTACTTCTTCCATATCTAGGTCAGATGTAAAACTTTCAAGACGCAAGATGATGTCACCTTTTGGTGAATTCATTCTATAGTTCCTTTCACCTGACCTAGTGTAAGAAAGATTAGCTGGCACAACAAGGTTGCCGCTGCCCCGGCTACGTCCGATTGTGGTTCAAAAATACCACAGTCTTCGAGGAGGCTCTTCCTGTTTTGTCATATCTACTTTAAATGAAAGATTAAGTAGCAGGTGATGTGAGAAACCTACATCTGTGGTCTTCTGCTGGTCAGAGCAGAATTGCAGATCAAGTCTTAACATGGCTTTTGAGAGACCTGAGGTGTTCAAGGACTACTTTTACCACAACCACCAGTGAGTTTATTTGGTTCAGTGGTGAGATAAAGCCAGGTCTCCTCATTCCTAATCTGACTCTTACTTGGTACACCAAGGTTTCTGAACCTTCAGCCCCCAGGTGTTCTTGGACTTCAGTTACCAAAAGCCTACATTAGCACACCTACTGACCAGGGCTTCTGGGAACTGAAGTCCAAGAACATCTGGGGCCCCAAGGTTGAGAACCTGTGCTCTGTACCACGCTGGCTCTCTACTGACCTGTGATAAAGAAGAGCTTGAAAGAGTTACTTATCTGGATTATGATTTCCAAACTTTTTAAGCAGTAGTCCAAAACCTACCTTTTCCAAAAGCTCTGGCCATGTTGAAGAGCAGGGGTTTGTAACCTACAGCATGCAGGCCGGCTCCTGATGCCATTCCATCTGGCCCATGGCAGCGACCCTGGAAGCACAGGCGCAAACATGTCTGCCACCATTGTATCTGGCCTGTGCCACAGGTGGGGGGGGGGGGGTTTGCCTGGCCTGTGGCTTGGTAAGATGAACTCTGTTGTAGAGGATTTATGATTGGTGGCAGGAAGAAAATGAAAACCAACACAATTTGTGTATGTGTGTTACAGCCCAGCTAAAAGATATTGCTTATGGTACCAAGCAGTACAAGTTCAGACCGGAAATCATGCCAGATGACCCAGTTGATGCCTTTGATGAAACCACCCACTTAGAGCGAGGAGAGAACTTGTTTGAGATTCACATCAGCAAGGTGGTGTTTTCTGCAGACGCTATCAAATCTTTTGGTGCTCAAGTGCCCGCAACTTTCTGCACCTATGCCTTCTACGATTTCGAACTCCAAACAACTCCAGTCATTTGTGGCCTTACCCCAACCTATAACTTTACTTCTCAATATCTTGTACGGGTGGACGATTTCTTTCTGCAATACCTTCAGAAAAACAGTGCCACGTTGGAAATCCACCATGCTTACGGCATGGACTTTGAGACGTTGGGTGCTTGTCAGCTGAAATTCCATGAGGTGTTGGACAGAACTGGCAGGATCTACAATTCAGCCATTATAGTTGGTGAGTTTCAATGATATATGTCTGGATAATGTAAATATTGCACTACAGAGTTATATAAATTTTCAGGAATGTCCCAGGGAGAAGCTGTGTTAGACTGTATTAAGGAGTAACAGGCCTTATTCAGCATAAAATTTAATGGATTATAGGTCTGTGTCTGAAGAGGAAGGCTTATGAAACCTTATGCCAACTAAAGCTGGTTGCTCTTTAAGCTTACACAATTTTCTTTGTTGTGCTTAGTAGCATTTTATAAATATGATCCTTTAGAACAGGGGAGGGATCATAAAATCCACAGCTCAGAGATAGTTCTAGACCCATGATGGTGAACCTTGGCACTCCAGGTGTTCCTGGACTTCAATTCCCAGAAGCCCAAGTCAGCACTCTTGCTGATCATGGCTTCTGGAAATTGTAGTTCGAGAACACCTGGAGTGCCAAGGTTCACCATCACTGATCTAGAGCAGTGTTTCCCAATCTTTGGTTACTTGGACATCACTTCCCAGAAGTCGTAAGTCAGTGCATTGGCTGATCACTGCTTTTGGGAATGGACTTAGGCTTCTGGGAATTAGAGTCCAAGAAACAAAGGTAAGGAAACACTGTTCTAGAGTCTCTAGGTCAGTGGTTCCCAATGTGGGGTCCACACCCCACAGGGGGACTTCAATTCCCAGAAGCCTATATTACAACAACAAAGCAATATCATAAATAATCCAGGACGATCACTTTGCAAACCGAACAATCTTACTGCCCATAAAAGGCCTGCTAAAACAAGTAAGTTTTTAGAGATTTACAGAAAGTTAACAGTGAAGGAGCTGGTAGGAAAGACACCTTGTCTGAATCCATGTAGCCTTTTTGATTCATAAGTGCAGGGGTCCCCAACCTTTTCAAGCCGGGGGCCAGGTCACGCTCTCTCAGTCAGCTTTGAGGGCCAGACGGACATTTAGCCCTGCCTGCACGATGGAGGGGTGGCCATTTTGTCCCAACAGCTTCAAAGGGGGCAACCATTTTGTTTCTTGAATGCCTTTGGAGGGGCCCATGAAATGGTGTTGGCAGCTGGATCCGGCCCACAGGCCTTCGGTTAGGAATCCCAGCATTAGAAAGACTCGGTACTCTCAAACTGTACGTACATTTCAGTAAAAGTATCTCATGAATTAGTAGCACTTCATCAATCATAAAATGTCAAAAATAGACTTTTTGTACCCTTTGTAGTAACGGAATGGCAGTTTGTGTTTTGACATTGTGGGAAGTGATTTTTGCATTCTTGGTGGCTTACTAAATTCTTCGCTGTTGTCATTCAGACTGATAGATTTGAGACCAGCACGTGATACATCACTGCTGAGATGCAGAACAGATTTTTATATGTGTAGATCATAGATTTCCCAGTGTTGGTATGAGAACATTCCATGCTCGGACCCATTTTTGTTTCAACAAATTCTTATGAGAATATTAAATATCCCATGGTAGGCTGCATATTGGCTATTAATAGTTCATAACTTACTCTCCCCATGCAAAGTTGCACTTTTTTATTGAAAGGGCATTAAAATATAATTTAATTGAAGAAAAAATAAGTCCCATTGCCAATACAGTATATCAAAATTAATCTTTACAATCTTGGAATAGTTGCTTCTGCTATGTGTATAGTCCGGGGTTCCTAAACCTTTAAACCTGGGGGCCAGGTCATGCTCTCAGTCAGCTTTGAGGGCTGGACGGCCATTTTACCCTGCCTGCACGATGGGGGTGGCCATTTTGTCCCAACAGCTTCAAAGGTGTGGCCATTTTGTTTCTTGAATGCCCTTAGAGGGGTGGGGGCCCTAATGAAATGGTCATGTGGACCAAATCTGGCCCACAGGCCTTAGGTTGGGAACCCCTGGTGTAGTTACTGAAGGCAAACTAAACAAGCTTGGACTTTGGAAGGTAGCAATTTGCAACTAGTAATTTAATAGATTTATTCATGTACAAAAGAGGATTCATGCCAAAATCACAATCTTTTGGCAATCGCTTGTCCAAAGCTCTGGTGACCCTCGTTCCTCGTTCATTTTTATTAAACATCAAGCTGAATAAAAGAATATGCTGTCAATTCTCCTTCCGCAAAAGTTACTTAACGGTTCGTCAGAGTTTTTACAAGATTGAGTATGGCTGCCAGATTTTATTCCAGAGAGTCAGATTTTCTGTGCTTTAGGAATGTTTGATTATGTAATACTGTACAGTCAAACCTCGCATAAAGAGCGCCTCAGTTAAAGAGTAACTCACTTAAAGAGCAGAATTTTCTCTGAATGTTCGCTTCGCTTAACAAATAAAACCAACCAAAAACTCGCTTAACAAATAAATCGGGGTTCGCAATTCCCCCATAATTGGTCACTTACAATGGTGTTTCACTTAAAGAGCAAACTCGCTTAAAGAGCAATCCTGTGGAACACATTATGCTCTTTAAGCGAGGTACAACTGTATTATTATTATTATTATTAAGATCTCTGGATTGTCTTTTTTAACAAGTTGAGTGGGGAATGGGATCCCACGTGTTGTTGGAACCAAACAGCTCAGTGTTTCCTAATGTGGGGCCCACACCCCACAGGGGGACTTCAGTTCCCAGAAGCCTAAGTCAGTCCACTGGCTGATCAGTGCTTTGTGGGACTGACTTGGGCTTCTGGGAATTGAAATCCAAAAACCAAAGACTGGGACACACTGAAGTAGAGAAACAAAAGGTAAGGGATTTGGGTTTTGGGTTTTGGCTTTATTTTGGTTGTGGATAATGAATATGTCCTTGAAGGCTAAGCTATTTAACTGACTAATTTTGAAAAATACATTGCATTTTTGACTTATAGGAGTTGGAAGAGAGATCCAGAACTACGGCACAGTGGAATACTGGCTCAGGTTAAGAGTTCCCATGGACCAAGCGATCAGATTGTATAAAGAACGGGCAAAAGCCCTTGGATATGTAACAACAAACTTAAAAGATCAGGCAAGCCTAAGACCTTTAAGTGCTATTTCATATTATAGCCATTAGCTTGATTCTCTTTGACATCATTTTTATTTTATTTATTTTTTTTATTCTCTAATTTCTATTCTGCCCTACTCGCAGGAGCGACTCAGGGCGGATTACAGACCACCATATAAAACATATAAAATCACAAATTCCAGAATACAATTTTTTATAAAAATCTAAAAACAGTTTAAAACAACATCTCATTCCTTTCCTAAAAGAGAGAGAGAGAGGGTGGATATCAGATGTTAAATAAGCCAGCGTGGAGGGGCCAATGAACCATCACTGCCCCACACCTGTCCCGCCAGACAAGTCTTCACACCCTTCCTGAAGGCCAGTAGGTCTGTCCAGAGACATAGCTCTAGAGGCAGGAGGTTCCATAGAACCAGGGCGGACACAGAGAAGGCCCTCCTTCTAGTGCCAGAGAGATGCGCCTCTCTGGCTGATGGCATGACCAGAGAGCTTCTCCGGTCCGCTCTGGCGGGATGGACAGATGTTCTTGGGGAGATGCATGTACTTCCTTTTTTAAACTAAGGCCTTTGTTGTGTTTTGATCCATAGACACACATTTAATATGTGTCATCTGCTTTGGCTTTAAATCAGGGGTTCCCATCCTTTTCAAGCCGGAGGCCAGGTCATTGTGGACACACAGCGCCATGACTGTCCAACCATCATACAGAAAAGGAAACAAAGAATGTCCTTTAAAGGAGGAGATGAGTGTCTTAAGGGTAGCAAAACACAGTGGCCACTTAGAGACAGCCAAGAAAGAGGACCTTGAAGATGCCCAGTCCCTCATTGCTATCTGGCACCACAAACCACGTTTGGCAAATAGAGTGTTGCTGCATTTATCCAACATTCTCCCCAAATTGTGTCTGCATTACCAGGGGATGTGGTGTCTCAGTGCTTAAGAAGCTCACCTTGTTAGTTGGAAGGGTCAGCAAATTGGAAGCTCAAGACCCGAGTACAGCATGACAGAATGAGCGCCCGTCTCTGCCCCAGCTCCTGCCAACCTAGCAGTTTGAAAGTAAGAAATTGAAAGTAGATAAATAGGGGTCACTTTGATGGGAAACGATCTTGGGGTCATGAAAGAAGCCTCATTTGGGTGTCCCCTGAGTGGAGTTCTTTCAGCAAAAATCATTTCAATCCAAAAAGCACATTTGTGTGCTTCTGATACAATAAAAACAACCTGCATTGCCATCTTCTTTCAAGGATTGCTGGACCTTTTACATTTCTGCCCTCTTTTATTCCCACAATAATTGTATAAGGCAGGGGTCCCCAACCTTTTTATGCCGTGAGCCTGACCATGCCCCCCCCCCGACAGCTGAGTGGGGCAGACCACGCCCCCGGAAGTGGAAGTAAATGCAGCCGCTTCCACGTTTATGTATGCGGGGCATGGTTTACAGCTTTTGTAAACACGCCCACTTCTGGGTGCGGCAGCAGGGGCGGTGGGCCACATGAAATGGTTCCACGGGCCAGATATGGCCCATGGACTTTAGGTTGGGAACCCCTGATATAAGGCATCCTAAGTTGGGGACTCATTTAGCATCACTCCAGAAGCATCACAAGTGAGCCAGGATTTAATAATCATCTTGGTGCTGTATTTCACAGCAACCCTTGATTATTACGTAGAAGTCGCTATGGCTGGTTTGACAGTTGGGTGCTTGCCAATATATGTGTCTCTTTACAGCTAACAGCACAAAGTCTACTAATGAGGCATTAATTATCATTTCCCCTCGTTCCTGTTTAAACAGTCGACACCCAGTCCAGCCCAGGTCAGCAATTCAACAGATGGAAACGTAAACGAACTCCACATTATAATAAAATGTTGTAATGATCTACAGTGCCGAAAGAGCGACCGCCAGCCAAGTCCTTACGTGGTCTACAAGTTCTTTGATTTCGCAGACCATGACACTGCCATAATTCCTAGCAGCAACCACCCGCTGTTTGACGATCACATGTGCTTCCCCGTGCCAATGAACACAGACCTTGACCGCTACCTGAGGTCAGAATCCTTACGGTTGTATGTTTTTGATGACAATGAAACAGAAGATGGGGTTTACATAGGAAAAGCAAATGTGCCTTTAATTTCGTTAGCACGTGACAGATACATTTCAGGTGAGCATCCTTCTTTTCACTAAAATCTCTTTTAAGTTCTTAGGATTGATGCTGGGGTTGTATGCTACACTGAACCTAGTTGATTAGTCCACTTCATTCCCATACTTCCTCAGCCAGCTTTCAAAGGGACACGCCCATATTAGCCAGCATCTATTTCCAAGTGCTTTGTTGCTTCTGACTTTTAAATTCCACAGTGGCTTTGTCGCCATCTGATTCTGATACAGATTGCAGATGCTCCAGAATAATGGCCACATGAAATGATGCCATGGGCCACATCTGGCCCGTAAGCCTCAGGTTGGGAATCCCTGTTTTAAAGCTACTGTTACATATTTGAATTTGATGCTCCTGTCCAGAGCACAGTCATTATCATCACCCAGTTTACTTTCTTCTCACTGAATGTTTTCCCCAAAATTCTTCTGGTTTCCATAAGAAACCTCAAACAGTAGCAGTCATATCCTTACACTTGTACACTGGTTTGATGTGCATGGTGGTGTTTGGTTAAGGTCCCTGTTGGCGCAGTGGTTAAACTGCTGCACTGCAACCCAAAGGTTGTGAGTTCGAGCATGACCAGGTCTCAAGCTTGACTCAGCCTTCCATTCTTCCAAGGTTAGTCAAATTATTACCCAGAATGTTGAGGGAAAAATGCTAATTGTGATCAACCCAGAGAGTGCGCTATGCACTATGGGGTGGTATATAAGTGTGATTGCTTTTGATTGCTTCATTAATTGTAAATTTCTTATGGTTTTCATGTTAAAAGTCTGATTTTTTGGGACCAGTGGAACCTGAAATACTGTAATCTGGCAGATGTCCTACTTTGTACACTATAGAACAGTGGTGGCGAACCTATGGCACGTATGTCAGAGGTGACATTTGGCACCCTCTCTGTGGGCACCCATGCAGTTGCCCCAGGACAGAGTTTGCCCTGCCCCTCTGCCCAGCAGCCCAATGGGAGTGCTTCCTCCCTCCCCCAGCACAGAGTTTGCCCCACCCCTCTGCTCAGCAGCCCAATGGGAGTGCTTTCTCCCTTCCCCAGCACAGAGTTTGCCCCGCCCCTCTGCATAGCAGCCCAATGGGAGAGTTTCCTCCCTCCCCTGTTGCTGTGTTGGCACCTAACTGTAAATAAGTGAGTTTGTGGTTTCAGTTTGGGCACTCAGACTCTAAAGGGTTCACCATCACTGCTATAGAAGCATTCAGTGGGGAGTTTTGTCTGCATGGGGAATAATTGTGGGACTTTCTTAGTCAACCTGCTGACAATGAGGAAAATAAACTTGTAGATTTGTAACTTGTCTTTCAGCTACTTTTGGACTAACAGACTTTGAAGGCCGTTCCACTGGCACGGTTACGGTTGAGCTCAAATGGAAGTTTTCTTACCTCCAGCCAGCTGATTCCGTTTTAGCAGATCTATCGGATTTCGTCCGGAGTGAAAAACCAGCGAAGGACCACGGGGAAGAGCCAGTCCCACCTCCTGCCTTCTCATCAACAGTGGTAACGTCATTTAAACCTTTCTTATGTAGGAGGGCATATCAGGAACATTTCAGGAGGAGAGAAGAGATTATGCTCTCCTTTCAAGTGCTGCACAACAGAATGAGCTCCCCTCTTCTGTCCTCGATCCTGCCAACCAGCAGTTCGAAAGCAAGAAATTACACGTAAATAAATAGGTACTGCTTCGGCAGGAAAGGTAGCAATGTTACATGCACTTAGGCATCCATTCGTGCCTGCCACATGACCATGGAAACATCTGCAGATGCAAACAGCACTGGCTCTTTGGCTGTAAGCAGAGATGAGCACTGAACAGCAGCAGCAATAGAAAATAATATTGTGGTACCTTAAAGTCCAACGAACCTTGTGTGACATCAACTTCTACCAGATAAAACTTAAGAGTCTTTAATTGCCATAGACTCATCATCTGTATTCTGCTGATAGAAATAAATAAGATAGCAACTACCATACAGAGTTTACAGGCAAAAGTCCCTTAAGAAGTAAAGGACTCTTGTTATTTTCAAGCAATATTGTGAAGCATTTCAAGTTCCAAAATAATTGGCCAGTGTTTTGTTTTGTTTTGTCAGGGACGCTAGTCATGAGAATTTAAACACTGGACTCCGTTCATGTGTGATTGTAAAATGAGTTAGTTTTGAAAAAAGTAGATCTTTTATGAACAATGTTTCATCACTTTGTGATGCTAGTGCTTCATCTACTTCAGCGGTCGACAACCTACGGCCCATGGGCCGAATCCGGGCCACAGTGGTAAACAATCCAGCCACTGCCCTCGCTCCAACTGCTGCCACTGGACACCGATGCCTTTACGGCAGGGAGACCACCCCCTTTGACTGTCTGAGAGAGCGTGGCCAGGTCCCTGACTTAAAAAGATTGCTGACCCCTGATCTGCTTCATGCCAGTGCAAGACTGGTTTTCAGTCCCAGGTGATTATGAACTGTGATGATCATGCTAATTTTGACTTCAGTTGCTTCTTCCTTAGAGGCCCCAGCCTAAGCCAAGGCAACGTGCAGCGGCAGTGGATAAGAAAGTATCTTTCGCAGGCGTGATCACACTAACAAATAAAGTGAGTCACCACTTTCTCTTTATGTATGGCCTATATAGCTAGCTAGAAAGCCAGAGACTGGAAGTTTAGTTCCCCTCATGCCTCCCAGTGGAAGAGCCAACCTGTCCATGTAACTAAACCATAATTTTGGCTCCTTCCACCACAATACTTAATAGCAAGAGATTTGTAAAAAAAAATCATGTTCAAAGGAAAATTACATTTTGTAGGATTCATAGCCACAGGTCTCAGATGAAGAATGCAGTGATCTTAGTTGCAATTCTGACTGTGACTCAAGCATCAAGAGAAGTCTCAAAACAAGAGATAGTTCTTTAATTAAAGCAGGCATCATAAAAAAGCAGGATGATATGTGAAACACAAACTGTAACGCTTAGAAATACAGGATTAAAATACAGTTAAGAAACCTTGGTGAATCAAAGTACAGCCAAACCTCGCATAAAGAGTATTTCGCTTAAAGAGAAACTCGCTTAAAGAGCAGAATTTTCTCTGAATGGTCACTTCGCTTAACAAATAAAACCAACCAAAAACTTGCTTAACAAATAAATTGGGGTTTGCAATTCCCCCACAATTGGTCACTTCCAATGGTGTTTCGCTTAAAGAGCAAACTCCCTTAAAGAGCAATCCTGTGGAATGTCTTTAAGCGAGGTACAACTGTACATGCATCTGCCATTGAAAGGTTAGCAGTGCCGGAAACAGATCTATCTCCCTAGAGCAGCGGTTCCCATGACACCATTCCATCCAGCCCATCTCCATCTTCCCCATACCTGGAAGTGGAAACAGGCATGTTTACATCAGCCGTAAAATGTGCCCATGCATGCGCAAATGCACCTGCAGCTGATGTAAACGTGGGAGTGGGTGGGTTTAGCAACCGTAAATGCGCCTGCTTCTGCTTGCAGGGGGCATAGTCTAGCCCACTCAGCTGTTTTGGGGCGTGGTCAGGCCCACGGCACAAAACGGTAGGCCACCCTTGCCCTGGAGAAAGGATGACGTAGAGTACCCCCGCTAGAAAGATCTCTTTCTCTGATATCCATATTCTTTTCCTTCTTTAAGATAAGAGTTGGGATGTCTTCAGGCACGTCCATTTAATAATTTGCTTAATATATAATAAGTGTATTAGAGGTGACATTTTACAGGGTGTGGGTTGATATTAACCAAGTACTTGTCTTCTTTAAATATAAACCGAAGGTAGTGAGGCTTAGTTGTAACCATCCTTAACAGTTTTTTTCTATTATAAAATTTAAGGAAGTCTCTTCTGTATTTAAATCTAAATAATTTAGAGTCCAGTTCCTGAAAAAGAAGATAAGGAAACTGAGCGGGAAATGAAAAATGAAAAGCCCCTTGTTTCAGACATTCCAAAGGTATGGAGAAGTTTACGTTCCACCAAGTACTAAGCCAATTTAGATTTTTATTCCCCACTTGTGCGTAGCTAAAGGCATTAATTGATTCTGCAATCAAGTCATTCATTTTGAATTTGAAGTGCTAATTTTCCTTTCCCCTTAGTGCTATACATTTTGAGTCGCTGACAGGAGAAGGAAAAGCATAACACCGCAAGTTGGATGCTTTAGTGAATGGTTTTATACAGGTTTACGAGATATGTCATGTTACATGTTAAAGAACCGAGAGTGCAATGCCAAGACAGATTAGGGTACATGGAGTCAGCATCTGTAGCACTTCCAATGATACTGTCCAAGGTAGAAGTTACATTCCAGATAAACCATTCTTAATGCAAATATGTAGGGCTGGAATTTTCATATATCTCAGGGGTTCACAACATACGTTGGATTGTGGAGAAAACAAAGGAATATCAGAAACAAGTCTACTTCTGTTTCATTGACTACACCAAGGCCTTTGATTGTGTGGACCACAGCAAAATGTGGCAAGTAATTAAAGAGATGGAATACCAGATCACTTTATATGCCTCATAAGAAATCTGTACATGAGTCAAGAAGCAACAGTTAGGACAGAATACGGAATGACAGAGTGATTTGGAATAGGAAAAGGAGTAAGACAAGGCTGCATTTTGTCACCCTGCTTATTCAACTTATACACAGAGCACATAATGCACAATGCAGGGTTGGATGAATCAAAATTGCTGGGAGAAACATCAACAACTTGAGATATGCAGATGATACCACCCTAATGGCAGAAAGTGAAGAGGACCTAAAGAAGCTCCTGCTTAGGTTGAAAGAAGAGAGTACAAAAGCTGGCTTTTCAACATCAAGAAGACCAAGATAATGGCAACAGGCCCTATCAGTCCCTCGAAAATAAATGAGGAAAAAGTGAAAGCAGTGACATATTTTACTTTCTTAGGATCAAAGCTCACTGCAGATGGTGATTGAAGCCATGAAATAAAAAGGTGACTGATGCTTGGGAGGCAAGCGATGAGAAACCTGGGGAACATAGTGAAAAGTAGAGACATCACCTTGCAAACAAAAAAATCACATAGACAAAGCAATGGTATTCCTAGTGGCAATGTATGGTTGTGAGAGTTGGACCATTAGGAAAGCTGAGCACAGAAGAATAGACGCCTTTGAGATGTGGTGTTGGAGGAGAGTTTTGAGAGTATCCTGGACAGCGAGGAGAACAAATAGGTTGATTTTAGAAGAAATCAACCCTGACTGCTGCTTAGAAAGTCAAATAGTAAAGATGAAGATGAAGTACTTTGGACATCAAATGAGAAGAGAGGATTCACTTGAGAAAGCCTTGATGCTGGGAAAGTGGAGGGCAAAAGAAGAAGGGAGCAGCCCAAAATGAGATGGCTAGATGGTATTGTAGATGCAATGGGCACAGAGCTGGGAGGGCTGGGGAGGATGGTGGAGGACAGAAGTGCCTGGCGGACAGTGGTCCATGGGGTCAGAAAGGGTCGGAATTGACTGTGCGACTGAACAACAACAACACAACATGTTCAAACTGTGCAGCTTGAAATTTGCACCTTTAAAAGTAATGCTTCAGCTGTTTTTAAGACTTTTAAAAAATCATTCACAGATGCAACCCATAAAAATCAAGCATGGCACAGAAAAAAGTTAAGATCCAAAAATAAATTCCATACACATAAAATAAATCTGTTCAATAAAACTAGGGCTATTTTAGTTAGATACATTTGTAAATAAAAGTTTAGCCTGTGTTCTCATTGCTATTGATAAAAATCTGGCTGTAGTTTCTTAGAGAGACTGTGTCGCATCAGACAAAAATAAGACACAATATTCTGCCAGTTTTCTTAGATATAAGACTAAAAAAAATGCTAATATGCCTATTCCGGAGGCTGTAGAAAATATTACAGAAGAGAAAAACAATTTAATAAAGTTTCCAATTAGTCTGAGCCACAAGGAGATAATTGTTAAAATATGGTTTCCCACCACCATTTAAAGCAAAATTTTAGCCTTACTTAAATTAAACAAAATGCTGACCTTAAGTCTGATACCATAAATGTGGAATGGCTATAGATGCATCGTCAGTGAATGTTTCTATAATGCTTATCTTGCTCAAGACCAAACTAGCAGTACAAGGGGATGACGGAGTGAACGATTCTTCATCCAAAATACAAGAGGAACTTGAAGATTTTTCTCAGCTCTCTGAAGGTCAGTTTGCTGACCAGACTTCAGCTTCTTCAGGAGATGAAACCGAAATTACTGAGGAATTGGAACCAGAAGGTAATTATCTGCTTACCCGATTTGCCTTGCTCCTTATTCAACATATGGTGTTGACAGTAGTCATAGTTTCAGCCGAGAGAGAAAGGGAGAGCTCATTATTTTGATCGCCTTCCCAGCGATAGCCAAGATGGAGTAGCTAGCATGTTAATCAGAAAGAATTACTTGCAGCTTTGTATTAATTGACTAAGGAAAGGGGGAGAGATCCAACCTATTTCTATAAAATATTAAAGGGAACTGGCTTCAGTTTTAAAACGTCTTTATATTTCTCACTTCAGAAGGTAGATGCCTCCTTTAGAAGACCGCTGTTCTGAAGAATATTTTAAATCATGTGTTCCTTTTGTCTGCTGGTAGCAGCCACCTGTAATGTCAAAAAGATGTGCGGGGAAGGAGGTTCAGGCAGCGAGAGGCTAGGGTGTACCGCGTCACATCTTTCGGGATAAAAGCTTTCGGAGGCAGCTCAGTGTAAAAAAAATGTAAAACTCCCAAATCCTACAGTCGCTCTGCTTTTGTTATAGTTTACTGTCTAAAGCAGTGACAGTTGAGACCTTCCAAAGCCCTTGACGTGGGTCTGTCTTTGATAAAAAGCTGAAAAATTCATTCGTAGCAAAATTCAGCTGTCCAGATGCCAACAGAAGACAAAGAAGTCTTAATTATTTGTGTGTGAATTGCACAGGTTACCATTTCTTGGTCTTATTAGAAAAGTGACTATGACTTTTGTGACATTTAAACAGCATGGAACCAGGTTTCCTTCGCAGTTATGGGCTTGCTCATAACCTTAGATCAGCTTCTGACCCTGTGATGGTATATTGCCTATTGATATTGTTTAGATTTTCGAGCAGGAGAGATGGGCACCAAATATGTGGAACTATCTTTCAACATATATGTAGGCCTTTATTGTGACCTTGCCTGATCAATACTGGATAGATTGCATGGTTCACCAAAGTTGATTTCTTAATAACTTACACCTATCTAACATGCAAAATTGTAACTGGTATCCTCCTCACTCGTACTCTCTTTGTGAATGAATATCTCTGAAAGGCTACTTGTCAGTCTTCCAAATAGATAAATAAAATATAAATTCTGTTACTGAAGTTGGAATTTCTAGTCAGGCTTCCGCTGAAATACAGTGGTACCTCGCTTTATGAACGCTTCAGTTAACGTAATTTTCACTTTATGAATGAAAATCCATTGACAGTAATGACTTGCTTTACGAATTTTCCCGAGAATGGATTAATTGATTTTCAATGCATTCCTATGGGAAACCGCGTTTCGCTTTATGAATTTTGAGTTTCGTTGCATTCCTATGGGAAATTCACTTTATGAATTTTTCATGATACAAAATTCCAGGGGAACACATTAATTTCATAAAGCGAGGTGCCACTGTAAATGCAAGTGACAGTGAGGATGGGAGGTGAATTACAGAACAACAATCGTGAATCAATTGCCATGTGCCATTAAACCGTATTACATATTAGTGCCATTCTGAGACACAATTTGGCCTACAGTTGTTTGTAGTGTTATTGTAGCATTTCTGCCACTTGGAGAAAAGAAAAGGAACCCTTGATTATAGGTTCATACGAACTTGGGCCAGTTCATCCATATACATTTATCACTTGGTAATCTAATGAGAACTCAACATGAACAGACCTCTCTCTACATTATCATAAATAAGAAATGGACATGTTTAGTGGTTCCTGGTTAATTATATTTCTGGAGGCGCTTCAGGGAACAGCAGTATATTGTCTTGTACTTGGGGAGGATTACAGCTTGAGAGAACACATTTTGTCTACTGTAGACACAATGTTTGACATGTAGTTGGTGCATGTGTTACTCATGTTAGTTGTCAAATGTACAATATTCTGATGCTGGGAGATGGGGGAGGAATAGCAGCTATACCTGTATGGACTATGACCATGACTCTTCACTCTATGCACACCAAGAAATAGCTCTGTTATTAATGTTCTTCTGAGAAGTTATTCATAGGGTCGGAATTGACTGTGCGACTGAACAACAAAAAATTCATAGAGTTATGCCGGTCAGCCTTCTCTCCTTCCTTCAAAACATTTATGAAATGACTAATCCTTAAGGAATGCAATCTCAATGTTACTGTTCTGAAATAATTTCCGAACATTTCTACTATTTGGGGGAGGGGTGTGTGTAAGAAATGCTTTTGGTGTTCATGGGGGTCATGGGCTAGTAAACATTCATAGCCATCCAAGAAGCTATTTACAAGTTCATAATTGCCCCAGTGAGAAGGCCCTTCTAGAGTTTTAACATATAAACTCAGCTGGGGGTGAAACAATAAAGCATTGTTACTTATGCAAAGGAAGAACAAAAGATGTGATAGAGACTATCCACTTCAGCTTATACGTGTATGCAAAGATGTTGGGGGCTAGCAAAACAAGTAACTTTTTATTAGAGGGAAGCCAGCCACATTATACAGATGTCATTTAAGAACGGGGTGAAGAAGACTGTATAAGCTGCTGCAGCAGTCAGCTTGACTAAGACAGGTCATCCCTAAAGCAGAACTGCCTAAGACAAGTCAACAAAGTTAATGTCCAAAGACCACCTTCACTTAGCTAGCTGCGTGAAATCCTTGGTGTTCTTGTCTTCAAAATAACTTCTTACTGTGAGCAAATTGGCAATGCTGCATCTCTCCAGGTGCCAGCTCAAAATGAAACGAAGCCTGAAGAGGAATCGGCCAGTTTGGTAGACCATTTAATGGCCATTGATTACCCCGACGTCACGTTTTGTCTGCAGGGAAGAAAAAACAGGTCCATTGCTCCTTTAAATCGTCTTCAATAGCTTTTTTGCAATGCAAAAATAATCTCAACTGAATGCGCTCCAGGGTCTTAACATCTTGTTGATCTGTTGCTATTCTGCTTGGGTTTTTTTGCCACAGACCAAGACGACAGGCAGACAATTGACCCTGTTGAATCCGTAACAGATAGCGATGACTGTATTGTTCCAACCTCAATGTCCACAAATGTCCATCAGGTTAGTTGGTATTTGTGGGGGGGGGGGGGAGATTCTGTTGGGTATCCTTTGAGACAGTGCAATTCATCTATGCCAAGTGGTATTACTGTAAGACAAGAAAGGTGGGCAAAATGCAATCCTAAAACCACACAGGGGCAATATAGACTATTGTTTGCAGTCCGCATCCCTTTCCCGGACCCTTTTCCAAGAAGTACGACCAAACTACATTCCTACAGGTCTCCAGGAGATACAGTGATTCATCTCTTAAATAGGTCACAGTTCCTGTACACTGTTTAATATAAAAAATATTATTTAGTTCACTTACTACCCTTTGCCGTTTCTTTTTTAATGAGTTTTTTTTTTGGCCATACATAAAGCCCTCAGGCATTAAAAAATACCCTTAAGATTGCTCTAAAATTAAAAGAACAGCACATGACATCAAAATTTGTGAATTGTGTTTTGGAACTCCATTCTATTGCAGGGGGTGTTGTTTTCGTTGGGGGAAGGAGCAAGTACCGTCTCTCTAGATTTATTTTGTGTACGTCAGCCGTCTTTCACAATCTGGCCTTAATTTTAGCATTCCAGAGAGTACCTACAATAACCAATCGCAGCCTAATGATTGTCTCCGAGCATGAGCTTAAAAAAGTAACGCATGTGCAACATCTCAGACCGCAGCCAGCTACATTAAGCAATGTTTTGTGCCTGATTGGCCCCTTGTCTATTCATCATGCTGCACCAGGATTTTGAAATGCCGCCACCTATCCAAACCGGGGTGGGGTGGAGGGGGTATTTTAATAGGTGGAACTGTATTATGATTAACTGCATATTCAGTGCTATCAAATTCTTTTTAAGCTGGAACAATGTGAGCCAAATAGGAAAATTACTCATTGCCAATGAGCCTTGCAAAAATACAGCTGGGTCTACAAATCTCTACCATTGTTGCACTCTATTATAACGAGAATGATTTAAGAAGACTTGAAATATCTTGGCGCTTGGGGGGAGGAGGTTAGCGCATGGGGAACTTTTACGTCTGTCTTGCTCCACACATCTGCTTATGAGGAATTGTCATGCCTGCACAAGAAAGAGAACAAAATTCCTAACAAACATCAGGAACGTCTCTGGAATTCTGCTGAGTGTTTCATTCATAGTCTGGAAGCAAATTTGTTAAATTGAGAAACAGTCTACTAATAGATGGTAGAGACTTCCTTCTACCCAATAGCCACAATCTTTGATATACTTATTTATTTAGACTTAGATCCTCTCATGCTATGTAGCATATAAGGCAGTGAGGACTCTCCAGTGGTTTCGGTCATCGGTGGATACTCTGGCATCCTCCCATGTCATTTTCAGGGTCTTTAAATCTGCCATTAAAGTTATTTGCCATGTTTCTCAAGGTCATCCTCATCGGCATTTGGCACCTTTGTTGTTGTTGTTCAGTCACACAGTCAATTCCGACCCCATGGACCATTGCATGTCGGGCTCCACCATCCTCCTCAAACCGCCCAACTCTGTGGCCATTGCTGATGATATACTAAAATCATATTTATTGATTTCTTTTGTGTTGCCTTTCCAAACAAATAGTTTCTAAGGTGATAAACCGCTGCTATAAAAATAAGTTAAAATAACTTAGATATCTAAAATGTTAAATCTTAGATGTAGTAAGAAGCACTGGTTTGAAAACAGGTAATTATTTAAAAATAGATCTATCCTATAATTAGATTGAAATTGGAGTGGGGATTCTATTTTACAACTCACCACAAAGGAAATAAGCAACAAATTCAGATATATATCTTTGGAAAGTATGTGGTGTAGATATGAGCCCAGAACTGAAATGGCCTTATCTCTTATACTCAACAATCAAACTAGGCAAATCCACCAGTTGATCTTAGATTCTGGAGAAATTCTACAGGTGTAGACACTCATGGTTTAGACCAGGGGTTGCCATCCTTTTTCAGTCAGGGTCACACTTCCTCAGACAGTTGAGTGGGCCAGACTGGTGTTCCCCTCACTCTTTACGGCTGCCGCAAATGAGTCCACAGCTGCCGCAAATGCATTTGCAACAGCAGCAGACCCATTTACAGCTGTCGTAAATGCATTTGTGACAACCGTAAATGAGTCCGTGGCCAATTCTGGCTGCAGCAGCTGGAACAAGCCCCACCCCACCCCAGCTTTTTTAGCACCATGGGCTGGTGCTACCCCTACCCCTGTTTACACAGCCCAGTCTGTTTAAGATTTGAATCCACTATTGATCAATGCAAATCGTAAGAACGCCCCCAATCCACCTACACAGGTCGTAGGTTGCGTACCCCTGGTTTAGACAGTCCAGTCTGTTTAAGATTTGAATTCTCTATTGATCAATGCAAATCTTAATTCACATCTCAATCCACGTTGAACACAAATCCATTCACTTTGGTGCCATCCACTTCAAACCACTATCGTGTTTCCAAGGTTTTTGTGTGCTGAGACCCATTGCATTTCTGTATACCCAGAAACACACACACACACACATACAGCCACCGGCCTATATGATTGTAACATCAGAAGCATTATTTTCAGGTCTAATCTGTGTACCGTTACATCTCAGATCATAATCTTCATGTACCAGAGAGCCTTTGCTCCAGAAATACCTATTTGGTTTGATGAAGAAACAAATGAAGCTGAACATTTTTGTTCAAGATCCAGCTTCTTATTTTTATCAGTGAGATAAACGCCCCTAGAGCTATCCAGGCTCTGTAAACAAACCCTTCTGATTTTATTTGGAGATTGCCTTGCTAATTATCCCGTGAATCCCAAACCACACATCACATTGTTCAAGCCACTTAAGATTATGCTGTTCTTTTTTCACAGGTTGCAAATCAGACCGTCCATGGTTATTTCTTAGATATGTTGATCATAAAAGGAATCTTAACTTTGTTCCCCCACACTCAAGATTTAGCTGTGCAACTTGATTTTTCTTTCTTTCCTTCTTGTCTGTTATGTATAATTAATTATAGATTGCTTCATTTTGTTTCATTCCATTTACAACATTTATGAGCTTCGCTTTGTCGGTAGGAAATGCTTGTCCCCTTCTTTTTCCTTTCCAAAGTGGCGTAATTAGTGTTAGCATCTTTTTTAACAGGCTACATAAAGTTTAGTGGCTGGATTAAATCATGTCATTAACATAATGTGCTATACAATTTGCCCCTATCTCTCTTCGTTTCCACTACATCAAAGTGCCACCGAGTGCCAATGTAATTGGGCCTTGCTTAGCTTGTCAGGTTGAGTCAAAGTGATGGCTGGTGCTTTTGGTAAAAAAAAAAAAGCTTCTAGGCATGATAATTAATGGAAGAGGGAGGAAAGAAAAATCGGGGGGAAATGTAAAAGTTTGGACAGTTCTTTATGAATATTTAATACATTTGAATAATCAGAAGTTAACATTATCAATTTGATGTATAATACATTGATTAAAAGCCTTGTTACAGGCTCTCGAAATAGACATCAGAACTAGAAATTTGCATTTGCTTTTTTTTATATTTTTTTGCAAAAAAAGTCTAAAACGGAAGTAAGATAAAATTAACAATTGCTTGTTCTCATCCTTCTACCTCTGTACTTGATCACTTTTGAGTAGTAATTTAACTTTCAATTATCACAATAATTTTTTACTGCTGTCAGCTTTTAAGTTATCTTCAAATACGCCCACAAGGCAAATACTAGCAAAGCCAATTTATTCCGTGGTGGTCTCATTTTCCTCTAGGTGTGTTTACATCTTTCCCCCTTCATTATAGATAGCCTTTGTTGTTTTACTGTGCTAATAGCAGTTTAGCGAACACTGTCACAGTCACTTTCCTTAAATTAAGATCTTAGGGTCCTTAATTAATTTTGACATTTGGCATTCTTAAAACAGCACAAGCCAGGAGTTCCAGGTGGCTGTATTTCTACTGTAGACAGCCACATGCTCTGTTGAAATAAATAAATAAAACAGGTCACGGGAGAGAAAAATCAGAGGACCCAAACACCCCCCCACCCCACCCCCCAAAAAACCCAACAACTACCTTTTGTCATTTTTAAAATTGAGCTGGGGATTTTAAAGGATTTTAAAACCTGTTTATCCCATTTAAGCTGAAGGTAGGCAGGTGAAAAGAATTAAAACTGACTGCCGGAGGTGGAGGAGAAATCATTTAAAGAGGTTGCTGGAAATATGCAGTATAATTGTAATAGTCTGTTCAAAAATTATCTTTTGGACTGTCATTGAAGAAAGAAGAGTTCTTAGGATTTCGTCAATGAAGATGTATGTAATTCTCCATCTAAGTAATTAATAGTCTTTATTTCCCATGCCATTTCTTGGTTTGTCCTTGGAACAACTACTCAATGTAGAAGAGAGACCCGTTCTGTAACGCAGTGGTTTCCAACGTGGGATCCTTTTCCCACAGGGGGTTTCAATTCCCAGAAGCCTCAGCCAGTACATTGGCTGATCAGTACTTTGAGGAATTGACTTAGGCTTTTGGGAATTGAAGTCCAAAACCCAAAGATTGGGAAACACTGCTCTAGATGTTCAACAAATACCCCCCTTTTTTTCTTTTTATACTTAAAAGGCCTATTGCATTCTGTGCAATTAATTATTTTATGGCCTTCAGGTACAGTGACATGAAGAACTACTAAAATCTGTGACAGTCTGGTTTCAAATATCACTATATGGTAGTTTTAAACTTCATTTTCTAACATTTTGAGACTTGTTCTCTGATTTATTTTGGATCTCATTGGCTATATCACATTGTCTTTTCTTCCTGTGACCAGCTCCTCGCCATTACTTTACCCATCATGGCCAGTGGTACTTAAATAGACCAACCAAGCAATGCTCAAAAGGAAATAGACCAGTAGTTTTATCAGTGTATCCTTACTTATTCAAGCTTAACTACTACCTTGGCCAATACATTTTCCTTAGGTGCAATATGGGAAATTGGATTCTGTCTTATGGATAAAAGTAAAGAGGTCTGGGACCAGAACAAATGTATACAGCCTTAGATGAGATAGAAAGCTTCTATTATTATCTTAAAATAAATTACAATATTTCATTATGTCTGAAGCTGTAATTTAACCAACTGGGATTAGCTCAGACACCCTAGAGCTGTGATGGCGAACCTTGGCACTCCAGGTGTTCTTGGACTTCAATTACCAGAAGCCCAAGTCAGCACTCCTGCTGATCAGGGCTTCTGGGAATTGAAGTTCAAGAACACCTGGAGTGCCAAGGTTTGCCATCACAGGCCTAGAGCAATGTTTCCCAACCCTTGGCTTTTGGACTTCAATTTCCAGAAGCCCAAGTCAATTCCCCAAAGCACTGATCAGCCAATGTTCTGACTGAGGCTTCTGGGAATTGAAGTCCTCCCTGTGGGGTGTGGGGTCATGTATGGGAACACTGATCTAGAGCCATACCATTGTTTCAGATCCTACTTTATTAGAAGCATTCACAGCTAGGATCAGCTAGTTTCCTAAGTTCAAATTTTAATGCAGAATTGTGATTTTTTTTTAAGGATAAGAGAGTAAGGCAAAGTGTGCAGTCTCAAGCCTCTCTAGGGTTTGTTCCTGTAATGGTTTGGTTATGCATTAATGTGTAACTTCTGGAAATAAGGCAGCACTTCCCACTCATTCCGAGGAAAATCGCTATATGATGCATCGTATAGCAATTTTTCCGTACAACAACAAGCCCTGTGGAACAGGTTGAAATTGTTGTACAAGGTACCACTGAATGTGGAATAAGTGTAGGACACCTTAGACAAAGCACTGCGATGGCTCCATGGTTAATAAGGTCACCTTGTTAGCTGGAAGGTTGGGGAATCGGCAGTTTGGGACCTGAGTACTGCATGATGGATTAAACATCCATCTCCTTCCCACTTCTTGTGGACATGAAAGGAGCTTCATTTGGGCATTCCCTGAGCAGAGTTTCTCAGGCAAAAATCCTTTCAACCCAGAATAATTTCTGACACAAAATTATTGTTACCTTAGACAAAGAGTCCATCTAGTTCAGTATTTCTAAGGGTGGTCAATCTTTAAGGGTCAGTGCATTATATTGGCATCTCTAAAGTCAGGCTACTTGCACCATTGTCAGTGTTGATTTGGGGAGTGGCAGAAATATTTTATTGTGTAGCTAAAAGCACAAACAAAACAGAGTAGGTAGGGCCGCATGTCCAAGCAGCCTGTGTGTTGCCTAGCCCTTGTCCTAGACTAGGGTTCCTCAAACATGGATCTCCAGATATTCTTGGACTTCAATTCCCAGAAGCCCTGATCAGCAGGAGTGCTGTCTTGGGCTACTGGGAATTGAAGTCCAAGAACACCTGGAGAGCCAAGTTTGAGGGACCTTGTCCTAGATCGAAATCCTTCTCAGTCTTAAATGGTGCAGGTCCCTGAAATCAAACCTAAGTCTTCTCTGTGACAAACAGTGTTCTACTATTGAACTATGAGCTTTCTTCCTCACCTGCATTGTTAGATGGGAATGGACAACCAATGCCTTTGTGTCTTCAAGGACTCGTTGATAAATGGCCAACTTTGTCCTCATTTTTGGTCAGAATATTTATTATTTATTTATTAGTTCAAATTTATAGTGTTAGTTTATATACGGTAATTATATAATTTATATAATTAGTTCAAATAGCCCTATAAAACCTTCCAGCCTTATAGAACCTGCTTATTTATCTGCTTTGCCATTTCTTATGTTAAAAGTTATTCCCATCTTCACTTGACATAAACCAAACACACCTGTTTTCTCTCTATGAAATGTTAAGAGGTCCTTAGTACATATGCCGTCTACATTTGGACTTCATTTGCAAGCTGCCGTCTCTCCACTAGCTGATTTTGACAGCCCAGTTTAATATTTGGAGCAGAATAACTCAGAATATCACTTAAAAAGGCTCCTAATACATCTTTCCAGTGGAAGGAGAAAGAGTTGTTTCTAAAGTAAAATTAGACAATAGAGGCAATTTCATTTTTTATGCATGTGAATGTAGAGTGCTTGAGGTTATTAGTTGAAACTGAGTAACCTTTCCCCGCTTTCATCTCTTTCTTTTCAAATTTGAATATGAAAAGCATATTCAAGTCAAAGACCATCACTTTAATGACATTTGGCAGTCATTTGATTTATTAGGTTTTTAGAAAAAAAATTCCTTTAAATATTTCATCGTACTATGCTAATCCTAGTAATATTGGCTGCTGAAGCCGTGTACCTGTATTAGCGGAGACAGAATGGTGTGGAATTTTCTCTGTCATCCGAGTAAAATTTCCATGAATCTACTGAATAATAAAACAACCTTATTGAAATATTCAGATTTGGGTTTTTAGTTAAGGTGTCTTAGGATACATAATAAAAGGAAATGCCTTTTGAAAGGGGTGTGGGTAAAGTTACTTCATCAAATATTGAAAGGGGTTGACAGCAATGGGTATTGTTCCATATGAAGGATATGTATATATATTTATTTACACTAGGATACTCAGGGCTTTTCATTTGATTAATTATAGAATATACTCCTGAAAACACATCAATTTGCCATGTTGAACTTGAATATTGTTGCCAATTTATAGTTGGAATGTCAACCTCTCCAAACCTGATCCATCTCTCTTTTATTTTAATTTTGTAATTATAACTGCAAGGTTAGTGATTTGCATTTACAACCAGAAAGGGTTGAAATCCCACATTGGAGAAATAGTCTTTTAATGTCGAAGGGGAACCATAAAGAGAAAAGTTAAGAAGAACCTGACAGTTGAGAGAGCTGCAAGGTATTTGGTTTACTCTTTGAAGAGCAGAATCTCACCCTCTTTGAATGTTCTCATGTGTAGTCTAATTTTGATATCACAGTGATTATACGTTCTTTGAAACCACTGACTTATTCAGGAGAAAGTTAGTGTGTGCTATCTTGCTAATAGTTGACATGAAACCCTATCCAAATAAAGGTGTGCCTTTTTCCAAACCATAATAACATCTATTTGTGATTCAGTCTGCAGGCACATATTTGTCATGGAGAAAAGTCATCTCCAAAGTGGCCTTTCCTTCCACTTGTAAGCATAGCGAAGCAGTTCAAACACTTATCCTTGGGGCAAGCAGGGTATTTTACTGCATACAGTAAATACTCAGCAGCCTCAAAGCCAATGCACATTAAGTTGTACAAAGAGGTGCTCTCGAATGAAGTTACTAGGGCGTTGAGATGAGATGTGGGTCACCACACATTTTAAACATGTGTCTCCATTTCCCAAATACACACTAGTAGCATGTTGAAAGTTACAGCCTTGTCTGGTTGACTTGATATGTGCATGGATACATTTATGTCCTATGGCAGTGGTGACGAACCTATGGCACGCATGCCAGAGGGGACACACAGAACCCTCTGTGTGGGCATGCGTGCCGTCGCCCCAGCACAGAATTCGCTCTGCTTCTCTGCCCAGCAGTCCAATAGGAACACTTCCTCCATCCGCCAGCACAGAGTTTGCCCCACCCCTCTGCCCAGCAGCCCAATGGGAGCGCTTTCTCCCTACCTTATCTGGGATACGGCGGGTGGATCACATGTGGCATGAGGATGTGGCATGGACGGCAGTTCGGGCACTTGGTCTCTAAAAGGTTCGCCATCACTGTCCTATGGAAATGATAAAAGAGGGCCATAACTATGAATTTTTCAGGTTTTGGGACCTGGGTATAATCAACCTTTGGGCATTACAAGAAGCAGATACATCTTGTTGGCATTTCTATTTGTGTTTTTAAAAGCCTGCAGAAAAAATCCGGATTGAAATAGTGTCACTCAGCCTCACAGACAACCAGATCGTAAAGGATGACACGATACAGCGGCTGTTTGTAGAATGCAGGATCTCTACCTTTCCACCTTATGAAACTCCAGTGTCGCTCCCGAAACCCAGGAGTGGGGAGTGGGTCTACTACAATTGCAGCCATGGTATGTCTTAGTTAAGTATACATCGCATTGTCTTTTTAAGTCAGTAGTTAGATCTCTGGGTTTTTGTGTTGTTGTTTTTTTGTTTAAAGAGATTCTTTTTAAAATGATGGATGGTAGGCAGGCACCAGAAGCGGAAGTAAAATGCATGTGTGCATAATGCTGCAGTAAATGACCCACGATGTGTTTTACTTCTACTTTCAAGGGTGGGGCGGACTGGATTAATTGGTGTTGTGGGCCAGATCTGGCCCACAGGCCGTAGTTTGGGTACCCGTGCTCTACATATTCAAAACGTGTGGGCCTTTAGAACACTGTTCCACAACCTTTGGGTTTTGGATGTCAATTCCCAGAAGCCTAAGTCAATTCCCCAAAGCACTGATCAGCCGATGTAATGACTTAGGCTTCTGGGAATTGAAGCCCAAAACCCAAAGGTTGGGGAACCCTGCTTTAGAACATCTGAGCTTTAGAGGACTGTTAATATAATTTTTAATAACCTTTTTGGTCCATCCTGACTATGTAGCACTCAAGGATTTAGATTTTTGCATAATCAGTCTTATAACTAGCAATACTTTCTAGTCTCTCTTGTGAAATACATCTTCCTACAATCATCACAACATTAGAACTCGAAACCAATTTCCAACATGGTTGCTGTGTTTTCCCGGGAGCATTACTTAAATAACTGCCCATCTAATTTCTGCTCCATGCCAGTTTTGCTTGTAAGGGAACACCATTCCCAGGCAAATGTCCTAATGAATTTGCTGTTTGATAATGTCAGTGAGAAAGCCAATAATCTAATAGTAATGAAGTCAGAAAGTGTGTGTTTACTATAGCTTTACTCCATTTCTTATTCATGCCTAATTAGATTTGAGTGTGTAGAATATTTGAGGTTAATTGAATATTTTCTTTAATAAAACTGAGATTTACATGATTGGGGAAGGAAGTGTATTTTGAGCTTAGATGGAAACTAGCAGTCCCCGGGATTTTGTATGAAGGAAAGCGTGATAAATCCATGTGTAATTTGAGAAATCATCATTTCTTGGTAAATAATACCCTTTCACTGAGTTTTTATTATATGTATATTATAGCACTGACTAGCTTTTTTGTTTTTTAAAAAAACCTACTTTACATCTCAGCCGAAAAGAAGATCTTTTGAAATCCTGGCTTAATGAGCAACACTTACAGTCCTTGTTTTAGTATTGTCAATTTCTCCTGCCTGTCCATGTCTGCTTTTTCAGCCTGTAGGTAGGAGGAAAGAAGTTTTGCAATTAATAAATTAAATCCCACTTATTATACTGACTGAACTAGGGCATATTCCTTTTCTTAACGTAGAGTCTGTGTCCATATAAAGAACCTTCCAAAGGGAGTGATTTGCTCAGTTAGCCTTATAGAAATACTCATTGTTCTGTTTTTGGCTAAGCAGATTCAAGCAACCATGGAAGAAGCACAGCAGGTAGCCTAGAACAGTAGTGGCAAACCTATGGCATGCGTGCCACAGGGGGCATTCAGAGCCCTCTCTCTGGGCACATGTGCCATCACCCAAGCAGAGTTTGCCCAGCCCCTCTGCCCAGCAGCCCAATGGGAGTGCTTCCTCCCTTCCCCCAGCACAGTGTTTGCCCCGCCCCTCTGCCCAACAGCCCAATGGGAGTGCTTCCTCCCTTCCCCCAGCACAGTGTTTGCCCCGCCCCTCTGCCCAGCAGCCCAATGGGAGTGCTTCTTCCCTTCCCCCAGCACAGTGTTTGCCCCGCCCCTCTGTCCAGCAGCCCAATGGATATGCTTCCTCTCTTCCCCCCAGGACACAGTTCGTTCCACTATTTCATAGGGATATCAGTGCTGCAGACTCAAAACTGATTTTGCAATTAGTATTTTCTTGTTGGGGTAATGGTGGTACTCTGTTTTTGTAAGAGGGAACATGGTGCTGATGAAGAGCTAGTCACTCTGGAGTTCCGTGTTAGCAGAATAGTATTCCCGGTTGTGAGAGCTGGACCATTAGGAAAGCTGAGCGCAGAAGAATAGAGGCCTTTGAAATGTGGTGTTGGAGGAGAGTTTTGAGAGTCCCCTGGAGAAAGAGGAGAAAAAATAAGTCAATCTTAGAAGAAATCAACCCTGACTACTCAATTAGAAGGTCAAATAGTAAAGATGAAGCTAAAGTACTTTGGACATCAAATGAGAAGAGAGGATTCACTTGAGAAAGCCTTGATGCTGGGAAAAGTGGAGGGCAAAAGAAGAAGGGGACGGCCCAAGATGAAATGGCTAGATGGTATTGTAGATGCAGTGGGCACAGAGCTGGGTGGGTTGAGGAGGATGGTGGAGGACAGAGGTGCCTGACAAGCAATGGTCCATGGTGTCGCAAAGGGTCGGAATCGATTCTGCGACTGAACAACAACAAAATTTCTTTTAACTCTGTTTCCCAACCTCTGTGGAGGTCCAAACCAAAGGAACAAAGATTCAGCATGATGAAGATTAAAAGGAACTTGAGTTGTCATTTGTAAAGATGGAAAACCAGCATCAAGCAAGGATCTAGGTTTTCAAACGGTGAAGCCTAACTCTAAAGGGAAAATACTGTAAGTGTAAGTAAACTGGCTTTCTACTTGGAACAGATAGTTACAGTGTAGAAGTTGAGTCTTGACTTCACCTTGACAAAATGATTTTTCCCCTTTATCCTGGACAAGGCCATCATAATTGAAATAACCAAGATTAAGTTCAGTTGATAGACCCTGATAACGAGGAAATAGCATTTATATTTCATCGAGCTGGGAGAATATTGCCCGGAGAATGCTGAGATGGCAAGAAAAGGGCTCTGGAAATAAGATTAATGATTGTGGACCTAAAGAATGTTATCTTGACTTTATATAAACCTGCTTGCGAATTGACACTAGAAAGGGGAAAGATTAATGAAATCTTCCCAAGTTTTTCTTTATGAGATTTGTATAGATCAGAAGCCTTTGGCTCCGAGAAATAAGCAGTTGATTATTTGGACAAATTGTGGATACACGAGGCAAGTGGAGTAAAAGGAAGTGTGAGAGAGAATTAACATTCAGATACTCTTTGCGTTTGGCTTAATATGATAAAGAGATCTATGTAGAAATTGTAGGAAATTCTTGAAAGCTGTATTTTCCCCATGCTCAGAACTTGATTCATAAGACTGGGCAGAAGCAGAAGCAAAATTCATTTTGGAGAGCAAAGTATACCTTTTTAGAAAACAAGGAGTGGAAATAATGAATTCATTAAGTGATATAAATATTTTTATGAATTGTGTCATGAGCTGCACTTTTCCCATCCAAATCTAGACATCTCCTGTTATTCCTTACATATCACAGAATTTGGGGGCTATAATGTTTCCCTACCATCATCACCCCGGGAAAAAAATCACTTTGCATGAAATCTCAGAACTCTTCTTAATAATTCCTCATGTTTTATGGGATGTGTCTGTGCTCCTTATGTTGTTCTTTAAACTAGATACTTCCACATACTCCACATGGCTGGCTCAGAAAGTTTTAAGATTAGTGAAGTCTTCTGGCTTTGTTAGCTTAAATGAAAGGCAAGCAAATATTATGGGTATTTTTTAAAAAAAACAGTAGAAGCCTATTGAAACATCACAGAAAAGTTCAGAAGTGCAGCGCATGAGATTTCTGCTGCAAATGTGTTAAGGAGAAGAATTTCCTTCATCTGATTTGTATTTAAGCAATTGAGCACAGCCGCTTAGATCTATCTATATTCCAGTTAGTGGGTGGCAGTAGTAAAGGCATTTGGACAGGAGCGATAGTTGAGATCGGCAAAGAATATTTATTTGTTGAAGGTGTTTCAGTACAGCCTGAAAGCCCCAGTACTTGAGACAGCTGTGGCTTACATCACATATACATGCACAGGTACAAATTCCAACATCATATAACAGTTTCTATTTATTGTGAGCCACCTAGGGTAGTGTTAAACACTATAATCAGAAATAGGTATATAAGGCAAGATGGACCAAGGGCCTCTAGTATGAAATCATCTTATTGGATAGTACAGCTAGGCCATAGTGAGTCTGTTTTGAGCTAAAGATGAGTAGGTGCAGCTGTGTTAATAAACTGGACAATTGCATCTATATGTGTAATTGACTTAAGATCCTGATGTCCTGGGCAGAATCGGACTTCAAATTTGGATTCATTGCACTTGATTTAGTATAGGACACATGGATTAGACCAAGCAGTAGACAATTATTTTTTTTGTGACGCAGTGTAATAGAACAAAATAACTTATGCAAGAAGAACAAATAGGTCGATCTTAGAAGAAATCAACCCTGACTGCTCCCTTGAACTTCAAATAGTAAAGATGAAACTAAAGTACTTTGGACATCAAATGAGAAGAGAGGATTCACTTGAGAAAGCCTTGATGCTGGGAAAGGTGGAGGGCAAAAGAAAAAGGGGGCGGCCAAGAATGAGATGGCTAGATGGTATTGTAGAGACAATGGGTACAGAACAGAGCGAGCTGAGGATGGTGGAGGACAGAAGTGCCTGGCAGACAGTGGTCCATAGGGTCGCAGAGGGTCAGAATCGACTGTGCGACCGAACAACAACAAAAATATTATTAGAAAATAGTTGTGAAGCAAGAGGTAAGTGATGTTTGCAAATGTGCCCCCTTATTCATAAATTGTGAGGCTTTGAAGCCCAATGTTTTAGACTTGACCCTTGCATCTGCCCACTGTCCCGGCACTACTGGAAGATAAGAAATGCCTTTATAGTCATAATAGCCACGACATTTACATAGCATGTCACACGTGTAAAATGGTTCACACATGTTATATAATGGTGCAGTTTTTGCAATAAAACCATAAGCTAAGTCAGAATGATTGTGGCCAGTTCAGAGGTGGAAGGCCCGAAGCTTAGAGACAGGCTACGCAATCAGTCCAATGCACATAAGTGCCTCTTGGTATCGCTCCACCTAAGATAAGGAGAGAAGTAGCAAGGGATGCGGAGAACTAAGCAAGAGAATGAACCTCAGCATCTTAACAGATGAGTCTCAGGTCCACCAGCTCAGATCCAATAAAAGCTTTATGGCAAGAACAGACACTCTTGAGGGTACACAAGAAGAAAATCAACTTAGAAGAGGGTGGAAGGAGTTCACTGAACAAGGAATAACAATAAAGGAGGATATGGCTGAGGAACTTGATCTTACCTATGTCACTTGGAGGACCCTGAATAGGCTGAGGTTTGGAGTCCCTAAATTCAAGACCAGCATGCTCAATTGGGAGTTGCTGGTGGACAACAACACGTTGTGTGGATGTGGAGAGATACAGGATCCGGCTCATTTACTAGTCTGCTGATTACTACCAGAAACATGCAACTATAAAGATTTAATTTGGGCCAATGACAAAGCCAAGAAAGTGGCTTCATTTTGGCAGTCCAAAGTTTGATTTATACCAGTGATGGTGAAATTTGGCATCCCTAATCAGCAGGAGTGCTGACTTGGGTTTCTGGTAATTGAAGTCCAAGAACACCTGGAGTGCCAAGGTTCACCATCACAGATCTATATAGAGAAGGAAGAGGAGGCAGGAGCAAAATTCACACAGGCTATTTCACATTCATTGTTCAACATTGGTTACTCAACTGAGTATTTTCCACTCCTAACTCAAGAATGGTGAATGCTTTCATTGTGACTTCAGATATCTGGTTTCAGTGCTGGAAGATGTTCCCAAATGGTGTCTGTCATACAGCTTGGTTTGGGTTAGTTTCCAAAGGGTGATTCTGGTGCCGCATGTGTCCTATAGTACCTTACAGATTAATAGCTCTGCACGATCCTCAGGTTGCAATTGTGTAAGCCAGAGATCGCCCTGTTGAATGCTAGGCAACATCTACAACATCATGGGTGAAATAAAAACATCTGCAAATGCCAGGGGGAAAAAGACAGCCGCATGCACAACCATCTGTTGTGGAAATGGGGGGAAAGTAAGCAGGATTTTGCACCTTTGTAACATGAACATCTGTGAACTATAGCCCATTTCATTGGCTGTACATTATGTTCACGTTTTTATTTGAATTTGGACAGGTAAAAGTATCCTTCCATACTCTGCCGGTCCGTAAATTTCCCCCGTTGCCTGTCGTAGCAGGAGAGGCGGATTAAATTACCAGGCCTGTCAAAAAGGACAAGCGGTCTGCCATACATTACCGCTATCGTTGGCTTTCACTGTGTGAAAGAAGCCACAATAAATCCTCCCCAATGCAAAGCAATAAAAAAGCCACTGGCTTTTGCAGTCCTGACTGCCAGAGCCATTAACAGGAAACGACAGCTGTGTGGCAGTCATAGATGTTGCCCATATCTCTTCCGACAGTGTATGCCTAACACTGCCAGCAATGTGACAACCGGATCACATGACATTTCCAACTTTGATTCCCGTTTTCCTCACTGGTTTTCTTTTCCGGCTGAAGACGCTCTGCCGTCCTCTTTCTTTCCCACCTCATCTTTCTCAAAAGCCATCTAAACCAGAGGTTCCCATTGTGGGGTCCACGCCCCACAGGGGACTTCAATTCCCAGAATCAGTAGGCTGATTATCAGTAGATTATCCTCCATACATCTAAGGAAGCAGGCTACGGCCGCCTAGACCATGCGTGTCCAAACTTTTTGGTCTGGTCATGTGGTTCAGCAGGCCAGTCATGTGGTTCAGTGGGCCGGTCATATGGTTCCTCCCACCGGAAGCAGAAGTAAAATGTGCCTTGCAATCTGTTTTGCAACAGGATGAGATAGATTTTAAGCTGCCATTTTATCTGCTTAAACCAGGGTGACCAAACTACAGCCGGTGGGTCGGATCTGGCCCCCAACACTGGGCATGTCTTACTTTCGCTTCCAGGAGCAATGAGGGCGGTGTGGGCCGGATGAATTGGTGTTGGGGGCCGGCCCTGGCCCACGGGCCATAATTTGGGCACCCCTGTTGTAGATGATCAGATGTGAGGTTGTCGCTAGTTCCACAAGTCTCTTGTTTTCAACACAAGAAAGTTTTGCAAATTACTGACTAATATTTACTTAATGTAACGGCTTCAAGTGTCTTCTTGATTAGCACTTTATGTTTCTGGCATGCCATCTTCTTAAATTTTAGTAAAGCACTGTTTTGAATCAAGTCTTTCGGAACATACCCTTCTGGAAACCCTGCCTTGATTATTTAAATGCAGAGAGAACAAACTTAGTTTGGAAAGAAGGGATTACCATGGCAAACATGTTGCTTCTCGTTCTTGACGCTAATTTTCGGTGTTTTCTTTTTGGCTTTGAAGTGATGCATGTAGACGAAGCAAACAATAAAGCAAGACGAGAATTCCTCAAGGCCATACTTCAAGGATCAGAGCCCGGCCCCGGAAGGTACGTTTTGAAACCGAAAGGTATCAGCATTTTAGCTTGTGTTACTTATTTGAATTTGATTCCACTTGGCATTTTCTGGTAGAACTCAGGACACATTAAAACCAACTTCTCCTTTTCCATGCCTTTCACACAGGATCAAATCAGTAACCAAGATGCAGGATTAGCATGCTCCCTGGTGGGCACCCATGCAGTTGCTCCAGCACAGAGTTTGCCCCACCCTTCTCTCCAGCAGCCCAATGGGAGCACTTCCTCCCTCCCCCAGCACAGAGTTCACCCCGCCCCCCTGCCCAACAACCCAATGGGAGAGTTTCCTCCCTCCCCTGTTGCCATGTTGGCACTTCGCATTAAATAAGTGGGTTTTAGGTTGTAGTTTGGGCACTCGGTCTCTAAAAGTTTCGCCATCACTGCCCTAGAGCAGGGGTTCTCCACCTTTTAAAGCCGTGGATAGCTGAGTGGGAGGGATTGGTGGTTCCCCCCTCTCTGTAAACACTGCTGTAAAATTTATTTATTTATTTATTATTTATTTATTAGTTCAAATTTATATTGCCGCCCACTCGCCGTGGCGACTCAGGCGGCTGACAAACAATACATTACATTACAATACAATACAAAATGCATCCATAGCTGTCACAAACACATTTACAACAGCTGCGGGTGCATTTACAGCTGTCATAAATGTGTCAGCTTCCGGTAGCAGTGGCAACATGGACCACATGAAATGTTGCCGCGGACCGCAGTTTGAAAACCCCTGGCCTAAAGTCAGACATAACTAACTTTTGAGCAAAGGGAGATCTTTGCCTAACTTCTAGTGAACACAGATTTTTTTAAAATCACATAATACCTTGGAGTTTTCCTTAGAGCCAGAAAGTACCCTAGAACTCACACAAAGTCCACATGTTTGCTTATTTTATCCATGACAATTGTGATCCATAACCACCCGTTCAGTCACATGCCTGGCACCTGCTGATTCACACAGTTAAGTCATCCATATATTTACCGATAAACAGTGTAGACCTGAGGGGTAGTTATTTGGCAGTAAGACAGTAATCTTTGTTTCTCCCATTTTACTTTAAAATTGAGCTTCATAGGTTGGCTGATGCACAATATTTTAATGGAATCTGACAGGAAGTGCCATGAAATGATCCCTTAAGAGAAAGCACATATCACATCTAAAGCGCTTTGAAGTTCAGAAGCATTCCCCCCCCCTCCTTTTCTCATTTTGAGCAAACAAGCAAAGGACTTCCAGATTTATCGCATACATTAGTCAGATGGATAACATGCTGGTACTAGCAAAACTCCACCAAATATTGCAGATTTCCCAATAGTCCGGCACTCTCCAGCACAGGACAAATCCAAGTTCAGTGACAAAGCCGAATCTTTCACTGTGGCTCTGTAGTTCAGGTTAGCACGGTGCTTCTTCGGAGTCTTGATTGAGAAATCCAACTGTGGTTAAGGATTCTCTAATCCCATCAGTAGAAAATATGAACACATTATTTTCCATTGATATCAGAAAAATAAGAGTTTGTCAAGAGTTCAACTCTTTTTCTCCAATCCTGGATTAACTGTTTATTACCCATCACTCCCCAACAGAGTGAAAAGGCTTCCAGGATCAGTGTTATTTTTGTTGTTATTCTTTTCATTGGTAGAACTCACAGCCCAATGAAGTTCATTGGCCAAGAAATACCGCCACAGTCAAAAATGGAAGTGGGCATGCAGCTATCTCCTGTTTTGAACCCTCTCATTCCCACCAAAATGTTCACGGTTGCAGTCGCTGCTGTTCCAATGGAGTCAGGGATGCCATTCCATGTGTTTGACAGGCATGTGGAGCATTGGCAAGTACAGCAATGCTTTCTTGTCTAGGTGAGATTTTCAACTGCCACAATGAAGCCACCTTTTGGCGAATTCATTCCATAGTTCCTTTCACTTGACCTAGTATGAGAAAGATTAGCTGGCACAACAAGGTGGCCAGGATACACCCAATTGTGGTTCAAAAATACCACAATTTTCAAGGAGGCTCTTTCTGTGGATTCCAATTAGCTGAATGCGGTGATGGATATGAGCTTCCCCTACCTACCTCTCCTGTTGCATGCCTTCTTCTGCCATATCCAAATTGGAATACAGTAAAACACTGGACAACGATTGGATCGGATAACGCTAAAATCGCATAACGTTAAGTAATCTGGGGAGGAGAATTGGCTCGAATAACATTAAGGTCCTATGGGATGGATCGGATAACAACCACTAAAGCCTGTGCGGTTACAATGTATCTCTATGGAGCTTTAACGTTATCCGATCCATCCAATAGGATTTTAACATGGATCGATAACACTAAAAATTGGATAACACCAAGACTTGTGGAACCAAGTTTTAGCGTTTTCCGGTGTTTTACTGTATAGGCAATCCTCTTGGCGATCAGCCATGAAGATTGTCCTGCAAATATAATACAATGCTCATTCAGCTGCCTTCCCCATCTCAGCATGACCCCCGTGCCACTGGTCCAGTTCTGTGAGTCAATTTCTGGTCCTGAGCCCTTTTGGCATGCAAGGTCCTCATTGGCCCCAGGCCAATATTGATGAAGCTGCTGCCCTCCATCAAGATGGATTCAAGTTAGATTTAATCCACTTGGAGACCATCACTTTTCCCTGTGGACTTCTGCACCTAAGGCGATTAATCCTCAGGGTTATCAGGTTAGTTAACCGCTGCCTGACACTCGGTGTTGAGTCGCTGGCAGTATGTTCTACTCTATTACCATAGCAGGATAACCTGACCAGACTGTGTTGCATGCCTAGTCTACATAAAAGTTCATTGTGCTTCCACCTCAGCCAGGGCATTAGCAGTAAGACTTGACTGGCTAATGCACACAGGAACCAATTGCATGTTCTATTATTTACAAGTGGCTTCCACCAGAAGGAATCATTTTTCAGCAGTGACTCTGTTACTGCAATAGAATTTGGATAGGGCCTCACCAACCAGACTGGCTCATCAGTAAAGACCCCTCGCTCTCCACCCATCTCAGAAACAGGCCATAAGGAAGGAACGACTTGAGAATGGCCTGGAGTGCACAAAAACTGCACATTTTGAAGTTGGCTGCATCACTCGTTCGGCACATGTTTCCTATCACAATGCCTTATATAATAATATCAGAGTGGAGGGGGTTTCTTTTCTTCTCTCTCCACTGAAACAGGAACTGAACTTTAAAGTTGAGGAAACCGAAAGAGCAAGGATAAAAATATCAGCCCAAATTGGCTACACATGGTCTAGCGTTGCGGTGGGATAAATCAGTAATAGCTAACATTGTAGGAACTTGTGGAGAAAAAGGTGAAGACTAAAGCTATGTAGCTTGCAAAGAAATCACTGCACGCCTCACACACACACACAAATACCCTCCATTCCCACTCTGTCGGCAGTGAGGGTTAGGTGGTAACAAGGCCAGCCTGCCTTTCGTTGTTCAGTCACACAGTCAAGTCCGACCCTTTGGGATCCTGTGGACCACTGCATGCCAGGCTCATCTGCCATCTGCCATCCTCCGTAGCCCACCCAGATCTACACCCACTGCGTCAACGATGCCATCTAGCCATCTCATCTTCTTCTGAACCATTCTCCTTTTGCCTTCGACCTTTCCCAGCATTAGTGCCTTCTCCTGTGAGTCCTCTCTTCTCATTTGGTGGCCAAAGTACTTGAGCCTCAGTATTTGTCCTTCCAATGAGCAGTCAGAATTTATTTCCTTTAGGATTGAGAGTCTCCTGTCTTACAAGGTCCTTTTTTGTAACAGCCAGCTAGACAAAATCTGAGCCAAGTGTTGTATTCTTGGTTATGTCAATGCTGTTTCCTTATTAAATTGAGGAGGAGATGAATCAAAACCAAAAACAGAGTCACAGAATACTAAAATGATCATTCTTACATTTGAAGAAGTGAACTGCAGTCCATGAAACTGAATGCCAAATAAAACATGCTAGTCTTCAAGACGCCAAGGTAGAATTCTACCATCTTATGTGGTTGTGTCAGAGGAATTGTGTGAGGGTTTCTACTCCACAGAGCAAGTGTCAGATACTCCAGCATCTTCTGGTTGAGCAAACAACTGCACACTAGCCAGTCACTAATACGTCTGCTACAGCAAAAATATATCCTTTTAATTTCAGTCCATTCATTTAAGATCCCCTGCCAGTTAACCAGCTGACAGCACAGTTTTGTATATGCCTTCTCTGATTTAACATATTTTCAGTGGAACTTACTCCTAGGTGAGTATAAATAGGATTGCAGCCTAAAGCTTGGGTAAGTTAATTGGCCTATTAATGATCTGGTCATTTTCTTCTGTGTGAAGTCAAGTTGAATAATGTTTGAAGTCTTTTAAGAGATTGAAAAGAAGGGAGCAAGATTGAGCTGCAGGGATTGTTGGAGAAACTATTACGTTGCAAACTCTTGTCAAACACCTACACTAGTACCCCGGATAACGTGGTTCCACAAGTCATGATGTTGTCCGGTTTTTCGCGTTGTTCGATACATTGATCAAACAACGCTAAAAAAAACCTGAGAAGAGGCGCTCGCACGTGCGCAAAAAGGCGCGCCAGCGGGAGCCTTTTCTACCAAACGGGTATAGCATCAAGGCAAGGGATCAAAGCGGGGGGTGCCACCCCCACTTTGATCCCTTACCTTAACGTGTGATCCCCGTTTCGTGCACCTGGGCAAGGGTCGGCATTTCCGATTTCCCCCTTCCTCCGGGGGAGGGGGGAATTCAGAAAAGCCGAGCCTCGTTCAGGCGCTTTGCGATGGGACTTTGGGTGCCCAAACTCCCATTGCAAGGCGCCTGTCGGCATTTCCGATTTCCACTCTCCCCCGGGGAGGGGGGAATTCGGAAAAGCCAAGCCTCGTTCAGGCGCTTTGCGATGGGACTTTGGGTGCCCAAACTCCCATCGCAAGGCGCCTGTCAGCATTTCCGATTTCCCCCCTCTCCCGGGGGAGGGGGGAATTCGGAAAAGCCGAGCCTCGTTCAGGCGCTTTGTGATGGGACTTTGGGTGCCCAAACTCCCATCGCAAGGCGCCTGTCGGCATTTCCGATTTCCACCCTCCCCCGGGGAGGGGGGAATTTGGAAAAACCGAGCCTCGTTCAGGCGCTTTGCGATGGGACTTTGGGTGCCCAAACTCCCATCGCAAGGCGCCTGTCAGCATTTCCGATTTCCCCCCTCTCCCGGGGGAGGGGGGAATTCGGAAAAGCCGAGCCTCGTTCAGGCGCTTTGTGATGGGACTTTGGGTGCCCAAACTCCCATCGCAAGGCACCTGTCGGCATTTCCGATTTTTCCCCTCCCCCGGGGGAGGAGGGAATTCAGAAAAGCCAAGCCTTGCCCAGGCGCGCGAAACGGGGATCCCACGTTAAGGTAAGGGATCAAAGTGGGGGGTGGCACCCCCCGCTTTGATACCTTGCCTTGACGTGCGATGCCCATTTAGGCACTTTGCGAGACTTTTTGCTGCCTTGCGGGGGGGGCGGAGTTCGAAAGCCCCCATGTCAGCTTCTCGCACGGGCGCACGCGTCAGATGTGGGCTGCAGAGGCTATGGGGAAGAGGTCCCACCCGTGCGAGAAGCCAACATAGGGGCTTTCAAACTCCGCCCCGCCACCGCGGGGCAGCAAAAAGTCTCGCCACCAAAGCGGCACTGGCCGGATAGCTGGTGGCGGGAGGGGGGGAGGAAGGAGGAAGTGTCCAGGCAAGAGTGTCTCTTTTTAAAATGCCCCCGTGTCAGCATCTCCCACGGGCGTGGGCGCACCTGTCAGATAGGGGCTGCAGAGGCTATGGGGAAGAGCTCCATAGCCTCTGCAGCCCCCGTCTCACACGTGCCCGCACCCGCGGGAGATGCCGACACAGGGGCTTTTTAAAAAGAGACACTCTTGCCTGGACCCTCCCCCCTTCCTCCCCCCTCCCGCCACCAGCTATCTGGCCAGTGCCGCTTTGGCAGTGAGACTTTTTGCTGCCCTGCGGTGGGGGGGGCGGAGTTCGAAATCCCCCATGTCGGTTTCTCGCATGGGCGTGTGCACGTGTGAGACGGGGGCTGCAGAGGCTACGGAACTCTTCCCCGTAGCCTCTGCAGCCCCCATCTGACAGGCGCGCCCGCACCCGTGGGAGATGCCGACACCGGGGCTTTTTAAAAAGCCGACCCTTGTTTAGGCGAGCGAAACGGGGATCCCACGTCAAGGCAATTGTGTCCGGGAAAGAGGCGGCTTGGTCAAAATCCTCACCCCCGCGCAGAGGGAGGGAATTTCGGCCAAGCCACCTCTTTCCAAAGCCGGGGAGACGATGGTCTCCTCTCCCGAAGTTTCGAAAGGGTAAGGATCCCCGTACCTTTTCCAAACATCATGGGGGCGGGTGCTGGGGGGGTTGGATTGGGTAGATGTTCTACCCAATCCAACTCCCCCCCCCCACGCATACTCTTGTTCCGAATAACATGAAAATCGCGTTATCTGATACAAGATTTTTCCGAAAATCTTGTCACGTTATGCGGTTTTCACGCTATACGGTACTTGCGTTATCCGGGGTATTACTGTACAGTATCTTAATTTTAACCCAACAAACATTTTCTTAAATAAAAGCATTGCTTTGCCTTTAGCCCTGCCTTACAGGTAAAGGTTCTTCCTCTTACCATTAACCTTTTGAGCCTTTGGATCAGCTCAGAAGAGAAATTGTTTTCTGAAACAGCTAAAGCATCTTCAGTGATGGAATTCATGCTCATTGGCATTGATGCTTCCCAAGGTTTTATTCTTGACACGCACAGCACACATAACAATTTGTAAAGCCAATGTTCTGTGGTCTGGCTAGACCTCCTGGAGTATGGAGTTTGCAAAGGTGCCAGGGTTGGTAATCAATTACATGTGTCTTCATGTTTGGGGGCCGTCCATGTTTTCAAGTAAATACATAAAGGCTGATGCAAGGCCATGCAATGCTGGAGGAAGTGAATCATTTGTCTACTTGTTAAAGGATAATGTACTTTTACGTTTGGTGTTTCCTCCCATTTTACATCCTAGCATAAGTGGACCGTGCCTTCCAAAGGATGGTTAGCTCCAGTCCTTTGTAGTTAAGTAAATAGCTTCATTGGCAGAACTTGAGAGGGCTTTTTAGCATCACTTTGTGAATGATCCTCCATGAGAAATGGATACATCTCAAAGTCATTTTCATATAAATTTATATACGTTTTGGACATCTGGGAACTGCGGTTGCTTAGTGGTAAAGACCCTGAACTTGACAGCTGGAAGGTTGGCAGGTCAGCAATTCAAGACCTGAGTGAGCTCTTGCCTCTGTCCCAGTTCCTGCCAACCTAGCATTTCAAAAGCAAGAAGTTGCAAGTAGATAAATAGGTACCACTTTGGTGGGAAGGTAAACGGCGTTGCGTGCAGTGTCTAGTCATGCCTGCCATGAAAGCAGGCTGCGGTGTTGGGAGAAAGTCTTCCCCTTGGGCAAGGGAAGGCAGATCCGAACTGGCAACAGGCTGAGGAGCCAACAAAAGGTCTTCCTCCTCGAACTCAGGGTCCAGGGACACAACAGTGTCTGTCGCTGTGTTCTTTTAGTAACGCAGAACTACGCATGCACTGCTATGCATTCTCAGCCTCGGTTACCATCTAACATCTAGGTGTTCGTTGCAATCGAAAGTATGAAGCCACAGATAATGGGTTTATGGAAATATTTGTTTTAAATATTTAAATCCACTTTTGGTTTATCTTAATGGATTCTCTGACAGCTCCAGGTTGTTGTTTCTTTTGGACAACAGCTCCCTCGACTCCAGGGATAAAGTGGCGACTTTTCTGTCACATGCCGTATGGTGGCGGCAGAATAAGACGGCGACCTGATCTCTTTTAATGTTTTTACAATTATTTTAATTATACCTTAAACCAGGGGTCCCCAACCTTTTCAAGCTGGGAGCCGGGTCACGCTCTCTCAGTTAGCTTTGAGGGTCGGACGGCCATTTTGCCCTGCCTGCATGATGGGGGGGAAGGCATTTTGTCCCAACAGCTTCAAAGGAGTGGCCATTTTGTTTCTTCAGTGCCTTTGGAGCGGTGGGGGTATACATGAAATGGTGCTGTGGGCCGTATCTGGCCCACAGGCCTTAGTTTGGGAACCTCTTCCTTAAGCTCTTATTTTTCTCCACTTATTTTCAGCGTGTGGTATTTCTTGTACTGTATACTATAACGTGTGTTTCTGTGCCAGTTAAAGGGTTTTGGATTTGCACTTGACCTTGCTGGGAGATTCTGAGGACTGTAGTTTTAAAAAACAATTTTTCCATACCCTATTCCTCTGCAACTTAATTTCCCTTTTTCCCACTGAACATGCCCTGCATGATCCATAACGACACTTCTATGGATCCCGACTATGAATTTATTTATTTTTCTCTTTCCCACCCACCCCTCTCAACAGTGTACGATTTACAGTGGTCACTGACCCTCCCGAGGATGAGCAAGATCTTGAGTGCGAAGACATTGGCTTTGCCTACGTCAGTCTTTGTGAGATATTTCGCAAAGGAAGAGACATCACCGAGCAGGAAATTAATGGTGAACTCTGGATCATGTTTAGTTATTTCTCACAACAGTTAGTTTTCTATGCTGCCGCATGGCCCTTAGGTTGGGATCCCCTGTCCAGAAGGAACCCTGGAGAGCCGCCACTCAGTTCTAACTTTGATGGGCTGATTCATTGAAAGGTGGCTTCCTCAATTCCTTGCATGTGTTTTATATTTTGGGCTAAGGGACTGCGGTGGCTCAGTGGTTAAGAAGCTCGCCTTGGTAGCTGGAAGGCCGGCACATCAGCAGTTTGAGACCCGGGTACTGCATGACGGAATGAGCGCCCATAGTCTGTCCCAGCTCCTGGCAACTTAACAGTTTGAAAGCAAGAAATTGCAAGTACAGTAAAACACCAGATAACGCTAAAACTTGGTTCCACAAGTCTTGGTGTTATCCGATTTTTAGTGTTAAAATCCATGTTAAAATCCTATGGGATGGATCGGATAATGTTAAAGCTCCATAGAGATACATTGTAACCGCACAGGCTTTAGCGGTTGTTATCCGATCCATCCCATAGGACCTTAACATTAATCGATCCAATTCTCCTCCCCAGATTATTTAACGTTTTGCGATTTTAGTGTTATCCGATCCAATCGTTATCCGGTGTTTTACTGTAGATAAATAGATAAATAACCAATCTGGCACCAGGTTATCCTGCTGTGGTAATAGAGTAGACCCTACTGCCAGCGACTCACGCCAAGTGTCAGCTGGCAGTTAACTAACCTGACAACCCTGAGGACTAATGGCCTTGGGTGCCGAAGTCCACTGGGAAGGGTGATGGTCCCCAAGTGGATTAAATCCCACTTGAATCCATCTTGATGGAGGGCAGCAGCTTCATCCATCCTGGCCTGGGGCTGAGGAGGACTTTGCGTGCCAAAAGGCAGCAATCCCATTGAAACTCCCCCCCCCCTTTGTTAATGTACATCGAAAGGCCTTCTCGTATCCGTGACTGAAGCTAAAGTTAACTCAAAGGCGTGGGAAGAACATAGATGTGAACTCTCTTTTGATGTTGCTTCCCATCCCTTTCTGTTTCCTCTCTAGTTGTCAATACGCAGGACGATGGAGTCGTAATTGGGAAGCTCAGAGTCACTGTGGAAGCCCTCCACGCTTTGCGCTCCATCGACGAGGAACGTGGAGATGGTCAAGAAGGCCCCAAATGAGTCCTTGATGCCTTTGCTAAGCCTTGCCTGGGCTGAGATGCATCTCTGGGAATGCAGAGATGTTACAGCACATTTAATGTATAATTTATATGTAAACGATGCACCATTTTCAGCCGTAAAGTTTGTATATTTTTCCATCTAGTTGGGGATTTTATATATCTATCTCTACACATACATTCACACACACATGTGTGTATATATTCGTCTCTCTTAAGAATTCTACCCCCACCCACAATGGATACCAGCTTGTAAATAATTAATACCTACAAGATTGAATGATGTGCTTTATTTGCATTTTTGACTTTTTTTTTTTGGCCTTACATAAAGCATAATAAAAATGCAAGTCAAATTTTTAATTTTTAATAATAAAAAAAAACCTTAAGCCTTAGAAAACTGATTAAAAAAATACTTTTATGTTATCCCTAATCACCCTGCTAAATGGAATGCCTGCGATTAGCCTCATTAAGAATTTTATACTGTGAAGCTTTTATTAGAAGCAATATATGAAAATTACTTGGATTAATGTGTTAATCTGCCTCTTTAAAATGCTAATATCCATTTTATGCACATTAAATCTCAGTATGCATTTTCTTTGATGCATGCCGTTTCTATCAATTAAATATAAAGAACGAGAGTGGTCCCAAGACTTATTAAATTACTGCAAGCTTTTATAAAAAGAAACACACAACTTTTGCCCTTCTACTAACGTTATAATCAGTTGTTTGTGATTATCAAGTTTTGCGGGGAGGGTTTTTGCTCAAAACTCCTTTTTTGTTTTGTTTCTTTTTCATCTGCAGGAGAGAAAAAAATGAGATTTACATATTGCAGCTCCTGGCTATCAAAGTGTAAAACAAAACGGTAAAAGAATCGATCAGATTATCTCGGGCGCCACTTGTTCCCATCCCCTCTGTTCTTAAAATCACATTTAAAACTTGTATAAAACCTGAACAATGAATACGTGTATTCTAATAATCAGTGATTGAAAAATAGCCTAGAAACTCAATGTCCCACCAATGGTGATGAAGGATTTAATTGATATCTTTTTTAAAAGCTGTGGGGGAAAAAAATAAGCCAAATAAGTCTGTAGATGAGATTTAGATGGGGGATGTTGGTGTTTCCTATTTGAATATATACACTTTGTTATCTTTCTGTTTCTTTGAACAGGAATTTCATAGGTAGAGGTAGCTTCCCAGTGTTTGCAAAACAGGCTATATTTCTTTCGTGAGCATATGTAAAGTATTGAGAGAGATAAGTAATTTATTAAAATCTACCTAATTTGCCGTGATATATTAAATCTCCACTTCAGTGCTCACAGACCATTTCATTTAAAGAATTAGGCATTCCCTCTTTGTGTGATTAAAGCTCTGGAAAATGAGTTCTCTGCTCCTATTTGTGAACATTCAGAGGCTGCTAATGGCAAGAAGATGGAATAGATTATGAGACAATTCATTACAGTTCAAGAAGGGGGGAAAAGCAGCACAAATGCAAAAATGAAAAAAAAAGCATATAAGTATGAATATCTGCATATAGTTTGAACCATCTGTGCTCTAACAGCTTCAGATATATCTCTTTGCCACGAGCGGGCTTTGAAATGGCAACCATGCAATATTAATTTGTTGATGTGCTTCAAGAAGGGCCGGCAGGATATATGGCTTAACCACAGAAATCTCTGAATTCTGACATTAAATTCCCATCCCCTCGTTCCCTTGGTCTTCAGGGACCCACACCATCCAGGGAACAAACTCAGCGAGCTTTCCCGTGATGTCACTTTTACGGAAGATTCTAGAAACCGCAGACAGAAACCATCTCTTCTGTTCCCTAGTAAACAGACACATGTTTGTGTTCTCACTTGTGCTGGTTCTTAGCTCGTCGTATTTGGTGTAAATTGCCAGTGGTCTTTGGCTCCCTGCAACCATATTGTCATTAAGCCTTGTTGTTATACATCACGGTAATTTAAAACAGCTCGATTTGACACCAAGATTAACAAAAGCGTCTTTCAAGAAAGGGCGTTGTGGTATTTCAAGCAGGAGGTTTGTATTATTCACCTAATATTTTGCAACGCAAAACAAAAACCTCTTCCTTATAAAGAAGTGGATACAGAGGCTCCATTCTGAACCCTTAGTCAAACTCTACAGGGTAAACTGCGTCATAGAAGCCCTGAAGGAGAACACCAGCCAGGAAGCTAGATAAGAACTTTATTGTGTATCTCAAATGAGAACAGAACAGCAGCCGGAAACTTACTTCAATCAGTTACAACTAGCCCCACTGCCACCAAGTAATTCAATTATGTAACGTTGCTAACCATGAAGTCCATAATTATATAACAATGCCATCCATGCAGTATGTTGCCTTATGTGGTCTTTTTATTTTATTTTTTAAAACACCATTTTAGGCTGTATGGAATAGTCATGAAATTAGATTTCTCTCATGGAAAACATTTGCAGTTGAAAAGTAAGCATGTTGGTATTAACTTTTGCAGGTAGCATGTCGGCATATGGAAAGTCCTAAAGAAGTAAAATGGAACAGCAGTAGATTCCGGCCAAACTTTTGGCTACCTCTCATTCGGGAGATATGACATTGTTTCTTTGCTTCAATGGCTCAATCGCTAGCAGGGAATCTCATATTTAATCTATGATTTCTTTGGGAAGGGCTATGGAAGATCGCTAGTGTGCCCAAAGCATGGATTTGGCCAATTGAAGAATTCCAACAGCTGAAGTTCAAAACAGCTATGGGTTTCAAAGCCTTTGAGAGTCACAGGTGTAAATTTGTAATATCCATCTTTCCAAACAGAATGGATATGTCCTCTATGAATAGTTTTCAGTAGTATCAATGGATTCAAATCGTCGTTGTTGTCTGCAACTCGTATCTAAGAATGCTTTTTTTCCTGGAACGTGAATTTGTTTAGGATGGATCTGAACTTGCCATGGAGTGGCCCACACACTGTAATCACAAAGCCATCTCTTGCAGCACATATGAAATGAGACATGCAGGATTTAACACCAGGACTGCAATGGACTGATGCAGCCTTGAGGATATGGACAAGGTGCGACTTCACAGCCAGTCCATTGGGCATGGCCTCTTCCACCTCCATGACCGTTGGGAATCAGAAAGTGGTTCTTCTTCCTCTCATTTCGCCATTGGGCCCAATATGGTGGTGTCCAGTGGCATTTCCTCCACTGAGGGGGACCATCACCCCACCTAAAGGGGCTCATCCACTGTAGCTGTTGGCCCCTTTAGGGAGTCAAGTTATTTACTGCCACCCAACACTCGGCGTTGAGTCACTGGCTGTACGGTCTGCTCCATGCTATAAAAGCTAAGGATTAAAATGACTCGTGGTAAAAGCTAAGATACGGTCTTGTGCCATTTTTAATTCAGTAGTAATTACTAAACCCAACAAGACATTTTGCTAAGAGTGATTCTCACCACATATATTCTGCCCAAGTCATATACTTTAAATAATTACTCTTTCAATGTAACTTTCTGAATTCTACTTTCCTCTCTGCATAGTCCTGCGTCACCATTTCAAGGAGAGTTGCCTCAGCTTTTAAAACTTAATTTTTAATGCTGTTACAAAATAATTTTACACTCAAATGCACCAACAATACAGATTTTAAAAGAGAGTAAGGGGGAAACACCTTTCCAACGTTTAGTGGAAGGCCTAGTTGTATGGGTGCATATACACCCTCAATTAATTTGACTCAGTAGTCCATCTTGCTTAGCACTGTTCTTATTCAGTTGAAATAGCTTACTAGAGTCTTGTTTCCAGGCTATTTCTAAAGCTCCCATGGGTTTCACCCTACAATCTCCTGCATGCTGCAAAGCATATATTCCTCCTCTTCCAAATGTTCTCTTAAACCCAGCTAAGCATGCTGTGCTATGGAGAGAAGCCTGATTTCTGGGTAAGTGTGAGAAACATTCTAGTGCTAATTCCCAAACCTTAGTCTAATCATTCCCAGCCCCTGTCATGTAAGCTGAGAGTGATGGGGTTGAGGGCGAAGTTGGGGAACCCAACCGCTGTTCTGGTTACCAAATGTGGTTTATTCAGATTATTTTTCCTTTTGAGTTGGAGCGGTATGACATCTTCCAATTTACAATGATTTACTGATGCATCCCATATTATCTGTTTATTAAAGGGAGCTGGGGGAAATTGGTTTAATAGAATAAAATTCCATCAAATTAGCCTCAAAGCTTAACTACACTGCCTAAACTTGACAATGTAGATTTCAACTGTAAGAGTGGTCCTATATATGGATGGCCAAAAATAAGAGGGAAGATGCAGATTTGCAATACAAAAATAAAATTGCATAACTGTATCGTATAGATCAGTATTTCCCAACCTTTGGTTTTGGGACTTCATTTCCCAAAAGCCTAAGTCAATTCCCAGCCAATGTACAGACTTAGGCTTCTGGGAATTGAAGTCCAAAAGCCAAAGTTTGCCAAACACTGGTCTAGATGAAAATTTAGAATTGAGTAGTTTAGGTATCTAGCTGTAGACCCAGAGGTGGTGAGTTCAATTCCCTGCTGAGCATATCACCAGAGTGGAGAATAGGGCAACTAGATAACGGTCTGCTCAATCTGTTGTTCAGGCATTGAGTATTGGTAGAATATTTCAAGGCCTCCTCTTCCCTTGGATAGTTCATTGTGTTTAATTTGGATTTGAATCCATGGAACTGCCCTTCCGGAAAGGCCTTAAAACCTGGCTGGCAGGACAAGTTTGGGGATCAAAGAATACTGGATCTCATGTTGGGTGGCTTATCAGATGAGACAGCCACCCTTTGCTCTTACCTCCTTACTCCTGTCCTGTTCTTTTAACAATTTTTGTAATTTTGTAACTCAAAAATGTTTAATTTCCTTTTAGCCTAACTTTTAATATTGTATTAATTCATATTTTTTTAACTGTTAATAGGGTATTGAATTTTGATCTGTGGTCTTCAACTATGTATTTTTAAATCTGTTTTGTAAGCCGCCCAGAGTTGGGTTTTACCCGATTGGGGCAGGATAACAAGTTAGAACAAATAAATAAATAAATAAACTTCAAATAAACGATGGTCAGACAGAGCTATTGATAAAGCAAATCAGTCAAAAGCAAAGTTTAAGACCACCCTGATGACATCTAACCTGTGAGACATATGGAAAAACAATAATAAGAAGACATAGGGAGGTGCCCTTTGTATAGTAGACATTTATGAATCTAAGATACGTGCGAAACCATGTCTGTGAATGCTAGCTCTTTTCCCTCTGTAAGAAGAGCTACAAAACCTAGAAGCCTGTAATTAATCATAGCTTCTTATTATATCTAGACCCAGAAAGAATGGTTAGCAGCATCATAATAAGCATGGATTCTAAACCAGGGGTTGGCAACCTATGGCCTGTGGGCCAAATCATCAAGCCTCCACCCTGGCTCCAACTGCTACTGCCAGAAATGGATGCATTTACAGCAGACACAGGCATTTATGGCAGCATTTATCACAGGTGGACCACCAGTCCAGCCCCCTCCACTGTGAGGGAGCATGACTGACCCCTACCTTTAAAAGGTTCCTGACCCCTGCTCTAAACTATACTTTGAAGTCAGTTCAGTATCCTGGTTTGTTCCAAGTTTCGTAACCATTGGCTAAAATCCAATAGTAAATTGTAACTTCAGTGGGCCCATTGGATCAATGGGGTTTTGGTAAGTCAACTCCTCCATAAATCCCATTGATTTAACGGGGCTACTCTGTTTGAGATTTACTACTCTACTTCTGCCATTGTTTGTGTGAGATGGATAAATCATGATTTAATTGCAGCTTGACGGCAGGGGGGAAATGAATAGATTGAAGACATTAACAAGCCAAGATATTAAATGCAGGCATAACGTAAGCTTCCAGTTCTTAACGTTGGGACTGTCAAATGTTTTAGACTTTAACTAGAACTCCAAACTTCATGGCTAGGGATTTTGAGATACCAAGTGTAAATAATAAATAAATAAATAATGATTTTATTGGGAGTTTTATTATGTGTAAAAAAATTTAAAATAATTTTTGATTGTTGTATGGTTTTATGATGATAGTCACCCTAAGTAGGGATGGGTTTTTCCCCTAGAGGGGCAGGATATAAGTGCAAATAATAAATATAAATAAATAAATAGATATCAAGTCAAAAAGACTTAGAGGACAAATGACAGAGTACTATTATTTATTTATTTATTTATTTATATTTGTTTATTGCCCTCCTCCCCGAAGGGACCCAGGGCGATTTCCAACAATTTTAAAAACACTTAAAAAATTAAAAACTTTAAAAAGCTTAAAAACTTAATTAAAAGCTAGGCATTATAACTTGGACGTACTGGGGATCAAACCATCCAACTGGCTGGGGAATGTAGTCCAAGACTGAAAATTTTCACCCCATCGTAGTGCTTTGAATGCTCATTTCTATAATCTCACTCCCTTGCCCATGCTATGTCCGATGGTAATTGGAAATCCCAAATACTCAGAGGCTCCAAGATACTCAGCCCACAATACTCTACCTACTTGGCCTGATGATACTTCTCATAGTACAGTACTTGCATGTACAAAAAAAATAAAGAATGTCTTCTGCATACCCTCACATCTCCTTATAACAAAATGACAATATCGTTAGCAGGCAAACTGCAGTGGTTTCAAATACCAAACATCCTTGACACATGTTTGAATAACAATCTGCCTAGGATTTTTGTGGATTTTGGTCAAATACAGGGTTTTCTCCCCTTAATGTGTTCAGTCAAACTGGCACCGTGATAGAATGCAGAATTATTTCCTTATGTATCAAGAGAGCAAAGAGAAAACATCTCTCCTTTCTTCCTCAAAGGAGAGACTGCGCTGTTGAAAGAAATGTCATTTTGAAGCCAGCAAAAAGGGGAGCCTCTGGATTCTGAATGTGGATAAGCAATCGATAAAAGGCCAAGTAATCATTTCTCTATTTAACCGCATGGCTGTTCCTGCAGGTCAGAGGTCACTGATTGAGAGAAATGCAGTATATGATTGATTATGAGTAGCCAATTTTCCTACTAAAATCTAGCAAGAAATACCACTGCAGCAGTATACGAACAATGCTACATTTCCATCCCCAATGTATGGTTGGAAGTAAATCGTACTAAAGTCTCCAACACATTGGAGCACACTGGATTGCCACCGAGTAGTGGAATCCTATGCTTGTCCACTTGGAGTGAAATCCTTCTGTGTTCAGTGGAACATTGACCTGCCTAGCTCAGAAGGTAGTCTCTGGGTTGCAATGGCTCAAGTGTTAAGACGTTGAAGTTGCTGACTGGAAGGTTGGAGTTTGATTTGCATGACGGAGTGAGCTCCTGTCTCAGTCCCAGCTTTGTAATGCAAGATACAGGGGTGATGAAAAATGTGTGGTAGGTGTAAATTGACATGGGGAATAGCACAGTCAGTGGACAAAGATCTTATTTTAAATACTGCTTGTACAAGGAGCAATCTACTAATCACTCATGAAGCCTTCTGGTTTGCAAAGGGCTATTTCTGTCTTGTGTCACTGCAAATTTGAGGTTGAAGGGTAAACACAGAATACTGTTAGAATAGGGCCCTTACATTCCATTGTAATTAGGATACTGGTAGTCATTTATTTTGACCCTCAGATGTGATGTTGGGGATGTGATTTGTGAAATGGGTGGTCATCTTCTCCTTGGGACAAATATATTTTTCTCTTCCTTGGGATAGATATAGCTGTTCTTTCAGTTGAAGTTCTTTTTCTAACTGCCAGTCTAGGTGCCAAGCAGATTTAAACTATTTTAAAGAAGAAAGATCATGAGTATATTTATATCTCAGCCTCAGAAGGTAGGGCTTGGCCCATTAATTATCTGGACAGTTCATTCCTTCTTCTCAAAAAATAAACTCCCACCAGAGCATGAGAGAGTAGAAGAAGTTCTGCAGAAATTTCTCACTAAAGGACTTCTCCTTCCCTGGGATTTGGTTGCTTGCCTTTAATAGATTTCACCTCTTCTGCAGTTCGTGTCTATATATAATCTCCCTTTAATGACATCCAGAAGATTCACCACTTTCAGGAAGTTATCCCCCACCCCCCCATTTCTTCCTTCCACCTCAAAGAAATATGTATTAGATTCGTCTGTTTTTCTATACACAAACAAAAGCAAAATTCTACTGCAATCTTCAATTCTCCATATTGGTGTTCCCTGATGGGTAAAAATTAACTTCTCCCTCAGTTTTAGGGATCTGCTTTTTGAACCGAAGCTTCCATAATTCTCCTTTTTTGGAAGTTCACACTGAAATCATAGACCTCCTCCTTCTTCTTAGTCTTCATCTTTGTCCTCTTCTATCATCTCCTCCTTCCTCTTCCTCCTCTTCTTTTTCTTCATCTTTGTCATCTTTGCCTTCATCTTCTCTTCCTCCTCCTCCTGCTTCCTCTTCTTCCCCTTCCTTCTCTTCCTCTTCTCCCCCTTCTCCTCTTCCTCCAGCACTTCTAGCTGCCTCCACCAACCTTACTTGGTGTTCTTGTAATATGTCTTTGATGTTATCTCTCCACCTTCCTCTGGGTCTTCCTCGTGCTCTTGTTAGATGGTCTGCTCTAGTTGGGACTAGCAGCTGAGTGAAATCCATCTTATCCATTCTAGCATGGCTTCAGGGTTTTGGACCATCCCTTGAAGACGAAGCTCTCTCTGGGCTCCCTTTGCATGCCTTCCTAACTGCTGCCCATCATTGTTTTATTCTTCTGGCATCTCCCAACCCAACAAATCTCATTTGGCATTTTTCTACATCTCTGATGAAATGAACTTCATGAATTGTCAAACAACATTTGCTTATTATTTACTGCTATTGTTTATACTGCGGTTAGTATTGAAAAACCGCAATATCATATGAGAGTAGAAAATCCTTCCTTCCACTTTTTCCTCAACACTTCTAGAGCCATTAATTTGACAAACAAATGCCCATTATGTTGTTTTCAATACGAACTTGTTCACAAAATTATTGTTATTATTATTGCTTAGAAACATTTACAGAGGCGAGTAAGAATGTATACAGACAGATAAGCCTATTATTGCACCCTAGTCTGCCATGTTCTTCCAGAGAGCTGCTGATTAATTATGAAAATGCTTATTAAGTCAATTTCCCTCCCTTTTAAAATATCCCGTTTTCTTAATACCTGGATTTCAAAGAATACACTGCAATGAGTCCAAATCCATAAATGGATTGTTACAGGGCTTGTAGTATTAGTCTTGATTAAGCTCTACAGGAGTTAAGACAAAAAAAAAATTGACCTGATAAATTCACAACATTGCTCCCTACTAAAAGATAATGATGGAGGAGAAAAATACAGTTGTCAAGTAAGGATTGCAAAATTGAGATTATTACAGGGCCAGAGACGGGGAAGGACAATGCAGATTATAATGTCCCGCCCATTAATGTGAAGTTGGTGAGCAACTAGCTTGGACAGCTCAGGGAGTGAGCCATTAATGGGGTCCTGGTGGCTTAGTGGTTAGGATACTGAGCTTGACTACCGGAAGATCAGCAGTTCAAGACCTGAGAAAGCTCACAAGCCTTTTTTCCAACTCCAACAGCAAAGATCTAACAAATCCTGATTAAATGCAACCTGTTGCCCTTTCGCAACAGGTTCCAAATCTACTGCCAGAGTAAGCTGCCTTGCTCCACCTATTGGTAAATTGGGTCTTGTTTTACTCTTGTCCCATCTTTCCTCAAAGTAGCTTGGAGTGGCATTTACGGGGTTTACTCATTGATTCAAGAGGAAGGTCGCCCATGGTTGGGAAGAAAGTACAGGGAAGTTGAAAAAGGGGGTAGGAATTAAGTGAAATGCTTTGTCTCTCCACCTTGCCTCCATTGGTATACAAAGGTGGTAGTTGAATTGTCATAGGAGGATCAGCAACACACAACGAATAAAATTAGAAGAGGGGGAGATGGTAGAACCAGAGTGTGAAGGAAATGCAGCTGGTGATCCTTCCATTAAGAGCTATCCATGGTGGCTTAGTGGCTAAGACGCTGAGCATGATGACCAGAAGGTCAGCAGGTCAGGAGTTAGGGATCTGAGTGATGCGTGGTGGAATGAGCTCCCATCCTCTGCCCCAGCTCCTGCCAAGCTAGTCGTTTGAAAGCAAGAAATTGCAAGTCGATAAATAGGTACCACTTCGGTGGGAAAGATAACAACGTTCCATATGCTTTGGCATCTAGTCACGCCTGTCACGTGACCAGGGAAACATATGCAGATAGCACTGACTCTTGGGCTATAAAAGAAGATGAGCACAGCTCCCTAGAGTCTGGACAGGACTGGCTTTTGAGAAAGGAAGACCTTGACCTATGTGAGCCAAGCTCTGTGACCTTTGTGAGGTCATTCTGACTTTCCAAATGTCTGCATTTGACAGTAACCGTGAAATCTGCCTCTATTTACAATGACCAGTAATGGTCCCACTGGGTGTTTTTAGTATTGTCTCACACTTAAGCCCCTGGTATCCACAGCATCTTATAAGGATCTGGTTCCCTGTGGCTGAGTACCAGGAACAAAAATTTTGGTTACAATTAGCCTTATGCCTGCCAGAATCTGCCACTAGATTTCCCCCATGCTATAATCAACCTGGACTGTTTAGCATCGCGCTCTGTGTGTTTCCCTTGGTCTCTGGCTCTCTCTCTTGCCTACCCTTCTCAGGCGTTTGCCACTACCCATGCTATCTGCTCCCTGAAGCCTTATCAACATTTACAAGCTTCTGGGACATCTGTGGGAAGTTTAAGATTGGGAAGCAGAACACAGGGCAAAAGCAGTATTAGCAAGTCGGAACAAAGCCGCCGATATCACGTTCCCTGGGTCCTTTGGAGAGATTACTTCTCAAAAGCATTTCACCGGAAAGTCTCCCAAGTTCTATGCCATGTTCTTATCATTCTTAAGTAATGGACATTTTACTCTACAATTATTTATACTTGATTATACTTGTTGCTTTTAGTATTTATCAGCGTTAAACACACCATGAGTGATTTCATTTCTTGTCGCGTGCTTGCTAAATGTGTTGGATTAGGAACACTTTAAGTGTTCTGCCTTCTGACCAGTAGAAGATCTTCAAGACTTCACATTGTAGCTCTTCCCCCACCCCCTCCGTCTGCTCTTTGATTCTTCTTGACCCTTTCCTCAAACCCTCTCAGATTTGGCAACAATGGCCTGATGGTTTGAATCCATTTGGTCTCGAAAAGAAATCTGACTAAAAAGAGATAATAGCTGTGCACCAATTAAGATGCTGAGCTTAACAACTGGAAGGCCAGCAGGTCAGGAGTTCAAAACCTGAGCGCTGTGTGATGGAGGGAGCTCCCGATGTCTGTCCCAGCTCCTGCCAACCTAGCAGTTCAAAAACAAGAAATTGCAAGTCAATAAATGTATTTATTTGTTTGTTTGTTTGTTCAGATTTATATTGTAAATATAGGTACCGCTTCAGCAGGAAAGGTCACAGTGTTCCGTGCGCTTTGGCATCTAGTCATGCCTGCTGCATGATTACAGAAATGTCTACAGATACAGACAGTGCTGGCTCTTGGGCTGTAAACAGAGAGGAGCATTACCATCTAGAGCAGCGATGGCTAACCTTGGCACTCCAGGTGTTCTTGGACTTCAATTCCCAGAAGCCCAAGTCAGCACTCCTGCTGATCAGGACTTTTGGGAATTGAAGTTCCAGAACAGCTGGAGTGCCAATGTTCACCATCACTGAGTCAGACACAACTGGTAAAGGTAAGGGTCACCCTTGCTTAAAAGCCAGTCGTATCCGACTCTAGGGTTCAGTGCTCATCTCTGTTTCATAGCCAATTTCGTAGACATTTCTATGGACGTGGCAGGCATGCCTCAACACTGGAGTGCATGGAACGCTGTTTACCTTCCCACCAAATGGTCCCTATTTATCTACTTGCAATTTATTGCTTTTGAACTGCTAGGTTGGCAGAATCTGGGACAGCGATGGATGCTTTACCTTACACACCAATTATTCCTTCTGCCCAGGTATGTATTTATTTCTTTGACAGATACATTTCTATCCTGCCATACCTTCAACAAGCTTGAGGCACCTTACCAGGCTTCCTTCGCCCCCAATCTGGCCTGACAACAACGGGTTGCCAAAATAGGCCAGACAGAAAGAGAGTAACAAGCTCGCCCATTGGTCCACTCAGACCTCGAAATCAAGCGATGCCATCAATTGCATCTGTCAGATGTGGACATAATATTCTAATCAAATGTGGGCAGAAGAAGCATAACTTGACAGAAGCGGCAATCTTAGAGCCATTTACTCGAGAGTAAGCCCCACTGAATTCATTGGGAGCGACTTTTGGGTAAACACCTTTCAGATTGTTACTGTACTTGGCAGGGATTAGAAAACACAGAAGCCTCTGTGTAGATATTCAAGTCCAAATGATTTTTTAAAAAATTCTTGAATAGAGATATTTTAAATTTTGTCACAAAATAGAACGTCGGTGCCATAAAGATTGTGTTATGGCTCCATCTACAGCCGAGATAAAATACACTATGCATCCACCTCTCCAGTCAATTGGCTGTATCAAGCCTTTTACTTCTAATCATGGTGTGTTTGAGGTTCCAATCCTATAGTCCAGGGGTGCCCAAACTACAGTCCGTGGGCCATATCTGGCTCCCAATGCCAATTCATCTGCCACCCTCGTTGCTCCCAAAGAGCCAGCGCTGTCTGTGTCTGCAGGTATTTCCATGGTCATGTGGCAAGCGTACCTTGACACCGGAGTGCATGGAACGCTGTTTACCTTCCTGCCAAATGGTCCCTATTTATCTACTTGCAATTTATTGCTTTCGAACTGCTAGGTTGGCAGGAGCTGGGACAGAAACGGGATCTCACTCCATCGTGCACTACTCGGGTCTCGAATTTCTGACCTGCCAGCCTTCCAGTCCTCAAGTTCAAAATCTTAACTACTTGAGCTACTGCAGTCCTCACAGTTAAAATTAGAACACTATAAAAAGCTCTTAATTATAATAATAATAATCATTCACAAGATAGCAGCTGCTATGAAATTATTATTGTTATTTAGCAGCATTTTTGCCCCTTTTCCTCTTTCTTTCAACCCTCCGTGTTGCTGGAAAATCTATCCCAGAAGTTTCCCTAAAGCATATTTTTAGGCATGTATTTAGAATTGCAAGGTGGAGGGAGAAATAACATCGAGCATCACTAATGGAAGCCATCCATATGTCAGTAAAGGTAAAGGTTTCCCTTGCTTGAAAGCTAGTCATATCTGACTCTAGGGGTCAGTGCTCATCTCTGTTTCTAAGCCGATCCTCTTTAATGTAATATTTTCAAAAATACACTGTGTTTTTCCTACCTCTACTTTCTTTTCTTTTTTGAAATGTTGTACGATGCTTCCAGGATTTGAAGGAAACTCTGCATAAACTAGATGGCTAAATATGTTGACTCCTAATATCTCATAAGAAATTTATCCCCTTGATATGGAATTTGGAATTTATTTTGCACAAGTGTGGCTCGTGACATTTTTGTCATTTGTGAGCATCCTTAGGATATAAGGCTTATTTGGTTCCGCTTCACAGTTTAATTCCAATGACGACGGATACCGTGTTCTGCAATTCACAATGCCTTTTTATCAAACAACCCACACCTTTAAAAGGGTGTGTGTTTGTTGTGCTTTTAAGAAAACTGATTATTTTTTTAAAAAAAATCTAGATACAGGCAGACATTATTACAGATATAAAACTTTCAAAATCAAATTAAGTGGTTTAGAAGGCGAAAAGTCCTTAAGGTAACTTTGAAATGAAAATGAAATGTCTTTCCATACATCGGGAAATACAATAGTACAGAGTGGTAGCATTGTATCTGATTAATTTCAAACACAGATTTTATGCAAGGCCATTTGATTATAATTTGATTACCCTGACCTTGTAATTAAAGTTTATCACCAGTTTTCAAGTCTGTGTGTGCGTAATGGCTTCCTTCGGCTCAATATACGCCATCCAGTAGGCTCATTGACTCCCCGGTTTTGCATTTAAATGGAAAAATAAAGTAATAACATGACAAACAGGTTTGGGTTTTTTTATCATTAATCCTACTAAGCAATATTCATAAATTCAATTTTGAAGAAGTTGGATACTTCCAACCTCCTTTTATTAGTTTCAGTGTTATTAAATGAAATTGTTTCTGACTAATATATTTCTCGACTCAAACGGTAGCTCCGAGCTGTTATTCAAATCAAATAACATGCCCCTTACTTGTGCTTAGCACTAATAAATGCCAAGTTGTGATACATTTCTCGGGGATGGTCACGAATATTAAAGGAAGCAATAACGGTTCTAATATCTCATAAGTAAACTGATTTTTCTAAAGGGCTAGAATCAGCCATTCTGGGAGAACGAAAGAAATATATGTGTATATACATACGGTCCCTTGCATATATAGATTTATCTTGGCTTTGAGGCCTCAAGCTTGTGTGTGTGTGTGTGTGTGAGAGAGAGAGAGAGAGAGAGAGAGAGAGAGAGAGAATGACAACTGAAGATAGCATTATTGCTAAGGAGGAAAACAAACACAAAATTATAACAGCAGAACAAGGTCAAAACATGGCACAATGGAATAATGGGCAACTATTAGAAATTAGGACTTCTCCATGGTCTTTAACCATAGATCTTCTACAGGTCTATATGACTTCAACCATAGAGCTTCTACAGGTTGTCTCCAATCCCCTCCCTCTGGATTTTATAGAGACTTTTGAAAACATACAGGCCGACATTACCTTTTGCTCCGCTGTGAATATTACCAGTTATAAGCTGACTATGGTTGTTTTTAATTATTATTTATTTGCTTAGTTTTGTTTAGAGCTATGTTTTGTTTGTAATTTTTGTATCTGGTTGGGGGGGTTGAATTTTTATACGTAAACTGCCCGAAGTATTGGATTTCATTAGATAGATAGTATAGAAACTGTGGTGATTTAGTGTTTTAGACACTGAGCTTGACGACTGGAAGGTCGGCAGGTCAGCAGTTCAAGACTTGCATGCTCCATGACGGAGTGAGCTCCCATTTCTGTCCCTGCTCCTGCCAACCTAGCAGTTCGAAAGCAAGAAAGGTTAATTTGAAGATATGGATTAATAAAACTGATCTGTTCAAATAATCGGATTCCTTCTATTCTGCAGCTTTCCTGAGCAGATGCAAAACAATTTTTAAAAGTAGAACAACTTGGATTGCTTATCTGGATGGCTTCCTTTGGAGGGATGAAAAGATGGCAGACTTTTCAGGTAAACATTGGAGGCCTTGGGGTCAATCTACTCAAGTGGATGGAAAGAATTATCCTCTTTGCAGCTTTTTACTGTTTCTGACAGAGAATTAAGAAAGCCCTTATAAGAATATTGGGACCACAAAATTGTAGAGTTGGAAGAGATCCAGTAGTCCTCCAGTTGGTTAGCACCGAGGATAGTCGAGTATAATGGGATAGTGGTCTGATCTTATGGCACTAAATTGTTAAACACTGGTTGTGGTGGCTTAATGATAATGACACTGAACTTGATGACTGGAAGTTTGCCAGGTCAACAGTTTGAGATCTGAGTGAGCTCCCTTCTCTGTCCCACCTCCTGCCAACCTAGCATTTCAAAAGCAAGAAATTGCAGGTAGATAAACAGGTACAACTTTGGCAGGAAGATAAATGGTGTTCCGCGCATTCTGGTGTCTAGTCATGCCTGCCACATGGGGGGAACTACATTTGGTTATATTAATCCAATATTTGTCTCAACTAGCACAGGCTCGCTGAATCAATTAGCCTTGCACAAACAGTGCCCAAAATCTAGTTGCATAGAGAAGGGTAGGTCTATGGAATCAAGAGAGCTTAGCAAGCCAGTTCCTCTATAAGTTCCATTTACTCAAGTGGGCCTACTCTGGTTTTAACATACTAATCGAAAGTATACTACATTGAATGGGCCTATATTTACCATGCTAAGCAACAGGGTTTGGGCCATCGACTTAACTGTTTTTGCAGTGATTCATTGGGTCTACTCTAGAAGGGACTAACAACTGGATCTTTATTCTCCTCTTTAACTAAGGAGAGTAAAATTGCTACAACAGGACTGGCAATAGAATTAAGAAGAGTTATCTACAGAGCAAGTGGGAAGTTATGTGGAAAGGTCAAGAGTGGACAAGATCTCCCTTACTTTGGGGATGGACCAAGCTATCTCAACGTCCCATTGGAAGAAGGAAGCCAACATTGTAAAAGTGTAGTACTGAACTGTATTAGAGTTATTGGAGCTGGGATGATAAACCCACCATGGATCTATCAGGACATCACATGTCGAGGAACCAAAATCGTACTTTCCATTGAGGTGCTTAGATATCATGGCATGTTTCTTCAATGTCACCTTCCTTGGACAACCTCGTTGTCCCTTCTTCACACCCTTCATTCCTGCTTTGTCTCCCACCTTCCCCCATGAGCCTGCAACTGATGGAAAGGTTGGCGCTCAAGCAGCTTAACTGGCATGTGGAATGACCTTTACTTTTAATATTAATATATTATTGTAAAGTCTGTGTGACTCATGAATGCAATTTTGGAATTCAGATGAAATGCCAGCGTGCTGAACCCTTTGCCTCCCTCTCCGTTCCCTCCTCAGACTGTATTGGGTAGCAAATGACGTGAATTAATATGCATCCTATTTCTTTCACTTTTATTTACTCAGCAAGATTTGCCGAAGCAACTTTATCAAGAGTAACATTATCAAGAGCTTTTCGGCGAGTGGTTTTATCATATTCACATCCGCGCCTGCTCGACACTCGTCACTGTCAATCAAACGGCAATAAGACGCAGATGATTTGCTCATTTGGTTTAATAAAATCTCCCTGCTTATTTGTGGCACAGTCATTATGCCACATAATTGCTGCACCAGTGAGGTGAAAGGCAGCCAGTTGCCTGGGGGATAAGAGGAGAATCTGGATATATGAAGGGGTTGTTTCTTTGCCTCTATCTCTCCCCAGTCACTCATATCCCTAAAATTAATATTGTATTTGAATCTGCTCCTGCAATTCCAAAGCAGGCTAACATTGTTATTACTTATTATTTGGATGTGAAGTCATTTATTTTTAGGCTGGATGGCACGACTGTCAAGCTCAATTGCCTCAAGAAGCAACACATGCTGTTGATTTTTTTTTAAACCGCCATTTAAAACTTAGTTTTTAGAGCCAGAATTATGGAAATACTTCATTTTGTAGTCAACCACCTTAAAAGAAGTTAAGCCAGAATCCTGGTTTTCTTGAGGAACCAACATTTCTTCTATCTGTTACTTTTCTTCTGTACATAGACTCTTGGCCTTGTGTGTCACCTCCTGATGTTCTACAGGTTTGTTGGTCTTTATGATCCATGGAAGAAACCAAGAAGAGAAGAGGACTATTTTTTGCCAGAGATTAGCACTTAATAGTGTAAATCCTAGAAAACACCGGGTGACTCCCTTTTCTAAGAGGAAGTTAGACTAGAGCTTGGCCTCGTCTAGGCCATTGAGCGTTCATGCCCACTTTTCTCCAAGCAGAGCACAATTTAAGATGTTGAGCTTGGCGATCGGAAGGTTGGCAGGTCAACAGTTCAAGACCAAAGTGGTACACAATGGAGTGAGTGCCTGTCATCTATCCCAGCTACTGCCAGACTAGCAGTTTTTTAAACAAATGCAAGTAGATAAATAGGTACTGCTGTGGTGGGAAAGGTAAGTGTTCCATCCACTCTGGTGTCTAGTAATGCCTGCCGCATGAACATAAAAAAATATGAAATAGCTGAGACCCCACCAAAAAGCATAAAAACCTCTTATTCAATGGATAAACCCAACTAGAGTGAACCAGTTGGAGCAAGGGAATTTAAATAATTGTTGAGCAACATGTTAGGGTGGGTCTATTTTTAGCTGAGATTTGTAGTATGTTATAGTCTTATGTAGCTGACCTACTGGATAGCATGTTATGCTCACTGTTACATACACAATCTTTTAAAAAAATTCTAACCTCCCTTTTTTTTTTTTTTAACAGATGGGGGAGAAAGCAGCTAATACAATTCAGAACATTTGGACAGTTATATATTCCCTATGTAAAACTTGGTCAAAATCCTTTTGTGTAAATTACATCAATGTAACAGAGATGAGATTACCATCAGAAACAGATGGCCAGTTAGGTGAAGAGATTCTTCTTCCATCCTGAGGGTCGCACAACTTGTACGCAATGATAATGATGGTATTCAAGTTGTACAAGATCCAGGGTCAAAGCAGGAACTCTTTAACAAATAGCTATTTCATGATTATCAAATAATCTTCCTTAACACTGGCATAATTTATGGAGCAAGATTTTGCCTAGTACTGTATATCTATTTGTCTTCAGATGAACATAGTTTTTACCAACATAAACATTTTAATTGACAGATTAACAATGGCAGATTTGATAGATCCTTACAATGCTATGTTGTAGTTCAGAGAATTGGACTAGAGCTATTTAGCAGAGCAGAGGCATGGGCCAGACCTGGCCTGCGGCGACAAATAATTTGGCCCGCAGCAGTGATCATGGAAGCGGGAGTGGATACATTCATGACAGCTGTAAATGCGCCCACCATGTTTTACAGCAGTATTTATGGTGGGGAGGAAACACATGTACAACCTGCTTAGCTATCGGGGGGGGGGGGGTATGGTCTGGCTCATGGCACAAAAAGGTTGAAAACCCCTGTAGTAGAGAATGGCAAAGACTTCAAGAAACTACAAATTGCAGAATTCCTTAGGGTGGAGTCATAGTGCTCAAAATGGTATCTACTTAGTTATACCTGTGTAATGTAGACACTTTTTAAAATTGAGATGATTAAGCATATTTCTGAATATTTCTGTAGGATATAATCTCTCCAGGTTCAAATTTCCTTCTCCTCCTCCTTGCAAGAAGTGAAACCTATGCATGAATTTAGCACTGGTGCCGTCTTGTATCAATTCTGTTGCCTTGAAAGAAACTCTTCCACTTAATCATAAAATCTTTATGCAGCATTTCTGCATAACACTGATCGCCTTAGGCGATATAACCTCCTTTGCCCATTCTGATTAGCAACAGGCTCTTTGCCGAGGGGAAAATGAATATTAAAGGCAGTATAAAAATGCTTAGAACACTAATCTCGTTTTTTATATAAAACATCAGTTTTTTTAAAAAAAAGATGTTGTATTGGATTCTTGGTTGTAATACAGTTTGCATTTGGTTTACTCTAGTCAATTAAATATAAGTGTTTTAATAGAGGAGAAATGAGTGTTTAAACTGAAACATAAATATATATGGATGAAAAATTTTAGAAGAATACATGGATCACGGAATTTAGGAATGCTGCTTGTGAAAAGCATGTTCTTTTTTTGTTGTTCAGTCGCACAGTCGATTCCGACCCTCTGCGACCCCATGGACCACTATCCGCCAGGCACTTCTGTCCTCCACCATCCTCCTCAACTCGCTCAGTTCTGTTCCCCATTGTCTCTACAATACCATCTAGCCATCTCATTTTTGCCCACCCCCTTCTTCTTTTGCCCTCCGCTCTTCCCAGCATCAAGGGTTTCTCAAGTGAATCTTTTCTTCTCATTTGATGTCCAAAGTACTTTAGCTTCATCTTTACCATTTGACCTTCTAGGGAGCAGTCAGGGTTAATTTCTTCTAAGATTGACCTATTTGTTCTCCTTGCTGTCCAGGGGACTCTCAAAACTCTCCTCCAACACCACATCTCAAAGGCATCTATTCTTCTGCGCTCAGGTTTCCTAATGGTCCAGCTCTCACAACCATACATTGCCACAGGGAATACCATTGCTTTGACTATGCGAATTTTTGTTTGCAATGTGATGTCTCTACTTTTCACTATGTTCCCCAGGTTTCTCATTGCTTGCCTCCCAAGAATCAGTCGCCTTTTTATTTCATGGCTGCAGTCACCATCTGCAGTGAGCTTTGACCCTAAGAAAGTAAAATCTGTCACTGCTTCTACTTCTTCCCTATTTATTTTCCAGGGACTAGTATAATGTAAATTTAAAATCTTTGGTCCATATTATTAGACAAAGGTTTTAACTGAGTCATCACTTCCATTCTTTGACAAAATGGTGAACACATGAGTCAAATGCTTAGAGATAGCCCACATGTTTGCACATGCGTGGGCACGTCTGCTTCCCGAGTTGTCACTGCAGGCCGGGTGGAATGGCGTTGGAGGCCGGGGCCGGCCCACAGGCCATAGGTTGCGAACCCCTGGCTTAGGTCCTGAACAATGGGGTTTACTGGCTTCCATGTCTGAGAATCCATTTTGGGGTGCAGAAAAAACAATTCACAGGAACTCTCCAAGGTGCTGAATCTGTTTTACGGAGGAGAGAGGAGACCTTGGCTACCTCCTGCCTCCGCCTGGTTTGTGTGGCAAAACCTCCCACTCTTCTGGTTCCAGTGGGGCTTGTAGCCCATTGTGACTGGTAGTGGAAGGCAAGGGGAACCCGTGGAAGATGATCCAAACTCAAATAAAGCAGCTGGAAGCAATCCTTGGAAGTCTATTGAAAATGAAACTGGTCAGTCCTTAATGTACCAGAAGATTTTTCATTGTTGTTGTTTCCTATCACAGACTTGCTACCCCTTAGGTTCAGTCAACAATAAAGGCCTCCCTTGCTTGAAAACCAGTCATGTCTGACTGTAGGGGGTGGTGCTCATCTCCATTTACAGCCAAAGAGCCAGCATTGTTTGTGTCTGCAGCTGTTTCTAGGGTTATGTGTCATGCATGATTAGAAAGTGCATGGAATGCTGTCAACTTTCCTGCTGAAGCAGTACCTCTTTATCTGCTTGCAATTTCTTGCTCTAGAACTGCTAGGTTGGCAAGAGCTGAGAAAGATGATGGGAATTCACTCTGTTGTACAGCACTTGTGTCTCGAACTGCAGACCTGTCAATCTTTTGGTCGTCAAGGTCAGCATCTTAACCACTAAGCCACCATAGTCCCCCATCAGTCAAAATAGACAGTTGCCCAGCAGCCCAATGGGAGAGCTTCCACCCTTCCCCCAGCACAGAGTTCACCCCGCCCCTCTGCAGCATGGATGGCAGCCTGTTGAGTTTGGTCTCTAAAAGGTTCACCATCCATGGTATAGACAATCCAGGTGGTTCAAAACGCTGAGATGAATTGATTGGAAAGGCAATGCCATAATGCCACCCCCTCAGACATCCTTCTTAACTGAGCGGCAATATAAATCTGAATAAATAAATAAATAATCTTCACCAGATTTTGGATGTATAATTTCAGCCTCAAAATATTGTTGTTATTACAATGCAAGGCATTCAGTTAATGGCTTAGTTTTGAAGGCCCATAGTTTTATGAAAGATGGGAACTACTATAATAGGTTTATCAATATGGACCATCATAGTTGCTTCCATGTTTGGCTTCCTGTTTCTGTTTTGGAGTTTACAGTTGGAACCTGTTCTGAGGAATGCCTCTTCTTCAAAATGTACTACTTCACCAATGTTCCCCTGCTCGGTATATTTCTCTAGAATCCCATCGTTTTCATTTTTCACTAGCTGGTACTTTGATAAGGTGAGGATGGTTTTTCAAAGCAAATTAAAAATGCCCTTTCCCCTCAATCTAGCAACGTCTTCAAAACTCATTTAGTATGCCACTACACTGAGGAGGTAATAAAGAGATGAAAGCTGGCAAACAACTTGTGTGTTTAAAAAGAAAAAGGAAAACGAGAGAAACCTGGCTTTCCATGCAAGTTCAGACAAACTTTCAAATGAAGACTTTAAAAAGTTCTGCTGCGTCTGATCATTTCTAACATTATGTCGATTGGCATTTCATTTCCAGGCAAACAAATTAACTTTCACTTGGAACACAGTCTCAAATTGGCTTCCAGACTGGCTACCGCCCATCAGGGAGTAAAATCACAGTCATAAATGAAAGTCAGTAATTATATTATAGCAGTGGTTGATCAAAGGTTGTTTACAAGGGCTGTGTTCTCTGATTTGCCAAGCTTGTAGCTGATCATACTCTTGTAACACGGGCAATGAAGGATGGGAAGAACTCAACAGTTGAAGCCAGGAATTCTCAACCTTTTTAAGCGGGGGACTTTTCTGTCCCTCTCATCAGTGCTCAAGATCAGGAATTTTAAAAGTTGCTTTTTGGGGGCCAAAACTCCTAGAATCCCTCAACCAAATCCCACCACTCTTGAGCCAGCAAAATAACAATAACAGCCATTTTTACAACCTCTGTTCTAGACAGATGTTTGGTTTGATGAGTGAGATTCTACTTACCTTTTAATGAAGGGCTGGGGGACGTGTGTCCTTCTAACACACACAAACAGACCCGGTGCGTAATCTGGGGGTCCTTCTGGACTCACGACTCCTGCTCAAAGAACAGGTGGCAGTTGTGGCCAGGAGAGGTTTTGCACAACTTCATGTTATACACAAGTTACGCCCGCTCCTAGATCGGGACTCCTTGCTCATGGTCATGCATGCTCTGGTCACCTCCAGACTTGACTACTGCAATCAATCTGCATGGGGCTGCCCTTGATGACCATTTGGTCCAGAATGCAGCTGCTCGGGTGGTGATGGGGTGTGGGCGGTTTGTCTGTGCGTTGCCACTGCTTCAGGAGCTGCATTGGTTGCCAGTGTGCCTCCGGGTACAATTCAACGTGCTGGCAATTACCTTTAAAGCCCTACATGGTAGTGGACCAGGATACTTAAAAGACTGTGTCACCCCAAGAACACCTGTCTGTCCCACCAGAGCAAACCAGAGAGACTCTCTAATTGTTCCATCTGCTAGAGAGGCATGTCTCTCTAGCACCCGAAAGAGGGCCTTCTCAGTGTCTGCTCCGGCCCTATGGAACCTCCTGCCAATTGAGTTGTGTCTCCAGACGGAATTGCTGCCCTTCAGGAAAGGCCTAAAAACCTGGCTGGCAAAGCAGGTGTGGGATACCAATGATGTGGTGACCCCCGCCTGCTGGCTGATCTAGGAAGAACACTCTCTTTTAATTGGTAAGAGTTGGGGTAATTTTTGATAGTCATTTTTAATGGGTTTTTAAAATAGGTTTTAGAGGTTTTTTAACGGTGATGCTGGTTTTTATTCTTTGTGTGCCGCCCAGAGTCATTTGAATTGGGTGGCAATATAAATCACAAAAATATATGAATGAATGAACGAACGAACGAACGAACGAATGAATGAATATGTGGTTGGAGTACAGCCCCTATCCTCCTTCACCATTGGTGATGTTGTCTTCTAGCAATGGGAGTTGTAGTCCAAGAACATCAAAGTCTTCCCATTCCCCACCCAGCCCTGTCTTGCTGTTTGCGCTGGCTTCGTTCTCTGAGCTACATATTGCTAATGCACGTTTGCTGCTGGGACAGGTATACAAAAACAAGTATAATAAATAATGTTGTACTGAAAAGGTCTCCTTATTTATTCAGCGAATAGAACAGCTGCAGGTCACCACCTAGTGGTGTCTTCTATTGTGTTCATTGAAATAAATGGATGTTTAGCACACCTGGTCACGTGTTTTCCCTCTCCTAGACAAATATATGTCCAAATGCTCCTCTTTTGTAAAATATTAAAACAACACTTCTTATCATTTCAGCCTTTTCTCCTTAAATAGCCAGCTCTTTGTATGATGGCAGAAAACAAAAAAGAGTATTTATTTATCTTCAAGCAGAGAGAATTACAAGCATGTGTTGTATTCAATGCCCCACCTTTCTTACTTGGATAGCACTAGCTGAAATTCTTCCTTTTGGATATGAAAACCTTTGAAGTACCTTAACTTACTGGGTCTGTCGCACATATACATGGGCTGTCATGGTGCTGTCACACATCTTCTGCACTCTGGACTGTCAATTCCCTTTGATTTTATCTTTAATCTCTGCCTTTTATCTTAATGAAAAGAATCTATGCAAATTCCAGGACAAGAAGGGCAGCCAGGTTTGTCAAGTAGCTGCTGTTCCAAGTTGCTTTGAGATGAGTTGAGCTACTAAAGCAGCATGAACATTTGTTGTAATTTATTATTTTTTAACAAAAGGAATATGCATGTATTTATTTTGCAATTGGTAAAGAATAAAGAACACGTTTTTTTGCATTTAATGACATTTGGGTACCTGGGTCGTAATGCAAGCAGCAGTAATGCTACAGCATACAATATCCTGCTAGTTTGTTTCAATAAAGTGCCATTTGACGTATAAGTTAAGTTATTGTAGTTTGAGTCTCCGCTGTGCCTCATGAGAGAAGAGCCAGCCTTTGTGGATTTGGACAAGCTGCAAAGTCCCAGGGTACTCCCAGAAAAAGGAAATGGAAAATCACTTTTGAGTATAAGTCATCTCCCATATCCACAGGTTCCATTCCCACAGTTTCAGCCACTCACAGTATTTCTACAGCACATTACTAGAACTGGCCACTAGAGGCCACTGTCTGCAATGTAATGTTTAAAAGGAACAGAGGCAGACATTTTGGTAGCTCTCATGTAGATTGATGGAGGCATATGAAACCCCTTCCCTGCTTCTGTGATTCAGGCATGTGTGTTAATTAAATATACAGTTTTCTGTTATCTGTGGCTTCGGGTAGCTGTGGAGGGTCTTGGGAATTTTAAAATACTTAGAAAATAATAACTTCCCTACTATTTTAAAAAGTGGAATAAATCCTCCGGTTTTTGACAATGTAATTAGGGCTGTAAGTGTTACAGGTGTACAGGTTTGAATTTTGGACTGCATTTATTTTAATTTTTTCAGGTGTTTATTCTGTCCTTTGTTTTATTTGGTTGGTTGTTTCATTGTTGTTTTTTGTTTGTGCACCGCCCAGAGTGGGAAAAATACCAGATGGGTAGTATAAAAAATGTAATACATAAATAAATTTCCCAGAATTCCCTAAAGCCCCTGCAGCTTCTGGGAACTGTAGTCTAACCCTGCCCATGTAAACCTGGAGTCCTCTATCCAGTGTAGCCCTCAAATCCCGCCTCTTTCTTCCCTCCCCTATCCCAGCTCGTCGTTCATTCCTTCAGTATCCCACCTCCTAGTCTTAGAACTTTAATTGGTGGCTCTCCCAGTCGATAACTCATCGCTATCTATTTATTGGCTAATTTGATTGTCAATCAAAATCGCCTCCCCGAGGGGGCGTCTCTGAAACGCCATCCATTTCCCCTTAGAAATGAGGTTAGCGGGGGCGTGGCTTGGATGGCGTAGGAAGAGCAGCGGCTTCTCCTTGCTCCACCGATTCAATGGGGAATTAATGGGTACTTTTCACTTTTTTTTGTTAAAAAAAAAGAGTAAACTCGGGACGGAGATTGAGAACCAAAGAAAGAGCGCAGGGGTCTGCTGTCTGGAAGCCAATTGAGTGGAAAACATCGGAGGAAAGCCAAACAGACGTGGAACAGGCTTGGAGGTTCAGACTCCGGGTGGCGGGGCAAGCCGGTGGCTCGGAAGAGTCGCTGGGTCTAAGCCAGCTGCCCGTTGAGCGGACCCGGGCCTTACTAAAATCGGACCGAGCAACGGAAAGGCTGTGAGATACATTTTAAAGGAGGACTTGCTTGTGGAGTTGCTCGGGAAACCCGACTTGCTGACTTGTTGTGGCGCCGGAGTCTGCCCAAGGACTAAAACTGTGGATGTGGTGAGTTGGAACCTAAAGCTTGGGGGGGCAGACGGGGTGCCGTGAAGAGGAGGCTGACAGCAGTCCCAATTCTGAGAATACAGGGGAAGGAGAAGGGATCGTGAGGAGAACGAGAGAGGAAAGCGTGGAGCTTGGTTTGTCGGCACTAGTATCGGAATGGAGAGAACAACGGAGAATATGTGGCTTTAAAGTGTTATTGGAGCTAAATATATTTTTTTATTATTATTATTATTAAATTAGATTTTTGGAGGACTGTGGGTTGAGCATTGCGGAACGAAGAATAACTATCCGGACCCTTTTTATTTTATTTTTGAAGAGGGAGTTTTTAAGATGAAGTAAAGACAGTAAAGGGTCCGTTGAGAGTGGCAAGAAGATGGCGGAGTAAAGTGAAACTTACACAGACACAAAACGAAACTTAGCAAGCTAGAAGGAAGAAGCCGAGAAGCGGAGGAGCAGCGCCATTTTTTTTAATTCTTTTTTTATGTGTTTTAAATGTTTGTCGGTCTGTATTGTTGTTTTGTTAGTAGAATTTTGTTTGTCTCTATCCCCCTTCCATCTCCCCTCCTCGAGCTCGTTATTGAAGGAGGTTTATTTTTCGCTATATAGCAAGTAATTAAAGAGATGGGAATACCGGAACACCTTATAGGCCTCATGAGAAATCTGTACATGAATCAAGAAGCAACAGTTAGGACAGAAAGTGGAATAACGGAGTGGTTTGGAATAGGAAAAGGAGTAAGACAAGGCTGCATTTTGTCACCATGTTTATTCAATTTATACACAGAACACATAATGCGCAATGCAGGGATGGAGGAATCACAATTTGGGATCAAAATTGCTGGAAGAAATATCAACAATTTGAGATATGCAGATGATACCACCCTAATGGCAGAAAGTGAGGAGGACCTAAAGAGGCTCCTGATTAGGTTGAAAGAAGAAAGTGAAAAAGCTGGCTTGAGACTCAATATCAAAAAAAACCAAGATAATGGCAACAGGCCCTATCAGTCCCTGGAAAATAGATGGGGAAGAAGTAGAAGCAGTGACAGACTTTACTTTCTTAGGATCAAAGCTCACTGCAGATGGTGATTGCAGCCATGAAATAAAAAGACGACTGATTCTTGGGAGGCAAGCGATGAGAAACCTGGGGAGCATAGTGAAAAGTAGAGACATCACATTGAAAACAAAAATTCGCATAGTCAAAGCAATGGTATTCCCTGTGGCAATGTATGGTTGTGAGAGCTGGACCATTAGGAAAGCTGAACGCAGAAGAATAGACGCCTTTGAGATGTGGTGTTGGAGGAGAGTTTTGAGAGTCCCATGGACAGCGAGGAGAACAAATAGGTCAATCTTAGAAGAAATCATCCCTGACTGCTCATTAGAAGGTCAAATAATAAAGATGAAGCTAAAGTACTTTGGACATCAAATGAGAAGAGAGGATTCACTTGAGAAAGCTTTGATGCTTGGAAGGGTCGAGGGCAAAAGAAGAAGGGGAAGGCCCAGGATGAGATGGATAGATGGTGTTGTGGAGACGGTGGGTGCAGAGCTGAGTGAGTTGAGGGGGATGGTGGAGGACAGGAGTGCCTGGCGGACGGTGGTCCATGGGGTCGCAGAGGGTCGGAATCGACTGTGCGACTGAACAACAACAACAAGCTTTTTATTATTCCCACTGGCTTCGTAACTTTTGATCGATTCTCACCCCCCTCCCCTACCCCCCTCCTTTTTCTTTCTTATCGTCATTGTACCCTGGCTCTTTCTCTTTTTCTCTCTTTTTCTCTCTCCCTTTTCTAGTTGTATATTATACACCCTATAGTTTAAGGCTTATATTAGGACTGTACATTTCTCCTTCCTTCTTGGACCTCTATTATTATTAATTATTATTAAATTAGATTTATATGCCCCTCTACTCACCTCACTGAGGCGACTCAGAGGGGCTCACATAACACAAACATATACAGTATCACAATCTCAAATATAAATACAGCATAATATAAAAATATAACAGATGCAGCACAGATAACACAATAAATTTTACATAAAAGAAAAAACAATACAATAAAATACAGTGTAAAAATACTTATCTTAAACAGTGTAAAAATTACTTATCTTAAATAATAAAATCTTCCCTCTTCTCCCCCTATTGTCTAACTTTTCTCTTCAATAATCTTACTAAATTTATTAAAATATACATACATAAAGGAGGAAATAAGGAGTTATTTTGATATTAAGGAAGTCATCACAAGACCTGTACTGGAGGACTAATTGAATATATAGACCTGAAATTTAATTGGAAACTGAACATAAACGAAATTTGACTTTAGATACTGTTCTTATTGATGCAAGATCTGATTGATTGCCTAGTTAATTGACCTTATTGAAATCGATTTGACTGAAGATCAAAGAAAATAACTGACCCCAAATCAGGACCTATACAAATTGTTTTAAAGAGATTGAATAACTGATTGATTGTTTGATTATTGAACTTTATTGAAATTATAATGGAGGGAGGAAGGGGGAGAGAGGAGGAGGAGGTGGTTAAGCCTAAAACTAGGAAAGAAAAAAAAGAGCAGCAGAAGGACCAGAAGGAGAAGGAGAGACACACCTCATCGCTGATTTTGGAGACTCCAGCTGCTGTGGAAGCGCCCAATGCTAAATCATCTGTTATGGAGAGAATGTTTAAAATGTTACAACAGATGTCATCACAGATAAATCACAACAATGAAGAAATGAAGAAGGATAGAGAGATCGCCAGACTTCAACATGAGAGTCTGGCGAGATCCCTTTCCGATTTACAGAAAGAAGTTACGGAGAATACAAAAAAGATCAAGATGATCACAGATACGATTCAAGAGGATGTTAAAAAAGTGACGATAACAGTGAACGAACTTTACCTCCATGAACATCATACTTCATTAAGAGTGACTGCACAAGAGAAAAGAATACTTCTGGTGGAAGAGGGGCAGAGAAAACAGAATATTGTGATTAGAAAATTGGCTAAACGAACGCCAGACAGGCTTAAAGAAAGGATAGTAGATTGGCTTAATTCGTTACAAATGGGGAAAAATTTTGTACCGGAGGATTTGGGCGGAGTTTTTAGGATCGGGGGGAGAAGGGGTAAGAACGTACCTAGAAATGTTTTGGTCAAATTTGCAAATTGGGCGGATAAGCTTAAAGTAATGGCTCATATCAAACAAGCTGGTTCTGGCGTTCTGAAAATAGAAAATGACGATGTGGAAATCTACAACAATATTGCCCCAGAAGAAAGAAAATGGAAGTACAGGATGAAACTGGTTACAAGATTATTGACTGCTAAGGGTATTAAATACAACTGGAGGTTCCCTCAACAATTAAGCTTCTTTTATGATAAAAAAAAGCATATTATTGATTCTAAGACGGATGTTTTGGGTTACTTGACACATATTGGATTGATCAAGGTGGCATCAAGCAAGTGGATCGAGCTAAGAACGGATTTGCATATGTCTGGGGGAAAGGGTATCAGTTTTGAGAATGGAGGGGGAGGAGGGGGGAGCAGTGGGAGGGTTGGACACGTCAGAACCGAGTGTTGAAATTGTAGAGTGAGAATGCTAATAATTAAAGAAATATCGGTGGAGGGAAAAGGGGGGCTTCAGAGAAGTAATGGCATCCTGCACTGATCCTCCCCTTCCCTCTTTGGTACACGGAGGCAACATTCTTGGAAAAGAAGTGGGGAGGGTAAAAGACTGTAGAAGATTAGGTAAGTTTTTCTTCTTTTTGTATTTTTATTATGTTACACAACTTAGTTTTCATATGTTTTCAAGCTATTTTTGTTTAATACTTAGTTTTCATAGTCTTCGTAATATAGGGGATAGGTGGTTCACGTCCATGGAGCATTGTAAAAAACTAAGGAAAGTAATAAAATCTGATGGTTAAGAACTTAAAAGTACTAACATGGAATGTGAAGGGTACAGGTACAGTGTTAAAGAGGAAAAGATTACAAATAGCTATCAACAAAGAAAAAGCAGATGTCATCTTTCTGCAAGAGACCCACCAGAAGTCTGCAGAAACAAACAAAATGGTCCTGAGAGATATGCAAATATATGAGAAAGCCTATGGCTCATCAAAAGCAAGAGGAGTTGCAATATTAATATCAGAAAAGACAGGGTTTAATATGACACAAAGCATGGCTGACCCAGAAGGTAGATATCTTATAATCAAAGGAAACATAGATGAGGAAGAAATTACATTGGTTAATATATACGCACCAAATGATAATCAGGAAGAATTTTTAAATAAGATGGAAAAATTTTTAGAGAGAGAATACAAAAAACATGATAATAGCAGGGGATTTTAATTTAACAAGGTCAGTAATAGACAGTAAAGGCAGTCAGAAAAAGCGTAAAAAACATATATTGGATGATTGGATTAAGGCACTGGGGGTAAAAGATACATGGAGAGAGATTAAGGGGAATGAAAGGGAATATACTTTCTGCTCCCAGGCACATAATATGCAATCTAGAATTGATTATATATTTGTCACAAAAGAGTTAATCAGAAATATTGAAGACATTAAAATAGGAACATTCAAAGAGTCAGATCATGCTAAAATAGTGATGGAGATGAAATTGCATAGTGGGGGGGGGAGGTATACAATTGGAGATATGATACAAACTTATTTAGGGAAGACGCCAATAAGAAAAATATAATGGAGAAATGGGAAGAATATTGGAACTGGAATGATAATGGTGAGGTCAGCTATAGCACGGTATGGGATACAATGAAGGCAATATTAAGGGGAATCTATAAAACTAAAGAGTGTAAAAAATAAGTTGAACAAAAGTAGATATCAAGAGTTGGAAGAAAAATTAAAACAACTCTACTCAGAACAAGCAAGAACTAAGAGTAATAAATTTTTTGAGGATATACAAAAAATTAAGAAGGAACTGGAGGGGAAAGATATGGAAAGGGTCAAAAGGGATATGATTTACCTAAAAAGAGAATATTTTGAGTATAGTAATAGGAATTCCAAATTGTTAGCAAAAGCAGCAAGAGAGAAGAAAATCAAAAGTCAGATCGGGGTATTGATTGATAAAAGTGGAAGGAGATGTAATAAAAAAATTGATAAAATGATGATAATAGAAAATTTTTATAATGAACTATATTCAAAAAAGGGAATAAACGTGGATAAACTTAGAGAGTGTTTTGAAAATCAAAAATTGTCACAAATAACAGTAGAACACAGAAACATAATGGAGGAAAAGATTACAGAAAGAGAAATTGAGCAAACGATAAAGACTAAAAACAGAGAAAGCTCCAGGGGAAGATGGATTATCGGCCGAGTTTTATAAAGACTTTAAAAGTTGGATTGTCCCGAAGTTGAGTAAACTATTTAATAAAATTTTAGAAGGTGAAGCAACTCCAGACTCATGGAATAGATCGATAATTACGTTAATCCCAAAGCCAGGCAAAGACTTAGAAAAGGTGGAATCGTATAGACCGATTTCACTAATTAATCAGGACGCAAAAATCTTCACATCAATAATGTCAAATAGATTAAATAGTTTTATATCCGATTATATAAAGGAGGACCAGGCAGGGTTTGTTAAGAATAGATATATGTCAGATCTAACGCGAAGAGTAATAGACTTGATGGACCTATCGGAACAAAAAAAAGAGAAAGTGGGATTTCTGTCCCTGGATATTTTTAAAGCCTTTGACTCTTTACAATGGTTAACAATACAAGAGATAATTAAACTATATGGATTCGGGGTTAAATTTCAGGGAGTAATTAAAAACTTATATCCAGTTGGAACAGCTCGGGTCAGAGTCAATGGCGAATATTCAGGTAACATAAATTTGGAGGCAGGTACAAGGCAGGGCTGTCCACTTTCACCAACACTGTTTATACTGGCCATGGAGTTTTTAGCAAACTCAATTCGACAGGATGAGGATATAATAGGAATGAAGGGTAATAAAATAAATCTATATGCAGACGTCACGCTAATTATTGCAAAATACCCAACAAAAGCACTAGAAAAAATACATAAACATTTAAGTAACTTTGAGGATATAACAGGCTTGAGAGTTAATTGGGACAAGACTGAAATGATACTTTGTAATGGGACCAAGGAAGAAGAGGAAAGAATAAAAGAAAAGTACAAGATTCAGATTGGAAATAAAATTAAGTATCTGGGGATAACAATTTCGTATAAGTATGGGGAGCTTAAAGGGTTAAATTATGGCAAACAGAGGAAGGAAATTGAACAAAAAATAATTCGGTATAATAAGTTAAATTTATCATGGTTTGGACGGGTGGCACTAAGCAAGATGATGCTGTTACCCAAATTAAACTTTTTATTTGATGTATTACCGATTAAGTTTACAGATAAAGAATTAAAGGAATATCAGAATATAATAAATAAATTTTGTAATGGAAAACACGGTGCTAGGATAGCAAAAAAATTATGGTATGCATCTCAAAAAGAGGGGGGCCTAGGGATACCCAATATTCGTGACTACTATAGGGCTTTCCAGGATAGAAATGTTATCAGAATATTGAATAGGAAAGAAGTAATATGGGAAAAAATCGAGAGAGGGGAGTGCCAGAAATTTGATAAGTCAATATTTTTAAGTGAAAGGAAGGAAAATTATAAACAGAACTACCGATGTAAGTTGACAAAAGTTACAATAGAAGAATGGAGCAGAATGAAAAAGGAGCTTGTCCCAGGCACCTCGCCTGTTTTAGAGTTCAATGATATGAGCACTTTTCCAATACAAATTGATGGTAGGATTAGAAATATATTGGTAGAAAAGGAGGTTCTCTTGCTGAAATATTGGATTAACATTTGCAAGGATAATGAAAGAAGAAGAGAGTTATTTTCTTATATGCAGTTAGATTGGTTTAAGACTCTCCGAGTAAATAATTGGAATAGGAAATATTTGTTAGATAACAGTTTAAAAAGAGAATTAACTTTATTTGAAACATTGTTGACCAAGTTAAGGAGAGGGGACATGGGTATCAAAAGGATAGTAAGCAAGATTTACAAGATTCTGAATGAAAGTGGAAATATACAGGATGCTTTGAGAAATAAATGGGAATACGAACTAAATGAAACAATTTCAGTAGAAAATTGGAAGAGAAAATGGAAAAGAAGGGTTATGAGAACCATGTCCGTGAGAATGAAGGAACACAATTATAAACTACTTTGGTGGTGGTACAGGACCCCAGTCGGGCTGCATCGTATGGATAGCAGGATTAGCGACAAATGTTGGCGATGTAAACATGAGAGGGGATCATATGTACACATGTGGTGGAATTGTAAATGTTTGGAAAATTTTTGGGGAAATGTGAAAAATGAAGTAAATAATATATTAGACAAACAGCTCATATGGGGTCCAGATACAGTGTTGTTAACAGAGGTCGACAAGTTCAACATAAGTAGTGATAATAAAGAATTGATGTCTGTGATGTTGTCAGCGGCCAGATTCTGCATAGCGAAAAATTGGAAAAACGAGGTTTCGATAAAAATTCATGATTGGTATAAAGAAATGTGGGAGCTGGCACTTAATGACAAACTTACCTGCGAACTAAATGTAAAAAAAGGCAGAACTAAAGTCAACAATTTTTGGAGAGTTTGGAAACCTTTTCTGGAATATGTGATGGTTAAGAAAAAAGGGGTTACTCCTGTACCGAACAAAATGATTTTTGGAAATTGTGAGTTCTTTTTACAAGCCCTTGGACATTGTAAATACCACAGGGGTGTTATTAAAGAGTGACTTAGAGTAGTGAAGGAAACTAAATGTATTAGAGAACTGGCTAATATAAGTTACTAAGGAAGAACTATGTAATCCTTTTTATGTGTTTAATAGAGTTTTTTTTTCTTTTTTTATGGAGGTTTATAATTGGCCTATGTGATGTACATATATAGATTTAAATGTGGAGAATGTGTTTCCTTTTTCATGATTGATTTTTTAATTTTGTCATTTTTGTACGTTCTTTTTCTCTGTATGCTTTTTATATTCTCTTTTTGTATGTTTATTTTTTAAATACCTATATTAAAAAAAAAGTAAAAAAAAGAAAGAAAAGAAATGAGGTTAGCAACCTCCACCCTCCTGGTGTCGTCATGGGACCCCGCCCTTAGCAACAAAGGAAGGCGGGGCCACGGGCCTCTCACGCAGCCTCACAAGGCGTCGTCGCCAGGTTACTACGGAAGTCATAAAAAAAAAAGAGCCGGCGTGAGGCGGGACTTAGGCTGTGATTGGCCGCCGCTCGGACCAATGGCCATGCTTTCCTCCCTCCTCCGCCGGATATCCACCGGCGAGAGGAGCCGAGGGACTCAGATGGGGATGATGAGTGAAGAGAAGCGGCAGCGGAGGCGGCCGAGGTGAGCTTTGCCGGGGAGGCCGAGGCTTTATGTGGGCCTTCAGTTGTTTCCGGGTGAGTGGGGGAGAGGGGGAAGGGACGGCCGTTATTTGCCCACAACAAAGGTAAGGGAATTGGCGAGCGGGAGGCGTCAGGTCGGAAGTGCGCATGCGCGGCGTGGGCCCGGCCCTGGCGACGGTGGCCAAGGAGGGCCAAGGCGCCTCCGTCCCTCGCCTTTTCCTCCCTTTCCCCTGGAGAACGCGTTGCTTGGAGCTGTCAGACCGGCCTGCGCTGGAGGGCGGTGGCGCCTCTCCTCCTCCTCGGAGGCCGAAGGTCCGCAGGAGCCGGGAAGGAAAGGCCGGGCAGAGGGAGGGGAAGGGAGCCCAAAGACGGGCAGGGGCTCAGGGGGCGCCTGCTATGGGGAAAGCCTTGAGGCGGGCGGGCTCTGCCTGTGGGGCGTCGTCGCCGTCAGCAAGTGCATTTGGACAGGCCGAAGTTCAACGGGTGAGGCCCTCGCCCTCTTTTCCCTTTGGCAGAACCACCATGCTCCGCCTATTGAACTTCTGCCTGTCGCAGTGGAGAAGCGTACAAGGGCGCGTTCACGAATCCAGGAGGTCCAGGGTTACCTTGTTCTCTCTTTTGGCTGCAAAGGAGTAGGCTAGACCTGCTGAACTTCTGCCTAGCTGTCTGTTGCAATGAAGAAGTGTACAGGGACTCCTTCAGGAGGTTCAGGGTTACCTTTTATTTCCTGCAAATGAGTGGTCATAGGAGAGGCTAGACCTGCTGAACTTCTGCCTAGCTGTCTGTTGCAATGAAGAAGTGTACAGGGACTCCTTCAGGAGGTTCAGGGTTACCTTTTATTTCCTGCAAATGAGTGGTCATAGGAGAGGCTAGACCTGCTGAACTTCTGCCTAGCTGTCTGTTGCAATGAAGAAGTGTACAGGGACTCCTTCAGGAGGTTCAGGGTTACCTTTTATTTCCTGCAAATGAGTGGTCATAGGAGAGGCTAGACCTGCTGAACTTCTGCCTAGCTGTCCTTGTCAGAAAACAAGCTATCTCCTAAGTAGGGCTTAATTGGAGACCAGCCCCTGCTTCAGAGCCTTTCAGCTGGAGAAGATGAGGCTTAGCAGGTGTTGTCATCTTTTCCCTCTTTAATGCATATGGGAAGAAGGGGAAGGGGGGAGAGAACTTCACCTGTTGAACTTCTGAGTATAGTAGGCAGACTCAGGCCGTTTCACCAAGAAAGAAGATCAGGAGGTGCTTTGACCGAAAATGCTGCATTGCAAGTGTAGTCACAAAGTTTGATGCCACAGGAGTACAAATTTCAGCAAATGAAAGGCATCGCCTTCCATTAATAATCCAAATGCTGACCTTATATAGGTCCTGTTACTGAATCTCTAGGTTGGTTGGTTGCATTTATATCCCACCCATTTGAGATATTCTCCCACTCTGGGTGGCTTACAACAAATTTTAAAAAAAATCTTTACAGCAACAAGAAATTAACAATAAAGAATAAATAAACAATAAAGAATAAATAAACAGTAAGCAGGTGTCCACGGGGCAGACCTGACCCTCAATGCTATTCAATCAGGCCATGGCAATGACCATGTACATGCGCAAACACGCCTGCCGTCATTGCGTCCGGCCTGCAGCGCAGTCTGAGGGTGTGTACTCCAGTGCGTGGTGAGGAAAGCTTGTAAGCCCCTGAAATAGAGTAACAGTTCGACAGAAGCTCAGCTTCGGAAGCATAACTGCTTCTCCCTCCATCTTCCAGAGGTGGAGTATGGCGTTCAAAGTGGGAAATGGCCGAGGCCAGGCTAAAACATGGTAAGGAAGGATTTGAGCATGGGCCTTGGAAGGTGAAATTGGTCTGTTTGGAAAAGCTGGAGCAGGTGTCTAGGAGAGGCAGGTGGCTGGGTTTGCTTTGGGAACCAGAAAAACAGGTACAAGCTACATTTCTGTCCTGAAAGGTGTTGCTTGTTTTGAGAAGTTTAATGGGCTAAGGGAGGATGGAAGCATCTGGAGCATTCTGGGAATGAGAACCAGTTTCTTTGACAGCAAACAAGATATAAAGAGTAACTAGGTACCAAGTACATCAGAGTAAATAAAGCAAAATTGTTGTGGAGCCTTAAAGACTGTCTTTTAATGTTAGCTTTTGTGGATCAAGTCCATTTTGTCAGACATAAGAGTGAGACTTCATGGCCACTGCAGTCCTGTTGTGTTTCATAGTTAGACATAAGCTTCCACTGAAGAAGAAACTGAAGAAAAACACATTTTAGTGGATGTGGCCCGCAGTGGATTCTGGCAAGGGGAAGGGATCTGGCTTCCAGTTCCACTGACGTTTCCCATCGCTTCTCTAAGGAAAACAAAATGATAGTCTTTTCTGTGTGAGGGACTGATAGGTAAGAAGGATGTGTGGAGTGGTAGATGGTCTTGCAACTGGTTAGAAACAGACTCTTAACGAAGAGCCGTATAGAATGGTTTGTGCAAGGTTCCGTTTATGATGTATAGTATTGGTATTTCTCCTGAACAAGACGTCTGTCCTTCCTATTATTTCTTTGTATGAATCTATTATGCTCATGACAAGCTGCTTACTACTTATGCATTCTCCTCGAAGCAGTTTCCACATGTCTGAATGCCAGTTGTCTGCTGATATCTCCGCTTTAGGAGGGTTTTGCATTGTGGTGGTGTTCCTGCCAGGATATCAAGAGGTTCCTACTGCTGAGATTGCCTTTCCAGATGTGTGTGATTTTCCTATTCTATTGTAACTTTGGACAGAAGGTCTTATTTACTAGTAAAAGATGTACAGAGACTTCATTATCATTTCCTGCAAAATATTTGTTTGCATTTATTGGTTATGGTTGCAGTCTTACAAGTCAGATGGCCTCATTGATGATGTTCTCATGGCCCTTTCCACTGTTCCCAGACTTCTGGATGTCTTTCTTTCTTACTCGTCTGTCTGACCAATTTATTTGAAGATATAAAAAAAATAAGGTGCTAAAGTGTGGCATAAGAAGAGTGTTGCAGTAGGACGCCATTAAGAAGCATTCGTGATTAGGTGTACGAGCAATGTCCTGTAGTGGACTTGGCAAACAAGTTTAACCTGCTATTTCTCTTGTGAGCAGTTTTTCAATCTTACATTCTCAGTGCGTGCACTCATCACATCTCTTGAAGATGGGACAAGGTACATCATTCTTGCAAAGAGTATAAAATTCTTGGTAGAAGGAAGAGCCAAGATGGTTTCCTGTTGATATTTTTTTCTAATGGTTACTTGGAATAAGACAAAGAATAGAATGTTAAAAAGGGATATAATTTACTATATTGTATTACTCAAGTCTGTCAGAAATTGACAATGTGTGACTTCAAACTCTGGGTGGGAAAATCTGTTAATTTCATTATCCCTTAGTGACATTTTGCCACCTTAAATTCACTCTTGCAATGGCTTGTTGGCACTGAAGAACATGCAAGAACAAGTTGAGTACAGTCTAAATAAGATGACACTTGGAATGAGACATTTATTTATAATTATATACTGTTGAAATAGTATCTAGTGCTATTCAGGGCAGTTTACAGTAATACAGAGGTTTGACTGTACATCATTCCAAAGCATAACAAAAACAGATAAATCCAGCAGATTAAACCTTTTCAAAACCCAGATGACAGAAAATAGCAAGTGGACTTTGCTCCAATAGACCCATGATGGTGAACCTTGGCACTCCAGGTGTTCTTGGACCAATTCCCAGAAGCCCAAGTCTCTGTGAATCTACACGAATGGGTTTACTGTGTGTACTGCTCATGTTTGGTGAATTCTTGAAAGCATGCTGTGAACGATTAGGCGGAGTTGCATTTTAGCTCAATATGGTGCATATTTCAAATAATCTGTTTACCCAAATAATATAATAAAAATTACACCAGTGTCCACTCATGTGGGTGAAGTGTTATCTGCTTTCTAAGCACAGTGACACAGGAAATTAAACCTTCAAGTTCTGGTCTAATAGGTTTATCTTCTAAGTATACTTGTGAATTAATGGCGTGGAAGATTACTGTAAGAACAGTCCATGGCAGGGGCAGAAGAAACTATATTAAGATACTGAAATCTTATCTTTCTAATGTTGGTTGGGTAATAACAATTATATTCCTCTCCCCCGCTACCAGCCCTGATTTTTTTCAAGCACAGAAGCTCAAACACAGAGTTTATGTCCCAGGCAGGAGATTTATGAGAACAAGATCTATGAGAACACTCCAGTTGTTCTTGAACTTCAATTCCTAGAAGCCCTGAACAACAGGTGTGTTGACTTGGGCTTCTGGGAACTGAAGTCCAAGAACACCTTGGAGTGCCAAGGTTGGCCATCACTGGTCTATAGTAATATGGTGCTATTGTGTATATACCACCACACTGAATCCTGGCTCGCAGCTACCTGCTGTTCAATGAGATTAACAAAATAAAAGAAGAAGGCAGCACTTGAAATTTCCCCAGGGTTATCAAAACACATTGCTGTGTTGCTTCTATTGCTTGCTTAGTTCTAAGCTGGGGTGACCAAACTTTTGGGACCACAGGCCGATCATGTGGTTCCTCCCACCAGAAGCAGAAGTAAAATGTGCCCACACATTTGCAAAATGCTGCCGTAAACACATTTACGACAGCTGTGGGTGCTTTATGGTAGGGGTTTGTGCATGCGCAAACACATTTAACTTCCACTTCTGGGAGTGCCACGGGCTGCATGGGCCAGATTATGAGATGCCACGGGCCAGATCTGGCCCACGGGCAGTAGTTTGGGCATCCCTATTCTAAGCTGATGGTGGTTGCTTTATGTTGCTTTTGAAAGATGGCACTTAATGCTTAATAAGACATTTGTTGGGCGAGCCAAAATCTTCACAAAAGGGAGTGTTCTGTGCTTTTCTCACCTGTTCATTCTATTCTGTCAAAGTTAATCTTCTAGAAAATTACTGGCCTCAAGTTACTGCCATTGTGTCAGATCTAAATAAACTGGGTTGGAACCAGGGGGAAAGTCCTCCTTCCTTTACCTCCCTTTGTTTGCTGTTGTCTCTGTAAACAAAGGCTTGGAGACAAAAGTCCCCCAAGATGAGACATACTTTTACTATGGAATAACAATTGGAGTGTATTAAGTCTGTCCTTTCTAAATGGGACTGGCCAATGGATTCAGCTGTGTATCACTTTGAAGGTTCAAATGTTTTTGCTGTGTAGGCTAAGAGGTTCCTTTCTTTATCTGAAGGCAATCATACAATGGAAGCCCTGTGGTGATTTGACTAGGAACAGTATCTAAAAGCTCTTGGTTTTCTTCAGACAATTTAGGGAGGATAGGTATATGTTCAGAACTTGGCTTTTAATGAGAAAAGGAAGATGACCCTACTGGTTTATGCTTTACCCATTTTGAACAAACGGTTCTAGCATGATTTAAAAAGAGAAGCTCCTTCTTTAAAACAACATGAGTCAAGGCATGTGTTAAGGGAGCCATGAAAGTAAATATCAAGGTGGAATTGTTGTATAATTGGCAAGACACTCAAACTGCTAACTCAACTTTTCTATTTCCAGGACAGAAAGTAACCCCAGAAAACTAGACCGTTGGGAGGCGTAGCCTATTCACCATCTACTTGGAGTACACGTTATGAACCCTTTCCGGAGCATGTCTACAAGTTCTACACGCAAGGTGGAGTATCTCGTATTAGAAAGGCACCCACCACCACTCTCCCAGACGTTTTTGGACTTTAATATGTTTGATCAGGAGTTCTCAACCTTTTTTAAGCTGGGGGTCGGGTCGCGCTCCTTCAGACAGCTTTGGGGGCTGGATAACCATTTTGCCCTTCCTCCACCACATGGCACTTCCTGGTGTGGTGGAGGCAGCGGGGGGCGGGGGGGGGGCGGCGGCACATGAAATGGTGCTGTGGGCTGCATCTGGCCCACAGGCTGAGAATCCCTGTCTTAAAGACTAAGAAGCACAGAAAGGAATAAGAAAGAAATGATCATTCTAATGCAGTGGTTCCCAACAAAGGGTACACAGCCCACTAGTGGACTTCAATTCCCAGAAGCCTAAGTCAGTACATCGGCTGATCAGTGCTTTGGGGAAATGACTTAGGCTTCTGGGAATTGAAGTCCAAAAACCAGCATTTGGGAAACACTGTTCTAATGGTAACAGCTTTGGGATTGGTTATTGTTTTAAAAAAAAGATTGTGAACTTGAATTGGATGATTGTTTTAAAGAGATATGGAATATGGCAATAAATGATCAATTGGCATGTGAATTAAAATTTAAAAAGGGATTCTTTAAAAAGTCTGATTTTTGGGAGATATAGGGAGACATATTGAATAAGTCTTAGTGAAGGGGAAATGAATAAGGCCAGGGCAAGAATAGCTAATGTTTTGGAAAGATGGGACCAATATATAAATAAAATTTTATACAGTATATAGAATCTTTAGAAGATGATATACAGGGTCCGACTAAGGGGTGTTGTACCCATAGTAGTTTATATACTAGTCAAAATCTGATGACTGTGTGGCCAGATAGAAAGCAAAATCCGAATGCCAGAAAGCTTGTCGTAATTACCATTATAACAACCTCTCTGATTTGGCTCTTTTTTTAAAATAAAAGTTTACATGGCATTTTGCTGCTATTTGAAACTAGGGACCAGTTTCAAAAGACTATCTGGTGGGTCTCCTACTTTCACCATAATCTTGAAAGTAGATTATTTTCTTGTCTCTTCTTATGTTTAGCAGCAATCCTATATACATATATAAATGTTGAGAGGCCAGTATAATCTTTATATAATGGCTGATTCTAGTTATGGTGGTGTTAGAATACACAAGGCTGTGCTCTTTACCTTGCAATGCAAGTAGAACAATCCTTTTTATATTTTGCATTTTCTAATAGAGACCTGAAACAGAAGAGAAAGCTCTGGTTGTTGAGCCAAAGAACAGTCCTCCTCGCGCTGCAACGAAAAAACAGCTGCCTTCCATTCCGAAAAATGCGGTGCCAATGACCAAGCCTGCTTCTCCTTCTCTTTCAGCCCAGTCTACCAATGGAACGCATGCCTCTTACGGACCTTTCTACTTAGAATATTCTCTTCTGGCAGAATTGTATGTGTTTCTTTGGGTGTTGAGACTAAAAAAAAAAAAAAAGTACAGTAAAACACCGGATAACGCTAAAACTTGGTTCCACAAGTCTTGGTGTTATCCAATTTTTAGTGTTATCCGATCCATGTTAAAATCCTATGGGATGGATCGGATAACGTTAAAGCTCCATAGAGATACATTCTAACCACTCAGGCTTTAGCGGTTGTTATCCGATCCATCCCATAGGACCTTAACATTATTCGATCCAATTCTCCTCCCCAGATTATTAACGTTATGCAATTTTAGCGTTATCCGATCCAATCGTTATCCGGTGTTTTACTGTATTTACATTTGATTTATTTGTTATTTTGTTGTTTACTTTTTCAAGATCATAGACTTTCTTCTGGGTGTTGTTCAGTTTTGCATACCATCCTCATTTGGAGCAGGGATTCTCAACCTATGGCCTGTAGGCCAGATCTGGTCCATGGCAATACATTATCCGGCCCACACCCTTGCTCCAGCTGTGGACATGTTCCTGGCAGCCGCGGCTGTGTTTATGGTGGCCACAGCCAAATTCCAGCAGCTCTTAGGGGTGTTTCTTTCACCCACGCCACACAACTCCAGGCTGGCAAGCAGGGGAGCGATGTGTGCATTCTTTTTGGGGTGTGGTGGGCTTGGGATGGTCCTGTCGCCACTGCCAGGAGACACCAATCTGGCCCACAAACAGTCTGAGGTGGCATGATTTGGCCCCCAGCTTTAGAAGGTTGAGAACCTTTGTCCTAGAACAGGGGCCTGCAAACTTGCCTCTCCAGATGTCCTTGAACTTTAATTCCCAGAAGCTGGTGTATTGATTTGGGCTTCTGAGAATTGAAGTCCAAGAACATGGTGAGCTAGGTTTGCTGACTCCTGGTCTAAAGGATTCCTCAAGGCATATATTCTGCCATTTGGACTCCCTGCAACCTTTTGAATGTCTGGAAGAATTACATAAAATTCTTGACTGGGGAATGTACTTTGGAATGCTCTGAATTAGCATAGCAAAAGCATAGCACAGATGTGATTGACTACTAATATTAGTCACCGGGAGAAATTTTTCCTGTTGTCTTCAGTACAGTAAAATATTTTTTAAAGCATTCATAACCTCTGGTCAGAAGAGACATTTTTGCACAACTGCAGTAGTACTTCTTCCTTTGATGTCTGTCCTCCTAACATGTAAATCATGAGCAAAATCAAAGGGGAAAAAAAGAACAATCACAAGGCACTATTGTCATTGGATGGCCCGATTAGAGTATTCTTCTGACTGACGGCAATTAGGATTCTCAGCCTTGTGGTACATTCAGTGTCTGCATAGATTCTCCTTTAAATATAGGTTTTGCTAAGTAAAAGTAAAGTTTGCCCTTGCTCAAAAAGGCCGTTGTATTTGATTCTAGGATTCAGTACACATCTCATGTTTACAGTGGTTTGTAGCAAATTTGATTAAGACGGAATTCTGCCTCGGTGTCCTAAGCTTGAATGCATGCTGAACCTTTCCATAGATTTAGCAACTCTCTGGGGCTCTTCTCTAAGTGTAGTTGCAAAATTGTCAGGGGAATAACTCCCATCGTGGTCATGAAAAGGCCAACGTAGCAAATGGAAATCCCTTCCCCAAATGTAACTTGGCACAGAAAATGAGGACTGTGAATCAGCGCTTGTACAGTGCAACTCTGATCAGTTTTTTTTTTTGCTCTGCAGACCTTGCTGCAGCTACAGTTGGTGGCAGAGCCTAATACTGTCCGGTTTGACTGGCTTTGTCCAATTAAACGGACTTCTATGCTTCAGCTGATCCAAAGCATATTTATGGAGGCTTATTTGAGGCACTCTGTTCTGGCAAAATGCCTCTCATGCTCATTGTTTTGCTGTCATAGGATGACTGACCAACATTCCGTTCATTAATACTGCTGTGTCCGGAACACAGCTACTTCTTGTTCTCATAGTTACCATTCATCAGCGATGATGAAGCCTTGAAGTGTTCTCTATTAGAGCCACAATCTGATCATGCTACATACTATGTTCTGGGGGTGGTGGCATATGTGTGATTGGGAATCCAGAGTGTTCTAGGTTATTCTCCAAACATATAATGAAGCTTAGTCTACAGCAGGGGTGCCCAAACTGTGGTCCAGATCTGACCCCCAGCACCAATTCATCCAGCCTACATTGCCCTTGCCACTCCTGGAAGTACAACATGTACCACATGCAGACACCTTTTACTTCCGCTTCCAGGAGTGGCTGGATGGATTGGTGTCGGGGGCTGTATCCAGCCTGTGGGCCGTAGTTTGGGCACCCTGATCTACGGTGACAAAGGAGACCACAGATAGGTGAGCTAAAAGTTGTGAAAATTACTGTAGCCATCATTTTTTCCTCTATAGCAGTAATGGCGAACCTTGGCACTCCAGCTGTTCTTGCACTTCAATTCCCAGAAGGCCAAGTCTCTGTGAATCCATGTGAATGGAGTAAACCCATTCATGTGGATTCACAGGGGCGTGGGCTTCTAGGAATTGAAGTGCAAGAACAGCTGGAGTGCCAAGGTTCGCCATCACGGCTCCATACCTTTTTTCATGGGTGTAAAAGTGGCATTTCCTCTTTAGCTTTTGCTCTCCGTATGTGGTAAGTTTGGACAAAGGAGTGCAGGGTTTGATGACTTCTGTTTTATTGACCTCTTTAAGAGGGCCACGATTTCACCTGTATCTCCCCTTGTGTCCATTATGAATCTCAAGGTAGGGGTGTTAGGTTGAGCCTAAGCCAGTTTTTCCCAACGTGGGGCCCACACCCCACAGGGGGACTTCAGTTCTCAGAAGCCTAAGTCAGTACATTGGCTGATCGTTGCTTTGGGGAATTGACTTGGGCTTCTGGGAACTGAAGTCCAAAAACCAAAGGTTGGGAAACGGGTCTAAGCTCCAACCCATCTGGGTGCTGACTAGACCAGACTGTTTCTGCTTCAGCAGTGGAACATCAGCCAATATCTCAAAGATCATTGCCTGTTCTACTCCTACTCTTGTATTGCATCCACGTGTTGTTTATTCTTACTGTGTGATTCTTTGTTGCCTACTACCTTAGTATCTACTCCCCATGGCTACTGGGCTTCATTACATATCTACTGTCTCACATTTAGGGCGCATCTGTTACTCATGCAATGTAATCCTACTGCTTGCTACTTGGGTGGTCTTCACTCAGTTTCCCTGACATCAGGTGAACTGTGCATGTCCTATCTTGTGCTGTTGCAAAGTGCCGAGAAAACCTTCCCATCATCATGCCAAAGTTCGCAGACAACTCTTAGAGATAAGCAAAAACAGCCCTGTGGGATGGGATGGGAAGAGGCTTTCAAAGAGAAACACTCATTGCTCAAGTTGGCTGAATAATGTCTTAGTGGTGAGACGAAGACTTTGCCATTACAGTAATACCCCGTATAACGCGAGTATCATATAGCGTTAAAACCGCATAACGTTACAAGATTTTCGGAAAAATCTTGTATCGAATAACGTGATTTTTAACGTTATCCGATACAGTCGTTCTTAGCAGCAGGGTGGCTGGAAAGCTGAACGGGGTTCTCCGTTCAGCTTCCCAGCCACCCTGCAGCTACGGAGGCAGGGGTGGGGAGGCTGGAAAGCTGACGGGGGGCTCCCCCGTCGGCTTACCCAGCCACCCCACAGCTGTGGAGGCATGGGCGGGTGGCTAGGGAAGCCGACAGGGAGTCCCCGTCAGCTTCCCCAGCCACCCTGCAGCTGTAGATCGGGTCCTCTGATCTCTCTGGAGGTGTTTCTGGGCTTCCCCGACGTCCTGAGCCAGTGCAGCAAGCCAGAATGTCAGAGTTCGAATCCCGACATTCTGGCTTGCTGCACTGGCTCAGGACGTCGGGGAAGCCCAGAAACACCTTGGATCGGGTCTGCCCACCTCCCTGGACCCGGCGGGGGGTCAGAAACCCCAAAATTGGTAAAAAAACCGGACTTTTTTTAACCAATTTTGGGGTCTCTGACCCCCCCGCCGGGTCCAGGGAGGTGGGGAAACCCGCTCCAAGCTGTTTCCAAAGTTCCCCCACCTCCCTGGAGGCAGCAGCAAGCCAAAATGTCAGGATTCAAATCCTGACGTTCTGGCTTCCTGCAGCCTCCAGGGAAACGGGGCTTTTTTTAACATTGTGTGTTCAATGTATCGTACAACGTTAAAAACCGGATAACGACGGGACTTGTGGAACCAAGTCATAACGTTATTCGGGGTACTAGTGTAATTGGTGAAGTATTCCCAGATTAGGTGTGCCCTCTTTCAGCCTCAATGATATACATTGTTTCAAAAACAAAAATACTTCGTTAATTATAACTATTGGTTTCTTTTTCCTCGCAGTACCTTAGTTGTGAAACAGAAATTGCCAGGTGTTTACGTGCAACCTTCGTACCAGTCTGCATTAAGTAAGTTTTACGATCTCAGGCATTGATAACCTTCGAATGTTAAGACAGTTTCCTCTCTTCGTAGGGTCAACCTCTTCTTTTTCTTCTTATAATAGTGTGGTTTGGCGTAATATTTATAAGACACGGGCTGTACCAGGATGGCGTCTTTAAATTTACAGTCTACATCCCGGACAACTACCCAGATGGCGATTGTCCAGTAAGTAACAAACAGGGCTGAAACCGCTTAACATTTGTGGTCGTATCTGAGTGTTTGTTTATTTAGTGCATTTTTTATCCCATGTTTCAGTCAGAAAAATCCCCTTGGGAGTTTAACATGGGATCCATAGAAAGCAAGATAGTCCTTGCCCAGGGTTTTATTAGAGTAAGAAGAGGAAAATAATGGGAGGAACAGGCAGTCTGGCCAGGTTAGCCTGCTATGGTAATAGAGTAGACCATACTGTCACAACTCCACGCCGAGGGTCAGGCTGGCCAGTTCTACTCCTGCATTGGAGGTTTTGGGAATCCAAACTGAAGTAACCAAGTAACCAGACAAGGCACTCGGTTAAGGTATAATAAAATCAACCTTGGACTGGTGGCATGCCTTGTTCAGAGTCACTCTCTTAGCCATTACACTAGGGTTCACACTGAAGCAGAGGGGAGCCATTTTTATCTCTTTGGATGGTTTTTGGACTACAATTCCCATGAGCCTTCATCGTTAGCTAAGGATAGTAGGAGATGCAGTTGAAAAACACCCAGAGGACCACAAGTTGAAGATTTCTGCTTTAGATGTTCCACTTGAGTTATCAGTAACAAATTTCATACTTCTGCGGGAGAAGCCAGTTGGCTCAGTATTTGCAGTGTACAGCTCGGATGATTCCAGCCCCAATGAGCTGCTCCGAAAACCAGAAGCCCTGGAGCAAGTAGAGGAACGTTCTTGTTTGGTTTCCCTCCGTTCGCGCTGGCAGCTCTTGAAAGGCCTTGGAGACTTTTATGGCAATTGGCAGGAGAGCCATTGGAAGCATGAAGACCTTTAAGTGCAAAAGGGAACTTGGAAACTTTGGAGGGAAATGAATTTAAGATTTAAACACGGAAAAAGGATAAGACAAAATACTGTATAGGCAAGCAGTCCAGTTAAATTTAATTTTCAAACGCTGCCTTTTGTAGAAGAGTAGCCAACCTGTGTGTATTTCATTCTCATCTCCGTGCAAGGATTTTATTTCACATTACTGTACTGTATATTCATTATTATTTTTGCCTTAGGCAGAAATGAATTTCCCGTTCTGAAAAATAGATTTACAGGAGCTTCTGGTGGACATACGGAAATGAATCATGTATCTATAGGTGGAAGTGCCTTAACTAGTGCTCTAATCAGATCACTTTTGTTATACATGTCAGATTCTTGTGTTACTGGATCAGTCGTAATGTTTAATGTGGTAACTGTGTTCATCTGTGCAAGCATATCTGAGACTAAACAAAACAGAACAGCAAATAAATAAATAAACTACTGTGATTTTGCTTTTGGGAAAGAGGGTGGCATGTTTTCGCCATTTTTGGTGCATTTTGGTGGGTTTTCTGCACTTTTTGGGCACTTCTGGTGCATTTTCTGTGCACATTTCCTGGGCACTTTCAGCATGTTTTCGGCGCCTTCTGGGCACTTCCGGCGTGTTTTCGGCACTTCTGGCAGCAGCAGTGTGGCCAGATTAATTGGTGCCGCAGGCTGTAGGTTGGGGACCCCGGATTTATACGCACATCAGGTACAGGCGCACAAACTGGCCAGCCTAACAAAATAGTAACGTATCTTTTTTCAACTGACAAAATCCCGTTATTATTCAAACCTGCTGCAAAAGGATGCAAAACAAATTTCTTTTGCAAACTGAAGCATCAGGTCCATCCTTTATTACTACACAAGTGTCTTATCAAAACTAAAATTAATGTTTCCTCTCTCTCTCTCTCTCAGCGCTTAGTTTTTGATCTGCCCATCTTCCACCCCCTGGTCGATCCCGTCTCAGGTGAACTGGATGTGAAAAGAGCATTTGCCAAGTGGAGGTTAGTGCAGTGCAGTGTAGAACAGAAAACACGTCTCTTCTGCCTCGGTGCTTCATTAAAGTGGCTTCCTTGCCTGCCTTGTGCTTTCTCCTACAGGCGAAACCATAACCACATATGGCAGATACTGATGTACGCCCGCAGGGTCTTCTACAAGATCGACACGACCAGCCCTCTAAACCCTGAAGCTGCTGTACTGTAAGTTTTTGTGAGGTCCCTTAGAAGACTTGCCATCTTCATGCTGGGAAAGACGACCTTTGCTCCATCTGGCTCAGTATTGCAATGGTTGGACCTGTAAGGCAGGGGTGCTCAAACTATAACCTGTTGGCCTTATATGGCCCTTGGTACCAATTCATCAGGCCCACACCATCCTCACCGCTCCTGGAAGGGGATGGGGACGCACCCGTGCCGCTCCTGGCAGTGGATGCACATGCGCACATGTGCCCACGCCACTCCTGGAAGTGGATGCGGACACACGTGCAAATGCGCCCGCTTCCAGGGGGTGTGGCCAGGCCCGCTCAGTTGTTCCAGGGGCGTGGTCAGGACTGCGGCACAAAATGTTTAGGCACCCCTGCTGTAAGTTATCAGCCAGGACTGTGTCTGGTCTTGACTCGGAAATCCCTGTTATTCCATAATGACTTCTCATCCAAGTACGTCTCAGACCTACCCTTCGCTTCTGAAACCAGACATCTCTCTGTGTTCAATATGGTGTGGAATTTGGACTGTTGGAACATCTAAGTCCTCCAACCTTACCTTGCCTTTGTTTGTATCCTGTCAAGTTTTTCTTATTTTCCTGGGTACGTTTTTAGTAGCTCATTCCCAGAAGTATCTCATTTCACGCTAGCCATTAGTTGCTGTGGGAGTGCTCCAGTGTTTCCCGGTACAAAGAAGTCCAACTTCTTACTCTGCACCTCTACTTCCTCTATAATGCACCGAATCTTGTTTGCTAACAAACACTTTGCATTTTATCCAAGACCTGCCCCCCCATCTCATAATATCCCATAGTTGTGGGCTTATTTGATAAGGTGAGGGAAGGACGGCCATGGTGTTTTTTTTTTTTTTGGGGGGGGGGGTCTGGGATGGCAACTGTGGAATAGGAACAAATTTAACATTTCAGATGGGTTACATTAGCTGTATATCTGTACAGTAATACCTCGGATAACGCTAAGACTTGGTTCCACAAGTCTTGGTGTTATCCGATTTTTAGTGTTATCTGGTCCATGTTAAAATCCTACGGGATGGATTGGATAACGTTAAAGCTCCATAGAGATACATTGTAACCGCACAGGCTTTAGCGGTTGTTATCCGATCCATCCCACAGGACCTTAACATTATTCAATCCAATTCTCCTCCCCAGATTACTTAACCTTATGCAATTTTAGCGTTTTCCGAGGTAAACGTTATCCAAGGTATTACTGTATATAAGTTCTTCACTTTTTGGGTAAATGAAATTTAGGATATTTTTCTTTGTGTGGAAGTTAAACCTTTTTTTAAAACTTGCTTTGAGCAGGGACAGGAAGCTCTGGGGCTGGTGGTGTGCAAATTAGCTTCTCAAGAGGAAATCTCAGTTGATCCAAAGGTCACTTCTGATTTCTAAAATAGGAGGAGGGCCCCCCCCCCCACTGTGTTGCAAAGCAGGATCATACCCTCTTGTTGGGCAGTTTGCCCAGTTTTTTGGGGTGAGGGATTTGAAAATAAATTGGAATTAAAAATGTTTTCTGGAGGTCACAGAAATGGTTGTAAGGGTAGGCAGTTCCCCCTCTGGGCTATGGGGAATGTTGGTGCCATTTCAGAGCGACCGCTAAGATGTCTTGATTCGTTAATAGGTATGAAAAGGATATCCAGCTTTTCAAGAGCAAAGTGGTGGACAGTGTCAAATTGTGCAGCAGTCATTTATTTGATCCTCCCAAAATAGAGGATCCCTATGCAATCAGGTAGGCGATTTTAATTCTGGGTGGCATGAAGTCAGGGGTTCCCAACCTAAGGGCCGTGGGCCAGATCTGGCCTACGTCACCATTTCATTTGGCAACCCACCCCTCCAAGGGTATTCGAGAAACAAAATGGCTCCCCCTTTGAACCTGTTGGGACAAAATGGCTAGCCCTGTTGTGCAGGCTGGCCAAAATGGCCGTCTGGCCCTCTAAGCTGTGAGAGACCCGGCCCCCGGCTTGAAAAGGTTGGGAACCCGTGCATTAATTCATCTTCCTTCATTCCTGTGCCCTAGTGTTTAAACGGCTGTCTTACAACCAAAAGGTTGGGCGTTTAATCCAAGGTTGACTCAGCCTTCGATCCTTCCGAGGTTGGAAAAATGAGTCCCCAGCATATTGGGGGCAAAATGCTAATTAACTTGTGAACTGCCCAGAGTGCGCACTAAGCGCTATGGGGTGGCATAGAAGTGTGTTTGCTTTGCTTATTGCTTTGCCATGTGAACGATACGCATATTCTGCAGCGTTGTGTGCGTCGTGCTTGCAGGCATCATACATTGACTTTGTAGTATGGTTTGGCCTTTTAAGAGTCAGGTTGTTGTTTTTAAACTAATGTGCCTCTCCAATTAAAATGCCAACCTTGGTTCTGTTAGAACTGCCAACACCCGCAGGCTTACATGCTGGTTTTGTGTCCTTCAGTTTTTCTCCCTGGAACCCGGCAGTCCACGACGAAGCGAGGGAGAAGATGTTGACTCAGAAGGTATGAAGGTGGTGGTTGACCTTTCTGGTTTGTGTAGCTTGAGGTGGAAAGTGGAGGAAGCCTCAGTGGCTACCTTGGAAGCAGTGAACAATTTTCCCATGCTCTAAACTCAGGGTGGATTCTTTTTCCTCCTAGAAGAAGACAGAAGATCAACAGAGTAAGAGTATACAGGTGTCTGGCTTGTCGTGGGTGAAGCCCGGCTCCGTCCAGCCTTTCAGCAAAGAAGAAAAGACCCTGCCTACTTAAACTCCTGCAGATGAAGAAGGAAGTCCTCAACACTTTCTGCAGGGAAGAGGGGTGGGAGGGGATATCGCGGAGCCCAACAGCGACGTGGTGGTTTTCCTTCCCCGACTTTGGATTAGCAAAAAAGAGTAAACGCTAGAAACGACTCAAGTAAAGCTGCTCTCCGTGTCGCTCAGATTCTTCTTGATGTTTTAAATGTACGGTTTTAAAAATGGCAGCCTGCGGGTTGGAAGGAGGTCTTCACCAGGCTTGTGGACTCTTAATCGCCAAGTCCACTGTGGGTGGGTAATGCCTCGGGAGGTCTTTTTAAATAAAGCCCAGGGGGGTTCTTAACTGGGAAACTTTTAAACTTTCTTTTTAAAAAGATGTAAAGCGCAGGCAGGGAAAACTGGTTCCAGAGGGTAAATCTGTGTTTATGTAAACTAATATAGCAGAGTAAAAATACTATATTTAAAAACTTTTAAATGCATTGGTTTCTATTGTAAATATATTAGGATATGGAATTTGTAAATAGTTGGTTCTGATCCTTTCTGGGCCTCTTAGGGGTCAGAAAGGCTGAGATTGGCATGTAGGATGATGTATATCTTAATTTCCTCTCCCTAATGGATGTTGTCACTACCGGCTGCTCCTAATATAACTTGCTTCATCTTTAGACCCGCAATGCAATTGTCTGCACGTGTTATTCAGAAGAAGAGTTATGCTGGTGTTTCTTTTGCAACAAAGACGCACAACGAAAAGATTGTCAAAAGAATACAGGTGTAACCCCTTCCTTCCTGGTATACGCAGGCATCTTAAACCGATGGCCTTAAGATGTGTTAAAAGTAATATTAGAGGCAGCCTTGAAGCATACGTTAAATCAGGAAGGCTTTTTCTCCACTAGGTCAAACATGACGAACAGTTCTTGGTTTAGTTAAAACTTTCAGGAGAACATAGATAGGCTGCCTCAGAGATAACATGATTAATGTGTTAATAGTGGCATCTTACAGGAAAAAAAATAAAAGTCCAATCATGGTAAACTGTCTCTCTTGTCACTCCTTTTTTTAAATTTGTTTGCATGACCTTCAGAACCAGATATTGTTGCTTGTTAATCTTTAGGTATTGCTTATCTCATACTGTCTCCAGTCTGGCCAGGTTATTCTGCTATGGTAATAGAGTAGACCATTTCCCCTGGTCTTACGGAGACAGACTGAAATGACACCCTCTGAAGCTTCCAACAAAGGTAAGAGATAGTTTGGCCTTGGGAACATTTTTGAAATGTTCTGAACAGTGCTTAAGGTGCACCAACCTAGCATCCTCTTGGCCACTAAACTCTTACATAGACACAAGGAATCACAAAATTGTATTCCTTTATTGAACCACCTGCACGAGAGCTTTTGACTTTTATGTAAAACTGAGAAAACTGCTCTGTAGGTTAACTTCCATGAATCTATTTCAAGCCTTGGATGGGTTATTTGTTGCGGAAAAATATATTTCAGTGCATATTTTGTTTCTCAGGGGGAAAAACACAATTAACGAGTCTTTGTCTCACTCTTGGCTGGAAGTGATGATTGTACCAAGCATTATTCAAATCCCTATTTAGTGATGGTGAACCTTGGCACTCCAGGTGTTCTTGAACTTCAATTCCCAAGAGCCCAAGTTTCTGTGAATCCACACGAATGGGTTTACTGTACATATGTGCAGCAGACCCATGTGTGTGGGTTCACAGAGACTTGGGCATCTGGGAATTGAAGTCTTAAGAACAGCTGGAATGCCAAAGTTCGCCCTAGTTTGTCATGTTTCTATTTCCACAGTCAGTTTGCTGACCATCTTCTAAAGCAGAATAACTTAAATTTTAGCTACACTGCCTTACTGGATGCAGGCATCTCGTGTAGGATTTTCCTTCAGAAATAATCAGTCCATGAAGTAGGTTTCTCTTTTGGAGTAAACACTCCAAAGTACAGTGTAGTTTAACTGTACTTTTGTCTAATAATGTTGGCTAACTGTGAGCACAGAGCTTTAGATAGAGGGAAAACATAATTGTGTGTCGTAAAATTAACACATACAAAGTGAGAATTACCACCGTATACTTTTAAAAAATAAATACAATTCAAATAATATAAACAGAATTTGTATCGTGTGGTTTGGCTATTTTTAAAGATATATATATATATATATTTAAAAGTGCCATTGCCTTAGTAGCCAAACTGTAATCTGCATTTCAGAACAATGCTTTAGAATTACTGAAGCTCTACTCTGGGTAAGTTCACTGTACAGCTAAAAACTCTTTTAACAAACACCTAAACAGGTTGTATGTACAGACTGTCTCTACATCACCATAATTCTATGAAGGGGGGCACATGAAAGAAAGGTGGGAGTGAACTCAATTTTTCCCCATGGTTGGTTTAAAGGCTGTTTGTATTCAACTTGCAACATAGTCCAAGTGAATTTCTTCAGCACTGGCAGTTTAGGATGCCACAGAACTCCTGTTTCCCGAGGATGGACCAATCTTAGTAGCATCAGTTCTACTGTTGCTATGTGGCTTATTTCTAAATTTATTTCCCCCCTCGATGCTGCAAATCTCAAAATACTCCATTGATGGGTTATGACAAAATTGTAAAACATGAATGATCTCTGGATGCCAGTCTCTCTTGAACTCCTCTTTCTGCTACGTAAGTTAAAAATGCTGCAGTTAAGGACGTCCCTCTTCCCACTCCAGCCAGTCTTGAGCAAGGGGATCATCTTGTTTTAGCAACAGTGGGAGGAAGAAGAATCCGCTTCAATTTATTCCCTGGCAAAGTAGGGCTCAGGGGTACTGTAGTCCATTGCAACAAGGTAGACCCATGATGGCGAACCTTGGCACTCAGGGTGTTCTTGGACTTCAATTCCCAGAAGCCCTTCTCTGTGAATCCACATGAATGGGTTTACTGGCACCCCAGGTGTTCTTGGACTTCAACTCCCAGAAGCCCTTCTCTGTGAATCCACATGAATGGGTTTATTGGCACCCCAGGTGTTCTTGGACTTCAACTCCCAGAAGCCCAAGTCTCTGAATCCACATGAATGGGTTTACTTGCATTCCAGGTGTTTCTGGATTTCAATTCCCAGAAGCCCAAGTCTCCTAGAATCCACACAAATGGGTTTACTGCGCATCCGTGCAGTAAACCCATTTGTATGGATTCTCAGAGACTAGGGCTTCTGGGAATAGAAGTCCAGAAACACCTGGAGTGTCAAGATTGGCCATCACGGAGCTAGACTGAACGTTCTTCAGCCGCGCCAGAAGCAACACCCTTCAGCTCTTCAGAGCAATTGCCTTACAAAGACACTAGAGAGTGATCGAGAGATGAAAAATCTCCCAATTGTTCTGTCTGGGTTCAGTGAGAGCCTCTGTCATTTGCCACGTCTTGTAACCTCCGCAGGAGGGCCGTGTGACTTTCTGGGCACATTCGTTTGGCTGGGGATTCAGCCCCGTCCTCCAGGACAATGCCTCGCTTCTTGGCCGATGACTCCCCAGTTCTGATCATACTGTTGATCTCCTGAAGCCTCTGGAAAAAAACACCACCAGAAGAACATTTAGCAGGCAGTAAAGAGGGGGAAAGAAATACATGCAACCCTTTACAACAAACGCCGTAGGAACCGAGAACTCTTCAGTTGTGTTATGTTCTAAAAGCTGGGGTGGAGCTGGCAACAGCACTGAAATGGCGGGTTTCTCTTGCCAAGTCAGGGGAAGGGTCTCCACTTCCAAAGCCTCACCCTAGCTCCCCTAACTCTGCTGATGTCCCCAATACGGACAGCCGTTTCCAGCTCAGTATCCTTCAATTGTTCTTTATCAGACATCTCTTCCAACTTGGCTTGGGACTTAGAAAGACCCACCTTTCTACATCAGCCTCTTTTGTGCTTGGAAGGCAGGACACAATAGTTGGTCATGGATGCCCTTGACCCCTCCCTCACATCTTTGTGTAAAAGTGACGTTGTGAGAACCACACGGTGCTACTAACTGACCCCGGAGATAAAGCGTTAGCGTTTACCTTTGATGGGCTGCTGCTGAAATAGTAAAAGATCTTCTCGCGGGGAGAGAGCGCAGACTCGTTTTTGTGAGGGGAGATATAAATTTTGTGGTTCTGAGACAGCTGAATCCGGCGTGGTGAGCCGCTTCTTATGAAAGGATACGGAGAAAGGGGAGGAGGGTCAGCCTAGGACAGAAAAGCAATCAAGTTAATTTGTGGTTATCAAGAGGAACAGAGAAACTAGGATGTCAGGTACGTAGGTTAGTACATGGCAATTCATGTTTTTGGAATTTTTTTGCTGCATTTCCTCAGCCAAAATGTGACACTTTGGCACTTCTTTTGGTGGGGGAGCTTTTGGCGGTGGCTGGGTTCCTACCACGGAACCTGGAAGTGCAAAATCACCATGTTTTAGCTGCCTAAACACAGTGGAAACACGGTGAAAAATTCCAAAAATGGAGCAAACATGCTCCGAAACCCTGCCACTGTGGGAAAATATTGGGAAGCCCAGTTACAATAGATCCCGGCGAAGTGATGAAAGCACCGATCAAGGCCGGACTGTACCTCCAACAGTCTTCTGAAGAACAGCAGTAGGGATCATTACTCAGCTGGAGTGCTTTTTAAGGAAAACATCAACATGGCAGTAATAATTTGTTTTGTGCATCAAGAATAACATTAGATTTCTAAAGTTAAGACTATTCAGTCGCTGGAAACAGCTGCTGTCATTAGTATGAAAGATAAGTTACTCACGCTGTTGGTGGAGGAGTATTTCAGGGCGAAGTCTCTAATTCGGTCACTGTAGACATTGTTATAAAACTGAATCAGGTCTCCGCGTTCTTCCTCTTCAGCACCGCTGCTGGCTCCCGTCAGGTGCGTTGAACTAGAAGGGCTGCTTGATCTCGTCACGGGGCTAGAATCTCTGCTTGCTAAGAGGACATAATTAAAAAGCTGTAATATAGGGCACCGACTAAGATTCTTCAGTCTAGTGAGCCAATAGCATCACACCTCTCTCATTCCACCTTGCTTTGCCACTGGACGGTCTCAAAACAAAACGCTAGTACAAATTATGGTTCCTTCAACCCCTTACGGGGTAAAAGAGGAAGCAAAGAAGGCAAATTAATGATAACTTTTCTTTCAAATGGTTCCTCCATTGGTACAGTAATACCTCGGATAACGCTAAAATCGCATAACGTTAAGTAATCTGGAGAGGAGAATTGGATCGAATAACGTTAAGGTCCTATGGGATGGATCAGATAACAACCGCTAAGGCCTGTGCGGTTACAATGTATCTCTATGGAGCTTTAACGTTATCCGATGGCATCCCATAGGATTTTAACATGCATCGGATAACACTAAAAATCGGATAACACCAAGACTTGTGGAACCAAGTCTTAGCGTTATCCGAGGTATTACTGTATAATGAACATGTCTTAGCCCCCGTATATAGTTTTGGTAGGAATTCCAAGATACTTCTAGTCTGCTCAACAGGATGACTGTCAACAGTCTCTATTCCAGGAGTTCTCAACCTTCTTAAGGTGGGGCCCGGACCACAATCCCTCAGACAGCTTCGGGGGTCGGACGGCCATTTTGCCCTTCCTCCACCACATGGCACTTCCTGGTGTGGTGGTGGTGGGGACCACATGAGATGGTGCTGCAGGTGGCATCCGGCCCATGGGCTGATCTATTCAATAGGTTTTAGGGCAGGGGTGTCCAAACATTCCGCGTTTGCAACAGCCAGTGGTCATTTACGGCAGCATTATTCACATGCGTTTTACTTCTGCTTCCAGGAGTGGTGAGGGCTGGGTGATTTGGTGCCATAGGCCGGATCTGGCCTGTGGGCCATAGTTTGGGCACTCCGATTTTAGGAAAAAACTATAGAAAATACAAACTGTTATTTCCAACTAACTATACGAGGGAACTGATGGATGTTTACAGAACTGTCTCTTGTAGTGTTTTGTGGGGCTGACTTATGGGTAAACCTGCATAGGACTGCCATGTAATTTTGATACCATTAACAACTACTTACTTCTGTCCTTATTTCTGCCCGTGGGAGAATTCTGTTGATGCCTGTGGTCCCCACTTCCCGAATGTCTTTGCCTTTGGCCTTTGATCAAGACACTTCGATACACCTGCAAAAAGAAAAAGGCCCAACAGTTTTGGAAAATTATTTTTGTCTTCCAAGCATAAGCTGCACTTTTCATTGGGACAGGAAAAACATGCAGATGTATGTAGAAGGAATGCTGTTGTCAAAAATGGCTTAATGGTGCGTGCATAGAAAGAGTGATGTGTCTCTCTCTGCAGTGACCGTGCAAAGCAGTCATCCTTCTGGACATTTCTGCACATGAGCAACTGTGCAAGTTGAAAAGATGCCAGCTGCATGCCTGATCATTTTTCTGGTGCACATCTGATGGTGCTCCCTTGTCAGACGAGGGAATTTATGCATTTTCCTCTTGTGCATTCATACATAACCAGCAGGATTTTGGCCAGTGATGAGGGTTGTCCAGAAACTATTTAATGGGCAATGCTCCAAATGTCTAATGGGACTGTAGCCACATCCCATGTTTGGCTATTATTGAGTAAGCAAGAAGCTAGGCAGCATGTGTGTGTTAAATCTGGTTGCCACAGCTATACTAACAGCCATAGTTTGAACTACCAGGATATCAGCTGATTAACTGGATAAAAAATGGTTAAATGTTATGTTCAAACAGACTTTGCTTACATGGCTCTTAGCTTGTGGCTGGGTCCGATAACAGCGCATGATGTCCTGAAACGATGTGTCTTCTTTCGTGACCTACAATGCAAGATAAGGAATCTTTTGGTTAAGAGCATTATTTACCAAATCTCTTCACTTTCAATGAGGTAGGCCAGGCTGTGTTTTTTTTTTTTTTGTGATTTTTACCTTTGCTATGATATAAACAGCACACATTAACAGCTGGTCTAGATGGCGGTCCATCATGAGCTCAGAGCACTGAGCCAGCGAAAATTCAAAACAAGTCCAGATTTTCTTCCTCAGCTCATCAGAAAGATCCAGTTTGAGGCAAAGATCCCGCAGACGGACACTTGCTAAGTGAAACACCTGCAAGTGGAATAAAAGAACAACATTAGACTCCAACTGTGTCGTTTTTAAATTCTGCTTTCCGTTCTCAATAGGAAGAGTCCTTCATAATCAAAACACTTTGAATGGTCTAAACCAGGGATTCTCAACCTGCGGCACCATTTCATGTGCCCCCCCCCCCCCGGCCTCCGTCACACCAGGAAGTGCCATGTGGTGGAGGAAAGGCAAAATGGCCATCCGGCCCTTGAAACTGACTGAGTGTAACCCAGCTCCTGGCTTGAAAAAGTTGAGAACCTCTGATCTAAGCACTTCTGCATATCTGTTCTTGATAAAATCCATCTTTTGATTTCTTCCTTTAAGATGGCCTAGCTTTAAACTGCTTATACAGAAAACTCTCCCAACCAAAGCCTGGACTGCCAAAATGAAACCAATTTCATTTCACTTTGTCATTGGCCAAACTTAAGTCCTCATCGGTGCCTGTTTCTGGCAGTCATCGGCAGACCAGTAAATGAGCCAGATTCTGTATCTCTCCACATTCACACAGCGTGTCGTTGCCTGGCCATGTTGGGGACTCCGACCTTCAGCTTATTCAGGGGTCCTCCAAGGGTCACAAGGGAGGTTGAGTTGACAGAAAACTAAACCCAGCTATCTATGCTTCTTCCCAAAAGCTTGCAGGAAAGGTCTCGATGGTGCTTGAAGATATGGAAGGAAATACAAAGCCTTTTCTCAGAGCGTGCCTGCACTGCACAGCAGTTTGATTTAATCTTGCACAATTTTGGGGCTTGGTTTGGTGAGATAGTCACAATTCTCCGGCATAAATTTCTACTGTCCTCCCCTGAAAGCACTGCAGAGAATTCTAAGTGCTTCACCAGACTACAGACTCAATACTCCACCCAGCCTAGGACCATCAACTGAATTTCTGAAGGCCAAGTACTTGTTCATTCATTTTCATGTCAGAGATTACTCTGGGTTGAAAGGATTTTTGCAGGGGACGCCCGAATGAGGCTCCTTTCATGTCCCCCGTCATGCAGCCCTCAGGAATCGAACCTGTCTTTCCAGTCTTCAAGCCTAGCACCCTAATCACTAAGCCACTAACTAGGCTCGATGCAGCTTAGGAATCTCCCTTGTGATACAGTTCAGAATATTATCATCAAACCAACAATGTGGCTTCTGAACTCTTATTACAGCAGGAAAAGCTGCTGTTAAGTTTAAAAAAAGGGTCTGGACAAATTATTTCACACTCCTTCATTAGCCACATGAGAACGGGAAAGGCTCTTTGGGTTTCAAATCAACTCTGCAACTGGAACGTCTTGATCAGAGGAAGTACCTTTCTAAAGAAGAGCGCCAGAGAGCTGGCCTTCCGCGCGACGCCACCCGCCGGCTGCTTTTTCCGCTGTTCTCCAGGAATAGCCACCTGTGGGAACTGGCCCTGCAAGTGGAGGCTTGTGCCGGCGGTCATCTGCTGTGTGCTCAGGGTGCCAGCCAAGGCCTGGGCGCTCAGAGGTGGGATGGAACTGGTCAGGGTTTGCGCCTGCCCGCTCATGTTCACCTGGACTGGAATGAACGTTATTCCTCCATTTTCATTGGCAATGCCTGGAAAGAGGCACGCAAAGGAGTAAATACAACTGCACTGGGGTCTATCTTGTACTGTATAGAGTGGCCTACAGTGGGCTATTTTGGTAATAATGGGGTGTGTCTTATATTCTAATGCATCTTATATACTGGCAAATATGGTACATCTTTAACGTATAGTGATTTTGTCCATATCCCTAACAAGCCTCACCTGGGGAGCTAAAGGGTAAAGGTCACTTTTGCTCAAAATCCAATTGTATCTGACTCTAGGGTTCAGTGCTCATCTCTGTTTATAGCCAAAGAGCCAGTGCCATCTGCATTTGCAGACGCCTCTGTGGACATGTGGCAGGCATGACTAGACACTGGAGCACTCGGAACGCTGTTACCTTTCCTGCCAAAGCGGTCCCTATTTATCTACTTGCAATTTCTTGCTTTCAAACTGCTAGGTTGGCCGGAGCTGGGACAGAGATGAGAGCTCAATCTGCCGTGGTGCATTCAGGTCTCAATCTGCCGACCTGCTGGTCATCAAGCTCCCCATCTTAACCACTAAGACACCACAGTCCCTCACCTGGGAAGCTACCAGTATTACTTCTGGCCACATACAAATACTGTCCAATTGGCGTCAGATCACATCCTTACCTTGTACGGGTATTGTAACGGTCTGCCCGTTATTTGCCGTGACGGTGGCAGTGGCTACTGTGACTATGGTTTGCCCGGGCACTGGTTTGCCCGGGAGTGTTTCTGGGGAGACATTCTGCACAGGCACGGTTCCAATTACGGGCGGCTGGGAGACCCTCACCGGAGTCCGAGGAGCCTCCGCGGGGGTGTCGCTATCGACAAACAATCTCCTCCTCGTGGGGTTGCTTGTTGGAGAGCTGTATCTCTCATACAGTGTCGCTGGAGAAGACGGAAGGCCTGCAAAGGCAAGGCAGGTGAAATTACACCCAAGCCATTGGTGGTTTTCGTTAAAAGATTAGGTAATAAATAATAATTTCATGTCATCAATTACTCTCGGTTGAAAGGATTTCTGCTGGAGAAACTCCGCTCTGGTGACGCCTGAATGAGGCTCCTTTCATGTCCCCAAGTGCAGCTCTTGGGTATCGAAACCTGACCTTCCAGTCTCCAGCTCAGCGTCTTAGCTACTAAGCCACCGCAGTCCCTTAGTACTAACCAGGCCCGACCCTGTTTAGTTTCCAAGATCAGACGAGATCAGGTATGTTCAGGGTGGTATGACCATAGGTGCTAAATGATTAATCTCACTTAAAAGATAACAGTAAGGATTATATTTACATTTTGGTCAGGGCCAAGTTAAGTTAGTCTACCATGCCGGAAGACATTATTGATGAATGCACTTCCACAGGACAGCTAACATCTCAGAGAATCCAAGTTCAGTCTTTCTTTAATGTGATAAATACCATCTACCACCACAAGGCTGCAGTACATAAAACATCTCCATCTAAAAACACTGCAACAGAACTCTCCTTGTGAATTTTATCAAAAAGTAAAAAACAAATCAACTCTATTATCTATAGAAACATTTTTTCTGAAGATCAGTTTTCAAGGAAGGTGACTTGTGATATGCAAAACCTTCACTGGTGTAACCAAAAATGATACTTTCTGCAGGCTTGTTTCTGCTTTCACACTTAACTCCAAATTCGCCAAAGAGAAGTGTTTAATGCAAACTAATAGTAATAATAATACAACTAAATAACTAGCAGATTATTTCCACTCTTTGGAAGTCAATATTCAGTGTCTATCATTTCTACTGAAAAGTACAACGCTCCATCCGTTTTCAGTTTGCAAACACTTACCCTTTCCTAGTGCTCCGCTTTCAACACGGACTTCATTTAGTCTTCTTGGGGTTAAAGGGGAATCTGCCACATTGCTCCCACTGGACCTTTCCAAACACTGAGATGGCATTACCTAGAAACATTTACAAGATTTAGGCCATCTTAATGCCTCTAAAATCTGGTTATCTAGATAGGCTGCCTACAGCTTGACCCACTCTTACTAGAGCACACTGTCCACATAAATTATTTTCCTCCAATGCTCCCTGTGAATTACTTACAATTTCCCCATGCTTACTGTTATCTACAATCCAGAGCTAGCTACCCATCTTTGGCTTATAATCGGGTCAATCTATTTTCCTGTGTTTTCAGGTCAAAATTAGGTACTTCGGCTTATATTTAGATCGGCTTATACTCGAGTATATGCAGGTACTGTATATTGATAGAATATAATTGATGGATCAAAATTGATCTGAAGTAAGCTAAATATTGTCTAATATGTAGTGCCAAATGTTAAACTACTCCAAGCGACTTCAGTAAAGCCTTAATACTACTATATTAAGTTTGTCTACAGTAAAACATATTTCTTTTTTACTTAATATGCATCCTCAGATCCTCAGAATTTGGTGCCTCATGTTAAGTTTGTTCAGATTTCCATACTGTTCCTAGTATAGTGTTTTCTGTATAAGTTGCATTAAGGAAGAAGTGAAACTTTGCCTGCATCCATATAATTGCACTTCTGGACTTTTCCATAATCTTTGCCAGTACAGTAATACCTCGGATAACGCTAAGACTTGGTTCCACAAGTCTTGGTGTTATCCGATTTTTAGTGTTATCCAATCCATGTTAAAATCCTATGGGATAGATTGGATAACGTTAAAGCTCCATAGAGATACATTGTAACCGCACAGGCTTTAGCAGTTGTTATCCAATCCATCCCATAGGACCTTAACGTCATTCGATCCAATTCTCCTCCCCAGATTACTTAACGTTATGCGATTTTAGCGTTATCCGAGGTAAACGTTATCCGAGGTATTACTGTATGTGGTATCCAACCCCTTTCCTGCTTGGCCCTTGAAACGTGTGACAACCTATAGTAGCACCCATAGGATTTAAGAATGATAAATGTGTTGTTTATTGAAGAGTGAAACAACTATCTTAGAATTTTTCTGTTAACATTTCAAAACAATTAAACCCCTGTATATAAAAAATATTTCTGTTAAAACCAAAGGGACAGGTACACAGAATATGTTACTAATTAACATGCAAAAGACATTTGTAAAACAGACAGATCACCCTCCTATTTCACCTCCTCACAGCTTGGGATTTTATTTTCGTTTTCTTTGATTTTGTCCCACAGTGGAGATTCCATTTTCCAGGCCAGACTCTCTAAAATCTGCTCTTCAATGTGGTTGAGATGTTTCACCACTTCCCTGCAAAGGCCATCTTCTGCTCGAATCAGAATCTCTATCACCTGCAATAAAAAGTTCAAATGATTAATGAGAGTAAAGTTTAAAAGCAATCAAAATGCATTAATTTGTTAGCAAAGCAGTACCAGACAGTCAAAAGAGCTCACCTTATAAAAATGAAAGGGTGGAATATCAAATACATCAATGATGAAGGGGAATCTGTCAGCTGCCTTGTAAGAATAGGTAATTACCTCAAGACAGCAGGCCATAAGAGACCTGTGAAGTAAATCATGCTCAAGAATTGCCTAGGATTTAAGAAAAGCGAATAAAGTTACAGTCACCAGAGAGAGATCAGTCTTGCATAGAACCACAAACAGGATTCCTTTGTTTTAGAGGGGAATCAAACACATGACTTGCTTATAAGAGACGACGTCAGGAAAAGTAATTTCAAACCTGCTAGCTTCGGCTCTATCAGTTGGGTGAATTGGAAGCCATTAATGGAGAGGGTCCTCCGCATAACGAGCAAGTTTTTTGCTAAGCAGTCTGACTCGCATAACGAAATTTTCGCTATGCGAGTCGGACTTTTCCCTATGGAAAAACTCGCATAACGAGCGTTTCTATGGGGAAAACTCGCATAGTGAAAAAAATCATTATGCGAGTTTTCCCCATAGAAATGCTCGTTATGCTTTTCCATAGGGAAAAGTCTTACTCGCATAGCGAAAAATTCATTATGCGAGTCAGACTACTTAGCAAAAAACTTGCTCGTTATGCGAGTTTTTCGCTAAGCGAAATGCTCGTTATGCGAGGTTTGACTGTAAATTTAAAGGTCGCCCTTGCCCAAAAGCTAGTCATAGCCGGCTCTAGGGTGCAGTGCTCATCTCCGTTTACAGCCAAAGAGCCAGCACTTCAGACGTTTCCATGAGTGCATGGAACACTGTTTACCTTCTCAACAAAGTAGTCCCTATTTATTTGCAATTTCTTGCTTTCGAATTGCTAGGTTGGCAGGAGCTGGGACAGAGACAGGAGCTTAGTCCGTCATCCGGTACTTGTGTCTTGAACTGCTGACCTGCCTTCTTTCCAGTTAAGTGTCTTATCAATTGTGCAAATGATCACTATGGCAAAAAGGCCCACGTATGTGGATTTATTGCAGAATGGGCTTTTTAATGAACTGCAGTGGATGAAATGAGCAGATCTGTGTACTCTGAAAAATACCAGTTCCTCGGTAAGTTTGAAAATTCCAAAGTAGAAAAATGGAAGGTGGCTCTTGATAAACAAGATCCAAAGCCCTGCTAGCCCTCTGCCACTTGCCCCAATAAGGGTGAACAATTACACCCACCCTGCAGCTTCCACTGAAGCAAAGAAGCAACAGCTGCCACTCAAGGCATTGGAAATGCCAGAAAGTTCTGTCCTGCACTGGGATTCTCTAGAAAATGCAAAGGTCTGAACCACTCTGTTGAACTTACTTACAGACAAGTCAGCATTTCCCAGTCTTTTCCTTTCCTGCTCTAAGATAGATTCTAAGATCTTGTAGTAAAGAACCTCAGCAAGATGAAAGTGTTTCCCAATGGTATCTGTAAGAAGAATACAGTACAGTGAAACAAAATCTGTCTGCTTGTGTTAAGAGATTCACACACCAGACTTGGGCATGGATTCTACCTGCTGCTCTTAAAGTAGCCCTTATGAAAGTAAAGGAGAGAGCACTTCATAAAACCCAAGAGATGTGCCTCCTTGGATTTGAAATATCATCATTACTTCTTGGCCAGAACCTTGCTGAGCTTCTGCTGGGTGTAACACCCTGGCAGAATAATCAAACAGGACGGCACTGGGGGTGGCGGCAGAAGTGGCTTGATCCCACATTTTGGGTTGCCATGACTTTCCATTCAGCGGCTGAAGAAAGTGGAGAGGTTGACTTATTTGGGCAGTGTGGTCGCTCAAAATGGAGATGCAGAAGACATTAAATGCAGTCTTGGAAAAGCAACATCAACCGTTCAGAGAAACAATAAGATCTGATCCTTGCCATCTAGATTGCTGGAAATTAAACTCCGTTTGTTCACCTCCATAGTGATCCTGACAGCTATCTATGCATGCAAGACTTGGAAGGTATCAACAAGACATGACATCTTCCAGAGGAGGTGCCTCCATCAAATCTTATGCAAGAGCATACAGCTGCAACCAGAAGGTTGTGAGTTCAATCCTGATCAAAGCACAAGGTTGACTCAGCCTTCCTTCCAAGAGGAAGAGATGATAGGAAAACAGAGTTGTGAAGGACCCTGCATTGAGTAGCTCAGTGGAAGAGGGTCCACACTATGTCTTTGGACCTGGGATTTTCTAGGTTTTCATTCAGTATAGTCTAGGACAGTGATGGCCAACCTTGGCACTCCAGGTGTTTTTGAACTTCAATTCCCAGAAGTCCAGATCAGCAGGAGTGCTGACTTGGGCGTCTGGGAATTGAAGCCCAAGAACACCTGGGGCGCCAAGGTTGGCCATCACTGGTCTAGGACTGAAGACACGGTTTTGTCCAGACCTTGTTTTCACATACTGCATCTCACATGCATGTCACTTTGTGTTAAGCCCTGAATGGAAACCCTCAACACCATGTACACAAACAAAACATGGCCTTACCTCTGGAAAAGCTGTCATGGTCTCCCTGAGACTGTCCCTTCTGACAATAGATTTCATACATTTCTTTCAGTCGGTTGGCAATGGACTGAGACGGATCCCTGGAACATGACCTGACAAAGAACAAAGGAAACATGTATGCTTACTGATTAAAGAGGAAATTAACAATATGGTCGCTTACACACAACTCCCCTTGCCCACAACAGCAATATTATTTTTGTATTAAGATTTATTGAGAAGTTCTGCCAACCTAGCAGTTTGAAAGCAAGAGATGGCAAGTATAGAAATAGGGACCACTTCAGTGGGAAGGTAAATAGCGCTCCAGTGTCTAGTCATGCCCTCCACATGACCTCGGAAACGTCTTTAGACAGACAGCGCTGGCTCTTTGGCTATGAAACAGATGAGCACTGAACCCTAGAGTCGGATACGACTGGCTTTTGAGCAAGGGTGACCTTTAACTTTACCTTACTGAGAACAGGTATTCAAAGTTGTATGGTTAGTCTTGCATATCAATGCCATGTTTTTCTGCAAGTAAATCAATTCTGCAAGATCGTACAGCGCATACAGCCTCATTGGTGCAGTGGTTAAACTTCAGTACTGCAACCAGAAGGTTGTGAATTCAATCCTGATCAATGCTCAAGGTTGGCTCAGCCTTCCTTCCAAGGTCAGTAAAAAGAGTACCAAGCAATTAACTTGTGAACCCCCCCCCCCCGAGAGTCCACTATGGGGCAGTATAGAAGTGTGATTGCTATTAAATAAGTACTCCTCTTGTAACAAAGGTGTGTGTGTGTGTTGAGGGATGTTTAGTCTGTAGCACACTATATTTAAAGCTACAAGCAATTTTACTAACCTGAGAATTTGGTCCAGATTGTCACTAGGGACATTCTTCAGGCCTGTCAGCATCGTGTGGAGTCGTGTCAAATTGTACGTGGCTGCGGAAAGGGGGCTTACGCAGGGATCGCTCTCCTTGATGTATTTTCGGCCAGTGAGGGGTGTAGATATTCTAAACGATTTTGCCTGGTCCAAAGTAAAATATAAGAGATTTCTAAAAATTAATAAATAATTTCTGCATAGAATCGTTATCACAACTTGTAACCGAAAAGAGGATTGAATTTCAAGCTGAACACAAGGTAAGAAACACATGGAATATGGAAATATTGCAGTCTTTCTTCATAGCGGCAATAATTTGGTTTACCTGTTAATGTTGCTATTGGCAGAATTTTAAGAATGGATTCTCCAGCACAGCCTGTCAGAGTGACTATGAGCAGTGCTTTTACATTTACTCTGCCAGTCTCAAAACATAAAGATCTCAGATGACATTCTAGCATCTTCTGACCATTTGTAGTCCCTGGTCAACCTATTTCTATAACTACTGCAAACAGATCATGCAAAAGCAAGTAGTGTACACTCACTTGTTCAAAATGCTCCTGCAGATTGCTTTTCATCTGCACTCTTTCAGCTGTTTCTACTCCTGAAGCTGTGTTTAAACATCTTTGCAAAGTTCCGATTTCTTCATCCGCATCTTCTCCAAGAAATATCCGCTCATCTAGATTTCCAACTGACAATATGTACTCCTCGTAGGCCTTGTTGATGGATTTGCTATGGCAGAGAGATGAAAGGAAAGAACTGATTACTCAAAATATCAATGACTGTCACCAAGCAGCAAGGCATTAATAATGAGACCATCAGTTCTTTCCTTGAGACCTTTTAGAAAGACCTACTGCTAAGCTAACATAATAGAAAGCCTGGCAATCTAATCCAGCATGAAACTATTACAATGTAGTTTACAAGCAGGAAAAGAGGTAAACATGATAAAGGTTAGCCGATAGGTATGTAGCAATATAAGCACCAGCTACAGGTCAAGTCAAAGAGATCTTGGACCTAAAATTGTTTATGTACACAAAACAGCAGGGAGGCGATTTCTCTTACACCACGTCCTCTGTTTGCAGCTCTCCTGACCACGTCACCCACATCATTCTAACCCCCAGAAGTAGGACAGAAAGTTGACGGTGGACTTTAAGACAAGAATTAGATCCTCTGATGCTGACTTATGTCTGGCCTACATAATTTAATTTTAGAGTATAAAGTGCCTATGCTGGAGGACAATGTATGTTGTGCAAAGTGAAAAATAAAATCTAGGTGCTTTTTCACAGAAGAAAACATGCACTGGTTTCCCATACTCACAAGCTTTCTCCGAAATTTCCAGGATCTAGAAATCCTGTCAGACTTTCTTCCTTTCCCTTTAGAATCTACACAGAAGGAGAAGTGACGTTGAGTGGAAGAAAGGGACGACTTTGAAGTGATTTGTGAAGCATTTTTAAAAATTTAGTTGCATACCTTTTTCTCAAAAAGCTTTCTCACATAGGGCTTCCAGAAATGCTCTTTTATGCCCTTAGCTTCCAAAACCAAGCCGTCATGCAAAGAACAAAGTTTTTCAATGATGCAAAGAGGTTCAGACAACAGCTTAAAATCCTTATTATTAAAATCTTCAGGCACCCCTGTGGTGGCAGGCAAAGTGAAAGTGATAAAAACCTTGCATGTCTTTGTACCTTCTTGAAATATAAATATGACACTGCTGCCATTAACAAAACCTGGACCTCTATCTTGTGCATTAATAAATACTGAAATATTTCTGTTTTGATACTATGAGGTTTTTTCCCCTTAGAATATACAACTACGCTATACTCCTCCACTTTTGGTTTTTAAACCATCCCTGTCCAATACTTTTCTTTCACTTTGATCAGATGTGACTATGGACTATTGTTTATAAAACTGCTGTTTTGGCAAAAGTAAAGAAAAATGACATGCTATTTCTACATATTTTTGAATTGCTGTTCTTACCTCAACAGGTTATAAACTGCTTTGTATATAAATATAAGGAAAAGCAACACACAAGTAAACAGATAATGAAGATGATGCAAAAAAGGTGGAAAGGATTCACAGCTTCTCTAATACTTAATTGTCTTTAAACAGCTCCTTTCCATATTTTAATCTGAACTTTTAATGCAACATCTTGGAGATGATATTCAAAGCCAACATTAAATGGAAAATTAATTTAAACTCATTAGTCTATAGCTTGGAATATCATTTTATGTATGTGTGTATACATACATCTGAAATATACTCAGCATACCTTTAAAACTGGGATTCAGAAGCTCTTTACGATTTGGACACTGCAGAGAATTTCCATAGACTAAGTCAAGAACACATAATAAAAGATGGTAGGAATTGACCAAATCATCACTGATCATAGGGAAATTTCCTGTGAAAATACAATCAAGAAATGGATTGTATTTAAACCAAATGCAAGGGAAAATGTGTTCAATTTTTTAGATTTTTCATAAACAAATACAATAAGCAAAGCAAGAATGATGTACTGTAATTCTTTTCAAGAATCCCAGGGCCTGTATGTGATGGATCCATACATTTCTGTGTAAAACATTTCCATGGCTAATCCTGACATTACACAAACACAAGCAAAAAGAAAACTCTTCAAATTATTGGAAGAAATGGGCATGCAGGCTCAATATTATGCTGCACAATATCTCAGTGCAATCTGATGTTTAAAAAATGAGATCAAGTACAGTAAAACCCCAGGTTATGATGGAGGTCTGTTCCAACAGCCTCCACTGTAAGCAGAAGAAATTGTAAACTGAAACATCCATAGGGATGCATTGAAAAATAAAAAATATGGTCCTAAATTGATCATTGTAAACAAAACAAAAAAATTTAAAAATGTGTAAACTGGGATGGCATTTCCATAGGATTTGCCGTTGTAAACCGCAGCAAACTTAAACTGAGGTGGTTGTAATCTGGGGTTTTACTGTATAGCAATATTTTATAAGGGTTGTTTTTGAAACAGTTCTTCTGTTAATAAGTCTCATATTTGTTTATACCAATTCAGTGTGACTCTGTTCATTCTAAGTTAAACATAGACTTTTTCTATAGGACCCCCTTCTAAGGGAATTAATTCAGGCTGCATCCATCTTTACTTAATATCAGACAGTCAACACTTTATGATTCCATCACACCTGTGGGATCTACTCTGGTTTTACAATAAAATTAAATAAAATTAAATAATACATTCTGTCTTGCATTTGCATTGTAATTTTGTAATATAATGGTTGGGGATTAAAAGAGCAATTTAAAAAAATTATAATTTTTAAAAATAAACAAAGAACTGTTACATGTAATAAAGCAAAAGTTGCTAGACATTACTAACAAACAACCACCACTTTCAAGTTTCAAACGATCACTTTCCCTACATGAGACTAACATTCAAAAAAGAAACCGCAACCATTTAATGGCAGTCATGAATAAATAACATTTAAGTGTTAAGATACCCATGGATTTTTCTCTTACCATATACATTAAATAAGACTTGTTAAATCTGCAGCACAAGCAGTCAGCAATAAATATGCAGGACCTTCTCTGCAGAGAAATTAAGTTGTTGTTCTTTAAAGTAGGAAGCACAGACAAGCCCAAACCTGCCCTCAAAGTGCAGTTGCCAATGAGAAACCCAGCATAAAACAACAAAAGCAGAGCAAGTGAGATCCCAGTTTTTCTGACCAATACAAGTGAAGCTTGTTCATGGGAGGGTCTTATTTCCAAGGGTCACCAAAGTGCAAGCTACCTCACCTGCTTTAGAGCCTTGTCTATTTAATGGGATGTGTATGAATGCCGTTCTAGTCAACATAAGTAGTAATTCCTGCCCATGCTTCTCACTGAGGCAACCCCATCTGCTGGGAGAAAGCAACTCCTTAACAGGGCTCAAGAAAACAGGATGCTTTTAACACTGTTTAAGAGGGAGGAACTGCTGACTGCAACAGAAGTTGCTTCGGGATCCAGTATTCTGCCATTTTTCTGAAGGCTACATCTTACAAATGTAAAGAACTTGTCCTTCTCCAATTCCCACTCTCTGCACAATCAATCTGTACTCTAATAATAATTTCGTGTCAGAAATTATTCTGGGTTGAACGGATTTTTGCTGGAGAAACTCTGCTCAGGGAACACCCAAATGAGGGGCCTTTCATGTCCCAAGAACTAGGACAGAGATGGGAGCTCAATCTGTCATGCAGTACCCGGGTCTCAAACTGCCGACTTGGCAGCCTTCCAGCTAACAAGGTGAGCTTCTTATCCGCTGAGTCACCGCAGCCCCTACTGATAACCAGCCTTGCAATAATAAGACAGTACAGGGTTATTTCTTGGAAAGGATGTGGATTCTGTGGACTTTAAACAGGAAACACATATTTTGGAATTGTGGGTTTTGTATAGGAAGCCACCTGGAGGCATAAAATTGAGAGTAATTTTTTTAAACTGAAATATATGACATATTTATTATAAAAGCTTCACAACATGCCTTGTAAAACATTTGAACTCTTAAGAACTGTGGCACAAATTTCAACAAATATGAGAAATCATAGTCCATACATGTAGAAACCTCTAGCAGCTCCCCAATTAGCCAAGTTTATTGTTTCTGACCAGAAAAAATCAACAGACTATTTCAGTTCAAATTCCATGCACAGAACTGCACTGTGCTTTTCAAGCAGGAAAATTCTATCCTGTAAGCATTTCACTGGACTCAGAGGCGTTTATAAGTAAATCAACATTGCATGGAATAATCAGTTTCTTCCTAAGGGTGCAATGATTTTAATAGAACTTTTATGAAATTGAGATGGAGAACAAAGGGTCAAAAGATTTTGGTTTTAGGGGGAAATGAAGTATCAGAAAACTGTGGAACACTGTGAAAACTAACAAACAATGGTTTCTAAGACTTTATTGTAACATTTTCCCTGGAAAGAAAGCTGAACTGTTAATTTTATATACAATTGTAATGCCAAACCTTATGAAGGTAAATTTAACTGTCATTAAAAATATGTTCATACTAGCTTTCCAAAATTCACTGTAGCTTTGCAAAAGTAAATGATGATACTGTACAATAAAATACAATCAAACACATCGTCTCACTATCCTAACAAATCTTCTAAAAGAAATCTAGCTATTCAAGACAAAATTCCAGTATCGGCTGAAAGCAGAACATTCCACGGTCTCACAGTAATTACTTGCAAATCACTGTTTCTGTTATACTTTAAACCACATTCCATCATTAAAGCTAAGAAACAATTTTTTTAAAGAGCAAATAATGTTTACCTTTTGCATAAACAAACAGCACCCAGCAAAACTGAAAAACTTCAGATACTGTACAAGGTTGTTTCCTTTCCGGGAATGAAGCCATGAAAAGAAACAAAGGTAATTTATTTTCATTTATAAAATAAAGCAAATCAAAAATATACCTCACCCCTATAGGAAATTAAGTCAGATACATTCAAGACTATATTAGTTTTCCTTTTCTAGGCTGGCAGCCTAGGAGTCCTTATATTAAGAAGAAAAACTTACCTGAAAATATATTACTGACTTTCTAATAATTATGTTCAGGTGCTTAGAGGAAAAAGAAAGTGGTATTACCATTAAATATGTTAAAATCGAGCCCCTGAAATAAATGATACCTTTGTTTTCTTCCTCTTTGCTGACGTGGTTGGTCATCCTGAGGGTATTTGAAAATATCCTGAAAAATGGGTTCATACTTCTTAAAAATTACAGCAGAAACGGTAAAATTTCTTTCTAATCTTGTAGTACGTTCTCTGAATTGGGAGGGTAGATTTGCCATATCTTCCCATTTCTTCATCTTGTTAAAAAACTCTATCAAACTGAAGACATTAGAAGATCAGGATAAAGTCTAATAACATGTCAAAACCCTGAAACCTTGCAGAAACCTTGCAATGACTTATATAATCATGCATGCAAAACAAAAGGAAATGTTCAAGAAAGTATTGTAAAGATTCACTTTGAAGATAAGAGAACTTTCAGTTAAATTTGGCCACCTCTGACTGGCTTTTGTGGTTATTCAAGGAAATTTATATCCCTTGTTGCTTGCACATCTAGTGTTTCTGCTTCCGGCTCTTTTAAACTCTCTCTCATGTGATGGTGCTGTCATGACTTTTGAACCTTAATCTGAACATCTTGCGAAAAGCTGAATTTGACAACTAGGCTGTCAAAAGCTTTCCATTTCAGAACTTATTAATAACATTACAGGAAGCTGATATTTTTGTGTATTATTTGGTGGGAAACTGCACTTAAACAGAAGTCAATAAAATGCATCTTACAGGAAAGGAAAAAAAAACACTGTTGTTACATGGTATCTAAAAAACTGCAAAGAGAATTCAAGGCTTCTATTACACTTACCTGAAACATTCTTTTTTCACAGTTAATTAAAAACATGTAAATAGTGAAAATGTTCCTGCTAGATATTATAGTTCACACAGTCTTAGGAAGATTTAAGGTTTCTCCATCAATATTATTGACATTTGCTCTAACAGAAGCAAAAGTCTTTGCGGCACTCTGGTATTTTAAAAATATTAAAAACAAAACAAAAATCTTACCTTTGTCCTGAGCAACGTAAAATTCTTATTAAAGATACATAGTTTCCTTCAACAGTTCCTCTGCTAACTGTTGGAACAGCTTTTCTGCAAGCCACATATAAGGAACAGGCTAGCCAGTGTAGATCATTTCCCTGTCATATTAAAAAGCAAACAATCAGTAACCTATCCCTTCTTCTAAATCCTGTATCTGCAAAAAAGAAAGAAAGAAAAGAGTTGTATATGAAGAAAATAGACTGCAACCTACTTTTTCCTTGCCTTATCACAGATAGCTCATTAATGTTCTGTCCATTCCAAATACAGTTTAACATACAACCTTGAAAGGCAGGGAACGGCTATTGGCAAACATACACTTGAAAATCTTCTTGAATACAAAGAACAAACAGAAAAGTTATTTCAGCTTTTATGGTGGGGCAAACTCAAAACGCACAGGTGGTAAGATAACAAACCATGTTACAGAAACAACATAAAAGCTGAAAGAACTATAAACTAACAGAATCAGAGATTTGTAAAAGCATTTCTATAGCTGGACTTTTAAATGGAAAACAAATCGTTTCCCTGAGCCTTCTTGAATTTGTTCATCCTATATTTTAATATCTCATATAGTTTCAGCCAGCTTCACTGGTTGAAACTGTGTCAGCAAACACACCTGTTTTAAATCTGCCTTACCACAGAAAGCAAAAAAGGGCATATTTGCACAAAAGTGTAAATGCAAATTAAAATACTGTATACCACTGCGAAACTGGATTTCCCCCCTCCCCCAAATAATTTAAAAATAATTAAAACACAGTCCACTGAAGTGTGGAAGATGGTGCTGAGATGTCCCATATCCTGCTCTGTCTGCTGCCCCACCATTTATGATGAATGATGAACTTCAACGCTCCTTTTAATTTTGTTTTATGACTGTTAAAACCAAGTTTAGACCAGAAATCCCTCCCCATAGAGAGAATGCTTTCAAAAGACATATGTTCTCAAACTGGCATTCCCAGTTCAGTGGAGGGGATTAGAGATGGGATTTGAGGGGAATTAGGCAAAGTCCCCCTTGCTCAAAAGCCAGTCGTGTCTAACTCTAGGAGGCGGTGCTGATCTCCATCTACAGCCAAAGCAGACATTTGCAGACATTTCTATGGTCATTTGGCAGGCATGACTAGACACCAGTTCGTGCAGAACACCGCTACCTTTCCTACTGAGGTGGTACCTATTGATCTACTTGCAATTTTTTTTCTTTCAAACTGCTAGGTTGACAGGAGCTGGGACAGATGATGGGAGTTCAATCTGTCATGCAGCACTCAGGTCTTGGACTGCTGACCTGTCAACCTTCTGGTCTTCAAGCTCAGCGTCTTAACCACTAACCACTAAACCACCGCAGTCCCTCAAAGTACCAAAAACAAACAAACTACCAATGACAAGCAAACTACCAGGCCAATAATCTGAAGGAAGCCGTCCAGGTTGAATTATGGGATCTGTCAAAGTGGGTGGAGAGACAAACAGTGCAGGATCTTCACTGTGGTCCCCTTTCTCAGGTCTGCTCTACCTCCCACTGGACTGACAGTTGACCAGTCTGATTGGACTGGGGATGAGGTGGCATGCCCCCCTCACCCTAAAATATTGGTGTGGGACTCTGTGAAATTAGGGAGTGGGAGAGACGCCATCTCTGAGCTGATGATGTGGGGCAGCGGAGGTGATGACTGGAGCGTCCTGGGTTCGAATCCCTGCCTGGCCCTGTAAAACCCGCTGTTGGGAGGGGGCTGGGGTGGGAATGGGTTGTGTCCCTGGCTAAATCTAAACAACCCCCCTCCCCAATCTCCACTGAAAGCCCTATTAGGGTCCCCCCCCCAATAAATCAGGAGGGATTTTGGTGTGGGGGTAGGGGCAACTCTTTGGGCCCCCTCAAGACACGCCTGCTTCCTCAGGAGCCCCTCCCACAACACGCCCCCTAACTCCTGCGCCCCTCCCACAACACGCCCCCTAACTCCTGCGCCCCTCCCACGACACGCCCCCTAACTCCTGAGCCCCTCCCACGACACGCCCCCTAACTCAGGCGCCCCTCCCTCGACACGCCCCCTAACTCAGGCGCCCCTCCCAAACCACGCCCCCTTCCATAGGAGCCCCTCCCCTCCCAAGACACGCCCCTCCCCCTCCCCCTGAGGCCTTTTTTTTTTTACCTCCAGGGTGTAATTTCTCCTCATGCTCTGGTAGCTCAGCCAGGCCTCGGCCCGGGCCCGCTCGTCCATGTTGAGGCTGCTGCACAGCTCCTCGTAGCGCTGCCGCGTCGCTCGCTCCGCCGCCAGGGCGGAGGCAGCGGCGGCGGCTGAGGCCGAGATGGCAGCTGCTTCTTCTTCTTCCTCCTCCTCCTCTTCTTCGCCACCTTTTTTCTCCTCAGAGTCGGCTGAGGCGATTCCTGAGGCGGCGGCCGCTCCTTCTTCCTCCTCCTGCTCATCTTCCTCCTCCTCAGGGACGGCGTCGTCGACGGCCACCGTCGCCTCTCCTTCCTCCTCCGCTCCTTCCCCTCCTTCGCCGCTTCCTCCTCCGGGCATGGTGGCTCCCCTGCCTCAGTCCTGAGGGAGGCCAAGCGGCCCCCAGCGCTCTCGCGCACGCAAGCGGCTACTGCGCCTGCGCGCCGGTGGGTTGTTTTCCTCTCCCCCCCCACTTTTCCAGAGCCACGCCCCCTTCCTCCTCCTCCTCCTCTTTCGAATCCAAACAACTCTCGGCCCCCGCCCTCTCACTGCTGATTGGAGTCCGAGGGTAGCGCCTGGGACCAATCACAGTTGCCCAAGGCGGTACCGAAGGGTCGAAGGAACTGCGCGACTACATTTCCCATAAAGCCATGCGCATGTTAAAGGAATGCGAGCAGGACTTCTGGCTCAAAAGGTTTAAATCAGGGATTATCAACCTGCGGCCCGTGGGCCAGATATCGCCCAAGTCACTGTTTCATGTGCCCCCCCCTCGGGCCAGATTTACATGAAAAGAGGCCCTAGGCTATTCCACTTATGTAGCCCTTTCACCTCCTATTTTTAAGTTTGTAAATTACATGAGATAATAAAATACATCATTTTTAGTTTATTAGTCATATGCGTAGAATTTCTCCTTATTTTTGGTTCAGTGTTTTAGTGTTCACTGTTTTTAGAATAGTGTAATTTTAATTTTGCTAACAATTTGAATATAGGCCCCTCTTGATCTTGAGGCGCCTAGGTTGAAGCCTAGAGTTAGCCTATAGGAAAATCCAGCCCTGCCACACACACCCCTCCACCACACCAGGAAGTGCCAAGTGGTGGAGGAAAGGTAAAATGGTCATCCAGCCCCCCAAACTGTCTGAGGGAGCCTGACCCCGCCGGATCACTTCCCTCTTGTGCAGTAATCCCTATGAGAATTACTAACAATTGTAGGGAGGTGGGGTTATGATTCAAATGGTGGCTTTTAATGTTGTTACTTAATTTTTTAAAAAATGTATTTTTTTTTTTTTGCTCAACTATTTTATATGTTGCTCTCTAATCACTCAGGGACAGAAAGAGGGATGGAATAAAGAATACTCAATTGGAGCTTGAGCAATAATAGTTACTCTCTATGGTCCAATTTATAGCCTTTGGTAAGAGGCCACATTCTGTTTCTCCATTCTATGTTTTGGCTTTGTCCAAAACTCCACATTCACTATTGAGACCTATTGAATTAATTTAGAAAATAGAGTTGTGATATCAGTTAAAGTTGCATTAGGAGCAACTTCTAGGCTATAAACTTTTATTGCAAATAGCTTTCCTTCCTCTTTCTATGTTCCACCTTGAAACTAAGGTGGATTGAGGAAGTTCACCCATGTGCCTTTATTATACAAAATCAATTGTTATATTCAGTTATAGAAATATTCAGTTTCAGTGTCAATTAATGCATACAAAGATTAAAAAGATTAGCTAGTCAGGAGTTGTACGTTTCCACTGTTATTTGACTCGGGGTGAGGGTAAAGCGCACTCCCTACATACTGTTAAGACTGCATCTTTCACAAGTAGTGAAGAATAACCACAGTGGTTTTTTTGCAATGTGGAAGACTACATTTTTCCATTCCTTCTGTACAGAAAAAATGTTCTAGCATTTCATATTTGCAGAACTGATCAAGCTATTTCTGGATATTTCTATTACCGTTGATTCTTTAAAACTAAACTTTGGCCAGATTTTTTAAAAAAGTAACACCAATACAAATTTGTAGAAAATCAAGATAATTATCCATTATTATAGGTTTTAGAGTGAGCCTTGTTAGTCTGTCCAGACATAACATACAAGAAACAAACAAACAAACACAAAATTGTTGTGATACTAGCTGCTATATTTTAAGGTGCACTTTCATGGATCAAATCCACTTTGTCACTTAGGAACACACACACACACACCCAATAGTGATTAGCTTTGAAATGGTTTTTAAATTACTCTATAAATAACACATTCTCAACTTTAATTACATCTTGTTAAAAAACTGAAAAGCATTTTTAATGTACTGAGTCCAACATCATGGGTTGTCAAAGAATATGTTTAATAAAAAATAATTAAACTTCCATTTGCTCTATAGAACATCATAGAAAGTAATTCAATAAATTACAAATGACTTTTAAGACGCGTTTTCAACTACAAGGAAGCAAATTCAGACTACACAGAACACAACTGGCAAATATTGCAAAATATCCGAAAGAAAAAAAAACCAAGACTGAGACGGATCATGAATCCTGAAACAAGGAATAAAATACAAGGCAATAAACAGCTAATGTTCTTTTAGTCACTCCCCACATACATGTCTTCATCTTCTTGGATATCTTTTGTACTGAAATTTCAGTATTAGTGAAATTTTCATGAAGGCTCCTTATAACCCTTGAATTTATGCAGCCACATTTGCATATTATTTAACTGACAGAGCTACATATTTCTTGTACTTTGACCGATACCGATTTTAAAAAAATCAAAACAAAACTTTACTTCATATTCAAATCTATATCAGCCACACACTGTAACTGTAAAATTGCCTTATTACAGATAAAGAAGTTCACTAGAATGGTAAGCAAATTCACTTGACCATAATTAGGAAAATACTTTATTTCATAAATTTATTAAAAAGTATGATTAGGATTTCTTCTGGGGGAAGAATGCAGGGATGGTGCAAAGTGATGATATTGTTGAAATACTCAAATAGACTAAGTCAACAACCATGTTTGGAAAACTTTGGCTATATCATGGATACATACAAGATAAACAAAAGTGCTATATTACAAAGGGCCAAATATTAAACATGTAATACATCCTTTCATGATGAAGAATTGCTACCCCATTTCTTGTGGCATGTTTTGACTATTGCTAAGACATTGTATAAAGGGCCAAACAAGTTGTACTATTCAAGGAATTGGGGGGGGGGATGTGTGTGTGTGGCAGAATACAATAACCAGCACAAACCAAAATCATACTTTTTATAACTGTAATTACATGTAATACTGCCTTCTAGTCAAGGGGGTTAATTATTTTGCATGTACAAACTTTATTTTTATTGGTAAAGATCTTGGTAAAAAACAAGACAGTATTTTTACTGTACAAGCAAGCAACAGAACCATATCAAAATACAGATTTTGTTAAATTATTCCCTTTTGAAAAGGTCTGTCATGGACTGTCACCAATATTTTTATCCATTCTATAAACATCTAGCTATTCTTGGACCACAAGTAAAATGAATACAATCTCATACCTAATCTCAGTTAGATCCACCATATGGTACGAATGTGTAATTCTACTATAACAAGAGTAATAGCAGCTTCAGCAAAGCAAGGGAATTATATTGTGCACCAAATGCTGACTTTATGTAGTAAGATTCTAAGGATCTGCATTTAAACAGATGCTTTATAAGCACTGTTATTATCATGGTTTCATGTACACATTTTCTCACATTATTGTTGAAAGTGCTTTAACTTCTTGGGCAACTCAGCATTATTATAATTAACTGACAATACTCTAAATCTTGATTTGGGGTAACATTTTTCTTTAGTCTGATCCAAACCTGTAGAGAAATATGGACATTTTAAAACATGTCTACATTTCCCCTTACCATTCTTAACTGGTAACTACAGGAGGATACATGAAAAACAAACACAGAATAGAAATCTAGACAAACAAAGAAATCAAGCAGTTTGTTTTCACAAAGACCTAATCCTTATACACGAAGTATGCTGTGTTGAAAGTGGCACTTTGAGTTATTTCAGCTTACATATACAGCTCAACAAGATGAAGGCTGTAGAAGGAGCAATTGTTTTAGAATAAAATAGGTGTTCATTGTGTCAAAGATACATAAGAAAGGGATTTTTCTGTGTGTCAAAATTCCCTTTACTACTGAAGAGTACAATTGGTAATAATGTTATTTCCCTTGCCCAATTAACATACACAGGATGCCTTTAAGAAAGCAAAGCAGAATATGAACACAAGTAGAGAAACTAATGTAAACTTCCTAAACTAACTCAGCTGAGGTAACAAGTAGCCAATTTTATTGGCTGAATGGGAAATTTTTCTTTTAAACACAGTTGTACCTGAATTAGAAACATGAGCAGTGCATCACAACACTAGAGCATTTTCATGTAAATTAAAGCAATGGATGTTGATGTAGATTCTACAGCTTTCATGACATTCATTAGCTGCCCAAATTATTGCTGAGTTTTGATCTGTAAATTATAAGTGTCAAGGAGGCTGTAAAACTATATTCAGATTAAATCAATAATGCACATAAAGAATTGTGTTCACTGCAAATATATTAAATATACAGCTCTCACTATGCTTAAAAAAATTAATCCCCGCAACCAAAAACTATAATGCCTTTTGCTGTAATTATTTTTTTACACAATTGTGTATCTGATAGTACATACAAGTTCAAAAATGTATGAACTTCAAGAAATATTACATGCAAAATGTCTCTGAAAGCAATTTGCACTTCTAAACAAATACTGAAATGTTCGGTCAGTAAATTATCGATGCACTCACTCAACACTGGGTTATTTACAGCCAAGTAATTAAAGGATAGATTCAAAACCAGTTTATAATTTAAGTGCAAAGACTGGGAATCAGTCTTCATCACTAGAATCTGAATCCTCGGATGAGGACGACGTACTGTCTGAACCAGAGGAACCGTCGGCTTTCTCTGAACCCTCGTCTGTGCTGTTATCGTTGTGAGATAACACAGGTTCTGTTCCCCTTTTGCCTTCTCGGTCTCGAACCCGAGAATCTCCCTCCTTTTCTTCTGCAGGCTTAGCCAATCCTGTGCCACTGTTTTCACTGTTCTGTACTTCAAAAATATTAGCGTGGGATAAAGCTGGGATGTGGAGATTAAGGCTTGGCGTGAGAAGCATCCCTGGATAGAGTATATTGGACAAGAGTAAGGGGTTAAGAGCTATGGGATTTGCAGCTCCTGCCGCAGCAGATGATGTAGAAGGAGAACCCGATACAGAGTTTTCTCCATCGTTAGGTGTATTCTGGTTTTCTGTCCTCTCTTTCTTCCCATCAGCCTCTCTGGAGTCGCTTCCCTTTTTCCCCTCGGAAACGGATTCTGCAGATTTTGGTAGGAGTCCTCCCATTCCTAGTAAATTTGGCAATCCAGCCATTCCTGAAAGCAGCATTGGAAAGACGGCAGCCATGTTCTTCCCCTCTCCAGCAGAGCTCAGGCCAGAAGGCAACCCCATTAAGCCTGCTGTCACTTGTAATGACTGGAAATTTTGCAGGTTTTGCTGTAAGGCTTGGAACGTCGAAAGATCCACTCCCGGGAGTAGCCCGTTGGCTAGCAACGTGTTGACTGGTAGGTTTGCTGTTGTTGCAGAAGCAGCTGCTGCCTTGGCAACCTCACTTTTAGGTCTTCTTCCTCTTCTGCTCACTTCTTCTCGTACAACAGGCCCTGTGAGAATACGGTCAAACATGCTTTCAGGAAGAAATCCCTGGAATAGATAGGGGAAAATCAACACAATCATTTAAAAGGCATACCTTTCTTCAATATCCAAATTACTAAAAAAAAAACCACATGCAGATGGACTTGATTTCTCAAGTCCATTTGCATGCACAGAATATTGTCGCGGAGATGTCTACCAATGGATGGACACCTCACTAAATAACAACTCAAAAGGTATCCAAGGTACCTTCTTCACATTAAAATATATTTTACAGCACAGAACACACATTTGAAATACAGTATGTGAATGCAAAGTATGTGACATCACATTATCTGCAAATTTTTGAACTATTAAGGAACAATCAATCTGATCCATAACAGATAACCTTAGCTTAGATAATTATTCTAACTTTAATTTTAAACTGTTACTTCAAAGTACCTGGAACATTATAGAAATAAAAGACAAGATGTTTATTCTCTTATATTTTTTTAGGCAAAAATAATGGATGTTGTCCCAGTTGTCGTTTCCCAAAATGTTTAAAACAGCTTGCTGGTGTTTGAAGCCAGTTCTTCCAGCTTTGGAAAAGTGAGCATTTCTATATTACACATAAGTAGGTCTGCTTTGCAGGTACTTACAGATTGTTTTACAACATCAGCCCATTCAGGAGCCACTCCATATTCAGAATTCTCCTTGAGGAACCTGCACAGATCTTTCAGAGGGGGAGCAAATGCACCTCCTACCTAAAATGTAAGAAATAGAAACATTTATGTGCTTATTTCATGGACTGAGCACTCAGCATATTGTATTTAACTATCAACTGGTTCTAACAGGTAGTGAATATAAGCTGATATAAGTTATAAACTGGTTTGAATGTTCACTGACATAGTTAGGATGGCAAAGCAAGGCTCTAAGATTGATCAAATCAATCTTTATTACGGTCCAAGACCAGCATAGTACAGCAAAAAAAGGGAAGGAGGAAAAAAAAGAAAGTTAAAATGGGGGTACTTAAAATACGTATATCTTAAGAGGAGTTAAAGGAGTAATACAATTAGTACTTAAGATAAATATTGCTACAACTACTACTAAGCCTATGGCTTAGCCTTTTGGCTAAGATCAAGTGTAGCATATAAGATAGTATTCTATGGCCAGCAAAATGAAACAATTACCTTTCTAGCATTTCTTCTATTGATCAGTTGGACACGTTCTTCTCCAGTAAGGCTATTAACGTCCAGCTTGTTAGGATTGCGGCAACGGTGCCTTTTTTGTTTGGGTCTCCCCTCATGAAGCTGCATTTTCTGTTTCAGAAGAATTTAAAAAAACAGTAACCTTAAAATGCTAGTAAAACTGCTTACAAGTTACATATTTATGCTTCCAATGCTGTCATTTTTCATTCAATTCAATAGAATTAAAATTTACTTCTGGCCACACACTGTAATAAATTATTTCATGTTATATCCCCATATGTTTAAAAAAAAACCCTCAGACTATGCTAAAGTCACCAGCCACTATGTTGTATGTTCAAAATTTGCAATTAAAACTCACACAAGTTGTTTGCTATCTTTAAATGTAACAGAAGTAAAACGAACCTCATTATTTTCTTAATATTCAACACAATACTTACAGGAATAAAGGCCCCAAGGTCTTCGACATATCCAGGATGTTCATTAAGCCACTTTTCCAAGTCTTTTCTTTTGGGAGCATCATCACCTGCAAGTCTTGTTCCATCTTTCAAGTTAATAACTGGAACAGGACTTTCCGCATCACACAGGCCCTGAGTCTGTACGTACGGAAGTGCTAAGTTCATCCCTGGAGCCATCTGAGGAGCATTTATGCTGTGACAAACCTGCCAAAATATAACCTGCTGTGAGAAATACCTACATATAAATATTTAAGGGAAAGCCAGCATCCTAATTATACATTCAGACCTCAAATAAACAGCTATAATTCAAGCAAGCACAGAATTGATTAAAATGGATTTTTAGCAGGGTATAATGAGGAATGACAGATTGTTGTTGTTGTTTTTTTTTTTTGGGGGGGGGGAATGCCAAAATTAGTACAGAGCAGTCTATTAAGGAAGCCAGGAAGACAAATTCCTGTTCAATTCATCATAAGGCACTAGAACTCTCAAACGTAAGAACATGTAAATTAGAGCAATTGAGCTACTCTGAGTAACAAACGTACATGGTTTGGCATTTTGTTTCTGTTCATTAACAAGGTATCAACTCCTTCTACATTCTTTCTCCGTCCTCTCCTCTTCTTCAATACAGGCTGGTCATCACCAATAACTCCATTTGCACACACTGTGGATTGGCTGGAAGTTCCTAATATATATAAAAAAGAGTCCTATAAGATTAACTGATGCTTTGCTTTGAGTTTCTATGTTCCTCTAATAAAGCAATCTGACCACAAAGTAACCCAAGCTTCTAGGCCAGGCTTTCTCAGCACAGCTACACAGCTTGTTATCTCCTTTAAAACACTTCTGATTCAGTCTTGTGATGCTATTACTTTCTTAACCAGTATGGCTGGGATCCTGAATCACGACTAGAGTGGAGATTTGGTGAGACAACTCCTCCTTAAATTCCACTGATTCTATGATCCTATTCTAGTTGCAACTTTCAACAGGATTTCTAACTATGTGTCTGAAAAGTACAAAAGCATTTATTGGCACGTCACAGAAAAAGCATAGGCTTTTCCCCGTCAGGTAGTTTTATAACTGCAAGCTTTTTGATTATGTATAGGTTAACTTTCAATCAGCCACCCAACTACAGGTCTGAAGTAACACAGGACACAACATCAGTACAGTAAAAGCTAGGTCAGAGAGAAAGCACAGAAGAATGATAAGGAAAACCTAAATACTGTATTACTAATAATGGTTTTATACAGCAGTCCTTTTACCATTAAAATAATCATTATCACAGGTTTAAACGATTTACCTGACTCTGGCAAAGACTTTGGAAAATTAGCAAGGCAGGTTTCTGATGCATTCTGGAGTTCATGCAGCCTGGCAAGATATTGCTGCTGTCCTAAAGTACCATCTTCAGTTTCAAATGGCCTTTTCTGACAAAGTCCCTGCTTCTGAAAAATTAATTTCAAACCACCTTCCTGTTAAAACAACAACAACAGGAAGGTTAGAAGGTTTTTTTGGGAAGAAAAAAAAACCATTTCACAGTTCAGTATTTCCATTTCAGGAATTTCATTCAGGAAGAACTGACCTACATTAACACTCTCAACCCCATGTTAACGTCTGCATTTAATTAGTGTTTGCAATGTGACATTTGACCACATCTATGCCAAAAATGTATACACATTTAAAGAGATGTTATCTACATCTTATTTTTCAAAGTTGAATTATGGTAACAAAGTGTAGTATGGCATTTGCTCAAAACAATTAACACTAGCGTCACAACGCGACAGGCAGGACACTCAAAGAAAATGGCAGAAACACAAGTGTCATTCATGGAGCACACAACCATTTTGAAGAGGTGTGGTTGATTTTCCCCCATGTTCTCCTGACTTAACACCCCTTGGTCTCTACCTATGGGGGACCTTAAAAGAAGTAGTGTACCCTAGAAAATCAGCTACACTGGCAGTACTTTGGGAAGGAATTGAAATGGCATACGCAGCGATACAAGTGGACACTTTGGTCAACATTGTTTCAAGGAGTAGTTCGCCACAATCAGAAGTGTCTGGACACTGATGGTTACCACTTTGAGCACCTCGTGTAATTGTAGAAATCAAATGTGACCTGTAGTCATTTTTTGTTATCAGCATATATTTTAGCACCCTCTGTATATGTAGATATCAAGTATAAAAAGAATTTTACTATGTTTATAAATATGAATCTAAAGATAATTATTAAGATATCAAACTACTAATAATTACTAGGAAAGAACTTGTACTAATTAATTAATCAAACTAATACCCCTTTGGAAAGAATTTTCCTACTCTGGGCAGCTAACAGCATAAAACTCAACAATAAAAACAGACACAAATTTTAAAATTGTCATATAAATATATCAAAACAAGAAACCCTAAAGGAAAAACCTATATGTATCACCATCTATCTTCAGTGTACAGTTCTAGGGAACACTGAAGAATTCACAACCATAGCTATTTAAAATTTCCTGCTTTCAGACATTAAGGGCACTCAAAAGAGCCAAACCTACTGGAAGGCAATCACACTACTATACATAGCGTAAGAAAGGCCATTTTGGAAAGCATCTCACCAGCAAAGTTTCAAAAAGACCAAGTAATAGAGTATTCTATTGGTAGTTCCAGAAAATGAGCATTTAAAATGGCCAGGGGAGGGGGAGAATGCCCCAAAAGAAACTGCTCCAAAATTGCCCACGAATATGTGTATGAAGGCAGCAAGAATGAGAGCAGGCAGCTTCTTATAAGTAAAGCATGCTGCGCACCGCAATCATAATCAGGTCCTAGGGCAATAAAAAATAAACATACGTCATTGATTTTCACTGTAAACTCCTTTTCCCGTACATGCGTCTTCACCTTTGACATCTGTGGTGACTGACCATTTTCTTCTTTAACATCTGCATTTGGAGGAGTCGGTGCGCTGAGCTCACTGTACTCCGCAGCAGCACCTGGACTGTCTAGAAGCTTGGTGGTATAAAAGGAAGCTACAGTATTGCAGTCGAAACCTCTCCTTGAAGAAGGCCATTTACCTTTCAAGACTGTTTGACAAATACTATCCAGGCGGTTAATGATAACCCGATCCTAGGAGAAACAGAATGGAGTTACTGATATTTCTTCCTAGCATTGACAGTAAGCAGCTATTAGAATATGCTAGCCAATTTTAAAAAGGATAACATCAGTGATGGGATGACAAATTTGTTACCACCACTCCATGACGTCACGACGTCATGGGCGTGGCCAATCTCATGACATCACGACGTCATGGGCGGAGCTGACGTCATGACGTTGTGGGCGGGGCCTTAAAATAAAATAAAATAAAATAAAATAAATACACACACACACACACCCTCAACCCAACCCACCCACCCACCACACAAACCCGTAAATAAATTAAATAAATAAATACAATTAAAATTAAATAAAAATACAACCCCAAACACAAACCCCTCACTTACCCCTGGGAGGGCTCGGCAGAGGCGGACGGCCACCATTATCGCCATCGCTGCTCTCACCGTTGTTGCCGCCACCGCCGTTGCTGCCGCCGCCATCGCCGCCGCTAGCGCCGCCGCCACCATCGCTGCCGCCGTTGCAGTCGCCGCCGTCATCGCCGCCGCCGTCATCGGCGCCCGGTGTTGCTGCTGGTGTTGTCGCCGCTATTGGTGCCTTCGCCGCCGATTTTTTTTTAAAATTGGAGCAAAAATGGCTCCAATTTACTGCGCATGCGCAGAAACTCAATCGGCCGCATTGCGCATGCGTCAGATTGAGTTTCTGCACATGCGCAGTAAAATTGGAGATAAAATTGCTCCAATTTTATTGCGCATGCGCAAAAACTCAATCTGACGCATGCGCAATGCGGCAGATTGAGTTTCTGCGCATGCGCAGTAAATCGGAGCCATTTTTGCTCCGATTTAAAAAAAAAATTCTTTCAGTGAGGCGTCCGGAACCGGACGCCTCAAAAGTTAATTACCCTCCCGGAGAACTCTCCGGGATTGGTCCTACCGGTTCCAGGGAACCGTATAGAACCGGGGACATCCCATCACTGGATAACATTGATTCTTCAATAATTTTGCAAGCAAGCCAGGAGAAAATTCACACAGCCTGGATGTTAACTTACCTTGGGCCAGTGGGAAGCAGCCAATATATAGCCACCATGTAAAATGCAGTTAGAATTTGGTGTTCCGTTATTCATTTGGAAACTGTCCTGGGTTTCATCCTGCATTGCGCTTAGGGAAACTACGCTCTCTTCATCATAAGCCTTCAAGTGAGGAGTTCCTTCTGTTTAAATAAAATAACAAAATAATTAGAATTTAAAAACTAGTTTCTCCAACAATGGTGTTGTGATGTATAAAAACTTGAATCCTGCACAAGTCCTAATTGCTGGTGTAGAAGCACACACATAAATCCCTACCATCTTATGGATGCACCAGATTTGTGGTACACGTTATTCAAAAGAGGCCAGTGCTACAAACTGATATGACAACAATTCCAAAGTACTGTACTGTAATCCCAAAATGAAAAACAGTTCACTAAAACTGCCAGGTCCTATTATAATGGCACAAAAGGTAACATAAAACAGGAAACAACGGAGGGCCAACTGGCTGGGCTGGGACCATCCAGGCACCACACAAACTGACAAAAATAGCACGAAACTAAATTGGAAGTGGCTAGAAGTCTACTTTGATTTTTTTTAAAAAACTATTTTGCAGTGGAGGGTTTTCACCCTTTTATCCTGAAAAGGGTGCATCCATCAGAGAGCTGGATGAGCCACACTTTGCCCACTACCATTCTAGGCAAAAAAACATACAGGAATGAAATATGGGGGAAATATATTATGGTACAGCCTTTAGTGACTGCTCTATGAAATACTGTATACTTTTAATTTTCTTAGCTTTTACAGCAAGATAAGAGTTTTCCAGACATTAGGACATTATTTATGTAGTCCATAATAGGTAGTGAATATTATTTACATAATAGTAAACACTATTTCTCAAAAGACTCATTCTCTTGAGCAAGGGGAAAGTGCCTCATGTCACCCTTCAGACCAAACAATGGAAAACCAAAAGAACTTTTAAAATATACACTTACGTCTCTTTTGTGCCTCCTCATCATCACTGTCACTCTCTTCTGATGAAGATGATGAGGATGAAGAGGAGGATGAAGAGGAGGAGGACGAAGACGATGACGCTGATGAACAAGAAGAAGAGGAGGAGCTGCATCCTGATCTGGACCGTGAACAAGAGGAAGAGGAAGATGACGAAGACGAAGATGATCTGGAAGAACAAGACGATCTGTCCGAATCGGAGTCTGAGTCGGATTCCGATCCTCTCTTGCTTGGCCTCTGTTTTTTGGAAGCAGCATTGAGAGCTAGCGGTTCTGTCCGTGCTGCCACCATGCGCCTATCATTATCTGCCTTCACCTTGTGGTCCATTGCTTGTGGGGTTGTGCCGTTCTTTGGGCTGACAGGTTCATTCTTGACTCCTGTTCGCACATCCTCAATGGATACAGACTCCTCTCCCGAAGAGTGGGCTCCTTCTTTATGGTTTTCCATCTTAAGTTTTATATCCTCAAGTGTGCTTCCTTTAACCTCTAGCAGTCTTGTCTGAGGTGTGAGAGGTGACGCTGACAGTGCCATTTGATACTGATGCAAAAGAGGGGTAGGAGCTCTTGAAAGTGCAACTTTATTCTGACTGTAATTCCTCTGGGCTGACACAAAGGAGAGTTCGGGATCTCGAAGGATGTGGTAATCTGTCCGGCTAACCCCGTGTTTTGCAGCTCCAATCAGTAAATCCCAGTCGTGAGTTCCGCATTCCCACCAGATCGGCAAGTCTGGATTGGGCTGGCAAAGTTTTAACCGTTCAAATACCTGCGGGTGGCGGACAGCTTGTTCTCGTACCTTCCTGAGAAGTTCAATTCGATACAAAGTTCGAGAGGCTCGCTCCTCTGTGATGGGTTGGATGAAAACATTTGGATCCACAAATTCTGTCCAAAAAAACAAACAAACCCACACACAAAAGAATTGGCAAATTTCAGGACACAAATTTCTGAGGTGAATTAGAAATTCATTTTTTTAAATGAATTATGTTTTGTTCCCTTTTATATTAAAAAAAACCTTTTCCTAATGTCTCATTTAAAACAAATCCTGATACAGCAGCATCTTTTGTTGTTTATTTTGTTGTTGTTTTAATGTCCTTGTTATTTATTGCTTGTACTCCACCCAGAGTGGGAAATATCCCAGATGTCTAGCATAAAAATGGAACAAATAAATATCTTCTAAGCAATCGTACTTATAATGGCTCCTCTGTCACACAAGGGACTCATTTAATTAGACAGCTGATTATCAAGTTTTCTTTTTTAAAAAAGAGTTTGTTTCCTTTATTTTTTCCTTAAAGGAAAATTATTAGTTATCGTAAGTAACTCACCATCTTTTGAAGGCAGGCGACAGACTCTTCTGCACATGGCCATAAAGGCATACAAGTATTTCTCCAAACTCTCATCTGTTTTCTTATGAAGTCTAGCCATAGCTCTAAACTTTGTCCAGTCAAATTGGGCTCTCTCAGGATCAAAAACGACGCCGAAAGTTGAAACCACTCTGTAGAAATCAGCTTCTTCTCTTCTTGTCCATCTAGAAAGCCAAGAAGGAAAACTATGACAATGAAGTATTTCTTCCAAAAACACAAAACCAAGACTGAAAGGAAGAAATAAAATTAGACAAAGTGATCTATGAAAGTAGGTCATGATATTTGTAGCTTACAGAGACCTTTGCTGTCTCTCAATTTTGGCAGCCATTTTTGGATTCAAAGCAGCTTCTTCATATGGAGTCGGCATCACGCAGGCCTGAACTGGAAATGAAGGCTGAATCTGTTGGGTTTGCCTGTTTTTAGTAGTACGCTGATATGCTGTTATTAGGCGACGCAAACGCGTCGTTAAAGCAGATTGTGTCGGCCAGTAAAGTTTGTCCCCTTCAATCACAGGACCATCTACAAATAAGAAAAATAAAAAACAACAACTATGGTTTGCTGGGTTTCACGCTAAAACGTATTCAAACTCCCTCTCTTCCAAAAGAATGATATTCACATTGCAATGATTTAAAACCATAGGGTTTTACCTCCATCTGCTATTATGAGATCTCCTGGTGATGACACATCATCCTAAGAAACAAATAAAAACTAGAATGAACAGAGGCATGATTCAGATGCAGCATAAGCCACCCATCTTGCAGACAACTAAAAACTCTAATAATAGTAACAGCCCATCGTAAAAATAGATTACTGCCAGCTCCTTTTAAATTTTAAAATGCGTCAAGTCTTTTCATAGGAGAAAAATCATCACATTTCTAAAGGTTGGTGTAACTGTAAAGTAATAAATTAATGACAATGTTAGAATGCATTACCTCCATATCATCTTTAAACATTGCTGGGGCTGGTTTGTACTCCGGATCTTCTACATCTCTGAAAAACATACATTTAGCACAGGCTAATAAAATATATGAACTTTTCTAGGCAATGCTTTGTCTATAAAAATAATGGTAACAAAACTTTTTCTTTTGTTGGAGAAAACAATCACTAAAAAGAACATACATTCTTTTCCTACTATTTCACTATATCAGGGGTTCCCAACCTGCGGGCCGGCCCTGACCCCAACACCATTCCATCAAGCCTGTCGCCGTCTCCCCCACACCAGGAAGTGGAAGCTGCCGTGTTTATGTCAGCATGTGCAAACGTGTCCGTGGCTGACGTAAACATGGAAGTGGGCACATTTACGACAGCCATAAATGTGCCCATTACCGCTGGGGTGTGGTCTGAACCACTCAGCTATTCTGGGGGTATGGTCAGGCCCACGGTGCAAAAAGGTTGGCCACCCCTGCACAATATGATCATGGTTTAATGGCCAAATATCTGCAACTATTTAAGATATAAAGTCTTTTCAAGTTAAAATTAATGACGGATTAGCTGATTTAAAAAATAATTTCAATTGCCTTGATTTCAGACAATTTGCTCTTTTAAAAAAGGATGTAGCTTTGGTAACTTTATATCCTTTTATCTCATCTAAATATATGGTGATGTCAGGTGATGTAACTTGAAGTGATATGACTTAAAGAGTGATATAAAAACAAACATATACCCATCAATATAATCATTTGCTCTCTGTTCAGCGGCAACTGCCTTGTCATCTGGTTTCCCCACTCGTTCTAAGAAGCAGAGAGCAGCATCTGCTCTGATTGTGTTGTACTTTTCATAACCTAAGAAAAAACAAACAATGAATTACCACAGAGGACTACCAACACGTACATAAGAAATAAGCTATTACCCTTCTTACGTACCATGTTTAAAAACTCCAATTAACAGAGATTTATCAGCTTCTGTATCCCACCATTCTGCTGGCACCTCAGAATGGTCTGGCTCAGGGATCCACAGATCAATTTCACTGAAATGTTTACCCAAAAAAATATTTTTAAAATTAGTCTTGTCATTATAAATCATATAATACAACATTCTGTCTTTTTCATTTCATGCATTCGTTGGTGGTGGATGTGGGTGCTGATAGTCTCCTGACTAGGAAACTAATCTGTGATTATTTTTTAAAAAATAACATTACAAATCTTTTAAAAGTTAGCTCAGTGCAAGAATTTTGAATTATAATTTTATTTAAGATTCAAAAAGGAGATAAGTGAAGGGGAAAAAATTCTTTATGGCTTACCCAGCATCAGTGCCATCAAAAACCTTTTGGCACTCATTACCAATGACTTCTTGTTTCAAGTAATATAGCATTCGAACTCGAAGTAAGACCCTAGGCATGAACATATTGAACATGATTAACCACTTAACTGTAGCATTAATTCAGACCTTACTTTAGTTTGAGTCAGATATTATTTTAATATAATTTAGGAAATTGTACAGCAGTATTTTACTAAGCCTATCAACAAATTTACAGCAAACCAGCTTTACATAATTCCCCCTCCTTTAAAATCAAAGTTAAGCTTTTATTAGCTCAAGGTGTTTATATAGCTACTTACTTGTTGCAGTGGTGTTTTATGTGCTTTTTATACCCGTCATCTTGCAACAAATGTTCTGGATTATATTTTCGAAGCCATTCTGCTTTATGTATGTCAAACGTGCTGGTCTGTGTCTTGACTTTCTTTCCTTTTCGACCCCGAGGAACTGGAGCTGACAAACCTAAATACAGTAACATAAAAATATAGTAGAGCAACTGTGTGATAATAGTTGTAATTATAGTATTTACAATTTGTAACACATACACACAGCAATCTAGAAAATTCAATTTGGGATAAATCTTGTTCCAAACTATAATGCTTGCATTTAAAGAAAGGAAGTCTATTTTGCTTTAGCTTTTAAAGGATTATAATTTTAATAATTACATTTTATAATTATTCTCTTCCTTTCCTGAGGTAAAGCAGGTGTGGGTTCAAACATGCATGTGTGCTATTTCATTCTTTTCTTTCTAGTCATTACTTGTTAAATTGCTGTCACTACAAGACATTTAAGATATATTTACCACAAGTCACCAACAGCGGATCAGAAGAGAGAATAACTTGAGTTGGGAGCATGGTGCATTTTATGAAGCATAGTCAGCTTTAGTAACTTCTGCGAATATCTTTAATTTCACCACAAACGAAGCTAACCTTAGCATACTTAGGAGCCTTACCGAGATGATTCTGTAGCTCTCGAGTTTGCCCATCTTCAGTAGGTGTAATTAGGTCCCATATAAAACTTTTAATCTTTTCATCACCTCTGTAGTGAACAAGGCAATAGGCTAGGAGAGCCCGGCAAATGATTTCCACATCCTGTTCGTTCAGTTGTCTCTTGAAGCGCCCATGTGACAAAATCTCTCTCCAACGCCCCCATCTGGTTAAAGGTTTAAAATATATCAACATTTAAATGCAAAATACTGTACAGTGGAATCTCATAGAACAAAAACAATTTAATCTACGGGGCTGTTCTCTATGTGATTTTTTTTCGTTATACGATTTTGCCCATATACTAACGAAAATCCCTATGGAAAATATTGTACAACGAAAATCTCTATGGGGGAAATCGTACAGCAAAAACATTTTCTCTAATTTTTCCCATAGAGATTTTTGTTGTACTGTACTATTTTTTTCATAGGGACGCTGTATCGCATAGCGAAAAATTTCATTGTACAGGGCACCATGTTTTTTTTTTCATTTTCTTTTCATTATGCAATTTTTTTTAGCTATGGGAGAAATTCATTATATGGGGGTCCACTGTACTTACAATCCTTAAGAAAGTACTGGGACATATTGCTTTTCTTGCAAAGAATTTAACTGACAAGAAATATGTCGACTGTGTTTTCTCTGATATAATAATACTTTCCATGTTTGTTTTTCATTACAGTCTTGGGGGTATCTAGACATTGTGGGAGCCAGCTTCCAACAGCTCAAGGCAGCATTATCCAAAGTCTGGGAGCATAAATGTTGTTATTCTAAAACACCACAGTTCTCTCATCCTAACCTGAGCCTTTCTCTTCATCAAAGCACTTGAGCTATTTAGCAATGCTTGCTTATTTCAATCATGTGTCTGAATGACTGAAATAAATAACTAGGATAAATTCTTTTGTTAGTCTCCATTTCTAGGGTTTTACCTCCCCCAACAAAAGCTAAAAACACTATTTCTGAAGTAGTGGTTCCCCAACCAGCAAAACTCTAGATTGTTTTACCTTCAGCAGATCCATATGACAACAACACTGGATATTTAAAATAAATATGCTATATACTCTGCAATATAAAGAGTTTTCTGCCAACAAATTCGCAACCTAACATATAGCCGGATCTTAAGATCTCCTGTATTATCAATTAAGTTCTTTGATAATTTTTGTCCTATCACCATGAAAAACTGTTTGGTAACAGTACTGTAGGATAGTTAATGCACTGATCAGAAAGCAGCAAAAAAGAAAAGGCACATTCATCTCATTTCACCCTGGAATAAGAGATAGCTTTTTACCCATAAACTAGCAGATTTTTCTCCACCCTAAAGCATTCTGTTCTTCCATAGCCACTGGAGCGGTCATAAGGCCTACGGAGTTTTGGTTTATCATCCCCTTCGCTTTCAATGTCTGACAACTCAGCGAGTTCATCTTTTGTGGCGCTGAAAGGCCTCGTTTGCTTTCTGATTCTGGGAGTATCAATAACCAGGCTATTCTATGAAATATAACAAATATTTGAGAAAGTATACATTGTGAACAGTCAAAACAAATAATAAAACCATGCTACAATAAGGCTATAAATACAGTACAGGATGTGGCATTCTTGATCTTTGACTCTGACAAAACAAAAGACTCCTGCACATCCTGTGTAATAAATGGATAAGAGAAGTGAATGAGGAGCTAGATGCACAGGAAACACAATTTCCTTCTGTGACAAAACAGTACTGTATATGATCATGACAATCAGATTGGTTCTGTTTCAAATCCGAAGGACAAGCATTTTCAATACATCACATCCAACTTTTCTAATCTTCTATTAGAAATAAACCTAGGTTTGTAGTCTCTTTATGCTATGTCCACCCTTGGACATCAAACAGTTCCAAGATAGTTTCAACAGAACTGAAAGGTTATACAGAACAATTATATGCTAGAGTGGTATATAAATAACATACTAGATATCTAACTGCACTTTTTTAGATGATGGAAATATTGTTAGGATATCACCATCCAAAAGATAAAAATGTTGTGCAGTAGATAGTACTGGCTCAGCACAGTATTACTATGACACAATTATCACAGTTACCACTATGATAAACTACACAAATTATTCAAAATCATACAGCAAACTTCTAGAGCAGGGGTCCACAACAACCAGGCCACTGGCCAGTACTGGGCCACAGCTGTCCTGAACTAGGCTGTGGGGGTGGGTGGTACTGGGAGCCCCGATTGTAGCCTTCTGCTTTCAATGTCCTCTGCCAGGTCTGCCCGGCAAACCGAGTGAGAGCACGGGCTTCAGACACAGCAGATAGGCAAGTGGCCGGGCTCCTTCTCCACACTGTTTAACTACAGCGAGGCTCCTCCTGCCGCCGCCGCCCCCCGCCCCCCATGTGCAGTGTGATATCTCACTGTCCGAGTGAAACGATGGGGATTGAAGGCAGCTGGGGCCCTCCTCCTTGTTTTTAAACTACAGCGGGACTCCCCCCCCCCCTTTGTGCAGTGAGGTATCAGAGTGCCTATATTCAAGCTGTGGCTGGCAGACGAGAGATTAAAAATCCCATCACTACTCACTAACCAGTCAGTGGAAAAATTGTTTAGCATGAAACTGGTCCGTGGTGCAAAAAAGGTTGGGGACCCCTGTTCTAGAGGACCACACACTTGCACTTCTTCTTGCACCCTTTTCACACATTTTGCCACCTTTTGCAAACTGAAAAAGACCCCTTACCACCCTCTTGCAGCAAATAAGTTGGTGGGGAAAGAATGCTGGCAGAATTGCCCATAGAAGTATGCCCAAGGGGCTGCAAAGGAACATTTTGAATAACTTGGTTGTTCTTTCAGTTAAAGCAACAGAAAGTTGTGGGCCCAAAAATATGTGGCCCAGGGAAGGACATTCAACTTGCAGATTAGTGCGAATATATAAATACTTACTCTGCCACTGATGGTATCTAGGTCTATTTCTGCTTTTTTAGCCCACTTCTGCCAGAAGTTGGGATCATCTAATGAAATGTCTGTCCTATTTCCAGATGCGACAAAACTAGCCTGTAACAATGTACATGTAACACATCAGTTGGGTTTACAATATGGCAAGCTAGATGTCATTCTACTCTAACATCAGAAAGAAAACCACCAGATTCAAGCCAATCTGCTATGAAAACAGAACAAGTCATACAAATGTAAATAAATCTCCAAGTTTACTCATCATTAAGAAAATACCAGTAAGAGATAAATTGGTGAATAACTGTGGCAGTGTTCCTTACAGGACAAGTCTTAAATTAAAATTTCCCAGTGCTTTGTGAAAAAAGCATCTTCTATATCTGCACAGAAAACAACTTATAACTACCTTGGCAAATGTAGAACCTCTGCCTTCAGATTCAATTGTGATAGTTTTTGTACGACGTTGCAATATTTGATCGATATCCTCTTCACAAAATTTGGATCCTTCATCTTCTTCATCCATAATGGCACCATATGCACCTCTTCGAAGCAAATCTTCAATTTCCTTTTTCGAAAGTTGTTGGATCTGTGTAAACAAGAGCAATGTTAAAAGACTCTTTTTTAAAAACTCAACAGAAAAAAATGAATATGCACAACTACATTTTTTTTTCATTTTAATTTTAGAGAAATTAAAGGAGAATTAATATCTGATTAGTGATATGTAATTTTTAACACAAAGTTTTATCCTCCTGGCCCCCAACACCGGCTGGGAGGATAAAAGGAGCCTCCCATGGCCGAGGGAGGCTTGAAGCAGATGCCGCCGCTGCCTTGCCCTCCCGGCCCCCGACACCGGCCGGGAGGATAAAAGGAGCCTCCCTGGCCGAGGGAGGCTCGAAGCAGACGACGACGACGCGCCCTCTCAGCCCCTGACACCGGCCGGGAGGATAAAAGGAGCCTCCCGTGCCCGAGGGAGGCTCGAAGCAGATGCTGCCGCCGCGCCCTTTGTTGGACTCTCCCTCGGCCAGTTGGCCTCGAAGGGAGAAAACCGTGGGTCCCGGGCGACGATAGAGGACTTTGTCTTGCTGGAATTTGTTTTGATCTGTTTTGTAATTTGTGATATTGTTTCTTTATACTGTGTAAGCCGCCTAGAGTCAGGTTCGCCTGAGCAAGGCGGGGTATAAATTTGAAAAATAAAATAATAATAATAATAATAATAAATAAATATTCCAAAAAGTTATATATCATTCCATATCATTTTAATACACAATTTATTGTGTGTCTGACTGCATTAATATTGAGATGTATTTCTTTATTCTGGTTCAGGGGTTCCTGATCTAAGGCTTGTGGGCTGGATCCAGCCTGTGGCACCATTTCACATGCCCCCCATCAAGGGCATTCGAGAAACAAAATGGCTACCCCTTAGAAGCTGCTGGGACAAAATGGCTGCCCCCACCATGTCAGCAGGGCAAAATGGCCCCCAAGGCTGACTGGAAGAGTGTGACCTGGCCCCCGGCCTGAAAAGATTGGGAGCCCCTGTTCTAGTTGGTCATTTATATAGTCGAGGATTCCTAAACTGTGGTTTTGCTGACTTTCCTTCAGTGCAAACACCAACCAATTCAATTTGAAGTCTCAAATAGGATTTTGTCTGACACGTCACCATGTTTCTTTCCTACATGAATAAAAGGAACAAGTCCCTTCAGGTGTAATAAAAAAATACACATTAAAAAATCTAGGCAAAGCTTTAACACTGTACTCTTCCTAAACTTAGAAAAGATTTCCTTTTAGATAAAGACCAAAACAATCATAATCATAAAATGTTTTTTTGTTTTTGTTTCCAGATTTATTTCTTGTAAGAAACCGGGGAAAGGGAGAAGAAGGAAAAGAATGGTTCGTACACCACCAACACTATTTTCTCTTCCACTCATGCTCTGTAAGACTGCTTTATCTAGGCCAAGCTTCAGACTCGCTCTGTCAAACATCTCTCTTTCATACGAATTCCGAGTTATCAGTCTGTAGACTTTCACTGCTTTGTTTTGACCAATCCTATGGCATCGAGCCTGCGCCTGAAAAATATATATACACATTCATCAGACAGCTCATCTAGTAGAAATACTGCAGCTTTAGTCTCACACTGAAAGATTACTGAAACACAAATTAAACTAACTTTTCAAAAAGTAAAATAACTTTTCTTTTGTTTACTCTCTGATAAGAATATTTCAGCAATCCTGTTTGTTCTTGCCTACTACGTGTAAACTGAGTAAGTTCAACTACAGCTATCTCAAAAGATTATCTGTCTGATACAGAAGGTTTATTCAATCAAATCAATTTACCTGCAAGTCGTTCTGTGGATTCCAATCAGAATCAAAAATGATACAAGTATCAGCTGCAGTTAAATTAATGCCCAGTCCTCCAGCTCTGGTACATAGAAGGAAGACAAACCGATCAGAGTCTGGCTTGCTAAATCGGTCAATGGCAGCCTGACGCAAGTTTCCTCTTACTCTTCCATCAATTCGCTCGTACAGATACCTTTGAAGGGGAAAAAAGGAAGGTATCAAGACAAAGGATGAATTTAACTATCTCTGAGAACCACAGTATTCATCACAGCATGTCACATTAGGAAAAATGCCCCTTGCTCAACAGGCAGTCGTATACGTCAAGTTCAGCATCTTAACCACTAAGCCACTGATTACTGTCATGTAATTGTCAGAAGCTGAAGTAGCTTGGCACACTGTCCCAAAATTATTAAAATATCTCCAAACAACATCTAAGTGAATGCAAAAACCCAACAAAAACCCCCAACAATTACTAAATGAGTTGAAGGTAGAATTCTTCAAAAGCACATGAAACTTCATCCCCACCTCCAAAACATTTCAGACCACTTTCCCTACAATCTTTATCATTCAAAATCTGTGTCTTGTTCTTTAAAAGCATAGGTAACTGTCAATCTTTTGAAAGTGTATATTTGGAAATATACTCCCCCAACACCTTTGACCTGTTGTTATTTTGCTCTTTACGGTCAGTTGTCATTTTTCATTGTCAAATATTGCTCTTAATTAGGTTTAATTTGTAGCTTTTGTTCATACTTTAGGGAGTTATTTTTTATTGTAAATTGCCCAGAGTAGTGGAATTCACTAGATGGTGGCATAGAATTTTAATATAGAATAAATATATAATAAAAGTATTTGTTTTCCAGGTAAAGGGTCCAATATGTAGCTCCTTACACTGACTACAATCTTATATAAATACTCATCAAGGAATTAAGTTCCATTGAATTTAACGAGACTTCTGAGTATACACACATCTTCAGAAACTAAAAGCAGGCATGATTATTAAAGGCATGTTGTAGATCAGGGATTCTCAACCTGTGGCCTGTGGCACCACTTCATGTAGCTCCCCACTGACTCCATCACACCAGGAAGTTTCATGTGGTAGAGGAAGGGCAAAATACCTGTCTGTCTACCGAAGCTATCTGAGGGAGCATGACCCCACCTCCAGCTTAAAAAGGTTGAGAACTCCTGTCTTAGATAATAAATCTCTACATAGTTAGCCATAAAACACATAAAACATCTGCAATATATTCAATATACAGTGGAACCTCAAACAACAATCGACCCGTATAGCAACGAAATCACATAACAATTAGGTTTTGGTGGGAAATGGCATCCCACATAACAATTTTCCCTATGGAAAAAATCGTACAACAATTTTTCAATGGGAAAAACCACTTAGTGAAAAAAATTATTGTACGATGCATCCCATAAGGAAAATTGTTTCGTATAAGATCAAGCCCCGTCGAATAATAAAAAATAAAAATAAAATCGTTGTATGAGGTACCACTGTATGGCCTTAATAGAGAATGCCACATGTTTCAGCCACATCAGCTTTTTAGTCCTCCAAAATATGTAACGCAGAGTAAGAAGATATCTGAGGTTTTCATTTACAAGCCACATAGACCCTTAAAATGTATGTTTGTTAAGGAGACAAGTATTGAGTAACTACATTCTAATATATAATTTGAATATTTAGAACTTAGCTCATGGTACTCCTGTGCTATACCATTGCCTACCAACTAAGATGTAATGAAGGACTCAACTGCCTACTGCTTGATGCATAAATCAAGTCCAGCACTTTATATAACCTTGCCATACCGATTTTCAGTCTCATACCTTTTATGTATTAGATAATCTTCAAGGATATCAAGACAGCGAACCATCTGAGAGAAGATAAGCACCTTATGGCCTCCTGCTTTCATTTTTGGAAGAAGTTTATCTATAAGGACCAGCTTCCCAGCAGACTGGATCATTGCTTGCAGGTGGAAATCAAGAGCTGATGGACTGTATGTCTCTCTAAATTCTCCTAAGATCTTTTCCTCAGCACCTGTCAAATAACATGCATACTACAAAATAGCTCAATTGAAAGTAAATACCTTTACTTTAAATACAGTCCTATGCCACACAAATTTAACCTAAACTGCACATTAACTATTATGAGTTCTTATGCAACAAATTCATTATTTTTAAATAGATGCCTAGATTCTCTTTCAAGTTCAACCAGAATTGCATGAAACTTTAAACTTACGCTATCGACACATAGAATGACAGTTCTCACTCAATTCATAAACATTTATAAAGTGTAGTAAAATGTACAAGCAACACTTTCCTCTAAAATCTAATCTAACGCAGTAAGAACTAGTTGGCCTTAATCCAAAGCTGGTTAGCTGACTTCTTCTATGGCTACTTTCATGATTAGGTCTGGCCGAACATCCCGCTACGGTAATGGAGTAGACCATACAGCCAGCGACTCAACAACAGCTACAGCGGATAAGTCCCTTTAGATGGGGTGATGGAGGAAATGCCACTGGAAACCACCATATTGGGCCCAATGGCAAAATGAGCAGAGGAGGAACTCTGATTCTCAACAGTCATGGAGGTGGAAGAGGCCATGCCAAATGGACTGGCTGTGAAGGCACACCTTGATGATAGCCTCAAGGCTGTGGCAGTCCATTGCAGTCCCGGTGTTAAACCCTGCATCTCTCAATTCATGTGTACCACAGGATATGGCTCCATGATAACAGTGTGTGGGTCACTTCATGGCAAGTTGAGATCCACCTTAAACAATTTCATGCTAATGGCATTTTTCCTGCTTCAGGAAAAAAAATCTCGGATACGAGTTGCAGCCAATGACTTTCACAAGGTTGACCCTAATTCTAATACAATCAAGGCCCACTCACAAAGCAAGCAGTAGGTAAAATGTTCTGCATTTACCTTTAATAAGATATGGGTGATTGCAGCATTTCCTGAGTTCCATCATAGTGTTAACCAAGTTTGGGACATTGGCATGTCCAGCTCCTTTGGACAAAAATGCAAAGTTTTTCTCTAGAATAGCTCGGTAATACTTTTTCTGGATATTTGTTAGCTCCACTTCAATAATAGTTTCTTGTTTGGGTGCTAACTTTTTTTCTACATCTTCTTTTAGTCTTCTCAACATCATTGGTTTCAAGATAGCTTGCAGCTTTTGCACCTACATGGATTTTTTTTAAAAAAGAAAAAAAACCAGTCAAAGCACTATTCAAATGAAACAGGACAGAAGTTACTCTATGCTTTAATATGGTTGAATATGGATATGGCTTAGCTAGTGGGACTGCAGTGGCTCAAGTGGATAAAATGCTGACTGGAAGGCGGAAGGTCAGCAGTTCGATACCAAATACTGCAGGATGGAATGAGCTCCTTTCTTTGTCTAAGCTCCTGCCAACCTAGCAGCACGAAAGCAAGAAATTGCAAGTAGATAAATAGGGACTACTTCGGTGGAAAGGTAAATAGTATTCCATGCACTCCAGTAGCTAGTCATGCCTGTCACATTACCATGGAAACGTCTACAGAAGCAGACAGCGCTGGCTCTTTGGCTTTGAAACAGTAATGAGCACTGAACCCTAGAGTCAGATACGACTGGCTTTCGAGCAAGGGAGCCCTTTACCTTTACTAGCTGTTACAGAATGAAACAGATTATACATGCTAGCACTAAACAATTTTCAGTTTCATTCTACAGGGTGGCCTGTAAATCCCTACCCAGCCACAAATAGAGTAGGACTTTGCTGGGGAAGGGAGGAAATGCTCCCATTGGGCTGCCAGGCAGAGGGGTGGGGAAAACTCTATGCTGGGAGGAGGGAGGAAGCACTCCCATTGGACTTCTGGCCAGAGGGGCAGGACGTATATTAATGGAGAGGATGGGTAGAGACTTATAGGTGGGGTAGGGACTTATGGGCCACCCTGTAGCATTTTCTGCAAAATTTGATACTGCACTTAGACAGATTAACAATCCAGCTGTGGTGTGTAATTTTAGATAATTCAGAAAGAAGCATTTGGAACACAGATTCCTACGATAAAACCTAAAAGTAACATAGCTAGCTAGCTAGCTGCCTATCACAGATATAGACAAGCAGGAAAGGTACACTGTTTATTCTACACAACGTAGGAGGTTTTGGCCATACATTTGTTGAGGCCAAAGCTATTTGTTTCAAAAACTTGTAGTGTTAAGTACTGCATTACTTTTTTAATTCAAAGAATCAGTCTTGGCCAAATCTTTTGATGAACATTAGGTAGCTCTTTGGGTCTTAGCCAAATTAAGTCAGATTCTGTAAAATGAAAGTGTAGTTTTACAGATGATCCTGCAGAAGATTTTCTGTATTATTCTCTTGCAACAACAGTGATTTGAAGCAATATTGCTACTGATAACAAGAAAAATCACTGATTTGTGACATTTGCTCAAATAGCAATACCTAATTTACTGTTATGTGCTAAAGCTGGTCATTATTACAAGATGAGCAATCCATTTCAAATTTTAACTCTGGATAAATGTGGGCCCTGAAATTCAGTGTCTCAGAGGGAGAATCGAGATTGATGGACAAATAGAAAAAGCTTGAGTACCTGCTCCTCTGTTTTAAGGTCTCCAAATTCCTGCATGAATGTAGATTCTGCTGGAAAACGAACAGGTTCAAGGAAATGAAGAAGGCTAAAAAGTTCTTCCACTGTATTTTGAAGCGGAGTGCCCGTCAACAAAACTTTGTGCTCCTACAGTAGATATATATGTTGCATTATTCTCTTACACAATCTTGAAACTTTCGCAATAGCACACTACATTCATGTATCAATAAAAAGTCAGATAATTAATAACCTTTCATGACTTAAAAAAATTAAACCAGATCTTAAAATTAATTACCTAAAACTAATTCTTAATCCCACCTGAGTAGATCCACTGAGCCAATGGGTCTTCCTCAGCTGGATGTAGCCCTACAGGTTTTGCCAAGCTGCTTTCACTGATTTGGCCTGAACGTTATTCTAAGTTGTTTTTCCATTTGAAAAATAATTATTACAACACATGTATTAAGAATTCAAGCAAGGGCATGCTATATAAACACATTTACAAGAAAAGGAAAGGGAAATGCCCACACATGAAGTCATGCAAGGTATCATTATAAATAGAGACAAAGTAGTGAAAGAAAGTTAACATCAAGCTGATAGGAACAGACTTTTTTTTTATGATCTGTAACCTGCAAAATATTTTCAGATCTTTTAGCAAACAAGAAACTGATTCAATTCAACCCAAAGTGCCCAATGGATCTGGAGGGTTAGAGGTACTCTCCATGAGCAACAGGTAACAAGTCACACTAGGGATTGACAAGTTTTTGCAATACATTTTCCCTTATACCTCCAGGTTAACTTTCTAGTTTAATTTCTATGAGATATTTCTACCTTATTACATCAAGAAATGAGCACACTCACAAGATTCATAAGTTTCAGTCCTTCTAGAAGTTTGCAATTTTTATTCTTCAGTCTATGTGCTTCATCAATAATTACACAGCGCCATTCAATAGCATTGAGTTCAGGACAGCCACCAAGAATCATTTCAAATGTGGTAATTATGGCCTGGAACTTATATGTACCTCTAACAACACGGCCCTAAAAAAGAGCAAAGGAAATGTAACACAATTTATCACAGTCTCAGAATATTCAGTTTTTGACTGTGTCTGCAGGTCAAGGTTAGGTCAAAAAAATTACAGTGCTCTTTATTATTAGTGGGCATGCACAGTGGCACCTTGAGTTACGAATTGAATGAGTTCCCTGGGACGTTTGTATAATGAAAAATTTGGAACTTGAAATGCAGTTTCACATAAGCATGCATTGAAAACTTTTTTTCTGACCTCTGGAATGGATTAATTGGTTTTCAATTCATTCCTATGGGAAACCACGTTTCGAGTTACAAATTTAAATTCGTAACTCAAGGCATTATTCTCAATAGATTTTCATTCGTACTGTGAAAATTTCATAACACAAGGCGTTTGTAACTTGAGGTACCACTGTATAATGTCTAATAAAATACCTGGAAAAAAGTATATGCTATTGCACAAATTACTGCATAGACTTACTGGAACAATAGAAAATATACAACTGAAAGGAAACAAAAAATCCAAAACAAAGACACATAAGCTTAACTGTCTTCATCCAGTGAACAAAATTTGCCAAATTTTTATCCACAAGTTTTACAATGATATAACATGCAGAATATAAGCTGATGATTCCACATATCCCTTGTGATTTTCAGTGTCTCAAAGTAAAAAATCAAAATTGATTGCCAAATAGATTTTTCAAAAAAGAAAATCATAAAAGGAACACATAGCCTCATGCACACACATTGATTTGTCTTGTCTGGAATGGTTTGCTATATAAATTCCAGGAAGGAAAGTTACCTGTGAATCCCTGAAATACATTTCATACTGCTGAATCATTTGCCTACTAATCATGCTTCCATGATACACCACCACATTAAGATCAGTCCACGTGCGAAACTCTCTTTCCCAGTTGGCTATGGTGGAGAGTGGAGCTATGATCAGGAAAGGCCCTCTTATTCCAGTCAACAGAATTTCAAAGAGGAATGTTATTGATTGGATAGTTTTGCCAAGACCCATTTCATCTGCTAAAATGCAGTTTTGTCTGAAAATGCAAAAGGATTTATTATTAGGGCAACAAAGAGGCACACATTCAGGGTGACTTTAAATCCATGGCAAACCGTGGTACTCCAGGTGTTCTTGGACTACAACTACCAGAAGCCCAAGTCAGCACTCCTGCTGATCAGGGCTTCTGGGAACTGAAGTTCTAGAACAGCTGGAGTGTCAAGTTTCACCATCACTGCTTTAAATCATTAAGGATATGAAAAATTACAGAATTCTCAGTTTTCCAAGTAAATAGCCACATTAAACTGCAAAGTTCTTCCTACCTGGCACAGAAAAAGCTCCCCTGCAACTAGTCTGTTATCACCCACCTCAATGCAATGCAATGTATTCTTTTCTTTGTTTCCATTTAAATCCTCCTCCTTTAGAATAACTGTGACATCCAAACTGTTTAACTGACTAAGATCACAAGAACAGCCATGCATAACAAAACCAATGTTCATCTAGTCTAATCCTCCATTCATACAGTAGCGGCCAACAAATTGTTTATGGGAAGTCCATAAGCATGAATTAAGCGTAATAATTATTCCTGTCCCTACTTATGTTCCTCGGGAATGAGCTTGCTTATTTAATTACTTATTTAAAGTATTTATAACCCACTATATAGCACAAGATCTCCAGCCAGGTGACAAAACAATTGAAAAACATAAAATAATTTAAACTGTTTAAAACAGAAAATCACAGCACAAAAACAATAAAACCATTACATAAACACCTGCGCAGGTCAAGATCCTTATACAATATACAAGATTACTGCCCATGATACTGGGACGAACATATTTCTAGCATGACTTTCAGCCACAGCCTTCAAAAGCAGAGTACGTACCTATTATACCAGTTGAAAAGGAGCCAGTTAAGCCCTTCCAACTGGTATTCCCTGAGTTGATTGCCATTTTTATATTCTCTGGACAGTTCTATCTTCTTCCATGAATTAGGAGGAGGTCGGTCCTTGGACAAATAAAACAAAATATAGATTGAGCTCTCCTTACCCTCTTTTTCACATGAAGAACTGAACTGAAAAAAGCTGAAGTGCCAGAAAGACATATGGATTTGTTTTTAAAAAATAAGCTAATCCTACGCATATTATTTATTTATAAAGCTTTACTTCAAACTCATCTGCTGAATTAAAGCTAGATAAAGCATTTAAAGCTTTGTGTTATAACTACACAAAAGTTTTTCACTGTGGTCTTCATCTCCTTTGCTCTTCCCCTAGAAGGTTAAATGGCTAATAGTCCGTTCACTTCGGGATAAATTCAATTATTAGTCTCAGCGAGAGCAGATCCAAGTGTTGACTAAACAAACCCCATTCATTAGGTTTACTCAGCTGAGATTTACAAATTTTAAAGACACATCTTTTCAGTGCACAAATATTTAAAAAAAACCAATTAATTATCTCTTTTCCTTCCTGATTCATCTCAAGTCTAGACTGCACAATGATTGTACCACAAGTCACCTTCAGAGATGAGGAACACAGCTTTCTGTTTTGCATGGAAGGGGATAAGGTGGGCATAGGAATGTGAATAAATAAATAATTAAAAAAAAATCCACTCTGTGTTTCAGTTGAATTCAGATATGAAATAGGAGGGGAACTTTTCCAGAAATATGGTTATCACTCTATATTGATCCTTACCAGATGCCTTGAATCAGGCCTCAAAGCTTGCAGCTGTTCAAACTCTTCTATTTTTCCTTGATCTACATCTTCTTTCAGTTCCCATGTGCTGTCTTCATATGGCAATGAGCACCATTTTACTAAGTAGTACGTGACAGGCTGCAGTGGGAAAGATGACTCACTACTTACGAAATTCTAACATATCAACACATTAAAATAAATCACAAACTAGGTGAAAAACAGTTTAGCAATAGCAATTACACGTATATACTGCCCCATAGGACTAAGAGCACTTTCTGAATGGTTCACAAAGTAATTAACATTTTTGTCCCAAACATGTTGGGTACTCATTTTACCTACCCTGGAGGGATGGTAGGCTAAATCAACCTAGAACCCTCTTCAGGATCAAACTCACAACATTTTGGCTGCAGTACTATAGTTTCTTACACTGTGATTATCTAAGAACAAGGCTCTACTACTTTTATGTAAAAATCTTCTTTAATTTATGATAAAATTTTATTTATTTATTTATTTATTTATTCAGATTTATATTGCCGCCCACTCGCCAAGGCGACTCAGGGCGGCTTACAGTCAAAACAGCAACAGTACAATAAAAATTATAAAATATAACCTCACAAAATACAACCAAACCACAACACAGACTAACTCCCCTCAGGCCATTGTTGTTGGCCCAGAGGAATAAATATACTTATATATTTATATTATATGTAAATTATAATAAATATATTTAGCACAGAATTAATAATGAGAACTAGGATGGCATGCAGGGAAGAGCAAAATGAAACCCAAAATGTTTGAATAATTAAGAGTGACCTGAACGTAAGTGCTTTTTATGTAAAGGTAGAATTTTATAGCACCAAGTGGGGGAAAGAAGCTAACAATCTTGAATATTTATACACAGTATATTCATAATGGCTAACATTGATAGCAGATAAGATTAATTAGCTGTCTTTGTGCTTCAGTTTGAAATTAAACATATAAAGAGTACTACCCAAACATATTTTCTTGTTTTAAACAATTTTATATGGCACCGTCCTCAACTTTATTCTCCTACCATTCGTTTCCTTGTTTTGTTCCTCCACTTAGATTCATCAATTATTGACCCTTCCACTTGCTTTGCCTCTGTTATTTTTGGTTTTGTCTTTTATTATTTAGTTCCCTATGTTTGAATATACTGAATATCAAATATTTTATTTATTTAAGTTACATTTGTTCTTAAGGATCAAGGAAGATTATAACTGGAAGACACACAGACATTATGAAAGAGTGTTTTTACTTTTATATTCTCCCGCCCCCATTAGATCCATACCTCACCAGTGTCTTTATCTTCACAAAAGGAGACTTCTAATACCCGATCTACTTCAATGTAATCAGGATTAAAAAGTTCTTCTTCCATCTAAAATTGAGGATATTTTGGTAAGACCTTTATTATTTCTGAATTAAAATTGGGGCAAGTTTCAATTTTAGAACAATATAAATCAGCATTGATGTACATTGATTATCTTTCAAGATTTACTTGTAATATCAAAATAGTGAGAACAATGAATGCTTAACGTTACTAAAAACAATATTAGTATTTTGTTATTTTAAATCCCAAAATTATTTTTTACTCATTGAAATAGACACACAAAGTAGCATAATGAACAGAAATATGTGCATAAGATTCTGATAGTCAAGATTTTAATTGGATTAACAGGATTTTGCTTTACTTTTTGTACATACTCACATCTGCAAAAAAATGGGCTCTCTGTGCTTGTCTCAACTTGAAACGTTTGATTTTCTGCTGTATCCTTTTATCCTTTAGAAGCTGTTGTTCTGTAGCCCATTCACAATGGAGGTATGAGCTAGAAGTACAGAAGAGTATTTTACCTCACTGGGGCTAGCACACATTGGTTTATTCATTTTGTCATTTAGCCTTAGCAATAACAAATAAATCCTGGGGATCCTTTTCTCATACATAATATTCTAGGAATTTTATTGAGTGTGTTTAATCACCCTCTATGTTGGAATGAAACAAAAATATAAAGGTATCTAAATAAATCAACAAATAAATGAACATAATTTTATATCTGTTATCTTCTCAAATAAAGCACATATAAGCAAAATTGGGGTCAGATGTCATAAGTAGGTTTACAAGTACTGTATTTAGTTCTACCTGCTAATCACTAATCAGGGTTCCTCAAACCTGGCTCTGCAGATGTTCTTGGACTTCAATTCCCAGAAGCCCTTCCGCTTCAGATAGTGGTGTGGGAGGTGCAGGCCGGATGATTTGGTGCCACGGGCCAGTGCCGGGGTTTGGCCACCCCTGCTCTAAATGTTGAGAGGATCTCCAAAATTGTAACTATCAAATTCCACCTATCTGTTTTTAAAACATGCTGCAACTACAGTTTGGTTATATAAAAGTACATCTATTATGTAGAGATCTCTTCCACACAGCTTTTGGGAGGGGAAATCAGTTTCATGAAAATAGCAATTTAACTACCATACTTACTAATTTTTGTATTTAACAAAAAATTCCTCTACTTCCATTGTTACTCCCCCGGGAATCTGAAACAACATATGGAATTCTGTTTAAAAATTCATTTATACTTTTTAGTAATTTGGAACAAAACCCATATCCTTAGATTTACTCACTTCTTTCTTTACAATCCTGGATGACAGAATTTTATCTACAATTGCTGCATCTTCCTCACTTGGGTTTTCCTAGATGGTAGAAAGGAAAAGTTGTACAAAGCCATCCTGAATTCTTATGAAGATAGATAATAAATTATGATGTGAATAAGGAGTGAAATATAAAAGAGGAACAAACCAACACTTTTAATCCCCTGAAATCATCTTCCAAATTTATGGTTGGAGCTGTTAATTTTTATCATTTTGAAACAGAAAAGTGTTTATTTTGGTCAAGCTGTAGGGAACTTAGAGAGGTCAAGTTACTGCATATTCTCCTTCTGCACGTAGAACAGGTAAACTTGCCCTGCCTTGAAATACTCTAAGCCAGACATGGCCAACTTTGGCGCCCCAGGTGTTCTTGGTCTTCAATTCCCAGAAGATGCCATGGCCTAGCAGGCATCTGAGAACATCGCCCCCTCCTCTGGGCCCACAACAACGGCCTGAGGGGAGTTAGTCTGTGTTCTACTTTGGGTTTTGTTTTGTTTTTGGTGAGGTTGTATTTTATAATTTTTACTGTACTGTTGCTGTTTTGACTGTAAGCCGCCCTGAGTCGCCTTGGTGAGTGGGCGGCAATATACATATGAATAAATAAATAAATAAACCCTGATCAGCAGAGGTGTGTTGACTTGGGCTTCTGGGAACTGAAGTCCAAGAACAGTAGGAGCATCAAGGTTGCCCTAAGCAATTTAGATAATATGAAGGGTCTTTTTTTTTTTTAATTAAAAAATGGGGTGAATGCTAGAAAGGCCATTTTGCCTACTCTAATCTATGGAATTTTTATTAACATCATTTCACTGCTACTATTAACAGTTCACTCAGACAAAAAAACTTCATATTCATCAACATTTCTAAACGTATACTACACATTTGACCTTACCCAAAAGCTCTTCTCAACTTTTTGGGTAAGACCAAGTGCACATATACTAACTGCTTGCAAACACAATTCATGACTTGAAGGGGAAAAGGTGGAATAAAGTCATGTGGCCCTTAGACAAATTCAAAAGACAAGGGTAAGCAATAGTTTCATTAGCTTGTACTATCTGAATAGTCTAATAAAGGTATTGCCCATCGTTTTCTTTAAATTCATTACTTGGTACAAGTAGAATGTGAGAATTTTAAAGGGGGCCCCTGTGTGCAATTTAGGGCAAACAGACTCTCTGAAGTGGTCAAGCAACAATTCCACCAAATATCCACATGGGTAAAGGAGCTATTTGTGTGCACAGGAGCATATAATGCTCATATAATGCACCAAGCACTGTTCTCACATCAGTACTGTTTGGTCCATGTAAATTATAAGGAATATATGTTTGATGTACTTCATTCTTACAATTCTGTCTTCTTGGTTCTTGGAACTGAACTGTCTTGGATGACAAGATTCTGAGTAAGCTTACTCATCCAAGTCACATATGAACCACTTAGCACAGCATGGGAAACAGTGCCTCGGGCAAAGTCGTCCATGTATAGCAGCATAGGAGATGTTGCCTCAGGCAAAGCCACAACACCAAACTTGCATAGCATTTCATGACAAATGGCAACTTCATTGTCTTGTACTGCCTCTACATTGCTTGAGAAAGCCAAGCTTGTAAACATTACCTTTGAAGCTAAACACAGAGAACAGTAAGACATAAACTTGACAAAAAGAACTTTACTCACAACAAATAATTGCAAAGGCTGCTCAGCAGGCAAAGGGGCAGGGTTCTTTTTTACTTTCACAGAAACTTTGGCTTCTTCACGTTGTTTCCCTTCACCTTCTTCTGCGTATTTCTTCCTTTTAACTTGCCGATTTGATCTTCTCTTCTAAAATGGAATGGCACACACCTGAAATAATGTTTAGATCAACATCTGCAAACATATTTTGTATGTGTGGTAGATACGGATGGTAGTAAGCAGATAACACATAAAGCAAGCTTCTAAGAGTGGCAATTCTGTATACCTGAGAGGTCTCATTTTTGAATGGTTGCTGAGTAGTCTGTTTAGCATCTGACATTTCATCTGAAGATTCATTTTTTCTCTTCTGCTTTTTGCTCAGAGTAATAATAATTTTGCTGTGTTGAAACAAAAAACAACATTAAACTTCTGCATTAATACTGAGCTGTTTTTGTATTTAACAAGGCTGCTTCGCTATTTAAATAAAGACCAGAAACCTGCCAGATAGGTATGCTGATACAAGTGCAATAGTGTAAACTGCAGAAGCGAATCACCATTAGCCAATAAACTGCCCCTGGTATCCTTTGTCACATACCAATCATATGAGATGCTATGTGATGAGGAACACAAGCAGCAACTCACTAACCAACAGGAATTTATGCCAATCCACTTAAACCAGAAGAAATAGCCAAATGGTTTCTAGCCATCCCCTCATAATTCTATGGGGCTTTTTGAACCAAAGATACAGATTTCAATCTTCCACCCTGATAAATGGTTTGCTTATGTGAAAGAAAAGATATAGCTGTAGGAGAAAATGTGCACATATGTCTGGAATGTCTAATTATTTGACACAGGGAAATGAACATATTGATATAAACACTGATATATAGCATAATTATTTTTATACATGGTCCACAGTAAGCATATCCATTAAATGTTCAAGCTGACAGGAATTTTGAAACACTAAGAAGTACAGAAATCATTTCATCAGTAACAACTGAGAATAACTAAAGAACTGTAGAGTAAATTATATTCCTAATGCAACAGTGCTAATTATTTCTGAGTTTATATTGAAAGGGTTACAGAAAAGGGAGCAATATTAATATCATTCCATCTGGTTTTAATCAGAGAGCAGCAAATACATATAATTTTCCATATTTAAATTCTGACAAGTACTGCTTTTGAATGTATTCTCAAAATAATCATGAAGCGATTACAAACCCAAATTCAGATAAAGAGATGTCCTTAGATGCATACTTTACATAATGTAGATTTGATAATTACATACTATGTGTTACAGTGAGAGAATTGCTTTAAACCAGAAATTCCTCTTGCTTCACAAGCTCTCCCTTGCAAGCCTTGGTCTTATTCATTTGCTGAAATTATTACATGTTGAAAAACAATAAACATGACCACTCACTGGAAGATAATTAAGATTAGTGGTAGGGGCTGACTGAACCTATTTTGATTGCATCCTATATAAAGGAATGCCTAGATAAAAGTGATTTACATAAATGATGCACCCACTGAACTGTTGTCAAATTGTGAGTAATATTACAATTAAGCAGTTAGTTGAGGTCATAAAATTCAACAACTAATATTAAAACTTGAAATACGTAGAAAAGATACACTGTTATGAAATTGTATAGATTTTGAACATAAAAGGTTCCACTGTATATGTTTATGCTAGCTCTTTCAGGATGATTTTGCACATAATGTATGAACTTTTGAGATTAAGCTTAAATTTGTATTTCATGTGAAACATGTGCAGTTTCCACACCAAATGCTAGAAAACAGCACTGGTACTGACATTCAAGGAGCTGGGATGCTCCATATTAAACTTCAAATTATGAGATTGAAACACTATCACGTGGAAATGCTGCCTTACAAAATGCCAGCATGCATGTGTAAGATACAAAGTGACACTCAGTTTTGCAGTTGTAAAGGGGATATCACTGCTAAAAATACTATTCCAACAATGCTAAGGCATGCCCCAACTGTGCCTTCTGCACATTGTCAGTTTTAGTGTTTCTTGGGCTTGTACTTCTTCCTTGGTCATTCTCTCAATCCAATAATTTTTTTTGTATCCGGAGATAAATCCACATAGGAGCTGCTTCTAACTTTTTTTTACTATCCTCTTTATGGACCATATAAAAGAAGGGAGACACATAGCACTGTAAAGGTAAAGGTAAAGGTTTCCCTTGCTCGAAAGCCAGTCGTATCCAACTCTAGTTTCTAAGCCGAAGAGCCAGCGCTGTCTGCTTCTGCAGACGTTTCCATGGTCATGTGGCAGGCATGACTAGACACCGGAGCGCATGGAACGCTGTTACCTTCCCACCAAAGTGGTCCCTATTTATCTACTCTCTGTTTCTAAGCCGAAGAGCCAGCGCTGTCTGCTTCTGCAGACGTTTCCATGGTCATGTGACAGGCATGACTAGACACCGGAGCGCATGGAACGCTGTTACCTTCCCACCAAAGTGGTCCCTATTTATCTACTTGCAATTTCTTGCTTTCAAACTGCTAGGTTGGCAGGAGCTGGGACAGAGACGGGAGCTCATTCTGTCCTGCAGTACTCGGGAATCGAACTGCTGACCTTCTGCCTCCCAGTCAGCGTCTTAGTGACTTGAGCCACTGCAGTACACTGCATAGCACTGTACAATTTACATTTTCAAAGCCAAATTAAAGCTTTTGTTACTTATCACCCCCTTCAGGCTAAAGAAACAGTTCCCAGCTTCTTATGTTCTGGATTTTCTTACAGAACTATGATTCTGTTCTTCATTTAAAGAAATTCCAAGATATATACAGTAATACCTCGGATAACGCTAAAATCGCATAACATTAAGTAATCTCGGGAGGAGAATTGGATCGAATAACGTTAAGGTCCTATGGGATGTATCGGATAACAACCGCTAAAGCCTGTGTGGTTACAATGTATCTCTATGGAGCTTTAACGTTATCCGATACATCCCACAGGATTTTAACATGCATCGGATAACACTAAAAATCGGATAACACCTAGACTCGTGGAACCAAGTCTTAGCGTTATTCGAGGTATTACTGTATATATCAACATGTTCCGTTTTTTTATTTTGGGTCTTTAAATAGACTTGCATTGTTGGCTCTTTACTAATTGCCATGACCATGGTTTTCTTAAATATGAGTTTTTAGATTGTGTTCATGTGTCTTTAAAAATTTTTTTAGACCATGTTACTGATCATCTAAGTTGCTAGCTAGTAATATTATATTGTCACATACCTAAAATTGTGGATAACCTCCCCAACAACAATGACACAGTACTATCATCTGAATCCACAAGTGCTTTTCTAAAGACATTATTGGGGTATACAAAGATCACCCATCTTTGTCATATTTCTCTTTTTATCTCTATATCATCTATCATCCTGTCTTTGAATCTGACAGTTTGCTGTTGCCAGCACAACTTGCCAATTATATCAATATGTCTTAAACAAAAACCTTTATTAAAAACTCCATTTAACTTGCCATTTTAGATTTTGCCAAAATCTTTTATGCTAATCTATAAAGCAAGCATGTATATCTTTGTTCATGTCACAACATCCCTACACAAGTACAGTAATACCTCGGATAACGTTTACCTCGGATAATGCTAAAATAGCATAATGTTAAGTAATCTGGGGAGGAGAATTGGATCGAATAACGTTAAGGTCCTATGGGATGTATCGGATAAAAACCGCTAAAGCCTGTGCGGTTACAATGTATCTCTATGGAGCTTTAACGTTCTCTGATACATCCCATAGGATTTTAACATGCATCGGATAACACTAAAAATCGGATAACATCAAGACTTGTGGAACCAAGTCTTAGCATTATCCGAGGTATTACTGTATATGTAAGCAATAGTGCCTCCCTAAATCCATAGCTTCAATGAAGCCAAATTAAATGTGTCCAGCTCATTCCATACATTTACTGTAAATCCTGCCATGTATTATTTTTAAGAAGCTTTTGAGCAAATGACTCATTCAGCATATTTTGTAGACTCTATAAATGTTTGCATTTGCATTTTCAGGTCACATAATAAAGTTTAATTTCAGGAATGATTCCTGTTCTGTACATCTAATTAAAATATTCACTAAGTAGAACATCCAAATAATCAGCTTCTCAGTCCCCCCCTTTTTTCCTGTATTTCAAGCATCAAAGGATCAGACATTGAGGAGCAGTTCTACACATAAGCAGAAAATGTCACAGCAGGTTGATTAGTCCTGCACTACTTTTCTATCCCATAAGAAGAAGAAACAAGTTTGCCTTTTAATGTGTAGTGTGGCACTGAAGGTATTTCCCTCCTGAGAGGATGATTTGAGAATCAGAAGGTATTCACAATGAGAGGTACTGTACTTTAATAAGTATACCACATAATGGATTAACTAACAAAACCATGATGTAGCTAGCAGACAAAAGGCCACTCAAAAATATGCACTCCTCACATCATTTACACTTCCTCTTCTTCTACCAATAACAAAAGTAATAACAAAGGATAATTTTATTTCATAACATCCACAGCTGCTGCAGCCAAACCAATCTGGCAAGCTTCCACATTGCACATGATTCATCTTGCCAACTCTATGACTCATAATTATGAAATGCACATGAAGGTCGTATAGTCCAAACCCACATAAGTGTCACATAGTCAATCTCCATGTTTTGTGACTATATGAAGTTCAACCAAGCACAATATGCTGTGCATGACAGACTAGTTGTGCTGTAACCTCTCTGCATGGCTACTCATTTCAACAACCTCATAGGAAAAACATGTTCTATGGTTATCCGTGGAGTTATCATAAATGTATTCATGCAAGGCGAGAAGGGCTTGTGCAATATAGGGCTAAGAGTGTGAGCTAGGCAGCTTTTAAGATTCTATTCTACTCTAATGCCAATTATTATGTTAAGCAACACAATTTCAATCAACGTTTCCTATCTTAACTCTGGTCTAACTTGAGTTACCTTTGGTTTCCTACCCATCAAATTGCTATGTTCACCTCAACACTGCTCACTTGGGTTACCCTCCTTATAATACTAATTTTGTGTCAGAAATTATTCTGGGCTGAAAAGATTTTTTGGGAAGAAACTCCACTTAGGGAATGCACAAATGAGGATCCTTTCACGTCCCCAAGAGCTGGGACAGACAGGAGCTCAATCTGTCACGCAGTACCCGGGTCTTGAACTGCTGACTTGCCAGCCTTCCAGCTAACAAGGCAAGCTTCTTAACCACTGAGCCACTGCGGCCTCTTTCTTTGGGCTGTAATCTCATGCATCATTTTTCATATGTAAATCAGTGGCGATTAACAAAACCACGTTTAAGATCGGGGAATTTAGATTCATAAAACACCCTGTTAGTCTACTTACCCAATCTTTGCTCTCTCTTTAGTTTTTGAAGATGATCCCGTCCTGGCCTTTTTGCTTTCTTTATCTTTTGGTTTGGATTTACCTTTTCTGCCTTTTTTCCCTTCTGTTGAGACACTAGGGAAGGTTTCTGGACTCATTACTCGTGGAATATTACGCTCTCCTCTTTCCTTTGCTTTTGCTATGGCCTCCGAGATGATGCGATTAGCTTTTTCTTGCTTACTTTCAGATTCCACTTTTTTTTTCTGTTTCTTCTCAGACACAGATTTCACCTGGGTATTCTGCAGCTTAGCATATGCCCCAGAACCATCTGCTTTCTTTGTGGAAGGAGGCTAAAAGAAAACGAAGACAAGTTATCTATTTTAGACCATCGACCATGTTCAGACCACTTAAGGCTTGCAGCAGATTGAAGATGAAGGATCCAACCTTTTCCCTCTCAACTACTATTCATTTTCTTCTTCTCGCCTAAAGATTTGACTCTTATTGGTTTTAAAACAGGGGGTTCCCATCCTTTTCGCACAACGGGCTTGACCTCACCCCCCCAGACAACTGATTGGGCTGGACCCTACCCCCCGGAAGTGAAAGCATTTACAGCTGCCATAAATGCAGCCACTTCCACATGTATGACAGTTGTGAGCATGTTCACACGTGCATGGGCGTGTTTTATGGTTGACATAAATGCGCACACTTCCACTTCCAGGTGTGGTGGCCTGGGCGGAATGGTGCCATGGGCTGGGGCCGGCCCACGGGCCGTAGGCTGAGAACCCCTGTGTTAAAAGGATGAAACCAAGCTATATACAAGCTAATGTAGCTTAGAGATCTAAATGAGCCCTGGTGGTGCAGTGGTTAAACTGCTGTCCTCCAACCAAAAGGTTGTGAGTTTGATCCTGCCCAGGGCTCAACTTCCATCCTTCTGAGGTCAGTAAAATGAGTACACAGCATATTGGGAGCAAAATGCTAATTAACTTGTGAACTGCCGACAGAGTGCCTTGTTTTGCTTTAAATAAAAGACTCTTGGGCGAATAAAGGGCCCTGGGATCAGGGATTCTAAGGTCACTTCTGCCTCTTCCTTGGATGGAGTCTCCTGCAATATCTACAGAGCTTTCAAAGTGTGGATTAGAGTAATTAACACAGACAGACACCACACCGCCATGCAATCCTGATCATCTCCACCTGGTAGATCTTGGCTATAAGGATTGTTCAGTTAGATAAAATTTCAAAAAGTGTGTGCAAATACAATAAAAAATGTTTAAGGTCTACCACAAATCAACAGCATAAACAGTCTGTTAAAATTATATTACTTATGGGGAAAGCCATGAAAGTTTTAATGTATTCATGGTAATCACTATTTAGAAAAAGATGGAGGGATAACTACTATACTGCATATTATGAAATAAAAACAAAAACAATAACAAAAAAGGGGGACAGCTATCTCTTTTAATATAAATTATCTCGAAAGTTGCAATTTTGATTTTTGTACTAAATTTTATACTAATCAGAGGTAAAAAGTCTAATTACAAATTCCATTATAAAGCTTAAGTAATGTTTAATTCTTAAGATCTTCTGTTAACACAATTTTCAAAGTTGGAAATGTTAGTAACCTTGTGAAAAGGAGAAGTAGATATATACAGCCTCACAGATTAGCAGCTGTGTCGGGAAAGGGTTTAGTCTCTAGTCCAAGTATATGGTTAGTTATATCATTCCTGTTCCAACAGAATTTATTTATATTTACTCTTCCCACTTATTCAATGCCTGCTTTTCTTCTCTTCTACTTTATTCCAACTATAAATGAATTTACATTCTCAGTCCTATTCCCCCCCCTCACCAGTATTCGCAAAAACCATAATCATAATTTATTAGAGAGCTACATACAGCTATTCTTAAGACTTTATCCCTTATACTGTACTGTATTTTAAACAGCAATGAAATATTTTCTTAATGGCGCAATATAAATATTTTTAATAGAGAAAGGAAGCCACAAAGTTAAACAATAACTCTGGTATACCGTTAAAAAAACAGATTTACTCATTCTGACCAGCCTTGAAAACTAGAAATAAAGAATCATTTACCAATGCAGAAACAGTGGCAAATTATATCAATTTATGTAACAAAAAAGTTAATGCCATAACCTAATCTGGGCATAACACATTATTTTACAGTCAGATGCAATATATGAGTAACATAGTCTTTCAGACTAAATTGGCATACTTTATTGTTATAAAATAATAACAAAATTATCTCAATGCATTACAAAACAATCCTATGTTTACAATTTAATTTATAACCAATCACAGGAAACAGTTAAACAGTTCTTTTGTTTTGCTGTTACTGCTAAACATACGCAGATAGAAATTCCTCATTTCAGCACAAACAATTACAGCAGCCTTTTCGACATCTCATAAAGGACAGTTAGAACACATACACAAACACACACTGTTACAAATTGAAAGAATTTCTTATCCAAGCACACAGAAAGGGGAGAGGGGAAGAGAAGATAAAAATTATGTTCTGTTCTCACCCATAAATGTGCCTCTGACTACAGCATGATGGAAAGTAAGGAACTGGCAAACACATTTTCAGGCCAAATCCAGTTCGCTTTTCTAGATGCATTTTTCTAAATGTGTCTCATCAAAGCTCAAAAGCCGTGTTTACACCACCAAGAAGAAAGCAGAGCTTACGGCAGCAAAGGAAAATGCCACCTCAAGGCCTTCAGGCTACAACAAATCACCCAGACTCGAGAAAACAGCAACAAGCTCAAGATGGCGATGCAGCACGACTCTCATAGCAGCAGCCAGTAATAAGGAAGGTTATTCAATCCCATTAGCCTTTTAGCCCAAAGAACCCCTCCTCCTCCCACTCATTCAAGCTCTCACTTACCCTTCCTCTTGGCCTCTTCACTGAAGACATTTTTGGCATTAGACAAAGGCTTGCCCTCTGGTTTTCCACCACCCGTTCAAGAGTAAAGCACGGAAAGAAGATTGCTAAATGGCCTGTTTAGCAAGCTAAAAGCCAGGATAGACACAGCCTTCCACAAATATACATTGTGATTTATCAACATATTCCTTCCTTGACAAACTCGAGTCTCCTAATTATCCACTGCACATACACAAAAAAGCTGTCAGTCTCCATGAAACAGCAGAATCCCAACCATAGCTGGAAGCAGAGAGCCAGATTCCAAGAAAACACAGAAAGAAATGAATGCACAAAGCATCAAAATGCATCAGCATGAATATTAGAGATGTCGTTAAAAATACTGGCTCCTTCCGCGGAAGTAGGCCAGCAGATGGTGCTACCAGTTATTATTCCATTAGGCTCTGCAATTTAACCCTCAATGGACTGCTCTTCTCTACTTGTGGTATAATGATTAACTCTTACTCTTCCACCTCTTGTGCCAGTTAAAACCATATTTCTATAACTCAGAATATTTAAAACAGCACACCAAAATTGGCCAAGGATTCCTTTTTACACATACTGTACCTGCTACTGGCTCATATTTTAACTACATGTAAATAACAAAAATATTTATAACCAGGTCTTCTATAAATCTTAGGGCTGCAGTGGCTCAGTAGTTAAGAAGCACGCCTTGTAAGCTGGAAGCCTGGCAAGTCGGCAGTTCGAGACCTGGGTACTGCATGACAGTTTGAGTGCCCGTCTCTGTCCCAGCTCCTGCCAACCTAGCAATTTGAAAGCAAGAAATTGCAAGTACATAAATCGTGACCACTTCAGTGGGAAAAGATCTTGGAGACATGAAAGGAACTTCATTCCACTCCAACAAAAATCCTTTCAACCCAGAATAATTTCTGACATGAAATTATTATGCCTAAATATTTGCTGTTACCATGTAACACTTCCTTTCTCAAAGTGACAACTTATCAGATATTTTCCTCAAGTGTCGTATCAGATTCTGAATATTGGCTATCATCATGATGATCAGTAGTCATCCATTTGCCTTCTGTATCACAGCATGACATCCAGAGTACCACTGATCCAGTTCCACAAGTCACTTTCTAGTCCTGAACCCTTTTGGCACACAAAATCCTCCTCAGCCCCAGACCAGTATTGATAAATCTGCTGCCCTCCATCAAGAGAGATTCAAGTGGGATTAAATCCACTTGCAGACCATCACCCTTCCCTGTGGACTTCTCCACCCAAGGCTGTTAGTCCTCAAGGTTGTCAGTCTACTTAACTGGCGCCTGACACTCGACACTGAGTCGCTGGCAGTATGGTCTACTCTTTTACCATAGCAGGATAACTAGGCCCAACTTTGAAATTTATTGTAATATTTTCATCAGATATATTTGACAGAATTACATAATTTACGTGAAAGCTTTTTTGTGCCTCCATTTAAAATCAAATTTGTCATATACTTTTTGAATAGCCATCATATGAGTAGCCTCGGCGAGTAGGTGGCAATATGAATCTGAACAAATAAATAATAAATAATCATTCTTCCATCTTCTTTCCCTATTCTATTGATTTCAGGAGTTTTAAAATTACAATTTCTGGGCAAAATTCAATTTTATTTTAATAGCAATTGCATAAAAGAACCACTAGATATGGAAAGCAATCTTAATTATAAAGAAACAAAATAGTAGCTACAAAATGTGTCACAGCTATACACAATAATTTCTTTTTTAAAAAAGGTTAAACCTAGAGAAAGTCCATATCTTCATTCATTTTGATGAAAATTGTACTTAATTTGAAAATGCAAATGCAGATACTGTTGAAGTACGGCTAAAGTTTACTGCTGGCTATCATAAAATTACCGGTTACTCAGGCTAGCCAGAATCCATAGAATCGTGTTTCCCAAACTTGGTTTTTGGACTTCAATCCCCAAAAGCCTAAGTCAATTCCCCAAAGCACCCATCAGCCAATATACTGACTTAGGCTTCTGGGACTTGAAGACCCCCTGTGGTTCCACATTGGGAACCACTGCTGTAGACGCTGTGTGTGAGGCCAAATGGGCACATCCATTCACCAAAATAATGTTTTTAAATGGTGTCCATAGACCTGACAAATATAACAAAATAATCTGCAGAAGGCCTGTAATAAGGAACATCTACCCTGGGCAGCAATACAGGTACAGTATGTGCACTTTCTCTTTGATAAACCAGGGTTGTTTGCCTGATTTACTGGGAGACAGAAGAAGCTGAGACAGCAAGGAAAACTATTAATTTGTCCGGCAAGAGACATTAATCTGAAACACTGTACAATGGGGTCAAGCCATGTGTCCTCAGAAAGTGATCAAACCAGTAAATTGTAGGGGAAATGGTCTTTTCCACTTAGGGGTCAAATATTTAAAAGCAAGTGCCAGTACTATGATGCAAGACACTATGAGGATAAAGTTAATAATCTGATGCTATAAACATCCATTCAGATATAAGTTCTAAAGGATTCAGCAAGACTTATTCTTAGATATATTTTATATTATAAACAACAGTTTGCTAGGATGTGGGTCCACTTATTGTTCACGAGAGCTAACTTAATCAGACACTTGCTGCAATTGTTTGGATCACTTAAAATTAGATTCAGCTCAATAGTCATCTATCTTATTTGTGGGACTTTTAAAGTCATCTACTCCATAATTTTTTGTATTTTATTTTGTTTAAAAAAAGCTAAATCCAATTTTAATTTCAACTAGAGATGACCAACTGAAATCCATGGGACATATGTTAAGTAAAAAAACCTGATATGCAATACAGTTAATAATGTGCTGTTTGATCAAGTAGATTCTGACTTACAGTGACCCTAGTAGGATTTCTGAAGTATGGGGGATTTTGAAAGGGTGCTTTTATATGTGACATAAACCACCACCATCACCACCACCAGTGAGTTTCTATGACTCAGTGTAGATTTGTACTTGGTCGCCTAGGTTCAAATACTCATTAGAATCCTTGCCCAATATTCTGTCTACTATACCATGTTGGCCCTCGAGATTCCTATTCAAAATACAGCCTTAAAGCATTTATGAGTCTAAAAACATCCCTTTAAAATTAAAATTTGCAATCTTAGAACACACTAAAAATAATTGAACATTGATGAAAGATTATATTAGGCTCTCATTTTTAAAAAAATATTAATGTGCATAACTTTATGTTTAAGAAGCCAATAATAGTTCTAGAGAAAATTGCAGTGGGATTTTATCTCCCATTTCAAAAGCAGTATTGTTCAAACTTTTGGTCAACCTGATGATGGACCTATTCAAACCTCATCTTTTTACATTAAAATAAAATTTAAAGCATGTTTGGAAAATATATAGCAACCAAATTAAAAACTGAATGATGAAACAGATATTTTCTGGCTGGTTTGCTTCCTGTTTTTTAAAACTAACTTTTCACAATTTCATCTCTTCCTTCAGATGTTTTGCTTTTTTACAGAAAGCACATGACTGTTTGTGTTGAATTGGAAAGGCATGGAATAAAAAGAAGGTATTTATACATTTTATGGAATAACAAAAACGTATCAGGTACTAGGGACTAAGATGAGGCACAGACAATTAATATGAATGCAGAAAGTCCAAGACAAAGACCTACAGTGGTTTATTTTAAAATTATTTTTAACTAAGTTGGAACACAGATATTGTAGTGTAGCCTAATTAGAAATAATGGCACTAACACAAATCACAATTTTTAAGAAGATTGCTTGGGGATTGGCACACCTTCACAAAAACTCATAAACACCCACTTGCCCTTAAGACCATCTCGGTCACAATGCTTTGTATATATTCCAGCTTATTATCAATACCCTTCTTAAACTGAGACGGCCAACCTGTTTAACATTATTTGAACTCAATACGCTACACAACCAGTCAGCAATATTCACATGAGATTTCACATCAAATTTGATAAAGCAATCCATATCAGCTCATTAAATGTGAAATACAGTTCAATAAACATGCATTACAATCACCATGTATTTATTAAGAAGTAATTTATTAAGAAGTTTAATGAACTTCATCCTGGTTAAATGTGTTTAGGATAGCAGTCTTAATTAGTAAAGATTTACAGTAGTTGTTATGTTCTTATTGGTGATCTTGAATCAGGTTTAGAAGCATCATATACATATAACAGACTTTCACAAAATGGACGATAAGAAATTTCAAATACCTCAGTCAAGTCATGGATGGCTACTAAGCATTATCGCTAGCTTGTTCTATAAGAAACAGATTATTATGAGATCGTTTGGAGCCAACAAGAAGGTATGACTTCACCATTACAGAAAACAGCCACAAGATATGGACCAAATACTAATTCTCCTTTCCTCCTCTAGTGTGGCCTAGGGTTGTCATTTTATCAAAATCTAACAAATCTTAACTATGGGTGGTTTCTACAAACCATGGTTCAGATTAACCACAGTTCAGAACTCAGACATAATGAAAGATTAATAAAAAATTAGAGTGAACACATGCAATCATTGCCTTGTGGACACAACAGTTAAAGATGACATTTTGAAAGTTCAAGACATGTGATTTGCATTCACCATTATAAATAAATAGATTTGCCTTTCTTTCAGAGCTTTCATATTTTGGAATGTTATTCTTCTTCTACTTATTTTACATTTTAATACTGTAAAAGACTGATGTTGAGTGTTTATTAACTACCAGTCTACCTAGTCTGGTTTTGGTCCCATCATCCATTCCTTATATACTGCAGTTTCCCATGAATTTCATCCTATTTTTCTCTCCCCCACACGACTGCTTCCTGGAATCCGCTTTCTGTTTGTACTGTGCTTTAACTAGGCACACAAGAGGCCAATCATTTGAAAGCTACTGTTAACTCTGCTTTCTGTTTCTTTGTTTTCTGGCAGAGTGCTAGGTGGCCCCTACAATACAGTACATCAAGTAACAACTAAGATCAGATTTCAGTTCAGTCTGCCATGCCATGCAAATCCAGGACAGAGAGGCTAAGGAAGAAGAGTCTACAAACAACCACCCAGGGACCACACAGGGGTTTTAAAAGCACTGTAGTAATAAAATGGCATTTCACAGGTATCTCCCCCTTCCATTAAGTCACTGTCTAACAACCAAACTGTGCATTACACAGTGTAGTAAGGTGTCCATGCCCCTTATACCAGAAAATTTTGGAAAGCAATAAGGGATTGGTATCTTTTTATTTTTTATGCATGTGACATTAATAGGGATGCAAGACCGTACCATGAAATTAAAGAAGCATTTTAAAAAAGCTACTATACATAGTACCATGGAATGATTTAGCTATTCTAAAAAATAAACTGTCACTGATTTTCTTACCTATTTAAAAATGGCAACTGTCTTTCCAATAGTAATACTAAACTGCTGGTATTTTGGTATAGCTTATTAAAAATTTGAGGCTTTTTTGAAACTTGTGTCTGTATCTGTAATTTTCAAAATACTGTTAATGATTTCTGAATTTCAACAGACTTCTATTAACCATCATATTAACTATCAAATTGCTGCATAAGTTTTTATTTACACAGCAATGTAACTTCATAGAACTCAGTACTATGTATTTGGAAACATTACTTTGTATAATGTTTCATCAGACTCCTGTAACATAATGGCAAACAATCTTTAAATCAGTAGCAGACTATAACATTTTAAGCATTTGTAATGTTGCTTTCTTTCCATATGGCCCAAACAATGAAATCTATAGCCATGCTGTACTTTGTTCTACCTGCAGAATAACTGCCAAAGTAATTTTGTTCGTTTTCTACAAATAAGATTTAATTCTTGGCAGATACCTCTACAAAGGGCAAATTCTGCAACTCAGGCTTCTAAAGTAACCAGTCACCTGGTCACAAATGACAAGTATTACCTCCAGGGAAGCTTTGGAAGAGATTATGTTCTGAGGCCTTGTTGCTCATGCCCTGGAGTAGGTTTCTACAAGGGAAGGGGTCTTTGTAATAGAGGCATAGAGGATACATGTTCTTTCCCCACTAGACAGAGAGCTGTGTACCTAATCAAACAGATCAAATGAAAATGCACGTTCAATGTCTGCAAAACAATGTACTTTCTAAAGTGGACAGAAGTGTGTAGAGTATAGTTAGTTAATATTTATAGTGCTAAACAGTTATTAATTAGATTACAAACAGCTAATTTAACCTTTTGAGCCAAGTCTACATCCATACACATACATTAAATTGGAAGGGGGGGGCTTTTCAGTGAAGATAGTTTTGGTTTGTTACACTGCCTGAGCATGATTTTATAGTAGGAGTGAGAGACTAATCATTTCTCACTAATAGCAAACTAAAGAATTTAACAAACCAGCATCACTTACCTGTCCTTGAGCATTGATGCGATTTCGCTCTTGCTGATGTTGATTGGAACTGGGAGGATAACAGGGATGACTGCAGTTTTGAGACTGAGTCTGAGCAGGATGAGAGGGCTGTGCTACTTGTGAAACAACACGATGCTCTAGGTGATGTTCTAACTCATTACCCGAGCTGTCCTGAACAAATGCAGTTTCATCAAAATGTGGAAGGAGATCCTCCTGAAGCAGAGTTTCTGGATCAAGTTCTGTAAATGATTCAGCTTGAGACTCAACTTGATGAAGCAAGTTCTCATCCAAAGATGAAAAACCATTGCCTTCTATGGGATCACTAAAATGGCTCAGCTGAGGACCAGAGCCAGCTGGGGTAGAAAAATTCATGTTCACCACAGATAGCTTTGAACTACTGAAGTTGTCCTGAGGATGTGCTGAATGCAACACGTGGAAATTATTTGTGTTTAATGATCCACTCGAGTGAAGAATGTTATCTGTATTTTCTTGTTTGGTCCCTCTTCGGGATGAAAAGGCATCATCTGTAGGAAAGTCAGAGAGAGGGTGTGTTTGCTGACTAACAGAAAGAGCTGTAGAAGACTGCAAAAGACTGGTAGGAGAGATGTGGTTACTAGAGAAAGAAAAAGGAGGTGAAAATGGTGTATTAACAACAGGGCATGCTGTTATAGGAGAGTGTGCATCAAAGTTTCCTTCTTGATTCCCACAAAAGTGAGGTGAGTCAGCTGAAGTCTGAGAAAAGGACTGAACAGAGATAGACTGCTGTGAGTTTGACATATTAGTAGTATCTTGAGGTGGATGGGGAACACTAGTTCTGTGTGGAATAGATGCCTTAACTTCCATGAACTTTTCTGACTGATTTTGACTGTCCTCTTGTGTATTGATACCATTTCTGTTTTGTTGTGATGGTACTGAGGTACACGAATGGTGCTGTTCACTGGCCTGGTATAAGGCAAAGTTGTGATGTGCTACAAAGCTCTTATTTTGCTGCATAGACTGTGAATGTCCTTGGTGAAAAGGTGACCCATTCTGATTAGAAACACTGCTGGATGTCTGGTGTCCCCACATCGGGCTTCCATCTGCCACATCAGGAAACAACCCATTGGTTTGGGTTGGGGGATGAATGGGTGAACAGTTAAACTCAGACTGTGGTGATAAAACATTTTCAGGTGGACTGCTGAAAGACTGGCTAACTTGAAGTTTCAGTGAATCATACTGATTCAGTTGTTCAAAGTCATTCATCTTTTGCTGACTTTGTGTTTCCTGAATATGGTTTAACGAGTCAATATGTAAAGGCTCAAACTCTGCACCCAAGTTCAATTCATCCACAAGTGAAACAGGTCCAGTTTGCACAAAGGCATCATCTGACAAGCCTTCTAAGGTATCACTAAAGAGGTTGGCATCATCAAAAAAGTCCATCATAGGATCTGTCATCTTGATATATCTGTGCTACTTTGACACTACTCCAAATGGAGTTAGTTGCTTTTTGGCAGCACACAGCAACAGATAATTTGCAATGGCCAACACCTCAGCTAAGCCATGCTGATGTCCATTAGAATTTCAGAGGAAATAATGCCTTGACATGTTTAAAATACCCTTTAAAAAGAAGTAGGAAAATAAATTATGTCATTAATGATGCTGGTATGGAATTTGTTTCAATCACTCCACCATATACATATGCGGGGGTGTGTGTGTGCATGCGCACACACACACACACAACCCATTTTTGTCACCCACCATGCGGCACTTAAATATTGAAAAATTGCAAGGTAGATTCATTTAACACGAGATAATTTTAATCGCTGTGTTTGTGTGTGTATACAAATATATGACTATCAATGTACACACCATTTTTTTTCTATGCATGAAGAAAATCTGTCATTTTTAGACATGCAGTCCTTAGGACTTTAACACTATACTACGTACATGAGTTTAGAGAAGAAACTGGGATATTCAGAGTCTGTGATTCGCCCGCTAAGCACCTCATGCAAGAAAACTAAGAGCTCAGAATTTCCCAGGAACAATAGTTGGTAGCTAAGGAGCAAAACTGCATATCTTCATAGCATAAAAAAATTCGTGGTTGAAAGATGACAAATATTCATTAATAAAGGGGGTGTCCTACTGCATCAAAATATGCCTCTTGGGCAGATTTCAGGATTTATTTGAATTTAAACCCTCAGAATCACTCCAATATTGTGTTTCATGAGTGTTGAAGGACACAAAGACATTACCAACAACTCCTCAAAAAGTTACAGATTTCCCCTGAAGCTGCTCATACAAGAAAAAGTCAAAGGTGGAAGCCACTCACAGATATAGCTTCCAGTCAAGGGGAAAAACTTTATCACAACTCTCATTTTTAAATTTATAACTGCAGTGCTTTTCTAAAGCATGTGGAAGCAACATCCTTATCTGTCATTGCAAAGGATGGAAGCTAAAAAAACCCAAGCCCAATTGTTCACTTCAACAGAACCAAGCACAAAATGAACCTCTATCAAAGCTAAAAACTTCCCTTCCCTGAAGAAGTGTCAAGGGGTCATAAATTAACTCATATATCCATAAATCAATAATATGGATGAAAAACATAATCAGAGTCCAGCCAAATTTAAGTGATAAAGTTACATACCAGATCCAGAATGAAATTTGAAGATAAATAAAATGCTTAGCACTCAGATAACATAAATATGATCATTTTTTCATTTAATACACAAAGCAAGCAAAAGATACCTTCATTCATTATTATGCAGCACATCCTCATTGCAACTGTTTTACATAATCCCAGGGAAATACTCGGTTGCTGCCAAATAGTCGATTAGGAACCTGAAACATAAATTACAGTATTGGTAGTAAACCACTAATTCTCAAAATAATTGATTGGTGCACATAATTTCCTTTCAATTGTTTCCAAATATTGTAATTCTGCTCAGGACTGCCAGATGAAACATGTCATTGCTCAGGCACAAGATATGGATGTTTAAACTAAAAAATGCACATTTCTGCTAGTATAAACTGTAACTGACAGTGATCTGACACCATAATTCAGAATATTTATACTAATGTACTATCATGTCTTCACATAAGGCATGATGGAACACACCATATTTCAGTCTGAATCAAAGCAAAGGTGCTGTCAATATAAACTTTAAATAATTTTCAAAAATACCAATGCCTACTGTAACCAGGCAAGACACTTATTGCCTCTTACAAAAATCATACATGAATATTGTAGTCTAGCATAGATTTAGCCAAGGTTTAATTTTAAACATAGCAGAAGTTCATGAGACTGAGAGGGCTATCAAATGAGGGCTTTAAAATCAGGTTGTGAAGCCAATCTCCACATCTTGGTTGAGAGTACGATCTGTAACATTAACATCAATTGCTAGCAATCTGTTTTCAAGGATCTTCCTCAAAGTGTTTTCAAAACTTCTCTCATTTTGATTTTGAACACTGAGTTGAATGCAAATATGCCTTGTGATCACTCAGTTTGTACTCATCTCTCACTAGCCTTGAGGAATCTCCTCTCCAGACTCCCACTTCCACTGTTGTTCTGACATAACCCTAGTATAGCCTCAAAAGCAGATTCTCATGGTTGAAAGCAGCTGTCATGGGAGAAGGCTTGAAAGCTCTGCCAGAAGACCAGAGTATCTTTTGCACTGCTAAGGATCTAACCTCCCTTTTAAATGCCATATCTACTTTAAACCCCCCCCCCCCACACACACACTTGCTTTTAATAAAATGCAAGATCCCGAATAGAAGGAAAAAGTCCTCCAGACTCTTATATTTCTGTCACTGACAGGTCTTACTAAGAAATCAGACATGCTTTAGCAAGATCAGCCATTTTCAGGTTAAAAAAAAAGTATCTTTAAGTTTTTTTTGTGAGTAGTTGTACACATACGCCCACTTCTTGCAAGGGCTGAGTTCCCATGAAATAATATGTGGCTACCTGCTTACAGAGAGGTAATGTGACAAACAATTGTCATAGAGCAGTGTTTCCCAAATGCTGGTGTTTGGACTTCAGTTCCCAGAAGCTTAAGCCAGTATATTGACTGATCAGTGCTTTGGGAAATTGACTTAAGCTTCTGGGAATTGAAGTCCAAACACCAGCATTTGGGAAACACTGTCATAGAGCAGTGTTTCCCAAATGTTGGGGTTGGGACTTCAATTCCCAGAAGCCTAAGTCAATTCCCCAAAGCACTGACTAGCCAATGTACTGATGTAGGCTTCTGGGAATTGAAGTCCCAACCCCAACATTTGGGAAACACTGTCATAGAGTAATCGTTGTCTGCTGCTGCTCGTATCCGAGTATTTATTCACTTATTCCTGAAAATCATTTTCAGGAAAAATCTATTGGCATGAATTTGTTTAAGGTGCATCCCAGCTTGCCATGAAGTGACCCACACATTGTCATCATGGAACCATCTCCTACAGCACGTACGAAATGAGAAATGAAGGATTTGGCACCAGGACTGCAATGGACTGCTGCAGCCTTGAGGATATTAACAAAGTGTGCCTCCACAGCCAGTCAATCTGGCATGGCCTCTTCCAACTCCACAACCACTGGGAATCAGAATAGTGAAGTGGTTCCTCCTCCGTTGGGCCCGATATGGTTTCCAGTGGCATTTCCTCCACTGAGAGGGCCATCACACTATCTAAAGGAGCTCATCTGCTTATAGCCATTGGCCCCTTTAGGGAGTCAGGTTATTTACCGCCACCCAACACTTTTGTCGCTGGCTGCACATTCTAATCCATTATCATAGTGGGATGTCTTGCCAGACAAGGAATAGAGTAATAGATAATACTCTACATCAGTGGTTCCCAACATGGGGCACACGCCCCACAGGGAGACTTCAATTCCCAGAAGCCTAAGTCAGTACAGTTGACTGATCAGTGCTTTGGAAAACTGACATAGGCTTCTGGGAATTGGAAGTTCAAAAACCAAAGGTTGGGAAATACTGCTCTAGTATTATAGGACTTAAAATATGCATTATCTGCAGTGTTATAACTAGGTAATTAAGATACTATTCATCAACTATTCAAATACTAGAACCATTTGAAAAACATATTCTGTTTTCAGAACAATTACCTAACAAAAGAAAAAAAACCTTACCATCTGGTGAAAAAATTAGATGCTTTATATGCATTGCACTCCGTCACTTTGCTGCCAATCAAAATATTTCCTCACAGCAATATTGTTAAAACAGAAGAACTGGGATGGGAAAGAAAAAAGATATACATATATTAAACTAAAACTGAGCCATAATATAATCAGCCTATAACATAAAAAAGCTAATGGATATTGATAGTTATGTAGATTTTATTACAGATCTGTTTTAGTTGCACCTGCAAAAGTATAATCCATATCAAACATATAACATGCTAAACCAATAACTTTGCATTCATATTTAATGTTATTTACACATGAATACACTGATTAGTACCTGATATTATACAAACTACAAATACATAAATGGGACAGACTAACATAAGATTTTTTAAAATATTGATTGTATATGAACTCCATATGAGAGCAAGCATGGAGTAGTGGATTGAGTGTTGAACTAGCACTTGGGAGCCTTGGGTTCAAAATCTTTGCTTTACCACACAAAGTCACCAGGAATAGAAACTTAAAACCAAATTTTAAATATCTCACATAGCCTGAAAACTCTGTTAGAACCGCCACAACTGGAAGCAACTTGACAGCACAAAATAGAAAGGAATAGCTAAACAGTGGAAAATAGAGTAAAGGGTGTATATTGATTATAGATAAAATTCAAACCAAATTAAAAGATTACAATGATTAGACTATATTAGACCAGAAGCAGGCTACTTCAGTAGTATTATCTTGGACATATTTTAGATTTTTATACACACAGTGGATCATCAATTGCAAATAAATAAATGCTGTACTGCTCAAATTTATCCACATTCACAGTAAGTTTATCTTGTATCCAAGTAGCCCCATTTTACTTGACTATTCTTTAATTTGCTTTGAAGACTTAGTCTTAGGTGATGTCAAGATGGTCCAGCCAGAATCTTGTCCTGGCGGGAGGCACTCTTCTGCATTCAACCATTTGGCAAGGTGTGTTGTTCTTATCGTTTGTGGGTATGCACTTCAGTCTGACGCAGCAGATTTCCTAAGTACAGTATCATAGCAGTAACTTTCTATTGGTGTTTAGACAATGTTTTTGAAAATCAGGGTTCAATGCAGAGTAACACCTAAAAACTATGGGGTAGGGCAGTGATGGTGGGCCTTTTAGAGACCGAGTGCCCAAACAGAGGGGTGGGATGAACTCTGTGCTAGAGGAAGTTCTCCCATTGGGCTGATGGACAATGGTGAGGGGCAAACTCTGTTCTGAAGGAAGAAGCACTCACATTGGGCTGCTAGCAAGAGGGGAAGGGTGAACTCTGTCCTGGAGGAGGGAGGAAGCATTCCCATTGGGCTGCTGGACAGAGTGAACTCTGTGCTGGGGCAACAGCACGCATGTCCACAGAGAGGGCTCTGAGTGCTCCTTCTGGCATGTGTTCCATAGGTTCGCCACCACTGGGGTATGGTAATGGTCCTCAAACTTGCCTTCCCAGTTAACCAACAGATGGTGAGGTTGATAAAAAAAAAGAGTGGCCCCTGCACATCTGAGAGATGGGCAGCTTAACCCTCTTACTCCAGATATCCAACTGCGGCCTTCAAAAAAAAAAAAAAAAAAACGGAACTATAATTTCCACAGTTCCTCTCATAGGAATGGTGAGAGCTGTAAGTCCAACACATCTGGAGGGCAATTGCTGGTCCTCCTTACTTTATGGCTATTTATGGTTCTTGTCAATATGTGTATAGTGAGTTAATATGAAAACCTTCTACAGTATTTTCAATATTTCCAGAAAGCGTCAGTAACTATTATAAGTCATCTACACCAAACTAAAAATATACTAACTATAAATTAACCATGATGAAAAAATAGTACATCCAATATGTTTAAAAACTGTTTGAGAAATGAATTTGTCTACTACATTAACTGTATTTTTATTTACAATTGACATAAAGGTATACCAACTCTACATCAAATTTAGTTGCATGAAAAGTTAAACGAGATACTGTTCAATATGATTAAGACAAAGAGAGAATGCTACATAGAAGTTGCAAACAGTTCAAAATGTTTTCATCTGTTGACCACTGAAATATATGCTAGAATTATGTATCACAACAAAATTTAGACCTCTCTGATAGAAAACTCAGAAGGAAATTTTTAAAAGCTGACTCTTGTGGTACAAAAAAAGTAATTCAGAATGCTCATACTAAAATGTATGTCATTTAGAAAGATAGCTTTGAGGAAGGAAAACAGAACATGATCCAATTTCCAGCAAAGTAAGATGACTGCCATGTAATCAAATCCAAAGTCTGAGAAGAACAGATGTGATTTCTTATGGTCTGTTACAAAAACAGAGATGTATTAGAACAAATTGAAGTATTTCATAACCAAAAGGGAAAGGAAAAATCTGACAAAAATGATTATTCAGCTACCCAAACACTTTTGAGTAAGAATCAGTTCTTCAAAGAATACATTCACTAAACTTTGATTCTAAACTCCAGAGAAGCGTAATAGGAGTTGCTTCTGCATAATATGCTGAGGAGAGCACTATAAGACAGTGGGTAGAATGACATACAAAAAAATTGTATGTTAGAGTAAAAATCCTATTAATTGCTGGCAGAACACCATTGTTATGAAGACTTCACTACTGAAACCACTGCACAAGCAGTGTTAATCATTACAAAATGCCAATTTGTGCTTGTGCAACATAATGTTAAATGACCCTTGTTGGATATATAAGTACTGTACAACAAACGTTAAACCAGGGATTCTCAACCTGCAGGGCGGATGTGACCTGTGGCACCATTTCATGTGCCCCCAAACTGCCTCCACTACACCAGGAAGTGCCATGTGGTGGAGGAAGGGCAAAATGACTGTTTGGCCCCCGAAGCTGTCTGAGGGAGCATGACCAGGACCCTGGTTTTAAAAGGTTGAGAACTCCTGTGTTAAACCATTTGTATGTCAAGTTCAGTGAGTAGCGTGAAACCCAACAGATCAGAAATTAAAATTATACAGAAGTAACTTAGCTATCTTCTATTGCTTACAAGTGTATCCTAAACTTGTGAATCACATACAGATCTCACAATTTAATCTAACAATCATGTGAACAATCTGAGTGATACTGCCTTGATCATTCATATACTTGCATGGATTTATATCTAGGCTTCTCAGGTTTCTATCACTATGCAGAAGATTTTGAAGTGGTAGCCATGTTAGTCTGTGTAAGCATAACAAATAGGAAACAAAACAAAACCACTGTGGCAACTTAAAGACTAGTATATTTAATGCTTTCACTGATCAAGTCCACTTCTTCAGACATTAGACTTCATGGCAATAATTTATACATAAATCCATGACAAGAAGGGTAGGAGAAGGGATGCAGAAGGATGCAATGATTGGTTGTTTAGTACAGTAGATACAACTGCAAAAACTGTGTATCAGTGTGACCTTTTACACTTGGTAATGACCAAAGATCCCAGACTGATATTCAGATTAGTCCTGTAACCTTTTGTCCTGCCAGTAGCAAGTGGTTAGTTTCATGTCTGGCCTAGACATGGAAGAAGTAGATAAGTGCATCATAATCATTGTGGCATTACACATGTTATCTGTAGCCTGAGGTCCTTTCAATCTCCAGCACTGTTCTGCTTACAAAACAAAGCATCTAATTTAAATAATTACAGTTGTACCTCACTTAAAGAGCATAATGCATTCCACAGGATTACTCTTTAAGTGAGTTTGCTCTTTAAACAAAACACCATTGTAAATTACCAATTGTGGGGGGGATTGCGAACCCCAATTTATTTGTTAAGCGAGTTTTTGGTTGGTTTTATTTGTTAAGCGAAGCGAACATTCAGAGAAAATTCTGCTCTTTAAGCGAGTTACTCTTTAAGCGAGGCGCTCTTTATGAGAGGTTTGACAGTATGTGTTATCTGCTAGCCTAGGTCAGTTCACCAACCATTGTAATTTTTCACAGAACATAGTCTGTAGATACAAAATGTAAGGTTGAAAGGGTAAACTCATTCAACAATTCTGTGATACCACAATGATTGTGGCTGAATTATATCAGCATGGAAAAACCAAAACAATTCCAGTAGAAGACAGTGGTTTCTTGGGAGAGGTACACAAAGTTGTCAAATAAAAATAAAAAACATAGAATTTAACCACCCAAAGTTGACTGATGAGAACGGCAAGATTCCAGAACTTATAGCAGGTTGACAGTAGTTTATTTTATAAAATTTTGTATCCTGCCTTTCATCCAATTGATTGTCAAGGTATTTTAGTAGGGACAGGTACTTATGACATGCCTTTCCTAACTCTTTCTCACACACAGACACAATGCAGTATCCGTTGTTCTCAGGAAAGGATGAGGTACTAGTCATATGTACAGAAACAGATTCAAGACTAACTTTCATTTCTGCAGTCCTGAGGAGACAGGAAAATGCAGCTGTGGCTACCAAATTGAAGTTTTAAAAGGTTTGACAAAATTTAAACAGAACAAGGTATCCAATGAGAACAATATAGTTCTAAAAAAACTAGAGCAGTGATGGCCAACCTTGGCACTCCAGATGTTCTTGAACTTCAATTCTCAGTACCCTTGATCAGCAGGTGTGTTGACTTGAGTTTCTGGGAATTGAAGTCCAAGAACACCTGGAGTGCCAAGGTTGGGCATCACTGATCTACAGGAAGCAGATAAAGCACATTTAGAGATAGAAAATGCTGAAGTAAGCCACTCCATTTACTGGAGCTGGAACTTCCAGGTTTACACTAGACAAATGCAAGTTGGGAGAATTGTGGGCTGTTGTTAAAAGGTTTTCATCCTTGTATTACACAAAGATACTATGAAGCTAAAGTACTTTGGACATCAAATGAGAAGAGAGGATTTGCTTGATAAAGCCTTGATGCTGGGAAGGGTGGAGGGCAAAAGAAGGGGCGGCCCAAAATGAGATGGCTAGATGGTATTGTAGACACAATGGGCACAAAGCTGAGCGAGTTGAGGAGAATGGTGGAGGACAGAAGTGCCTGGCGGACAGTGGTCCATGGGGTCATTGCAAAGGGTCGGAATAGACTGTGCAACAACAAAAACTATAAAGCAGTGATGGTAAGCCTTGGGACTCCAGATGTTCTTGGACTTAAATTCCCAGAAGCCCAAGTCAGCACTCCTGCTGATCAGGGCTTCTGGGAATTGAAGTTCAAGAACATCTGGAGTGCCAAATTTCACCATCACTGCTATAGAGCAGTGGTTCCCAACAAGGGGTACACAGCCCACTAGTGGACTTCAATTCCCAGATGCCTCAGTCAGTACATTGGCTGATCAGTGCTTTGGGGAAATGACTTAGGCTTCTGGGAATTGAAGTCCAAAAACCAGAATTTGGGAAACACTGCTGTAGAGGAAACAAAAGCAAATAGAGTATCTTTTATCCAGACGCTCTAAAACTTTGCACTTCTACATCAAAAATATAATAAAATGTCTGAATTTTATTGGAAGCTGAAAATTATCCTCCTCTTCTTCCAGATGCCAACTGGGATCCCATCTCAATACCATCAACAGTACAACTGAACAAATTAAGTTTTGATTACAGCTTTGCCATTATTGGCTTTCCATCACTGATGGAGTCAGAAAAATAATGCTTTGTACACTTTGCATTTATTAAAAACGTTTTTAAAAGAAGCACTGTTGTGTTTTAACACTAGCACCACCTACAGATAAGGATTCAGAATCAGATAAGTGCTGGCTGAAACAAGCATACCACTCCTTCTGGAGAAGCTGTTGTATGGGCATAGCCGGCATGGGTACTTCTTGTATCATAATTATACTTCAAGTACAAGGCAATGTACAAGACATATCGTACATGTCTGAAAATGCCGATAAAACAATACAAGTTAAGATAATGAAGGAAATACACAAGGCAACAGGTAGACCTAAAGAGCATTCACTCAAGAAATGCAGACAGTAGAGCAGTATTTCCCAGTGTGGGGCCCATGCCCCACAGGGGGGCTTCAATTCCCAGAAGCCTAAATCAGTACATTGCCTGATCAGTGCTTTGGGGAATTGACAGCTGGCCAGGCTTCCCCTTGACAGCATGCGTGTCAACAGAGAGGCCTCTGTGTGCCATAGATTTGCCACCAGTTCCACAGGATTATTATTATTATTATTAAATTCAATTTATATGCCGCTCTCCTTGCCGAAGCAACCCAGAGCGGCTAACAATGTTACAAAAAACATAATATACATACAATATAACACATATAATACAATCAATGTGGTCAATAAATCCTTCATAAAAATAATAAAAATATAAATAGGGTACAATCAAAGAAATACAAGAACAGTCAAGGATATACAGTACAGAGCAATAGGGAAAATCCTCATCCCTTATACATATTTCAATTACATATTTCAATTAGTAACAATATACATTTATCCGGAGAAGTGGCTGACCGTGGTAAAGCTGTGGTGGTACTAGCGGAGCTGGCGTCCTTAGTTGGCTGGCCCTCATCCAGTTGGTCCTCACTCTCCCCGCCCGGCCAGCAGGGGAGAGCGTCCGAGCGTCCGGGGTTGGCCTTGCGGCGGCGGCGGCAGGAAAGTTCTTTTTAAAGCCGCCCGCCCGGAGCCCCCAGGTGTTCCTCATTCTCCCCGCCTGGCCGGCAGGGGAGAACATCCGAGCGCCGTTAAAAGTTCTGTCCGGCGGTAGCGGTGGTGGGGCAAGATGGTCCTGCCGCCTCCAGTTTTTGAAGTTTCCCGCTCGGGCGGGGCTCCCCTCCAGATGCCGGCAGCCCGGGCGCTGCAGGGGATGGCGGCCCCGGCGGCTTCCCAGCCTGGCCACAGGTGTTCCTCAGGCGGCGAGGCAGGAAGAGCCAGCAGCCCAGTCAGCCCGGGGCTTTTAAAGTACCTGCTGCTGGAGAGAGTGCTGGCCCTCGGCGTCTTCCCCTCTGCCTCACCACAGGTGTTCCTCAGGCGGCGAGGCAGGCAGAGCCAGCAGCCCGGGGCTTTTAAAGTACCTGCTGCTGGATTGCTCCAGTGGTGTAGCGTGGAGGGGGCGGGGGGGCGGATGCCCCGGGCAGCGCCTTTCAGGGGGCGGCAAAATGTCCCCTCCCCACCCTTTTGCTGGCGAGCGCCCCACGTGCGCTTCGCCGCTTGCCACACACCTCTGTCCGCTCGCACCTCTATCCGCTCGCTCGCCCGGCTGGCCGTCGGGGGCTCTCCGCCGCCTGTTGCCCCTGGCAGCGGCTTTCAGGGGGAGGCAAAATGTCCCCTCCCCACCCTTTTGCTGGCGAGGAGGAGAAAAAGGTTTTTTTTAGGCGGACAATTCAAGGAGGGGCACGCCCGGTCGCCCGCCCAGCTGGCCGTCGGGGGCTCTCCTGGCGGGCGGCCCGCGTGCGCGCAGACGCTGCTCGCCTCCGCCCGCCCAGCCACCCACCCAACTTGCCATGAGACGGGGCGCTCGTCGGGGGTGGGGGGCGCCGTGGCGGGGAGCCCCTGGGGGCTGGCTGGGCAGGAGGAGGTGGGCAGCGTGCGCGCGCACGCGGGCCGCCCGCCAGGAGAGCCCCCGACCGACAGCCAGCCCGGCGGGCGGGCCCCTCCTTGAATTGTCCGCCTAAAAAAAACACTTTTTCTCCTCTTCGCCAGCAAAAGGGTGGGGAGGGGACATTTTGCCGTCCCCTGAAAGCCGCTGCTAGGGGCAACAGCCAGTGGAGAGCCCCCGACGGCCAGCCGGGCGGGCGAGCGGACGGAGGTGCGAGCGGACGGAGGTGCATGGTGGGCGAGCGGACGGAGGTGCGTGGTGGGCGAGCGGACGGAGGTGTGTGGCGCGCGCGCGATTGCGCGCGCCGCTAGTCAGCAGGGGGCCGGCTTATACCTGGGTCGGGGGGAGGGGGCGGCGGCAGCGGCGAGCTGGGGGGCAGCGGCGAGTTTGTTCTTCGCCCCAGGCGGCTGAAGACTGCGCGACGCCACTGGATTGCTCTTTAAGCAAGTTTGCTCTTTAAGCGAAACACCATTGTAAGTGACCAATTGTGACTTCTGGGGGTGGGGGGGTTGAGAACCCCGATTTATTTATTAAGCAAGTTTTGGGTTGGTTTTATTTGTTAAGCGAAAGCAGTTAAGCGAAAGCAGCTTGCACTCATCTCAGCTTTGTAGTAAACCAGTATATATTTTCGCTTTCCACTCTCCTCTCCAGCAGTGATTTACAGAGTCTGAATACCCTATGGGCCTTCAAACAGTATGTTGGGACCCACAAATGTCATGATCTGACTTCTTATTGTCTTTAGGCCAGAATGTGGCACACTGCATATGCTCAGAGTTTTCCCTCTCACTCATTGCTCCAAGGCTGCATCTCCTTGGGTGTTGGCAATGAAATGAAGGAGGACAGTGACAAAAACTGAACAGTACCAGACAGGTAATTCCCAGGTTCACCTTTATTCTACTTATGCCTGACAGGCACCAAAGCAGGCCGGCAAGTTCAGGAGAAGACATAAAGGTATTATGGGAAATTTTGATCTGGGTAATTTTTTTCTGACTGTTCTGTGGCGGAGAACCTGAGCACGAAAGAAAGCAATGCACATTAATACAGGTCTTCTCCTTCACACTGGCCTATCCCCATGATCTCTTGGAAATGTTTTCTATGTTGCAGTGCCAGCCTTGGTTCTTGAACCTACCACAGTAATGAACAGGAAGTAAATGTTATGCAGAAAGAACTGACTATTTGCTAAGACAAGTGTGTATGAAATGCATGTCCAACTTTCACACCATGCAGTGGGATAGGTCAACCTGAGCAAAAGGTCAACCAGTAGAGCAGGCAGGTAATACACAGTACTGTGCAAAAGTCATAAGCCACCACCAAATGGTTTGGAGAAAATTCAATGGGGGGGAGGGTCATAACTCAGCCGTCACCAGAACTCCAAAATTGGAGAGAGTCCTCATCAAACTCTTCTCTCAACTATCTCCAAGTTTGATTAAGTTTAGAATTAGAATGTCCGAGTTATGGCCCCTGGAATCACTCATGGAATTTCCCACAAGCCAGGTGGTCGTCTGAGACTTTTGCACAGTACTGTACATCATCATCAGAAAAATGCACAACTTTCTTCCAAGTGGTGTAATAGAAGTGGAGGTGGCAGTCATTAGGGGGCTGTTCCGTATCAACCCAAGCCACAAATCCACTAACCAAAAACTCATCCCTGAAGACCCAGATAAAATAGTTCTGCTAGATCAGGCCAATATAATCCCCTTGATATCTGTCACAGTTGACAAACTAAATAACCTCAGAAATCCTACAACAGGCCTTCTATCTAGTTTTCATTAGTTGCATTTACTGCCTGCAAATCTGGAGACTTCATGCAATTGAGAAGAAAACACCTTCTTCTAAATATAAGAAAACAATGTTAACTCTCTTTGATCTACTACCATAAAACCTGGATTTCCTTTACTCTTCTCTTTTTTATGCAAGGTGTGGTGATGGGAATGGTGACTAATATTTATTATTTTCCTAGAGCAGGGGTTCTCAACCTATGTGGGCAGGACCCAGCTCACGGCATCATTTTATGTGGCCCACATCACTGCCTCCACCAGAAGCACAATTGTTTATGACAGCCATAAACGCTCCCACAGGTGTAGTTTACGACAGCCATGGATACATTTTATGGCAGCCTGTACAGTTGGGGAACCACCAGTCCGGTCAGCTCAGCTTTCTGAGGGGGGCATGATCTGGCCTGCAGCTTGAAAACGTTGAGAACCCCTATCCTAGAATCTACATGCATGAGCCGCAGAGAGAAAATTCTAAATCAGGATGAGGTAGGGAGGAAAATAGAAAGAGTCAAACTACTATACTGCAGCCAAAATGTTGTGAGTTCATTCCTGACAGTGATCAAGGTTGACTCAGCCTTCCATTCTTTTGAGGTCATAAAAATTAGTACTCAGAATGTTGAGGACAAAATGATAATTACCTGTAAACTGCCCAGAGTGCACTAAGCACTATGGGGCAGGTAAGGCAAAGGCCTCCCTTGCTCAAAAGACAGTACTGTCCTTCTCTAGGGCGTAGTGATCATCTCCATTTATAGACAAAGCGCCAGCGCTGTCTGAGTCTGCAGACGTTTCTGTGGTCATGTGGTAGGCATGACCAGACACTGAAGTGAAAGGATTGCTGTTACCTTTCCCATTGTAGTACCTATTTATCTACTTGCAATTTCTTGCTTTCGAATAACTAGGTTGGCAGGATTTGGGGCAGAGACAGGCGCTCAATCCATTATGCAGCACTCTGCTCTTGAACTGCTGACCTGTCAACCTTCCGGTCATCAAGTTCAGCATCTTTAACCACTAAGTCATATATAAGTGCAATTTCTATTGCTAAAGAGAAAGGGCTTATCCTGTGGAATGCATTGCAAACACTGCTCTTTTATCTTCCTAGGGCTCAGTGGTTAAAAAGCTTGCCTTGTTAGCTGGAAGGCTGGGAAGTCTGCAGTTTGAGACCCGGGTACTGCATGATGGATTGAGCGACCATCTCTGTCCCCAGCTCTTGGGGACATGAAAGGAGCCTCATTTGTTTCTTCGGCAAAAATCCTGTCAACCCAGAATAATTTTCGACATGAAATTATTATTATCATCAAACTGAATTGTCTCTAAAAGGAGAAAATGACTAAACACAGGTTCTCCAAGAAAAGAGGAAGACCAAAAAGATTGGCTTGGTAAACCAGTGGTTGCCAACCGTTTTTTGGCCATGCCCCACCTAAGCATCTCCAAAACTCTGGACATCCCCCCTCCGTGACATATAATTCTTATTATTCAAAAAGTGAACTCCTATTTACATGGAGGAAGCCTAAAAGGCCATTAACTTAGTCAAACTCAGGAGTTCTCAACCTTTTAAACCCAGGGGCTGGGTTTAAGCTTTTTTGGGAGGGGGGCACAGCCATTTTGCCCTTTCTGGAGTGAAGAAGGCAGTGGGGGGAGGGGCTACATGAAATGGTGCAGTGGGATGCATCTGGCCCATGGGCCTCATGTTGAGAATCCCTGGTCTAATTCTCAAATTGCCCCCTTGAAGTCTCGAATTGCCCCCCCCCCCCAGCAGTTTCAACCCAGAATAATTTGACATGAAATAATAATAATAATAATGACTGCTCCTTAGAAGGTCAAATAATAAAGATAAAACTAAAGTACTGTACTTTGGACATCAAATGAGGATTCGCTTGATAAAGCCTTGATGCTGGGAAAGGTGGAGGGCAAAAGAAGAAGGGGGCGGCCCAAAATGAGATGGCTAGATGGTATTGTAGACACAATGGGCACAGAGCTGAGTGAGTTGAGGAGGATGGTGGAGGACAGAAGTGCCTGGCGGACAGTGGTCCATGGGGTCGCAAAGGGTCGGAATCGATAGACAGAGGCTGCCTGCCTGGTCTTTCTCTGACATGTAAAGTGTGAAAAAAGATGGTGAGAAGCTTCACGTAAGAAAGGAATGAGTCTTTTTAGATCTGTCTTTTCCTTTGATTTTTTTTAATCCTCACATTTTCTTAGAGGGTCAAAAATGTGTTACATACAGCCTGTCATTAGGAGAAAGAATTCCCTAAGTGTTGTAAAGGTACAGATAAAGGCAGTACAGTAATACCTCATATAACATTAGTATCGAATAACACTAAAATCGCATAACATCAAGGAATCTGGGGGGAAGAATTGCATCAGATAACATTAAGATCCTATGGGATGCTTCAGATAACAACCGCGAAAGCCTGTGTGGTTACAATGTATCTCTATGGATCCCATAGAGGATCAGATAACACTAAAAATCATATAACATGAAGACTTGTGGAACCAGGTTTTAGTGTTATGTGAGGTTTTACTGTACTAAGGAGAGTCTTGATAGTCCCCTGGACAGCGAGGAGAACAAACAGGTCAATCTTAGAAGAAATCAACCCTGACTGCTCCTTAGAAGGGAAAATAGTGAAGATGAAGCCAAAGTACTTTGGACATCAAATGAGAAGAGAGGATTCGCTTGAGAAAGCCTTGATGCTGGGAAAGGTGGAGGGCAAAAGAAGAAGGGGGCGGCCAAAAATGAGATGGCTAGATGGTATTGTAGACACAATGGGTACAAAGCTGAGTGAGTTGAGGAGGATGGTGGAGGACAGAAGTGCCTGGCGGACAGTGGTCCATGGGATCATCACAAAGGGTCGGAATCGACTGTGCGACTGAACAAAATAATGATGATGATGATGATAATCATCATCATCTTCCTTCCACCCACTCACCCACCCACCAGAGAACAAAATAAAGCTCCTGCCCTTCCAACAGGAGGACTAAAAGCAGTAAGGCCACTAAGTTGGGTGGGTCCAAGCAAGGTGAAGGAATGGTCATGTTGAGAAGAGAGAAAGGTGGTGAAAGAGAAAGGGAAGGGTTTGGAGGGAAAGAGAAAGAAGCGAGCCAAGGAAGGTGTGACAAGACCCAGCACCAGGAGGCGGCGAGGAGGAGGCCTCAAACGCACACCTCCCCAACCCTCGTGTGAACGTGAGCCGCCAACCCGACCCGAAGCGAGGAAGGGCGCCCACCCTGGCAGTCGGGTCGATGGGGGGGCCGCGGGTTCCCCCTGGAGAGGGGTGGGAAGGGCACGGCGACTAACGACACACGGCCAGCAGGGCCTGTTTCAGCTTCTCACGTCCTCATTACCCACCCACCCACCTTCAGCCTCCCTCCGTGGCGGCGGGGAGGGACCCCAAGGCCCGGTGAGGGTGGGGGCGTTTTAGTGGCCATATGCCCCTGCGTTTGACAGCTCGGCCTGAGGAGGACCTCCCCGCGCCCAGGCTGCGTGGGAACGCGTGGCGAGGGCGACACGCGTCTGGGCGCGGGGTGGGGTGGCGGCAAGGAAGAGGCTGCCACTCCCCTCTTCCTCAGGGAGTTTCCACACCTACGCGCACAATTTACCTCAGAGACACACAATTTACCTCAGAAAAATCGCCTCACGCACACCCCAACGCCCCGTTTCCTCGACGGCGAGGTCCCTGAGGTGATTTTTTTTCCCGCCCACCGGAGTTGCTTCCCTGAGGGGTGGGGAGGAAGCGGCCAAGGGAGCCCGGCTTGAGCTTACCCGGGGGTTAGTAGTAGTGGCGGCGGCTGAGGAGGAGGAGGAGGAGGAAAGCCCGGCCAAGGCCCTGCCTGAGGCAAAGGGTGGCGCGGCGGCGGCGGCGGCTGAGGGGGGAGGAAAGGGGCGGGGCGCGACGCGGCGTGATTCGCTCCCCTGACCCCGCCCTCTTTGCCCCCGCCCCCCCACCCGCTGCCCAACTCCGCCGCTTCTTCGCCTCGAAGCCTATTGGCCGAGAAGAGCACGCAACGCACGTACGTTGGCCAGGGGGAGGACGGGCTCGCTCGCGCGCGCACGCTCGCGCGCGAACCTCTCCCTTCACTGAGGGGGAGTGACCGGGCGAGGTTTGCGCGAGGAGTTTACCGGCGCGCGCTGGGCTCTGCCGGCCGGCTGGCTGGCGGGGCCACAGCCAGCCAATCGCCCATCCCCAAACGGCCGCCTCCGTGACCTCAGCCAATCGGTGGGAGGGATATATTTTTAACAAGGAATGTGGGGGGAGGGGTGGGCAGGGAAAGGGGACAAGAGAAGGTGGGGAAGTTTAAGGGCAGGGAGGAGGAGACAAGGCAGGGAGAGATTTGCATATTTGTCACCCCCTCGCTGGTTGGCTGTTGCAGGTGGGTGCCTGCCTAACCTGCGGCCAAGAGTCAGCTGGTGGTTGGTGAGGGGGGAAAGGCAGAAAGAACGGGGGCGTGGTTAACTTGGAAGTGGAGTATAAAAGGAGGTGGAAGGGCGCCCAGGACAGTTATTGAGAGGAGATGGTGGGTTGGTAGTTGAGTTCTTAACCTTTTTGAGCTGGGGCTTGGGTCACGCTCCCTCAGACAGTTTCAGGGGCCAGATGGTCATTTTGGCCTTCCCCCATCATATGGTATTTCCTGGTGTGGTGGTGGTGGTGGGGGCCACATGAAATGGCCACGGGCTGAAGGTTGAGAATCCCTGCCTTAAAGGGTCCAATGGCTATGAGCGGATGAGCTCCTTTGGGTGGGGTGATGATCCTCTCAGTGGAGGAAATGCCAATGGAAAACATCATATCAGTCCCAATGGCAAAATGAGTGGAGGCGGAACCACTTCAGTGCTCTGATTCTCGATGGTCGTGGAAGAGGCCATGCCAGACTGACTGGCTGTGGAAGCGCAACCTTGTTAATATCCTCGAGGCTGCAGGTGATGGCTCCGTGATCACATTGTGTGGGTCACTTCATGGCAAGCTGGGATCCATCTTAAACAAATTCATACCACTGACATTTTTTCCCCTGAAAATTGGTTTCCAGGAAAAATTTATACTCGGATACAAGTAGCAGCCACCACTGACAATTGTTGTCACTTGCATGGGTGAGAAGGAAGGCCAGAGGAGCCCAGTCTGAATTTACAAGGACGTTGGCTTGAAGAGGGGAGGGGGGCTAGGGGGTGGCACAGCTGAGGGGAAGGGTTGCCTACGCTGAGTCTAGTTAGATCACATCTAATGGCCTGTGCCCAATTCTGGGCACCACACTTTTAAGAAAGATGCAAACAAATTAGAACAGGTACAGAGAAGGATAACAAAGATGATTAGAGGAATGGCAACCAAGAAGAAAGACTGAAGGAACTGAGCATGTTTAGCCTTGAGAAAAAGGGGAGGGGGGAGATGAAAGAACTCAAAACTAAAGGAAACCAGATACAGGCTGAATATCAGAAAAAACCTCTGAATGGTTAGAGCAGTATGACAGTGGAATCAATTACCTTGAGAGGTGGTGAGCACTTCAGCACTGGAGGCATTCAAGAAAATTAGGCAACCATCTGTCATATGTGCTGAGATTCGTAATTCAGTGCAAACTAAGCAAGTGATTGGACCGGTTGCCCTAAAAGGCCCCTTCGAACTCAGTTGTTATATGATTCTATTATCTCAGTAGTTTGAATATTAGTTATTTTGGAGACTACCAAATTTGAATTTCCATAATCATTGGTTTTTATTTTAGTTCTTGTAATGTGGATGCAGAAGTGGCACTGTCTGAGGAGCCTTTGGACTTCATGGTAGCCATTATATCCATGGAACTATCCAAACATGTCAGCAGTCCTATGTGCATCGCACAACACTCAATGGACCTTATTTTCTTGGTGGAACACAGGTGATCTCAGAATGCAAGATATCATCACAAGTCCTTTCTCAGGATCATTATCTGCTCTAATTCCAGGTGGAGTTGATACTCCATCCCTGTGGGGAACATGGACCTATTATGTTGGCCTGTCTAAGGGGCTGATGGATGCTATTAGTTTCCAAAAGGCCTTGGGAGGTTTCTGACCACATTAGTTGGCAATACTGTCTCCTCCCAGGTGGATAATTGGTACGTGGAGATCACCAATCCAGTGTGCACTTGTTCCTAAATACTGACTCTGCCTCAGAACGCTTTCTGCTCTGTGGTTTAATGGTAACTTCAGAGCTCTGAAGCATCTTAGGGGGAGGCTAGAGAGCATGTGGAGGGGAGCTCCCACTGATGATAACCTGGCTGCTGTTTAAAATGTGTTCCAGAATTTACACTATCACTCAAACTGGCAAGGAGGCAATACACTATAGTATTGTTAGTTCTGATAATAAACAAGGGAGCATTTCAGAATTGCTGGAGAGCCTCTTGGAAATGGGGAACTAGAATGATTTATTTTCAATATCGACACCTGCAACGATTTAGTGTTGCATTTTATAGTAATTTCCCTCAATTTGAGGGGCATCTTCCTCCCTTTGATAGCACAATTCCTTGTCTCTGTTCCAACCCATCCAGTTGTTCCAGGGTATCCCCCCCCCCCATTCCTTTATTTTTATTTATTTATTTATTTATTTAGATTTATTATCCCGCCCCAATCAGGCGAACCTGACTCTAGGCGGCTTACAGAAATTCATAAATTAAAACCTTAAGGTTCATAAATTACTTAAAAGTCAATTAAAAAAGAATTAAACGCTGAATTTCCAAAAATCTAAAAGATTTAAAAAGGTTAAAAGGTTTAAAAAGATTTTAAAAGTTTAAAAGAGTGAGGGAGGGGTGGCTGTCCCATCATATCAGCCACCCAACATGGGACCCCAAATTCCTGGAGCCCCACACCTGCTGGAGGAGCAGAAAGTAAAGCTGCATTCTAAGAAGGAAGTCCTGCTCAGTTCACTGGGGTTTCCTGCCAAGTCTATTTGCATATAGGATTGCAGTCTTGGCAGTATTAAATGTCTGAATTTCTCTGGGCTGCTGTCCAGGTAAAATGAGAAAGATCATATAGCACTCTGAAACCTTAAAGAGTGGTACGATGTAATGGCGATGCCATTTCTCTGTGAGTTCCTAGCTGATTCTGCTGACATTGGGTGCTGTTTGCAGAGACTAGTCCATATTGCCTGCAGCAAGAGGGGAAAAGCTGTTTTAAGGGACATGTTGTAGAAAGCTGTGGCTGCAAGATTTGACAAAGGTGATGTTGGTCTCCCCCTCTGAGAGAATTCTGGCATATAACTACATTTTCTGCAAGCTTAAATTTACAGGAAGGGAGCTACAGCCTACCACTGAAGTATTTATTCAGCACACCCAAAATCTGTGCAGGGAGGGATGCTTAAAATAAACTGTTTCAAATTTGAAAATGCAAAGCTCTTGTGTTTCACAAAGCTGTGTAAACCTGTGTGAGGTCTTGTAGCTTTATGCTAAAATGGAGACCATATGCTGAAACCGCCAGAAGGCAAATCATAACTGGAAATTTTCCTAGCAGGGATGTCCAAATCTTATTATTCACAGGGTTGGGTTGGGGGGATAATAAACATTGTCCTTTTAATCTTGAAACCCACAAGAAAAAGGAATCCTCATCCCACCCCAAAACATGGCAAAGTTGTATATGAAATGCATTATTCTGGTCTTGAGCTATGCCACAGAAAGGCAGCCTGTGGTTTTAGTCATTGTGTTGGATTGAAACTGCCAAGGGCAGATATATAAGTGCAATTGTTATTGCTGTATGCATAAAATACATCACACGTATTCCATACATGCCCTACAACATGAACACTGCCTGGGTCAGCTTCCAAATTGTTTCCATGGTGTGGCAAAACATAGAAGTGACATGTAAAAGTTTTGATAGATGCATTCTTCATGGCCCCACATACTTGTTAGCATTCTCACAACTTATGCTGTCCTATTAAAAAGGCTGTTGGAATTATCGTTGACGGTGGCAGTGGCTGCTACTTGTATCAGAATATACATTTTCCCTGGAAATAATTTTCAAGGTTGGTGGATCTGTAAAGAAGATTCAGAAACAGGAAAAATGCCATTGGATTGAATTTATTTAAGGTGGATCCCAGCTTGCCATGAAGTGGCCCACACACTGTGATCACGGAGCCATCTCCTGTGGTGTGTATGAAATGAGACATGCAGGATTTAACACCGGGACTGCAATGGACTGCCACAGCCTTGGGGATATTATCAAGGCACACCTTCACAGCCAGTCCATCTGGCATGGCCTCTTCTGCCTCCATGACCATTGGGAATCAGAATAGTGAAGTGGTTCCTCCTCCACCCATTTTGCCAGTGGGTCCAATATGATAGTTTCCATTGGCATTTCCTCCACTGAGGGGGCCATCACCCTACCCAAAGGGTCTCGTCCGCCCATAGCTGTTGGCCCCTTTAAGGAGTTGGGTTATTTACCACTGTATGGTCTCCATTACTCTAGTGCAGGAGTTCTCAACCTTTTAAAGCTGGGAGCCAGGTCATGCTCCCTCAGACAGCTTTGGGGGCTGGATGGCCATTTTGCCCTTCCTCCACCACATGGCACTTCCTGGTGTGGGCCACATGAAATGGTGCTATGGGCTGCATCTGGCCCACAGGCCAGAGGTTGAGAATTCCTGGGATTTCCATCCAGATAGCTTATTGGAATTATGCTGGCAAGGAAAAACCTGCGTTACGATATAGTGTCCTTAGCTTGCTAGATAGCTCAGTAGTTTACATACAGGTTGGGACCCCAGGTCGCCGCTGTGTCGCTTGGAAGAAGAACCAGCCTGTGTCACCTTGGGCAAGTTGACCAGTCCCAGGGCACCCCCCAGAAGAAGGTAATAGGAAACCACTTCTCTACCTAGAAAACTGCACCACGGAAACCACTGCCCTCTACCTAGAAAACACTGGAAAGGAGTTGCGACATTATTGACACACCATTATTACTATATTACGTAGTAGCCTTAACCATTGTTTCTCCAAGCTTCTCTTCTTAATGGTTCCACTTCCCCATCTCTTAGCAAACCTGACTTCACAAGTTCCACCCAGCCAACTGTCTTCTACACTCATGAGGAAATTTAGATGGGGCACCAATCTAACATGAGTGCTAGGAACTGGCAGCTAAGATTATTTTCGGTAACCACCCAACTAGGGAAAGCTGAACAGGAAAGGGGTTAGCTGCTCTCACTACAAGCCACCCTGTATTCCTTGCTTCTCTGTATGGTGTTTAGCACAGCTGTTGGCCAACTGTGCTGTTGACATTCTACTGCCAGGCTTGCTGGCCTGGAAACCTGCAAGTGCCTTTTGGCTCTGCTATGTGATCTGAGCTATCTAGTTTCTCTCCGCTTCCTTTCCCCAGCTACAAAGGAGAATCGGGACTGTGCGTGTCTGTGAGACAGAGGCTCCAATTTGTGCAAACCCTCTGCAGAAATCTGCAGACCAGTACTTAGGCACTTTGCAGTTCTAAGCATGCATATGTCAGGGACACGCTTCTTGTGACTTGCGTCCGTGCCACGAAAAATGTCAAACCAGGGCGGGCAGGGCATGAATCGAACCAAAAAAAGCAATGCCAAGTTGGAGCCAAAGCGGCTTCCTTTCCTTCCCCAGCCCGCCTGCCAGTATTTGAGTGAAAGGTTCCATCGAAACCAAGACATTAAAGAAGGATTAAGGTCAGCAATCCTGCCCAGTTGATTTCCTTTGGACTTCATTTCCCAGAAGTTCTAGCCATGAAAGCCATTACTAAGGGATCATGGGAGTTGTGGTTCAGAACATCAGGCAGGCCAAAGGTCCCCCTTTTCAAACATTAAAGCCATCTTAAACCAGTCTAGGCTCTGTTTCTATTTATTGCAGCATACAAGGTAGAATTCTCCCTTCTTCTTTCCTTAGCTCAGAAATCTTCTTTAAAGCATATTCTCCGGGCTCAAAATGAAACAAAACCTGATTTTATAGCGAAAGCTCTCAGTTCTGAGTTCCTGCCGCCCCCGTGTGGTATTGCTGCTTACTTAACAACTTGGCTTCCATCATTATTCACTGAATTTTCTGTTTGGATGCTCATGTATTAGGCTATCTGGAAATGTGTTATTAGGTAAAGGTCACCCTTGCTCAAAAGCCAGTCATATCTGACTCTAGGGTTCAATGCTCATCTCTGTTTATAACCAAAGAGCCAGTGCTGTCTGTACTTGCAGACGTTTTTGTTGACATTTGGCAGGCATGATTAGACACCGCAGTGCACAGAACAGTCTTTACCTTCCCACCAAAGTGGTACCTATTTATCTACTTGCAATTTCTTGCTTTTGAACTGGTAGGTTGGCAGGAGCTGAGACAGAGATGGTAGCTCAGTCTGTCGTGTAGCACTTGGGTCTCGAACTGCCGACTTGTCGACCTTCCCGTTGTCAAGTCCAGCATCTTATCCACTACGCCACCACAGTCCCCCTTATGTATGATTAGAAATGTATGTGTTGGAAATTGACTGGGAGGCAGAAGGTTAGCAGTTTGATTCCTGAGTACTGCAGGACAGAACGAGCTCCCATCTTTGTCCCAGCTCTTGCCAACGTAGCAGTTTGAAAGCAAGAAATTGCAAGTAGATAAATAGGGACCACTTCGGTGGGAAGGTAACAGCGTTCTGTCCACTCCGGTGTCTAGTTATGCCTGCGACATGACCACGGAAACGTCTGCAGAAGCAATCAACACTGGCTCTTCGGCTTTGAAACAGAGATGACCACTGACCCCTAGAGTCGGATACGACTGGCTTTCGAGCAAGGGAAACCTTTAGAGGGTTGCTGATTTTGCTCAAACATGCATGCAGGAATGTGTTTGTTAAATCTGAAGGGCAAGAAGAGGTCGCTTGGTGCAGAGTCACCCCAAAACATTTTGATGCCCGAGGAAAAGAAAGCCCCCCCCCCCATCTGCTTCATATAGAAATGGCAGCTGGACTGGCAGCCAAAACTGGGGAAATTATTCGGAGGAACAATAGCCATATACACATGCTGAGGCCACTCAACAGAGGTAAAAGGATCCTCTGGGTTCAAGGGTATGATCCTATTGCTGCCCAGGGATGGTTTCACCATGCCCTTATGCCCGTCGTTCTTCGTCGTCATTCGTGCCTAACAGAGGCGTAGCTACCGCCGTATCTGCCGTATCAATTATACGGGGCCCCCGGGCCACGGGGGCCCCCAACGTGCGTAAGCAAAACAAATCTTTACCCTTCCTAGGGCCCCCCAAACAAATTTTTATACGGGGCCCTGCCAAGGCACGCTACTCTTCTGGTGCCTAAGTCAGACTATAAACTGCCAAAATGAAGCCATTTTCTTGGCATTGCCGTTGGCCAAACTTAAATCCTCATCGGCACATGTTACTGGTAGTAACTGGCAAACCAGCAGATGAACTGGATCCTGCATCTCCACATTCACACCGCATGTCGTTTTCTGCCAGCAGCCCCACTTGAGCCTGTTGGTCTTGCATTTAGGGACTCCAATCCTCAGCCTATTCAGAGTCCTCCAAATGACGTAGGGGAGGTTGAGTTCCTCAGCCATATTCTTTGATGCCCATGCTGAAAAGCACGTTTGGAGCTCTGCAATGTTTGTTCAACACTGCCCTTTGGTCATCCCACTAGATCTGGATGGTGTAGCCTCCTTTGTGCAGGTACAGCAGGATGGCTTATGGGTTGCTTTTTCATAGGAACAGATTAATGGCTTCATACTTAGATGGTTTGTCCCTCTAGACCCGTGGTTCCCAATGTGGGCCCTATACCCCACAGGGGGACTTAAATTCTTAGAACCCCAAGTCAGTACATTGGCTGACCATTGGAAAGATTGGCTTCATTTTGGAAATCCATCCTCCTCCCTCCACACTCTACCATGAGCTTCGTCCAGTGGTGGGATTCAGCAGGTTTGCCCCAGTTCACCAGAACCGGTAGCAGAAATTCTTGGCTGACCCCACCCATCAAAGTTTTGAAATAAAGTAGTCCTAATTCGAGTGCAACACAGGGATTTTCCTCTGGCCACACCCACCATACCATGCCCACAGAGTAGGTAGTAAAAAATAATAATCCCACCACTGGCTTCGTCTTTCTTGCTGCCAGCATCCTGCATCTTGATCTTGCTACCACTGGCATTCCTACTACTGTACTTGCTCTTCTGCCACAATTACGCTGTAGGAGCCAGGGGCCACCACCACAACAGGGCAGCGGCCAGCTGGGCTCTTGGTGCCACCCACCAGCAACCCTAGTGAGGGTGGAGGAAGTCTTTAATTCCACCCTCTGAGGTTCCCAAATGACCACTGCAAGGACTTCAGAAAAGAAAAGTGTATAAATGGACGTGCATAGTCAAAATCCATGCTGCTCAAGGGTCAGCTGTAGGGTGAACTTAAACTGGATCCTAGGTCTGTGTATGCATCCCCTCCATCTGAACTGGAGACCAGTTGGAGGCTTTGAAATGCATCCCAATTTGTGTTTGAGATGCTTTGTTTGTCATTCTGATTCTCTTTGTGCCCAGGATCTGAAGAGATACTTAAATCTCCCATTGAGTTGCATTAGAAAAGCCGAACTGGTGTGTATAAAAGCTGGAAAAATGATAGAATCCATATAGATGAGTGAACCTGCAAGATTTCAAACAGCTGGCTCCAGAGGTTTGTATACTACGCACCTAGAAAAGAAAAAGATAAGGAAAAAGAAAAAAGGAATGTTTACATCATCTGAACTGATTTGTGTTTCAAGCTCAGATCAATTTGTAAGTTTCATTTTGCTCTGTAATCCAGTTTGGCCATTCCACTTTGATTTTTACCTGGTTGTCCTAGCGTGTATGTTATCTGCCAGCCGCCCACACCCCAGGTCCTGACAATGATAAACAGCTTGTGGGGAAATATATGTCTTGTTGAGCATTGATGGAATCTTTTCACCCTCAGGCCCAACTTATGAAAAACTTGTAAGCAATCAGTTCTGCTCAGTCTTTGTCAAAATTCCACTAATCAAGCCAAGATCTGATTAGTAACCCTTGGAGCAACGGTGTGAATTGGCAGTCTAATATTTCAAGGTTGTCCAAATCCAAAATTAAGTTCAAGGGCCAGTTATGGAATACATGGTGTATCCCATTGAAAATAAATTTGTGTCCACTCCTCCTGATGCTGGAAATATGTTTTATCCACACTCATTATTTCAAACAAATCAGCCTGTTTGCAATGCAGAGAAAGTATTAGCATCTCTGATGTGGAGCAACTGTTTCATTGATGGCCACCAGATGGGGAGCTTTACCTCCTAAATAGCTGTCTATTTGTGCGTGTCATGAGATAATACATCATTAATGTGGGTTGCAAGAAATAAAAATCCTCTGGAATTTATGTTGTGCAAAAAGTGGAGCAAAAGATGTTACACATACAAAGGGTTAACCCAATATCAAATGAAGAACTGTGTATAAGATCAGATGCAAACAAGTGTCAACAATGATTGATTTTGCTGGGCATCGGTGGGCCGGGCACATGTGCCACTTCAAAGATGGGAGGTGGGCGAAAGCTATCATAGAATGGATACCACTTGACATAAAGCGATCAGTAGGAAGGCCATCAAACAGATGGGAAGACCAGTTCCTGACAAAGTTCCAGAGACCCTGGATGAGACTGGCATGGGATAGGAAACAGTGGAAGACATTGCTTCGATCTGCCATGTTAGCCTGACATGTGATACATGGATTAACCAAGTAACCAAGTAAAAAGTGGAAGAAACCTATCAAAGCAGATGAAATCATGACAGTTACTAAGAGGAAAAGGTATATTGCATGTAGAAGAACAACCTCTATGTAGAAAAACTAATGGACACAAGACAAGAGACTTCAGTAATAGCAAAAACTTGTCTCAGAATATTTCAGTCTACCTGGACACTCTTTGAATGACTTGAAAGTTTTTTGGGGTGCAGCGGGGGGACGACGACGGGGACACTGCAAAACAAAACTTGAAAGAGACACTTTTGATATAAGAAATATGAAGATGCTGGAGACCTCTTGAAAGTCCTGAAGTTAAGGATTCGAAAGTCAATACTTACTGTGGAATGGTACATTAATTCATACAATTTGCCGGTTGTGTTAACTGTATTATTATTATTACTTAGTCTACTAACAATTGACGTTATTCACAGGGTGTTCTTTAATATGTCTATGCTGATCAACCAGGAGCCCAATGTTTTTGATCTACCATGACATATCTGGAAGACTGCCAACAGGACAAGAAAAGACCACAGCAGGCGGTCAGATCTACAAATGAGGGAAGCTGTCTATTGCCCACTGTGATAGTGGGAATCCATACCAAACTTTCTCATATAGTCCATGAATGCATAAATAGGGCATTTATGGGAGATATGGTATAACAGATTTTCATACTTAATCTCATTCTGCAATTGACTGGATAAAGAACCTGGACATAGCACTGGGATGTGTACACATGTACTGTATTGTTGTTGTTGTTGTTCAGCTGCACAGGCGATTCCGACCCTTTGCGACCCCATGGACCACTGTCCGCCAGGCACTTCTGTCTTCCACCATCCTCCTCAACTCACTCAGTTCTGTGCCCATTGTCTCTACAATACCTAAGGCAATTCCTCAAAGCACTGATCAGCCAGTGTTCTGACTTGGGCTTCTGGGAATTGAAGTCCACCAGTGTTCCATGGAACATAGTTTGGGAAACACTGGTTTTATCTATTGTGTGCTTATAAAGCCATATGATAAATAAATAATGTTCCTTCACTAATGAATCATTGTCACTTTTTCCATTATCTGTCTCTACCTGGTTATGAGGCCATGTATAAACTTGACAATTATATAGACTCACTCTTTATGCCTGAGGAAGTGGATTTGATCCATGAAAGCTCACATTAAAATATAGCAGTTAGTCTTTAAATGCTGCAGTGTTTCTGTTTCTTCAGATGTGCTTGCATGTAGAATGAAACGTCCCAAAATACTTTGGGGGAGGGGAGATCACACAGAAATAAGGATTAAGCAAATTGAGATACTGAAAAGTGGAAAAAGCAATTAAAGAATCCAAAATATATAATAGGACAAGGGGATTATCCTTTAGGCAAATGAAACCCATCCAATTTGTTTGAAAGAAATGAACAAAAAGAGAAATTGACTGACCTCTGAGAGATTGGGAGACAAATTTAGTATGAAAAATACAAGATTTTTGGATAGGTTTGAATATTCTGTCTTTGACAGGTACAATTAAAACCCTCTATCTACCAGAGTAAAGATAATGGCTCTATAGTTCGTCATTATGTCAAGCATTTATGAACGGGAAGTTGGGCACAAAATAGTTTTATTTTTTTTGAAAAATATATGTTAACAAAACATTATACAATGTGCCAGACAAAGATAGTGGCAGACAATTTTTCCTTTTCTGAAAGTATAATAATTTCATGTCAGAAATTATTCTGGGTTGAAAAGGTTTTTGTGGAATAAACTCCGCTCAGGGAAAGCCCAAATGAGGCTCCTTTCATGTCCCCAAGAGCTGGACTGAGATGGGCACTCAAATCATCATACAGTACCCGGGTTTCGAACTGCCAACTTGCCAGCTTCCTAGCTAACAGGATGAGCTTCTTAACCACTGAGCCACCACAGTTAAATAAACATACTGTACTAGTACTGTACTTGAGAAAGCCTTGATGCTGGGAAGGGTGGAAGGCAAAAGAAGAAGGGGGCAGCTAAAAATGAGATTGCTAGATGGTATTGTAGACACAATGGGCACAAAGCTGAGCGAGTTGAGGAGGATGGTGGAGGACAGAAGTGCCTGGCGGACAGTGGTCCATGGGGTCATCGCAAAGGGTCGGAATCGACTGTGCGACTGAACAACAACAAACTAGTAAAACTGTCAGCACCATATACAAACCCACTGAGAATTAAGCATCATTAAGTTTAACAATACTTTTCTTGACTGGTGTAGTGGCTGAAGTGCTGGATTCAGAGTCAAGAGACTCAGATTAAAATACCTATCACATTAGTAGAGGATGAAATCTACTGAAGATCTCTCTTCACACTCTTTCAACCTGTATTTGTTGGGAAGATGAAGTGGAGAGGAAGAGAGCCATATAAACCGCCTTGAACTCAGTCAGTTACATATAACTGTAACTATTAAATACATTGAGGGCTGTAGTGGGTTAGTGGTTAAGATGTTGAGCTTGATGACAGGAAGGTCGGCAGGTCAGCCGTTTGAGACCTGAGAACTGTGAAATGGAATGAACTGGTGTCTGTCCCAGCTCTTGCCAACCTAGCAGTTCGAAAGCAAGAAATTGCAAGCAGATAAATAGGTACCCCTTTGGTGGGAAAGGTAACAGCATTCTGTGCACTCTGGTGTCTAGTCATGCCTGCCATATGACCATGGAACTGTCTGCAGATGCAGACAGTGCTGGCTGTTTGGCTGTAAATGGAGATGTGCAAATGTGGAGAGATACAGAACCCGGCTCATTTGCTGGTCTGCCAATGACTTCCAGAAACATGTACCGATGAAGATTTAATTTTGGCAGTCCAAAGTTTGATCTGGACACAAAAAGAAGAATTTCCTCAATGTGTCTAATGGTAGAGCTGGGCCTGTTAAAGAACTTCCTACCCTCATTACAAGCCTGTTTGTCAACTAAGATTGTTATGAGGGACCACCAACATCATCTTCCTCTGTTTCGTTTCCTTGGGTGTTTTCAAAGACTAGACTTGATATTGCAACTCAAAGGTACCAGTGTGTTACTGTCTCCTTTGAAACAAGTGCATAGAAGTACCTATTGCTCCTTTGAGTCTTTCCTTCTTTGGAAAGTTGGCCCAGCAATATACTTTCTCATTTGTCAGGCTATTATGCCTCTCTCCTTTGAGAAATAGAAATGCAGGATGGAGGGGAGGGGAAGAGTTGTGTTGCTATGGAAACAGACTTTTTTTTCCTGGAGCCAGCTTGAGCCAGTGGTTGCTATTTGAAGAGTCTGTAACACATCAGTACACAAAAGGTATAAACATAAATAAGATACAGTAAGAACCTTGGAAGGTGGCAGGGAGTGAAAAGGCTTATACAAAATGTGCAAATAACAAATTCTTCCACATAGGATGGTTTGGGGTGAGTGGGTCACAAATATGACTTCCAACAGAGGATGGTCAAAAGACAAAGAATTCCCAAAGAATGCCCAAGGGGATTCCTCTTGTACCACAAAACATGTTTTTTTTTCCTGTAGCAATTGCCTCCACTCTGTTTGAAGGTGAGAGCATGGGAAAGTTACCTTTATTGGATGACTACTTCCAAAATTCTAGTACACCTGGAGTCCAAAAGAGTGATTTTTCTTTTGACATGCTGCAGTGGCTCAAGAGGCTGAGACATTGACTGGAAGGCGGCAGGATGGCAGTTCAATACCCGAATACTGCAGGACGGAATGAGCTCCTGTCTTTGTCCTAACTCCTGCCAACCTATCAGTTCGAAAGCAAGAAATTATGTACTGTATTTTTATATTGTATTGTATTACTGAGACTATGTTATGTATATGTAACTGGAATTGTATTTTGTAACCTTATTTTGCAGTGTGGTTTTGTTTTATTGCACTGCTGTACTGCATTGTTATTTTTATTGTATTATACTGTATGACCTTTGATTATGTTATATTACTTTGGATTGTCTTATATGTATTGTTTCAGTAAACTGCCCTGAGTCGGTTGTACCGAGTAGGGCGGTATACAAATCAAATAAATGAATGAAATGAATGAAATGAATGAAATTGCAAGTAGATAAATAGGGCCAACTTCGGTGGGAAGGTAAACAGTGTTCTGTGCACTCTGGTGTCTAGTCATGCTTGCCGCATGACCCTGGGAACGTCTGCAGAAGCAGACAGTACTGGCTCTTCGGCGATGAAACAAAGATGAGCACTAAACCCAAGAGTCGGATACGATTGGCTTTTGAGCAAGGGTGACCTTTACCTTTACCTAATGATGGCAAACCCTGTCAAGGGCAGTCATCAAACAGCTGGCTCCATGCCACTTGTAGCAGTTTTTCATGTCCACCCAAAGGAGGCTGGGTCTTCAATATTCCAGGTTTCAGAAAGCAATATCTTTGGAACCAAATCTGTAGCCAAGAATATACACATTTCCAGATTGCTGCTGTTGGTGTAGCAGCTTGCTTACTAGCAGAGCCATGGCGTACTAGTAGAATCACTGGGTGAAGAAAAGAAAATTTTGTCACATTGAAGGTGTGCCCACTAGCTTAGGGCTTTGTTCCAGAGAGACAAAATAAATAAATTTCGTATCAGAAATTACTCTGGGTTGAAATGATTTTTGCTGAAGAAACTCCACTTAGGGCACACCCAAATGAGGCTCCTTTCATGTCCCCAAGAGAAAGACAGACAGATGGATGGGTGGATGGACAGACGGACAGATGCAGTGGTGGGATTCAGTAGGTTTGCCCCAGTTCTCCAGAACTGGAAGCAGAAATTCTGGCTGGCCCCACCCAACCAAGTTTTGAAATAAAGTAGTCCTAATTCGAGTGCAACACAGGGATTTCCCCCTGGCCACACCTACCATACCACACCCACAAAGTAGGTAGTAAATTTTTTTGAATCCCACCACTGGACAGATAGATGAACAGATGGATGGATGAAGAATCCATCCACAGGCAAAATTAGTGGTGGGCTTCAGCAGGTTCGTACCAGTTCACCAGAACTGGTAGCAGAAATTTTGGTTGGCTATGCCCATCCAAGGTTTGAAATAAAGTAGTCCTAATTCAGGTGCAATGAAGGGTTTTCCTCCTGGCCACACCCACCATACCACGCCTACAGAGTAGGTAGTTAAAAAAATTGAATCCCACCACTGGCAGGCATGACTAGATCACCCACCCAGTCACATGGCTATGCCCACAGAGTAGGCCACACCCACAAAGTAGCCCACACCCACAAAGTAGGCCACACTCATTGTGTGGTAGTAAAAATTTTCAAAGCCTGCCACTGGGCAAATTCCATAATTTTGACCATTGGCTCTGGGAATGTACATTGTATGGTGCTTTGTATTCTCAGTTCTGTTGTAAGGTGAGGACCTGGGGACTTTAGCACAGGTTTGTACAAGAGATACAGATGGCAGATGGACTTGAGATGTGGCTGTATTGCAGAATGCAAAAAAATAATAATATATATTTGACGGAGAGGGTGACCAGCAATGAATTTTCAAGTCAAATGAAAAATGGCCAAGAAATCATAAAACGGTCACCCTGTGTAGTAAAGTGGATAGGGTGATGAGTTAGGACTGAGGAGATCTGGTTCAAATCCCTACTCAACTATGGAAAATCACAGAGGTGTTTGGTTCTGGTTAAACCAGTCCATAAATGTCTCTTTTACCTTGAAAGCCCTGTTAGAATTCCTGTAAAACAGTTCTGAGTTAATGGTATATAACATGCCCTCATAGAACACACAAAAATGTGGAAAGCTAGAGAATATTTTTGTGATTAAATAAAAAATGAAAAAATATTGATGGTTACAATGGTATAAATTATAAGGATGTGGAGAATAAACCACTAATTAGGCAATTATAAGGTTTTATTGTTTGCAAACCAAAGTACCTGTACAGCAATTCTGGGATTAGACTCTAAACTTAATCCTAAATGACTTTACGAGATTATTTAAATCAGTGTTCTCAACCTTTGGTTTTTGAACTTCAGTTCCCAGAAGTCTAAGTCAGTACATTGACTGATCAGTGTTTTTGGGAATTGACAGGTTTCTGGGAATTGAAGTCCCAAAACTAAAGGTTGAGAAACACTGGTTTATATGACAAAACGACAAAGAGAATGATATATTTGTTCTCAGTCACCCAGGAAACTCTTAGGATAGAAATGTGATGATCAGTAAATACAAGCTGCAACAGAGAGGCATATTGTTTACCACCTGCAGTGAACTAATCATGCTAAATTGTGAACCTCTCCTAGACTATTATTTGTGTGCTTTTATGTTACAAATATTTGTATCGCATCACAGATTGCATTGAGATAAAATACTGCAAATATTTACAAGATCGGACAAAGTGTTGCTGTGGCAACCAGGGCTCCTTTAACTGTAACCGCCAGTGTTTGTCAGTCGCTAGGCTTCCAGGCGTGTTGAAAAGTTAAAATTAAATAGAAATCTTTGTGGCACAGTCATTGAAAACCAGTGGGTTAGAACACACACCATAAAAAAGAAAGCTGATTTTCTTAACTGGCAAATCCTGCTTTGTGGGAGATTGAGGGATCAGCCTTTATGGTGGAGGACATGACTGACAGCATCTAAAAAACGTTGTCACAGAAACCCAAGTGGCTTTTAAGTCTGTGACTCTTAGCTGGAAAGGGCTATTGAGCTTTGAGCAAGAAGAAAAGCACTAAGAAAATCCTCAACCCACAGCTTCTGCCATTTCTGAGCATTGGAAGTCTGCAGAAGACTCCAACTTTGGTCAGTTGAATGCTGAGAAGATCGAGATGGGTTGCACTGCCAGCAAAAGTAATATGGTGGTTGAAATAGCCGAAAAACCTGAAGACCAACCTCAAGGAGAAGAAAACAATCAAGATGGAGATTCTGAGACAAAGGTAGATTCCAACCCTTCTGCCAAGGATGTTACCTGTGATAGCTGAAAAGGATGCCATCTCCAAAAATAAGTCCCACCATGATGGGACAGATGAATTTGTTTAGATGATCTTCTTTCGTCTAGGAGAGAAGCAAAAGATTTATCTTCTTGCAAACAGGTCTGAAGGAAGAATGAAGAAATTCTTGCATGAGTATCAGCCTTTCCTAAAAATCCTCCCGGAATCTTTCAAAGTTCATTTTCATTATTCCATTTGGATGTCTAAGTTTTTACCCCCCATCTTTCTACAATGATGGCCTAAGTTTCTGCTGGACATTCACAAGTTCTGTGGACAACATGACTATTGCTGTCATCAAATTTTTGGCCAAAGTAAGATTCAGATCAAATCTTGAGCTTCTTGTTCAGCCAGAATATCTGAGGGGACTTTATAAAAAGCAATTCCCTATATCCACAAGTTGCCATGGGATAACAGCTATAATGAAATGCAAAACAGAAGAATGCAGTCAGCCTTTGGACGTAACATCTAAATAATTCCCAGAGAAGTCAGGGAAGTTTTGAGAAAACCAACAAAATTTGTCAGAAGAGTGGAGAATGCATTTCACATCCTAAAAGTGCTCCTTTGGGTCATTTTGGGTCAGGTTTGAAATAAAATGATTTACTTCAAAGGCACGAAATAAAACATGAATTGCCATCTTTGATAAAAAGCAACCAATATTCCTGTATCAGTTCTTTAAACTGATTTAGCTTCATGTAACGTGTGAAGGTTAAGTTGCAGTTTTATGTGTTTAAAGAAATGAGTCTGTTCTCTTGAAAAAAAGCTGATGAGTTTCATTTTTTTAAAAGCAGCATAAGGTCATGGTTCAGTTATGTCATTAATGAAGTGTTATTGCAAATGAAACCTTTGCTCATCTTTAACATCATGTGATGCATGGACAAAATGCTGATGCTATTCTCAGATTAACTGCTGTGAATCATAGATGTGCAAATTATCTGTTAGCCTTTATTGCTTAAAATCCTGTTACAATATTTTTTGTGTAAACTGAGCCAAAACTCTGGAAGTCCATTCCTACACGTAGGTTTCCATAGTTAATCTACTATATCAGCATTTATTTTGCTCCACTATACTTCCCAGGAAGGGGTGGTGATGGGTTTGAACTTTGTATAGTTAATTGAAATGCACAGGGAAACACATAAGCATCTTGAATTCTCAATCTGGGTTCTTGCGCATGTTTCAACTTGCCTGTGATGTTAGCTTTAATTTTTACCTCCACCCACATATTATTAGTAAAACACTGGATGATGATGACTCACACAGGGGATAGGCAAGTGTTAACTCTTTGCATGTCAGGACACACAGAAGACAAAAGCTTGGCTTTCCACTCACAAATAACACTGTTGCTCAGAAGTGTAGAAAGGAGAGAGGTTGTCGGGCAGCTGGGATGGAACAACAACAAAGAAGTCTTCATTGCCTTAGTGGTTAAGATGCTGAGCTTGAAGACTGGAAGGTTGGCAGATCAGGACTTTGAAACCTGAGTCGTGTGCAATGGAGTGAGGGCCCAGCATCTGTCTCAGTTCCTGCCAACCTAGAAGCTCAAAAGTGGGGTACACAGAATGAGCCTCCTTGAAAATTGTGGTACTTTTGAACCACAATTGGGCGTACCCTGGTAACGACAACCTTGTTGTGTCAGCTAATCTTTCTCACACTGGGTCAGGCAAAAGGAACAGCAGAATGAACTCGCCCAAAGGTGCAGTGGTGGGATTCAGCAGGTCCACTCCAATTCACCAGAACCGGTAGCAGAAATTCCAGCTGACCCCACCCATCCAAGTTTTGAAATAAAGTACAGTAGTCCTAATTCAGGCACAATGCAGGGCTCCCCTCTCCAGTCATGCCCACTGCACCATGCCCACAGATTAGGTAGTAATCTTTTTTTAAATCCCACCTCTGAAAAGGTGGTTTCATTTTGGCATTTTCACATCTGGCCTACATACAGAAGAAGCAGGAGCAGCTCAAAAGCAAGAAATTGCAAGTAGATAAACAGGTATGGCTTCAGCAGGAAAGGTAACAGCATTCTGTGCACTACAGTGTCTAGTCATGCCTACCATATGACCATGGAATCACCTGCAGACACTGACAGCACTGGCTCTTTGGCTGTAAATGTAGATGAGCATCACCCCTAGAGTTAGACATGACTGGCTTTCTAGTAAGGGAGATGTTTGGTCTTGGATACACATTTAAGGGACATGAGGTTTACTAAAGACCTGCCCCTCATTGTTCTTATGGACCAGACTATTAGCCTGAATTGTTTGGACCTTACTTATAAGCTAGTTGCATGAACTTTCATTTCTAGATGTACTGCTACACCCCAAGAACTGACATATCCTGACAATTTTTTTAGAGGTTACATGTCCAAATGCCTGCATTCCCATCATAATAGGACTGGAAATTTGCAGTTGTCCAGACATTGTGGAATTCTAGCCTGGGAAGACAGGAAGGAGGAATTTAATTCAAAGCCATAGTGCCTGTGTGACTTATGTTCAAGGGGGCTACACAATTAGTGAGTGAAACCAATCCATCTAATAATGTTTGCATTGTGCTGTGAAGTCAATGTGGCACATCTTAATAATGTGTTTCGTTTTGAAAACATAATTAGCGAACCTGCCAAATAAACATGTTGTCATGGCCAGGTGGTTAACCATCTGAACACTCTTCATTCTCCTCTTCTCTTCCAGCCACGGCGTATCTGTTGAATGCAACAAAGCCATTAAAAACATGCAAATCCATTGGTAATGTTCTAACCCACTGAAGCAAAACAATGTGCCGTCTGCTCAAGAATGGCATTCTCAACTTTTTGAACAAGGGGCACTAGGTGGCAGTGATGTAAAAGGAATTAAACAGCTATTGGTCAGTCCTGTACACATTGTTCTGTTAGGGGCATGAAAGATCTCTTGCATTATCACCATCTCCAGAAACATTGGTCTTCTTTCAGCGCTCCATCCCTTGTTCCCTTCATATTCATTCTTCAAGATAAATGTAAAAAACTCCCAGTTTGGTCCCCCCCCCCCACGCACACACACATTCATTTTTCTTTTTCCTAGCTATAATAGCAAATCTGTAGCATTGAAGGAAAAACAAATATATCACCCTCATTCCAGGAAGTCAAATAAAATGAGGATCTAAATCCTAGACCAGTGATGGTGCCCAAACTCAACAGGCTGCACCACAGAGGGGCGGAGCGAACTCTGTGCTGGGGGAGAGAGAGGAATCACTCCCATTGGGCTGCTGGGCAGAGGGGTGGGGCGAAATCTGTGCTGGGGTGATGGCATGAGTGGCCACAGAGAGGACTCTAAGTGTCCCCTCTGGCACATGTGCCATAGGTTTGTCACCACAGTCCTAGACCTTTCCTGGGACTACAGGGCAATGAACACATTAGGTGTGATTTCTAATTAAATGTGTGACATGGCACTGTACAATGTTTTAAAATCTCTGGGTATGATCCATACCAGTGATTTTTAATCATCTTATAACTTACAGTTTGTACCCATTGTTCTGTCAAAGAACTTGGTTCACAATATAAAAGTAATAAAAGACACTTATTTTTTCCTAAGCTGTATGTTTACTTTTTATTGCTGTGCTTATTATTTTGGACATCATTTAAGGCGACAAAAGTTACAGTGGTGTACCTGGGGGTTACAAGGACAATAATAACAGAAATAACAGAAATAATAATTCAATCACTGTTTAGAACTGTAATAGCATTGTTTAGTATGCATTTCATTCCTGCGGTGACTGTAAAATGCAAAAAGATACTGCATGATAAGTTTGCTTCCTGTAGCTGGGATTGGATCTCAACCATCATGGTGCAAAGCATCCATCTAAAGCAGAGGTCAGCAAACTTGGCTCTCCAGATGTTCTTGGACTTAAATTCCCAGAAGCCCTGATCAGCAACTGTGCTAACTTGGGCTTCTGGTAATTGAAATCCAAGAACACCTGGAGAGCCAAGTTTACTGGCTCCAGATCTAAAGAAACCAAACACCATGGTAGATCTCAGCAGAAATGCATAGTCAAGTAACTACAGCACAATATGGTTCAATTCGTCAGATTCTGTTGTGATAACAGACCATATCTATCCATGGTATCAAGAAACAGCTCTGCATTTTCAAAACTCCTTAACATGATTTGTGTTATCATTCCATGACATACAATACTATCCTAGTGTGACTGCTTTGATTTAGAAGACTGATTGTGAACATGCTTTATTCCTAACATGGTTCTTAACAATTGCTGTCAGCAAAGAAAAGTTCTATTTAAGGGCTCAACAACATGTTACAGTTAGTATGTCATCAAAATAAAGCTCTCTTATGAGAGAAAATACATCTGTTTATCCTTCCATGAGCTTGTATCTTTTTCGTATTACCAATTAGTCTGCTTTTGTTTGGTCAGCAAGAGGTCAATATAAACTTCATTTGCAGTTCTGATGGCTCAGTCAAAGAGCCGAAATATAAAATTAAAGGAGGATATAGCTGAGGAACTCAACCACCACCCACCACCCACCCCACCCCTGGTCACTTGGAGGGGCCTGAATAGGCTGAGGGTTGGAATCTCTAAATGCAAGACCAACATACTCAAATGGGGGATGCTGGCAGATAACAACACACTGTGTGAATATGGAGAGATACAGAATCTGACTCATTTACTAGTTTGCTGATTACTACCAGAAACATCTACTGATAGCCAATGACAAAGCCAAGAAGGTGGCTTCCTTTTGGTAGTCCAGATTTTGGTCTGGGCACAAAAGAAGAAGAAGAAGCCAAAAAGCTTTGAAAGAACTGCCTGTCTGAAGAGAAGGAACTGTAGTAGCCAGAAATACACTGCCACAACCTCCTCTATAGTCACTCAGTCAACATTGTCCTCCTTTTCAGGTGGAAGAATCTAAGAAATGTTAAATTGTAATAACAACTATAAGCCCTCAGTCTAACCAACTGAGTAGCACTCCAGGGAGTAAAAAAAAATCCACAAGACTTTCACTACCACTAGGAAAATGCAAAACAAACAAACAAACCACCCAGTAGTTGACCAAGGCAAATGTTGTTATTTAAGGATAAGTACCCTCTGTGACACGCAAATCCATTCAGTTACTAGGAAAGATTTATTTGCCTTTTATTAAAAGAGATAAGTAAAGAACTCAGGTTGCAAAAGGCAAAAAGGGTCACTTGGGTATTAACAAATGAAGCAATAGATCAAAGTTACAAAAATGACATAAGGGCATTTAGTTGTAACACACCAGAAAACAATAAAAACTACCTTATCTATCTGTTACTCACACGTGGATGAAGTTCAGCTTAGTTCTTAGGCATAGAGAGTGATCTTGTCTCTGAGCATCATGACAGCAGGGAAGGCTAAGCATGTGGATGAAGTCTCCCCACTGCTTCTGGGTATGGCCAAGTAGACTCATTAACTCTCTAATTCCTTTATAAACTTTAAAGGGAATCACTCAGTTTGGCATGTGGAATACACAAAAGGCATTTCAGAAGATAAAGCACACAACTGCAGTCTCTTCCCCATTTGCATGTACAAAGACTTTTGAAATCAAGAGGAGAGAGTCATTCTTAGCCTTGCTTGAAATTCTGTTTGTCCTTCTTTAAAAATTCTTTCTGGCAGAATGTCACCTGTGAGTGTCAATGAATCTCTTTTGTTCATAGCACGTGCGGGATTTCAGGTCACACCTTTCCCAGCTCCCTCTCTTGCTCTTTCTCACACACATATACATATGCAGGAATTTCCAAAGCTTCTTGGTCTATATCCAATCTCTCTTCCCTCCCCCCCAGTTTCTTAATGTCTTCACTGATACATTTCCCAAGGATCAAGTGTAATTTGATCCTTGAAGTACTGAAGATAAGTCTTAGTTGCTGTCATTGAAGGAAAGTGTGAAAGGTATTAACACTCCTTCAGTTTATGTTAAATGTAGAGATTTATGTACATGTTCATACATACGAAATTCTAGGGAGCTGTAAATATTCGTATGTTAATCTGAGAATATTTTAGATCACCCGTTGAAGGAAATATTGATGGTTGCATCTTTGTGGGACAGTGTAGTGTAATGGTTAGGTCTACATCAACTTCTCTCTTACAGCCTGCCCTACCTCAATCCTTCTGAAGATAAAGCAGGGAGAAGAAGCCATATATATAACATCAGGCTTCTTTCAGGACCATCATTACCAAAAGCAACAACAATCTCATATGATTGTTTTGAATACATTCATTTCATTTTCCTCTCACTATGTCATTAAAACAGTGTTGACTAAGGTGTTCTCTGTTAAACTGATAAGAATAGATACTACACTTGATCTTAGCCAAAAGGCCGAGAAGCAAAGTTACCGTAGCACTAATAAAAAAAAAACTGATTTTATGCTATTTCTTTTAACTTTGAATATGTTTTTAATTAATATATTTTAACTACATTTTAAGCATTTAAATTTTACCTCTCATTTTACTGTGCTGGTTATAGACCACAATAAAGTCATTGACTGACTGACTGACTGACTGACTGACTGATTGATTGATTGAGTGAGTGAGTGAGTGAGTGAGTGAGTGAGTGAGTGAGTGAGTGAGTGAGCGAGCGAGCAAGCAAGCAAGCAAACTCTATTCTCCCCATGTTTCTAACAATTTCTTTTACAAAGTACAGTAATACCTCAGATAATGCTAAGACTTGGTTCCACAAGTCTTGATGTTATCCGATTTTTAGTGTTATCCGATGCATGTTAAAATCCTATGGGATGCCATCGGATAACATTAAACCTCCATAGAGATACATTGTAACCACACAGGCTTTAGCGGTTGTTATTCAATCCATCCCATAGGACCTTAACGTTATTCGATCCAATTCTCCTCCCCAGATTACTTAACATTATGCGATTTTAGCGTTATCCGAGGTAAACGTTATCTGAGGTATCACTGTACTTGGATTTAGATACAATCATAACTGAGGATTTGACAGTGTCTTTTCTTTAAATAGTACTATATGTGTACAACCAGTCTGTGAATCTATTTACCCCTACATTTCAAACAGGGGAAGGGGGAGGGGAAATGATAGTTTTTTAAAAGTTAGTACAAAAACTTTAGTTAGCATGAAAAATCTTCTTCTCTCTATTTTCCTTCTATAGCCTGAAAGATAACTTCTTTTCAGCTTATAAAAGAAAGCTTGATTCCCTCCCTGCCATTAGAAACATTGAATAAGAGGGTTTTTTTTTAAAGAGAAGAGAAAAATCAATTTTAATTTAAATGCATTACTTTCCTCTACTGCAGTTGGAAAACTAATTACTTCTAAATGTGCAATAATATGGTATGGCTAGACTATATCATTAAGAAGCTAAAAATTCCCTCATATGAAATAGATTTATACCACAGAGGATGAAAAAAAATATGCCAATGACTTATTCATAAGTATTTTTAAAGCACGGTTAGAGATCTCTCTCAAAGTCTGTAACCTTCAAAGGAAGATGTATTTTTTGGCTGGGAGAGAAGAAACTTTAACAAAATTCTAGCCTAAAAATGAAATTGGAAAGTAGTGTTCTGAGCTGGGGAACACCATCTTTGGGTAGAGTTGCCAGGGGGTGAATTTTGCATAGAAAATATATCATGTTTGGTCTCTGTTCTGATAGGAAACTCCAAGACCTCTGTTTTAGCTTCTTCTGTCATGGTTTCTTCTCTTCCACAGCTCTTGGTCTGAACTCTTCTAAAAGAGGGAAATGTTAAAATAGAGGACGTCTTTCTTTTAGTAGCATACGTGGCCACCCTATCTTTAGTATTACCATTAAGCATGACACTGCACAACGGAGTTGGAAACACATGGCCCTCTAAACATTGTTGGGCTACAACTTCCACTGTGAGCGGCATAGTTCATACTTTCTATGGTTGATGGGAGTTGGAAGTAGCAATAGCAATTACACTTCTGTACCACCAAGGTGATTAGCATTTTGCCCCAAACATGCTGAGTACTCATTTAACCAACCTTGGAAGGATAGAAGGCTGAGTCAACATTGAGCACATTGGAATCAAACTCAGATTGTGAGCAGAGTTTGGGCAGAGTATTGTCCCTTAGATTATAAGATATCGAGAAACAAGAGATGTTTTTGCTATCAAAGAAAACCTGCTCCCCTATTGCTGATGATGTGTTGCCAATATATGGCTCAGCCACAGTTTATCTAACAGCTCTTAAAACACTACAGGCTTACAGACCACCTTCACACGACAGATTTAATATCTGACCCTTAGCTTTACTCAAGGGCAGTTTTTGGAGAATTCCTTGTCAAGAGAGATATTGTCCATGCTTGGTGGGGGCTCCTGAACCTTTATCTTAGATCTTTCTATATTTTAAGAACAATTAAGGGCTATTTTAATTTATCTCCTTTTGCAAAGATTTCAAGGCTTTTTTAGGAAGTGGTTGGGTATGTATTTGTCTGTCAGACTAGAATCCTTATGTTATTGGTCAAGTTGCTAACATTTCCTGGCTATAATAACTGCTTGTCAGTCTGGCCGGGTTATCCTGCTATGGTCATAGAGTAGACCATACTGCCAGTGACTCAACGTCGAGTGTCAGGCAGCGGTTAACTAACTTGACAACTCTGAGGGCTAACGGCTTGTGGGTGGCTTAGTCCACAGGGAAGGGTGATGGTTCTCAAGTGGATTAAATCCCACTTGAATTCATCTTGATGGAGGGCAACAGCTTAATCCATTCTGGCCTGGGGCTGAGGAGGACTTTGTGTGCCAAAAGGGCTCAGGACCAGAAAAGGACTCACTGAACTGGATCAGTGGTACTATGGGTGTCATGCTGTGATGCAGAAGGCAGATGAAAGGCCATTGCATTATGTTCTCAGGGCAGTCTTCATGGCTGATCACCATGAGGATTGCTAACATTTGAATTTGGATATGGAAGTAGTAGTAGTTCCTACTTATTGGAAAGTGCTGAATAACTTTTCTTTGCTTTTTAAAACCTTTCTGTGTTCTTCCTTCGCTGTGTGTCAATTTGTTGATGTGTATCTGAATAGGTTATTATTTGTTGTTGTTTAGTCACACAGTCGATTCTGACCTTTTGCAACCCCATGGACTATTGTCCGCCAGGCAACTCTGTCCTCCACCATCCTCCTCAACCCACCCAGCTCTGTGCCCATTGTCTCTACAATACCATCTAGCCATCTCATTTTGGCCTCCCCCTTCTTCTTTTGCCCTCCACTTTTCCCAGCATCAAGGCCTTCTGAAGTGAGTCCTCTCTTCTCATTTGATGTCCAAAGTACTTAAGCTCCATCTTTACTATTTGACCTTCCAAGGAGCAGCCAGGGCTGATTTCTTCTAAGATTGACTTATTTGTTCTCCTTGCTGTCCTGGGTACTCTCAAAACTCTCCTCCAACACCACATCTCAAAGGCATCTATTCTTCTGCATTCAGCTTTCCTAATGGTCCAACTCTCACAACCATACATTATCACTGGGAATACCATTGCTTTGACTATGCAAATTTTTGTTTGCAAGGTGATGTGTACACTTTTAATTATGTTCCCCAGGTTTCTCATAGGTCATATGACTATAAATACATAAACTTATTGACTGATTGGTTAACCTGTGTGTCTAAGAGACTGAACAATTTTGGTTTAACTCTCATTGATCCAATCCATATTCTATCTGAACTTAGGAGTTGAAATAAGGCCATGGTTAACAATGACCATAATGCATCATGTTTTGTATTAGTTCAATGAGTTTAAGAAACTTTAGACATTTTTTGTATGCAAGCAATTAATTTATTAATTCATTCATGAGCAATGTCATAGCGAACTAGAATACTATAAGCAGATGACAGTACGGACATTTCTTTGAGAGAGCTATCTGATCTAATTGCTTATTAGCTGAAGCATTGTGCTGGTCTTATGTCTGAAGTTTATTAAAGGAAAAGACTTTTTGATAGACTTTTTAAAATAGTTCCCAAAACCACATTATAGCTAATAATCAACTGAAGGCTGAAGGGAAGAAAAAGAATCCAGAAAATCATTCTCACAAAAAAAAAAATCCTATTGTAATTTAAAAGTCTGCAAACGTAACCATACATTTTCAGAAGGGGATCAATGAAAAGCACTTTATTAGAAAATATAAATCACTTTTTAATTTCATCTGAAATAAGAGGAAAAAGTTCACCATGCCAACCCCCACCATTCTCCATTTTTACTGAAATTGATTGGCACACCTGTGGAGAAAAATTGCTTTATCCTCTCATTATCAGACAATTAATATTCGGTCTAAATGTGTGTACAATTTTGGCTACCTATGAATGGATGGTTTTATTGAAGTCTTAATAGATCAGGAAAATTTGACTTCCACCCTGTTAAATGAGGTCAACTGGTAGGAAATTAAAACATGTCAGCTGGTTGAAAGATTAAAACTTCTATGCAGAGAGACACAATACAAAATTTTGGAACGTTTTTACCTCTAGCAGTAGAACAGAATGCAGTAGTAAATTGCTAAAATCGAAGATGGGATTCAACCCCATTCAGATTAGAAAACAAAGACAAGCTTTCTGAATATTTGCCTCCATAACAACTACCATACTATTTTGGCAAATATCAAACAAATCAGGGAACAAGGGCTTAATTAGGGCAGATGTCTCCATGGTCATGTGACAGGCATGACCAGATGCCAGAATAGACAGAATGCTGTTACCATTCCCACTGAGGTACCTATTTGTTTACTTGCAATTCCTTGCTTTCAGTTTGCTAGTTTGGCAGGACAGTTTGCTAGTTTGCTTTCAGTTTGCTAGTTTGTCAGTAAATCAAGGTATAAATACCTTCTGTAAGGAGTCAGCTTCATTCAAGGGGGATAGTATAACTCTCTTAGTACAGGAGTTCTCAATCTTTTTAAGCCGGGGGCCAGGTCACGCTTCCTCAGACAGTTTTGGGGGCTGGATGGCCATTTTGCCCTTCCTCTACCATATGGCACCTCCGGGTATGGTGGAGGCAGTGTGGGGGGCACATGAATGACTCTGTGGGCCACATTTGTCTCGTGGGCCACAGGTTGAAAATCCCTGTTTTAGTGGGTTCAGGAATTACAAAAAGTGTAAATCTAATCCTAATCCTAAAATTCTCCCAACATCAGTCCCTACGGTACTAACTCTCAACGCATAGAATTCCCATTAACTCAGAAAATATCCTTGAATGGAAACAACACAAGGTGGATTTTGTTTCATTTTTGCTAATCCCCCAGAGTTAACGTGGTGCCTTCTCAACAGTGTCGGAAGCTGAGGAAGCCAAGGAAACCCTCAATCAACGTTTAATTTGTTCATTAGCAAGATTTCTTCACCATCTCTAATGCTCTTGTTTATTTAATCTAGTAAAATTCAAGATGCTGAACTATTCCAGAAGGGTCAAATAATCATTAGCACACCCTCCCCTCCCATAGATTAGCATAAATTCATTAGTCTCATCATGCTTCCTTAGGAATCGCCTCAGGAGATGCGGGACTCCATTATTCAACCAGCCTCCTATTGTTTTTACTGCTGTTTAACCACTTTTCTTTTAAAACAATACTAATTATGTGCTGCCAAGTCAATTCTACTTTCTGGCCAGGTTACCCTACTATGGTAATAGAACAGGCCATACTGCCAGTGACTCAACGCTGAGCGTCAGTTAACTAAGCTGACCACCCTGAGGACTAGTGACTTTGGTGAAATCCACAGGGAAGGGTGATGGTCCCTAAATGGATTAAATCCCACTTGAATCCCCCTCTTGATGGAGGGCAGCAGCTTCATCAATACTGGCCTGGGACTGAGGAGAACTTTCCATACCAAAAGGGCTCAGGACCAGAAAGCGACTCATGGAACTGGATCAGTGGTACGGGTGTCACACTTCGATGAGGAAGGCAGATGAAAGGCCACTGCATTATATTCACAGGACAGTCTTCATGGCTGATCGCCACAATGATTGCCAATATTGGGAATAAGATATGGCACAAGAAGAAGAAGCAATACCAATCACACTTCTATACTACCCCATAACACTTAATGCACTCTCTGGGCGGTTCACAAGTTAATTAGCATTTTGCTGGGGACTCATTTTACTGACCTTGGAAGGACGGAAGGCTGAGTCAACCTTGATCCCAGTCAGGATCTAACTCACAACCTTTTGATTGCAAGTACAGCAGTTTAACCAGTGCGCCACCAGGGCGCAGACATTAATACTGTCTGATAGTGACCCTTTTCAGTTGTTTTTAGGTATACAGTACTCAGGAATGCCTTCCCATTCTCTTTTTCTGTGGGTGTCCCGGGACTAGGCAGCTACACAGACTACCTCTTCTCCCAGGAGACACAGTGGGGAATTGAACTCCCAATCTCTGGCTCCACAGCCAGATACCTGAACTTCTCATCCAACTGAGCTTCCCATCCAACTTTGAATCACACAGTTGAGTCCAAACCTTTGCGACCCCATGGACCACAGCATGCCAGGCTCCTCTGTCATCAGCCATCCTCTGGAGCAGGGGTGGCCAACCTTGGTGCTCCAGCTGTTCTTGGACTTCAATTTCCAGAAGCCCAAGTCACCATACCTGCTGGATAGGGCTTCTGGGGATTGAAGTCCAAGAACAGCTGGAGCACCAAGGTTGGCTACCCTTGCTCTGGAGTCTGACCAGATCCACACCCACCACGTTATCAATTTCATCCCCTGCCACTCCTTTCTCCATTTGTCTTCGACCGTTCCTAGCATCATAGCCTTCTCTAGTGAGTCCTTGCCTTTCATTTGGTGGCCAACATATTTGAGCTTCATTATCTGTCCTTCCAAGGAGCAGCTGGGGTTGATTTCCTTTAGGATTGAGTGAGTTGATCTCCTTGCAGTCCAGGGGATTCTCAAAAGTCTTCTCCAGCACCATAGTTCAAAGGCATCTATTCTTCTGCGCTCACTCTTCCTTAGGCTTCAGCTCTCACTGTCATACATTACTACTGGGAAGACCATCACTTTATGGATTTTTGTCAGCAGGGTGATGTCTCTACTTTTTATTATTCTGCCTACGTTTGCCATAGCTTGCCTTCTAAAGAGTAAACATCTTTTTATTTCATGGTTGCAGTCACTGTCTGCAGTAATCTTAGATCCCAAGAAAGTAAAGCCACTGCTTCCATTTCTTCCCTTTCTGTTTGCCAGGGAGGAGTGATGGGACCGGACACCATGAGCTCAGCCTATATGACCAAGATCATGATCAACTGTGTCTACATACAAATAGATAACGGAAAATCCAGCCTTAATGTAAATTACTTTTGGGGGAAATAGTTTTGGAAGATTTGCTCAGATCGTGTCTGTGTAAAACTAGTACCTTCCCCCTTTGTGAAGCTAAGTGCCCCTTTACCAAAATGAAACTCAAGGTGTTCTGAGCTTTGCTGCTCAAATTTCCAGCCAACATGGCCACCAATGAGAGATTGTGGTCACTGGAACCCAAATGTTCTGGAGGACCAAAGGTTGAATAGAAAAGGACGTCAAAGCCCTGATTCTCTTCTACTTGATCACATCCAGATCAGAACCTAAAGGAGTTTTGAGGAAACTGACCTCTCTCTCTCTCTCTCTCTCTCTCTCTCTCTCTCTCTCTCTCACACACACACACACATATCATGAATTGAAAAAACAGATCATGTTTATAAGGGGAAAGCAGCTTAATTTTTCAGCGCTCACTTGAATTATTCTGTTGACAACAGGTGGCTACCTATTCAAACAAAAGCAACACAAGGATAGTAATTCATTTTAGCAGATAATGGATGAAAAGGCTGTACAGCTTGGATATGTGTATAATAGACACTCTCAAAGCAATAATAACATTTTAACTCAAATATGCATGTGGAGGATGTTGCTGGAGTATGTATTCTGCTGAAGAGGTTTTATTTGAGGAGCCTACATTAAGATCAGATCTAATCTCAACTTTATCATAACAGATTTCAGATGCTATCTCCTCTGTATGAAGCATAGCATTTAGTTGACAAATATGTTTTATGGTTAGGAGAACGTCTGTAGCTAAGTGCTCAACCATATTTTGCCTGCAAATGGATCCAAGTTCAATGCTTATATCTTTACCTAGTGCTACTGACGCCAGAAGCAGTATAGAAGATAAGACAAAAGATCAGGCAATCGTATGCTTAGTTCTATAACATTTCAATAGATTAGCTAAATCCAAAATCAATAGGGGGACACTAGCTTAATCAGGACTAACTTTAGTTCTACAGTAATGTGCAAATGTTTTGCATTGTTCTGAACTCTATGTCACGTTGAGCAGTAAAAAAATATGGAGAGTAGGAAGCATGGATGTTCAAAAATGTTGCTAGCTGTGTAAGCCATGGAATCTGCAGTTAAACTAAATCACAAGGTAGAAATGTGCTGCTGAAGCAGTGTCACGTGTACAGTACTTTATTTTTAGCAATGCATGTTGGATTGAAAAGGTTATAACAGGGGTGGCCAACATTGGCGCTGCAGTTGTTCTTGGACTTCAATTCCCAGAAGCTCAAGAAAGGAGACCAAGGAGCAAAGATAGAGGTAAAGCACAACATCTGCCAACAGGAACCAAGAACTGGGCAGGAAGTGTTTGGAAGACAGGAATGCGGCACAAGATCCAAAAGTTCTCCAGAAGAAGGAGCACTGGTGTTTATTATAGCCCAGCTACCTTGAGGTTCCAGGTAAGATCCTTCAACAGCAAGCTGTACCCTGACATAGATGAGTCCATCAATCTTCTTTTAAATGCTTTTTTAAAGATGGTGTATGCAGTCTATTCATTTTGTGGTTGTTGAGCACAAGACCAGTGGTCCGGCAGATGTTGAATGACTTCTAGTCATCCCTAATCATAAGCCAGCCTGGCTAGAGAGGGATAAGAAACAGAGTTTTTGAACATCTGGGAAAATAACAGTTTCTCCCTTAAAAGATCCAATTGTATTTCATTTGGTGAAAGACTAATTACACTTTTCCTGCAAATGATTGGGGTAAAATGCCATGATTCTAAACCCGTGGTGGTGAACCTTGGCACTCAAGGTGTTCTTGAACTTCAGTTCCCAGAAGCCCTGATCAGCAGGTGTGTAGACTTGGGCTTCTGGTAATCAAAGTCCAAGAACAGCTGGAGTGCCAAGGTTCACCACCACTGTTCTAATTGAAGCCATAAACTTGAACTGAGAATGCATATAAATATGTGCTGTACATATAAATATGTGCTGCACCATACAGTTGTTATTGTGCAGTCGCACAGTTGATTCTGACCCTTTGCGACCCCATGGACCATGGAGTAAGTATGCTTACTCAAAGCACTGATTTTGTTGATCAAATGTTCCCAATCATAAACATTATTGCCTAACATTAGGGCCTTTTTAAAAGCTATCTCTCACTCCAAATTTAAAATAAAGAAAGAGGAGAGCAAACAAAACAAAGTCCATATTTTGTATTTCAAATAGTCACTTCCTAAAGTTGTCCTTATAACCACAAAAGAAAACTCAATTGATGGGATTTTAATGTAGATATTTCCATACTGTTGAACACTGGAGTGTACTACCAAGGATGCTTATTTCACCAACAATGAGTCTGCACACACAGAGAGAGAAAATACAGCTTGATGTATTCAATGCTACAGTGAGAATGACAGGCTTTCTCTCTCTCATGCAAAACATCCAAGCAAACAAAAATAAAGACTGTTATTGATAGGTGATGTTGCTTGAAGAGATTATGAAATATAGCATTTGCTTTCCTGTCAATGGTGCTTTTTCAGGCAAATAGGACTAGTAAGATATGACACCATTAAGTCATCAAAGAGGGTTCCATAAGCTTTAAAAGAGAGAGACTACAATGGAAAGTGACCTACCCCCAGCTATGAATCATGGAGCATTGGGGGGGGGGGGATGGAATTTTGCATCCTCTAATCCAGGGGTTCCCAAACTTTTAATGCTCTGGGCCTGATCACATCCCCGGGGAGCGCCCCCCCCCCGGACTTGGGTGCTCACTCTCGCCCAGCTCCAGACTGGGGAGAGCAGAAACCACCTGCTCCATAAGGAGACCGAGCAGCGGCCTCATCGAGGATGTTTGAGTGGCAAGGACTCTTGTTACTTAATTACTGTTATATATTATTGCTATGTGATACTGTATTGCTATGCACCATGTGCTATTTTAGTGTGTTTTATGATATTCTTATTGTATTGATGTATATCGCACTGATTGAATGTTTTATATTGTACAGTATTAAGGATATGTCTGTAAGAAGCCCATCATCATCATCATCATCATCATCATCATCATCATCATCATCATCATCATCATCATCATCATCAGGCTGGTCACGTGGTTCCTCCTGCCATAAACACTGCCGTAAAACACGTCCATGCCTGTAATAATTGCTGTCGTAAATGTGCCTGCTTCCACATCAGTGAGGGCAGCTGTGGGCCACATGAAATGGTGCCACAGGTCTGGTCCAGCCCACAGGCCATAGTTTGGCTGCCCTTGCTCTAATCTGTCCTGCATAGGGTTAGAGGTGAAACATATGATGTAACATTGCTCTTTAATGTGGACAGGAATGCAGTTAAATAAAAATGAAAACCAATATTTAGTGGAAGGGGAGCGAAAAAAACAAAACAACGCACCAAGTCAAGACACATCTCATCCCTTCGCACAAGTAGTCTCTGCATGTCAGAGTAATAAAATTGCCAGTACATTGGCCAATAAAGTAACTCAGTGAGTATAAATGGTAGAGTAAATCTAAATGGAGTTGGACAATGTATATTATTTTCAAAGGCTTATATTTAAAAATAACAATGACAACAGTATGTTGAATCAGGCTTGGGCGTTCAAAATAAAATTGGAAGTGCATTTGAATGTTTCCCCCCAAACATTCTTTCAAATCAGTATAAATTACTCTATGCGACATGTGTTTTCTTGATCTTCAGCTGCCATGACAACCGCATGTGGAGAAATAGATTTCCATAACAATCGCAGGGAATGTTTAGCATCACTCTTTCACTGTGTTGTAAGCTCCTGGAAGAAAATAGAAACATTTTCTATAGCCTGAAAGGTGATTTTAAAAAAAATACTTAAGGAAAATGTACTCTTTCCCCTAAAATGATTGTAGAACGAGGAAGGGGAAAACAGCCCCCTCTCCACAACACCCTGAGACATGAATGAAATGCTTGGAAATACAAGAGAGCCATTATTTCGGTAGTTTAGATTCTTGGAATATGCTAATATGTGTTTGTCCGTCTGCACGTATGTGAGCTTTGGGCTTGAAGGTTTTGGAGGAACCATTTCTACAAAGACTCTGGAATCAAATAGAAGTTAATTTAATGTCTAGCAAGTGGGGATGCTAAGAAGACATGCACTAGGTACCACATTTTTGTTGACCTGAGTTGTCTCAACTTGAGAAGACATCTCAATGAGGCATTTTAAAGCTCCACAAAATTCCTCCAGGTGAGAAAAAGGTAGGACTTCAGGTATTAGAAGAACACCTATAGCAGGAGTTTCCAACATTTTCCCATCAGGGGCCAGTTCCCGCTGCTGTACTCAGCTTTGGGGGCTGGAGGCATGGCTGTGCCCACTACTTGATTGATTTATTGGATTTGTATGCTGCCCACTCAGCATATGCAACTCAAGGTGACTCACAGAAATCACAGCATACCAAACATTACAGTACTTACATTGTCATTGTTGTCATCGGTGGCGGCGGCGGCGGAGATCATGTCATTTTATCAGGTTCTTTGATAGGCTCCACCACTTCCCAGGGCAGTGGGAGCCTTTTCAGAGCATGATCACTCTGGTTTGAGATTTTTTATGATGTTTCTTGGCTGCACTTCAGCGGCTATAGCGTGACCGTGAGTGACTTCCTGGTTCCACGTTGAGATCCAAGGCACTGATGTAAGCTCCACACGGCACCATAAGAGGTGCCCAGGTAGACACCGTGGGCTGGATTAATGATATGCATGGGCTGGATTCTGCCCATGGGCAATAGGTTGGCCACACCTGACCAATAGTTTTATGCAATTCTCTTTTGACTCCTTTTTTGGGCAACACAAACATAGCCCCCTGGTGAGAATTAAGTCATAATTTCTCCACATAACAATGAAAGGGATGAGATAAAGACTCCCCACTCTAGCCATGGGATACCCAGTGTGGGTAGTGTATACAGTAATGGAGGCCTGTGTTTAAATCCTTGTTTATTCATGAAAACTCTTCTTCTTCTTCTTCTTCTTCTTCTTCTTCTTCTTCTTCTTCTTCTTCTTCTTCTTCTTCTTCTTCTTCTTCTTCTTCTTCTTCTTCTTCTTCTTCTTCTTCTAGTGCCATATTTGATTCTGAATATTGGCTATCATGGCGATCAGCCATGAAGATGGTTATCGAAACCATATAATGCAGTGGCTTTCCATTTGCCTTCCATATCGCAGCGTGACACCATGGATCCAGTTGCACAAGTCACTTTCCGGTCCTGAGCCCTTTTGGCATGCAAAGTCCTCCTCAGCCTTGGGCCAGTCTTGATCAAGCTGCTGCCCCCCATCGAGATGGATTCAAGTGGGATTTAACTCACTTGGGGACCATCACCTTTCCCTGTAGACTTTGCCACCCAGTCCTCAGGGTTGGCAGGTTACTGAGTCACTGGCAGTATGGTGTATTTCAGTGTTTGTCAAACTATGTTTCATGGAACACTGGTGGACTTCAATTCCCAGAAGCCTAAGCCAGTACATTGGCTGATCAGTGCTTTGGGGAATTGACTTAGACTTCTGGGAACTGAAGTCCAAAAACCAAAGGTTAGGAATCACGGGTCTACTCTATTAACATAACAGGGTAACTTGGCTCTATTGGGGTTGCTATAAATTGGTACCAACTTGAAGGCAGACAAAGACGACGACGATGGTGATGACGGTGGCGGCGGCGGTGATGACGACAATGACAACACATCTTAGCCATTGCTACAGATGACCATAACCTTATAAGCTCTCCCATGTACTGTACCTCAAACCCCACTGAAATAAGGATGAAACACTTATGAGATAATCTATGTTGAGCTGGGAGGGGGAAATGTCTGGTGAAAAATAAACTATACAGTATAACCCAGCTGAACACTTGGGCAGAACTTTAGTATCATTTAAACCCAATTCATTCACCCCTCACTAACTTTTCTGAAGTAAACGAGAAGGATGTAAAGCCTCCCATGGTAATACTGTATGAAGATGCTTCATGCACAACAGAAAAAAGCATTGGCCATGTTTTCCAGACAGCTGTGTTCCAGATCATTTTCCATTTCAAAATGAAAAGCAAATGCGTGTACCAATTTTTAAATATTTTTTTTGAAAAAAAACCTCTTTAAAACTTAATGAAAGCACAGGCAGAAACTTAAAATAGCATTTCAGGAGAACTGTCAGCTCTAATGAAAGAAGAAAACGAACCTTTAACATTCCTGGCTGCAGTCTTTTCAGACTGGGAACATTCAAAGGAAGAAAAACAAAAGCTAAAAAAATAATAATGGATAATGTTATAGAGGGCTGCCTTAGGAGTGGGAGGAAATTCCAAAAGGTATTTCTTTTAGACCAGTGTGCTTCCAACCTTTAGTTTTTGGACTTCAATTCCCAGAAGCTTAAGTCAATTCCCCAAAGCACTGATCAGCTAATGTACTGACTTAGACCTCTGAGAATTAAAGTCTCCCTGTGGGGCATGGGTCCCACATTGAGAACTGCTGATTTAGATGAAAGATCAGCTGGATTTATTTATTTATTATCCATCTCCAACCTTGTATTCTCTGAATGTGTTGGATTTGGGATTGTGGTGATTTAGAGGAGAGTAGGTGGCTTAGTCATTAAATGCTGAGTTCAATGACTGAAAGGTCCATCCATCCATCTGTTACAGCACTATGGTGGCTTGGTGGTTAAGACGTTGAGCTTGGAGACTGGAAGGTTGGGGTTCGCTACCTGAGTGCTGAACGATGGACCTTGGGGACATGAAAGGAGCCTCATTTGGGTGTCATGTGAGCAGAGTTTTTCCAGCAAAAATCCTTTCAGCCCAGAATAATTTCGGACATGAAATTTGTTTATTTAATCAACCTTTTCCATGGAGAGAGAAAAGCAAGGGAAGGGAAAGACTCAGCAAACACTTGTGATTGGAAGAAGAGGAAAAATCTGTGAAAAATAAAAATAAAAATTATAGATTAGAACGGGAAAATGGGTGGGGTTCTAACAAAGGCAGAACAGGTAATGCTGTTATTTTAAATCTTCTCAGCTGCTGTTTTTTTAGTTTCGTGTTCTGTATATTTTTAAATTACCTTGTGAAGAACCTTGATCAGTCTTGATCTCAAATGGCGGCAAAAAATATCATGTGCCAGTAAACAAATAATAAGACAAGCTGAAGGCTTGGATATTAAATTTTAGAAACAAGCATCTGAAGCTTTTCTACCTACCACCTTCCGCCCTTCAGACTCATTCCTTCTGTTTCCTGCACCCACCCACCCCACAGTTTTTTTGGTGTGTGCGTATGTGTGTAATTTTTCAATTTGTTTGCTATCAACCCAGAGTAACTTTTTATTGCAAAGATGACTGGGAGAAAGAGAAACAGAGAGAAGAGAATTTTGGACCCAGTTTCTATTGGCTTTTTCCACTCCAGCAGGCTTAATTAAATCTGAGAAAGATAGAGGAATTCTGCCTCTCTCGAACTGTCAAGGGAACTAAACCTTTTGTGGTTGGTTATGCTTACAGCATGGTTATGCTTACAGCATGGTAAATTGAAGATACCTATGGTAAATTGAAGATACCTATAGAGAGGTATAGAGAGGTATTTTATATATATATATATATCTGAATGTATATGAAAAGAAGCAAGCATCACTGTGGAAACTGACATTAAATAAAGTTCACTATTATTTTAAATGGGGGTGGGTGGAATAGTGTTTGTGGGAACACAACAGCTAGCTTGTGTGTGTGTGTGTGTGTGTGTGTGTGTGTGTGTGTGTGTGTGTGTGTGTGTGTGTGAAATAGAAGCTAAAGTGTCAGTGTGTCACATGTACAGTTTTACCTCGCTTAAAGAGCATAATGCGTTCCACAGGACTGCTCTTTAAGTGAATTTGCTCTTTAAGAGAAACTCCATTGTAAGTGACCAATTGTGGGGGGGATTGCGAACCCCGATTTATTTGTTAAGTGAGTTTTTGGTTGGTTTTATTTGTTAAGCGAAGCGAACATTCAGAAAAAATTCTGCTCTTTAAGTGAGTTACTCTTTAAGCGAGATGCTCTTTATGCGACGTTTGACTGTACATCATAACAGAAATCGGAATTGTTTTCACTAGCCTGGGAGAAGGGAAGGGGGGGGAGATAAACCCAAAATAAAAGCACAAACAAAATAAAACCACAGTACATCAATATTGCCAAGCTATCCTTATAAAACAGGGGTTGCCAAACTACAGCCCGCGGCAACATTTCACGTGGTCCGCATCTACCTTTGCTACTCCCGGAAGCGGGCACATTTATGACAGCCATAAAAGGTAAGTCAAAATATGGTTAGATTTTACCCATCATCATATCGGGCCAAATGGCAAAATGAGCGGAGAAGGAACTCTGATTCCCAACAGCCATGGAAGTGGAAGAGGTCATGCCAGATGGACTGGCTGTGAAGGCGCACCTTGTCCATATCCTCAAGGCTGCGGCAGTTCATTGCAGTCCCAGTGTTAAATCATGCATGTCTCATTTAATATGTGCCACAGGAAATGGCTCTATGATCATAGTGTGTGGATCACTTAATGCTGGGATCCACTTTGAACAAATTCACAAAAATGTATTCTCAGATACGAGTAGCAGCAGTCACCACTGATGATGAAAAGAATTAATCTTCTCTGTACCTTTTTTGGGGAGGAGGCAATGTTTACTCAATAATAGTCAAGGAAGGAAGGAAGGAAGGAAGGAAGGAAGAAAATAAGTAAGTAAGTAGTAAAGGTAAAGGTTTCCCTTGCTTGAAAGCCAGTCGTATCCAACTCTAGGGTTCAGTGCTCATCTCTGTTTCTAAGCCGAAGAGCCAGTGCTGTCTGCTTCTGCAGACATTTCCATGGTCATGTGGCAGGCACGGAACGTTGTTACCTTCCCACTGAAGTGGTCCCTATTTATCTACTTGCAATTTCTTGCTTTCAAACTGCTAGGTTGGCAGGAGCTGGGACAGAGACGGGAGCTCATTCCATCCTGCAGTACTCGGGAATCGAACTGCTGACCTTCCGCCTCCCAGTCAGCGTCTTAGTGACTTGAGCCACTGCAGTCCCCTAGTAATTAAGTAAGTTAGCCCTATTTTGCTAGATGAGTAGATGAGATTTTAATTGTAAAACAAAATGTGGGCCTCCATAATTTTCTATTTCGTTTAAAAAAGGTGTGGAAATAGGAAAAGCTATCTGGCAGCAGTTTCATTATTATCTTTTTGGGCAGTGGTGATGGTGGGGAATGCAGAAATGGCTTTTTAAGATACACTTGACAACTTTCCAGATAAGGGTTGAGATTTTGTATTTAGATATTCTTTCTTCTTTTGCTCCTCCACGTACACACTCACAGACTCATGCAGGCTGTACAAAGCTGGAAAATGATGAATGTTTTTCATCGCAAATCCATCACTGGTCACCAGAGGGAGGAAATGTCAGGAAAAGTTATGGTTTGTTAGCTTTTTCCTCCTGACATTATACAAAGAAGGTAATTGAAGTACAACAAATGCCATGTATCACCTTACCTACTCTGCGCCTCTCTTGTTGCTTTTCCTCCACATCTATTTATTCAGTGATATGACAAGATGAGAATGTGTTACAGCACCTTGGGAAATATTGATACGACTGGTGTCCTTCTTGTTGGGAAACTTTATCAACAGTGCCCAATGTTCTGTGCTTCAACATGGCCAAGATGCAATCTAGGAGGATTAGGTTAAAATGAACATTTCCACTGATTGGCAGATTTCAGTCCAAGGAACAAGTTAATAAACATTGGCAGCTTGCGATTATGGAACTGTTCTACTGGTTTGGACTGTGTGAGAGAGCAGGGGGAAATGTACCTCTTTCATCTCTACCCTCTAGGATCCTCTAGGGCAGGAGTCAACAAACTTTGCTCTCCGAGTGTTCTTGGACGTCAACTACCAGGAGTCCAAGTCAGCACTTCTGCTGATCAGGGCTTCTGGGAATTGAAGTCCAAGAACATCTAGAGAACCAAATTTGAGGAGCCCTGGTCTAGCTCAGGGGTCAGCAAACTTGGCTCTTCAATTCTCAGAAGCCCAAGTCAGCACTTCTGTTGATCAGTTTGCTGACCCCTGCTCTAGTGGAAGTTGACAGAATACACCCAATAGATTAAATGAGCGACCACCACCAAAGGATATTTGAGCATGTCCAGGTTGGTGTTTAGTCCACTCTTTGGAGCTCTTTGGGGTTGGTCTGAGCTTTATTCATCCACCTTTCCCAGATGCTGGAATGCCACAATCTCCCCCCAAGCACTTCTTTTTTAACCCCTGTCAGGGATTTATCTCTTTTTATACCCTATATACTAGGGGTGGCAAAACTACAGCCTGTTGGCCAGATATGGCCCATGGTGTCAAATAATCCAGCCCACACCACCCTCACCACCCTCATTTTGCACATGCATGGGTGTATTTTATTTCCACTTCCAGTGAGAAGAACCACATGACAGACCCATCCAACCACGTGAATGGCCATGGTGCAAAACGTTTGGCTACCCCTGCTATACACCTTTCCCATTGCCTATGGCTGCTGGGAATAGCGTATACAGTAATGGAGGTTTATGGCCATCAAATACTGTTTGGGGGAATAAACATCTGATATATTGAAATCTAAACCACTGAGCTATCCAGGCAGCGATATAGGTCTGCAAAATTATTATGTCACTTAACAGTGCCCCATGATATACATGTCTTGGTTCACATCGCTGGGAAATTGTGCACCATTTCTATTGAGCTGAATGTGAAGTTATTGAGTTGGGTTTTAAGAAGCATAAAGTTTCATTCGGTGCATTTTGCCCCCTTTCTAGCAGTTCACTACAAATTTAATGGTAGCATGCTTGTAAGTTTTGAGAATGCCTGTAAGAAACTGATTATGCTGGAGTTTACCAGAAAGTCCTAACGTGTTATTTTTTAACACAGTGGCTGAAATCCTGTTGCTTAGCTTAATAAATCACACTAAAGAAGACACAATGAATCAGAAAAGATTTAGCTAGTCAACTTGGCTGTTAGTTCCATTGTTTCAAACGTACTTAATTTAACTGCAATATATGACATTCAAGTTGCAGCTAGAACATGCCCAGGGGTTGAAAAATTTAAAATTGGTTAAATATAGTTCCTGTACGCCTGTTACTAATATTTAAGTTGTTTTATGCATTGGTCTAATAATGAAAATAATCCTGAGGAATCATCAAATAAGCTCTTGAAAACATCTTTTTTTTTGGGGGGGGGGGCAGAGAAGGCCAAATGCCATTTAATTTGAGCATTGAGTAGTTTATCTTCTTCCCATTTTTACAGACAGAGTATATAGATTCCAAGGTTAAAAGGGAATCTATTTGAGACAGCTTCTTTTGAAAATGCAATGGATTGAAAAACAGAACAAGATAAGAAGCGGCTAGGTAGATGAAACTCTAATGAACTGTTTTGAACAATTGCTGAATTACAATCTCCAAGCTCAGGGTTCAATGGAGACAAAGAGGGAAAGGGAATAATAAAAATCCAAAAAGCTAGTGAGCATGGCTCTCCTTAAACTAGGACAGGTGATGAGAACTGGCAAAAGAAATACAGTTCAGGGGTCAAAACTCAGAAGTGCATCTCTATTGCAAAATTTTATCGTGTGTTGATATTAATTTTAACATTATGTCTGCCTCATGACATCCTAGTATCTTGCGGAGATATTATTTTAATTTTTGAAAAGTGGCTGTGGTGGTTCAGTGGTTAACAAGCTCGCCTTGTTAACTGGAAGGCTGGCAAGTCAGCAGTTCGAGACCCGGGTACTGCATGATGGACTGAGCACTCGCCTCTGTCCCAACTCTTGAGGACATGAAAGGAGCCTCATTTGGGTGTCCTCTGAGTGGAGTTTCTCCTGCAAAAATCATTTAAACAAATAATAATAATAATAATAATAATAATAATAATAATAATAATAATAATAATAATAATAATAATAATAATAATAATAATAATAATAATAATAAACTTCATTGGTTAAAGCTGTCAGTTTCTTATATTTACTGTACTATATTTACTATTGCTTCTTCTTTCCATTGAGCTCAAGGCCATGTACTTGGCTCCTGAATTAAGGCTTACAACAACCTTATGATGTGAAAGAAAAACTGGCAGAAAGAGGGATCTTAATTTCATGGCCTGGTGGGAACAATATCATTGGATCTCCAAAGTCAAATCCAACATTCTTCCTATTACACTACATTGTTTCCACGGTCATTGATAGACATGTCTGGCCGGACATCCCACTAGGGTAATGGAGTAGACTGTACAACCAGTGACTCAACGCCGTGTGCCAGGTGGTGGTTAACTAAACTAACCCCCTAAAGGGACCAACAGCTATGGGCGGATCAGACCCTTTAGGTGGGCTGATGGTCCCCTCAGTGGAGGAAATGCCACTGGAAACCATCCTATTGGGCCCAATGGCAAAATGAGTGGAGGAGGAACTCTGATTCCCAACAGTCATGGAGGCAGAAGAGGCCGTGCCAGAGGGACTGGCTGTGAAGGCACACCTCGTGTAGGTCACTTCATGGCAAGCTGGGATCCACCTTAAATAAATTCATGTCCATGACCTTTCTCCTGCTTCAGGAAAAAATGGATTCTCAGATACGAGTTGCAGCCAACGACAATATACTTGTCTTTCTCCATGGATGTGGCTAACCTCTGCTTAGATGGCCATCAGACCTAAGCATGACCCAAAGTACCATGTTCAGTTTGGGGGCTACCAAACATTTCTGCACAATTTGGCCTAGAATGAAATGAATCAACACTTTCCCTTTGTTTCTCTTCGTAAATCAGTAGATCTGACCAGCAGATGGCAGCTTGTTCAAATCTGTGCTACATTTTATTTCCACACTCTGGTCTAAACAGTTTTAAATATTTATCCAGATTCTACAAAGCTCCGTTCATCAAATTACATGCTTACTGTTTATGTAGCATGCATAGATATGGTATTAGTGTACACCTCAAAGCTTTCATCTCTGTGCTATATAGAGAAAAGGACATAACCAAGGGAATTCGGTGGTAAGAATAATAATTTTGTGTCAGAAATTACTCTAGGTTGAAAGGATTTTTGCTGGAGAAACTCCACTCAGGGGACGCCCAAATGAGGCTTCTTTTGTGTCCCCAGGTCTTTCCCCACTGATTTGGTCCCTGTTTATCTACTTGCAATTTCTTGCTTTCAAACTGCTAAGTACCAATAGTGAGAGGACCACAATGGCTTAGTGGTTAAGATGCTGAGCTTAACCACTAAAATTCTGTATGTCTCCGCATTCACACAGCATATTGTTGTCTGCCAGTAGCTCCCACCTGAGCATGTTGGTCTTGCATTTAGGGACTCTGACTCTCAGCCTATTCATGGTCCTCCAAGTGACGTAGGGGAGGTTGAGTTCCTCAGCCATATCCTCCTTTAATGTTGTTCCTTCTTCAATGAGCGCCTTCCTCCATCTTCTAATTTGGCTTTTCTTTTGCCTACCCTCAAGGATGTTTGTACTTGCCATAAAGCTCTTCCTGGATCTGGGTCTAGGTAAAATTCTCTTGAACAAGGTCTTCTAGGTGTTGGCACCATCTTTTATGCCCATCCACCATAGGTCCAGTGGAAAGGAGACGTGCAAAAGCAGAATTATAAAAATCTCAAGAGTCTTGCTGAAACTGCCTAGTTGAGAGGGCCTTCATCTTTGCTCAACTGTAGGGTGTTTTTGTACATACAAGCTTGTGCAAACATGTTTAAAATGCTAATAGCTGGGAAAGGCTATTGAAAAATAGACAGAGACATGCTTAAGACTAGGGAGACTGTGTTTTAAAAATGGCATAGCATAAATTAAGCAAAGCACATAAATAAATGTGGACATAATAGGAAATGGACACTGATCTCCTTCTTCTACCATGTCTAGGCCAGACGTGAAACTGCCAAAATGAATAAGCAGAAATCAGCCGCGAGACCCATGAATACAATCTTTTCTTAAATGCAAAAGGAAGGTGATACCTTTTATGGGGGTCACTAAAAAAATTACACATGATTGCAAGCTTTTGTCATTCAAAGATTACTTCATCAGACAAAAGAAACTATTGTGGCCTGCCAAATGAAGCCACCTTTCGGTAAGTTCATTCTGCAGTTCCTTTCGTCTGACCTAGTGTGAGAAAGATTAGCCGGCAAACACAAGGTTGCCATTACCAGGATATGCCCGGTTGTGGTTCAAAAACATACCACAATCTTTGAGGAGGTGCTTTCTGTGTACCCCATGCACCCTGATGATGCAAACAGATACCTATGTAAGGAGAAAAGAAACACTATATTGTACAAATTGATATGAACAAATGGGATGTGAATGCAGGTAGAATCATGTGAAATACAAAAAAACCGAACCTGAAAGCTTTTTATATTTCTATTCTACAATCCATATTCAGAGGTGGATTGTAATGCTTAGGTAGGCTTGTATAAAAATATGTTTAGGAGAGTCCTCATGGAACGATATTCCCTTTGTATCTTGGGGATTGAGCCCATGTTATGAGTAGAGACTGAACCAGTCTGCATGGCTGGGAAAACTTTGCACCAGCTTCTGTTAATTTAACAGTTGCACATTTTGGGCACAGGAATATTTATTTTGTTATTTGTTTAAAGTATTTGGATGACAGCATCTGCCCACCATGTCCTCAAGGAGATGTAAAATAGGTTAAAGTAACCTGGACCAGAGTAAAGGTATTCAAAACAAATTACAAACATTTGAATAATTAAAACTTGGCCACTCTGAATTTTGCTTCGGTAATCTCCAGCATAATGCATTACTGTGCTTTGTGATACATTACTTATGACACTTAGGTAAACTGATATCCAGTGCGCTGTAGGGGATAGAGTGGTGAGGTAGACTCAAGAGGTCTGGGTTTAAATCCCCACTCAGCCATGGAAACTCTCTGGGGGTGTGGAAATGGGGGAAACATTTGTTAAATATTTCACCTTGTAAGCTCTATTAGGGTCATGATAGATCTGTTTGGTTTTGAAGGCACATGATAAATTTATGACACATAAGATGCTACAATGCATTACTTGTGTTTGAAAAATAGTTTCAAACAGAAAATTGAGAGGGGTTTTTTGGGGGGTGGATGGGTGGGGCTACAGATCCTTGCATCTCTGGCCACCATAGACTGTAGAGTTTTTAGTCCAGTACTGAGTTTATCCAGTTGAGAGTTCATCCAGTATGGAAACTGAATGTAGGATAGAATACAAAGCATTTATTTCAGGGTTTCCAAAACTTTTCAAGCCAGGGGCTGGGTCACACTCTCTCAGTCAGCTTTGAGGGCCAGACGGCCATTTTACCCTGCCTGCACGATGGGTGTGGCCATTTTGTCCCAACAGCTTCAAAGGGGTGGCCATTTTGCTTCTCAAATGCCTTTGGAGGAATGGGGTGGGGCACATGAAATGGGGCCATGAGCCAGATCCGGCCCATGGGCCTTAGCTTGGGAACCCCTGATTTATTTGGAAAGCAGCAGACATCGATGTTGCAATGACAGCTGCCGTTGTTTAGGTTCTGTCTTGTTCCACAGAAAAAGGATTTGTTGGTTCTAAGAAATCCATAGTTTTGACTGGGTGCCTTCAGAAACTTCTTTACAATTAGCAGGTTAAAAATCGGCAGTCAAAGTTAATGCCTCTCACAGAGTACTACAGACATATCCATGAAATAGCATCACGTCAGCTTCTCCTCTCCCTGTTTTCAGCTCTGCTCACAAATATACATTGTGGAAACTAATGTGATCAGGTAGAAACTTGGCACACTGCATAATCCGTAATATGCTAACATTTCAGTATCATGTTAGCCTGGCATTAGGGTAATATGACACAAATACAAAATGACAAGGAAAAAATGACTAATATAATAAACCTTCCCTTAATACTTTAGGGCTGACGGAGGTGTCCACTTCAATTCACCCGTAGCCCTGTTTGGATTCTGACTTAGGAGGGGCTTTTTCAGAACATCAAGGCTGTATTCTGTGGTAGTCTGATTTGTGGAAAAAGTAAGTAAAGATGGTAATTGAGAAGACAACAATTGAATGCCAGAAGATGTATTTGGCACGATCAATCTCTGACAACTTTTCTTTTCTGAAACAGTTCATTCAGTTTTAAAGGTTGAAATAAATCCATACAGTTCAAATGACACGAGGGAGAAGCTTATAATTTACTGAAAAATTGACAAGCCATTGTTGACGCAGCTTGTTTTCATTTGTGATGCCAAATCACTTCCAACTTATGGTGACCCTGTTCAAGTTTTCGAGTACGTGAGATTTTTGAGAAGAGATTTACTATTACCACCACTCCCATGAGTTTCCACAGCTGAACGGAGGTTTAACCTCAAATCTCCTGAGACTTGGTCTAATATTCTATATTACATCTCACGCAGCTGCATCCAAGAAGATCTAATATTCACAGCTTCTAATTCACCAAATCCTTGAAAGCTGTAATCTCTGGACTCATCAGTTAAAAGGTAAGAGATGAACAGAAAATTGTACATCTGAGATCACTGGATGGGCAATAGTGGGCATGATATCAAACAATTTGATCTGGATAGACAAGAAAAATTTCTATATTGTCCGCCCACAGCTCAGTGGTCTACCATGCTTGGTATGTTGCACCTCCATTTAGAAAGATCAGATAACAAGTCATTGGTACTACCATTCCATCCTGCATAAACTTGCTCTTTCATCTCATTTAACTGCTAAGCACCTGAATGGAAGACTGCCAGCAAATGCTAGGAATCTCCAGATTGGGTAAACCTTAACCAAAAGCCTAAGGAACCATCATTGGCAGTCAGATCTACAAGTTTTCTTGTCTATCCAGATTAAATTGTTTGACACACATACACTCCATCAGTTGGACATCAATTCAGTATATTCAATTAAGTTATATTAAAGACAGGCCTAATCTAGGCTGGGTTGATTCTGGAAAATCTGTATACTGTGTATTAAAACCCTGCATTTTCTAGAATCCTTCAGCTCATATGGTCACTGAAGGATTCTGGTGGCTGAAGTCCAAAATCAAACAAAGAAATGTTTCTAATTTCTGATTGAACAAAGAGATTAGATTTGGGATTTCTACAGGGTTGCTGTGGAAGAAATTATATGGGAGGTTCCATTGAATATAGAGTCTTTGTATCAAGTATGCATTTTTTTCTTAATATATAGCAGTGATTATTTAAGCGTAGATTTAAGCTCAAGTTTTCACATCAAAGCAAAATAAAGATTCAAAAGCTTTGTTCACATTTGTCCCATTTTATCTTTTCTTGGTAGAGACATGTATTACATCGTAGGCTACCACTGTTACCATGGATGTACTCTACTCCCTGAGGAGTTATCCTTGTATTTCTTTTAAATCCTGTGATATATACTTTGTACCTGATTGCAATTTAGAGAATCAAAGAGCGTGGCAATGGATTGCTTTGCTGGGCTTTAATCAATCCCTCAACATTTTAAAAAGGTATTTAACATTCCATTGGGACAAGTAGTGAATGAAAAACAAGGATTTGAAAATTTCACCTTATTCGGCTAAGCAGTTCTTAATGTAGCTTAAATTATGTTGCATATGTAAATGGCAGCAGAGCTCATAAGATTTCAGAGCTTAATTTGGAAGTCTGCAATACTTAAGGTACTGGACAGTTCAAAGCATTCCTGCCTTGTTGATTATAGAATAAATATTGGTAAACTCAGATTGTTCCCTCCTTAGCCCGTTGAGTGCTGTGGAAGAGAGAATAACTTTCCAGAATGCAGCTGCTCTGTTTTCATCTTCCGTCTTGTAGTTTTGTGAAATTGATTTGCTTTGGATCATTGGATCATTCACAAGCATCTATGTTCTGAAGACCTGAAATGCCAAAATACTGGAATCTGTTGACTCTTTGTGAATCTGTTCTAGGTTTTAATCCAAACTTTACAGAAGCTGTCTAAAATGCTTAGCCCTGTCCTCAAAACAGGTTGTGCGGCTGGGTTCTTTAGCCTCCACTGTTGCAAATTTGTCATAAAACATATGTTATATCCCTAACACAAACTTGGGAGTGAGCTCTCACATCTACTTGGTAGCCATCAAAACTACATCGATTATGCAGTGTCCATCAAGTACATGATCTTATAGTTTAATGTGTGAACAGTTCTATTGAAATTGTATAACAATCACTATGATAGATACTGTACATTAAAACGAGTAATTAAATAAAACAATATAATAAAGCAATAAAAATTATGAAATATATTAAAAATGTAGATCCGCAAGTGCTAACCAATAAAAAAAATAATTAGGAAAGTGGTGGGGCAAACATGTAGATCTTCAGGTGACCATGGAAATAACCAACATTTGAAGCTCTCTTGATCTTCATAGAGGATACAAGCAGTGACTTGTTAATTAGTGGCAGATCACCACGTCAAGTGACCTAGTTTCAAGGAAGGCCTTTGAATTCTGAGGTTGTATGTCTATCAAAGACTGCGGTGGCTTAGTGGTTAAGATGCTGAACTTGACTACTGGGAGGTCAGCAGTTTAAGATCTGAGTATAGTAATACCCTGGATAACGTTATGACTTGGTTCCACAAGTCATGACATTATCCGATTTTTAGCATGCATCGAACAACGCTTAAAAAAAAGCCCTGACTTCAGGGACAAACCGCTTTAAAGGCAGGCAGGGAAAGAAAGAGACCCAATCAGGTCTCTTTTCCTCCCTGCCTTTAAAGCCACCCCCCCCCCCACCCACAGCGGTCTCTGCGACTGCAGTAGGGTCGGGGAAAGGTGCATCACATCTCTCTCTTTCCCCCTCCCTGTAGTTTAAATACAGGGAGGGAAAGAAAGAGACACAGTCTCTCTCTCCCTGTAGTTTAAATACAGGGAGGGGGAAAGAGAGAGATGTGATTGGGTCTCTAGAGAACCAATCACGTCTCTCTCTTTCCCCCTCCCTGTAGTTTAAATACAGGGAGGGAAAGAGACACAAGCAGTCTCTGCGACTGCAGTAGGGTCAGGGAAAAGGCGCATGCTTTTCCCCGACCCTACTGCAGTCGCAGAGACCGCTGCGGGTGGGGGTGGATTGGGTAGTTCTACCCAAACCACCCCACACACGCAGACCATTGCCTCGGCTAACGCTAAGAATCATTATCCAGAATCGTTATCCGATGAAAGTTTTTTCCAAAAAACTTGCATCGTTATCCGATTCTGGCGTTATCCGATGCAATCGTTATCCAAGGTATTACTGTATTGCATTACAGAGTGAGGTTTCATTTCTTCCAACCCACGAAGCTAGCATGTTTTTGAATACCAGTCCTTCTAAGGAATGTACCACAGGTCCCCCTATACTTGGAAATCTCCATCTTGGAAGGAGGCTGAATTCAGGGTATAGGCAATACCTTGACAGTCACTGTCCCAGCTCCTGCCAACCTAGCAGTTGGGAAGCAAGAAATTGCAAGCAGGAAAGCTTACAGCATTCTATGTACTCTGGTGTCTAGTCATACCTACCACATGTCCATGGAAACATCTGCAAATGCAGACAGCGCTGGCTCATTGGCTATAAACAGGGATGACACTGAACCCTAGAGTCGGATAAGACTGCCTTTCAAACAAGGGTGACATTTACCTTTACATATGTCTATCAAATTGAGGACTGAATTAACTGCTTCCACTGGTGGTCCACAACCCTTGGTTGCCTCATCCCTCTTCATACTGAATCACATGTGATGCTCCATAGGAAGTGTTCCTGAAAGTATGATGCATCACTAGATTTCTTTGATTAGCTTCTTCTTTGGCTTGATATTTTTGGAATTGCCTAAAATAGGTCCAAAACTATCAAGGTTTCATTTCCCTCCCCTGCACGATCACCAGCTAGCTATCTCACATGCATTGTGGTTCCTGGATTACCATTCTGAACAGACAGAAACACATAACACTCCAATCTCCGGGGCTGTGTTACAAGCATCCCAAGGAACAAACAGCAGTAAACATGCCACAGAAAAAGCAACAATTGGCAAGATGTCCCTTTTAGAGTTACAGTTCTGGATGTCAACAAGTTATTTTGGTACAGATGACATATAGGCAGAATGAAATGCAAATTCACAGATAAGGTTGACATCTTCATTCTATCTCCATCTCTGTCTTTCTTGTTCCTCTTTCAAAAATAGAAACATACACTCACCCCATTCTAGAAGTCAAAGACTAGGAAACTTGGGAATCTAATCATTTTTTTTCCTCAACCTTGTTCTTTCTTTTGTGGTTTATGGAATATTTTCATGTGGGGACGTAACTAACACTCTGTGTTGTTTGTTAATATAGTCTCTAGCCTCCACCAGCCTCTTCTCTGCATCAGTTTATTGGAATATAAAATGAATGATAAGGAATAAAATAGATGACAGCAGCATTTTTGTCTTTAGAAATTATATTCACCTTGTTGAAATATCAAAGATGAATTGAGGTTTCCATTCCCTCTTAATCTTGTGTGTAGTTTGGTGCATTGATTTTTAAGTTACCTTTTTTGCCCAGGTAATCTGGGAGACCAACAAGTTAGGAATTGCTTCACCAGACATTGACAGTCTCAATTTCTTGGGAGCTCTCCAAGGTGCTGAATTTTTTTGAGCACCCTTCTCATGGAGCTTGTCAGAATGATGCTAAAACCTGGAGCAGATTCACTGCCCTCATGAAACTGGAGTCAAAAACTGGACTTGATACTCACAATCAAGAGAATGTTGAACTTCCTAATAACATACTTAAAGTTGCATTCCAAACGTCCATCCCTTTCAGACAGAAAAGAACGGCATCTGCTTCAAGCCTTGGAGAATGATTGCCAGTCAGACAAGATAATACTGTCAAGTCAAAAATATTTTATCCTGCCATAAGGCAAAGGGACAGCTATAGCTCAGCAGTAGAGCAGACCTTTGTGTGCAGAAAGCCAAATATCAAATCCAGATTAAGGGGGATCTTACCTAAAATCCAGGAGACCGGCTGTTTGTCATCATTGAGGGAAACAGGGCTATCTGGTCCAATGATAAAACATGACTGCATGCCTTTTTAGGATTTCTGAAATAATTCTGTAATGGTAGTGATTATGGTAATGGCAATGAGCTAACCCTATCTTCAACTGTAACCATGTCAATGTTGGTATTGAACCATAACAGAAAGAGCCTCCTCAAATATGGTATTTTAAAACCACAATCAAACAAACCCTGGTAATGGTAACCTTGTGTTGCTGCCTAATCTTTCTCACACTAGGTCAGATGAAAGGAACTGCAGAATGAACTCACTAAAAGGTGCCTTCATTTTGGCAGTTTCACGTCTGGCCTAGACATGGAGGAAGAAAGCCATAATAGAGATTGTTTGAAACTATGTTGGCAGAGAAATTTCATTTCTTTCTCCCTCCTTCTACTTTTTGCTATTTTATGATTTCTATATATGGCCAAGCAGGGAGCATTGTGTTTTCATATGGGTGGAAAAAATATTCAAAGTTGATCATCAATGAAAAAACTTTCCTTCGCTGAGATACTTACTGCACTGCACTCTTTGAGTTAAATATGGCTGTGTACTTTGGACAGTGATGTGGAAGGAAACATGCCTGCCGTTGATAAGTGGCCAATAGATGTCATAAATCACATTTTAGAAGACTGCCAATATGTTTAAACAAATGGATTTCCCTGGACAAATGGAGGGGGAAACGTAAGCAAAATGTACATGCTGCACCAATGGCACTAACAGAACAGAACCTCTGCGTGCACACCTGATAACTGAAGCAAAAGTACAAAAACGAAATATTTCTAGAATAGGGCAGTGTCTTCTTGTACTCTTGTCAGGACCTGAGGCCATTTTAGGGCTCTGTCTATTAGGACATCAGTTCTGGGAAATGCAGGATGAGATCCCTAGCCTGCTGAAACTGCTAGGACCCTCATGAGATCCACCTGAGAGCCCTGAGGGAGAAGCGATATAAGAACTGGCTCTAGACCTAGAGGTTGCCTCAGCAACTTTTGTTTTTTGCTTTTGTGCTATTTGTGAACTTCTTCTTGCTCTTGTGCCAGTTCTAAAGCTAACCTGCTTTGGCTATCTGGATCTTGGCCTGCTTGGACCTCCTGCTCAAGTTCTAGTCCTAAAGGTAACCTGATTTGGTTGCTTCATTGTTTATCTGACTCCTGGCCTGCCTGGAATTTGTCTTGTTTCTGGACTAACTTATTTCCTCTTTCTGGTCCTGGCTTTGACCTTGACATTGGATTTGGACATTGATAAAGTTTGCCATTTGACCTCTAGCTTGGTTGCTCTGGGTCTTGGTGCATGTTAGTCATGTGGCAGGCATGTCTAAACACCAGCACATACAGAATGATGTTACCTTTCCCACTGAAATGGTACCTATTCATCTATTTGCAATTTCTTGCTTTTGAACTGCTTGTTGGCAGGAGTTAGGACAGACAATGGGAGATCACTCCATTGCTCAGTACTTGGATCTCGAACTGAGACCTTCCAACCATCCAGTTGTCAAGCTCAGCATTTTAACCACTAAGACACCACAGTATAGCAATGATAATATAATTAGTTTTCATAGGGGTTTTTTTTTTGTTAATTTCAGACTGCATTATACTTTCTTGCCTTCTGGTTGTTGAAGGCAGGGAGTCAAACTGAAAGCAATAGGTGGCAATTCCAGTCCTAACATGGTTGAATACACAGGTGTTCAATCGTAGATTTTAAAAGAATTAAACACATAAGAAAAATAAACATACCCATTTCATTTCCCGCAACATTTTTAATTCTCAAATTCTTCTCACCACGGTCTCAAGAGGACCAAGCTGGCTGTGGTGTGGAAACCTTCCTTTCCTCTGTTTGCTGTTTAAGATCGTAAACCTGGACTGGTTTGGACCAGGAATTTCTTGTTTTGCCATCTGGCTTCTGCCCCCAGTAGCCAGTTAGGAATAACCCATTAATTATTATTATTATTTATTGAATTTATTACCCCGCCCCACTCGGGAGAACCCGACTCTGGGCAGCTTACATCGTCATAAAACAGAGGTAAAAGATAAAAACATATAAAATCATGAAGTTTAAAAGATTATCTAAAATTATTTGAAGTAAAAACAGTGCAAACTACACGCCAGTATCCCCCTGGTCCAGATCCAAAGTGGCACTCCCTAAGTAAGCCACTTAGTATGGGAACCCGTGTTCCCTGGTCCCCAAATATGTCCTGCCAGCCAGGTTTTCAAGCCCTTCCGGAAGGGCAAGAGCTCTGTCTGCAGGCGCAGTTTGATGGGCAGGAGGTTCCAGAGGGTTGGGGCGGACACGGAGAAGGCCCTCCTCCTAGTGCTAGAGAGGTGTGCCTCTCTAGCTGATGGAACAACAAGGGAGCCTCTCCGATCCGCCCTGGTGGGCCGGACAGATGTTCTTGGGGTGACGCGGTCTCTTAGGTATCCTGGCCCACTACCATATAGGGCTTTAAAGGTAATAACCAGCACCTTGAATTGCACCCGGAGACATACTGGCAACCAGTGCAGCTCCCGGAGTAGCGGCGAAGCACGAGTATAACGCCCACACCCCGCCACTACCCGGGCCACCGCATTTTGCACCAGCTGGAGTCTCCAGATGGTCATCAGGGGCAGCCCCATGTAGAGCGCATTACAGTAATCAAGTCTGGAGGTGACCAAGGCATGTGTGACCATGAGCAAGGAGTCCCGGTCCAGGAGGGGGCGTAACTGGCGTATTACACGAAGTTGTGCAAAAGCCCTCCTGGCCACGGCTGCCACCTGATCTTCGAACAGTAGCCGTGAGTCCAGGAGGACCCCCAGGTTACGCACCGGGTCTGTCTGGGGCAAGGCTGCCCCATCCAGCACCAAAGATGGCAACTCCTGTGTTAACGCAGGCCCCCGTACCCACAGCCACTCAGTCTTGCCAGGATTCAGCTGTAGCCCGTTGTCCCCCATCCAGACCTTAACAGCCTTCAGGCACCTGGAAAGGACTTCCACCGCACCACTTGGGTCCCCACGGGCAGAGATGTATAAAACTGGGTATCATCTGCATATTGATGATACTTAACCCCATGGGAACGGATGATCTCGCCCAGCGGCTTCATATAGATGTTGAATAAGAGAGGAGAAAGTACCGAGCCCTGAGGCACCCCGTATTGCAGGGGCCTAGGGCTGGACCTCTCCTTCTCCAGGCACACCGACTGGGTCCTGCCTCTCAGGAATGAGGAGAACCAGGACAACACAGTGCCCTGGATCCCCAGACCCTGGAGCCTTCCCAGAAGGATACCATGGTCGATCGTGTCAAAAGCCGCTGAGAGATCGAGAAGAGCAAGGACTGACGGCTCCCCTCCGTCCCGCTCTCTCCAGAGATCATCCACCAAGGCCACTAGTGCGGTTTCGGTACCATATCCGGGCCTGAATCCTGACTGAAACGGGTCCAGATAATCCGCTTCATCCAGGACCTCCTGTAACTGCAGCGCCACAGCCTTTTCCAAAACCTTACCTAAAAAAGGTAGGTTGGACACTGGACGGTAGTTGGAAATTACCGTGGGATCGAGACACGGCTTCTTCATGAGGGGGCGCACTAGAGCATGTTTGAAGGGTGCTGGAAAATGCCCCTCTTTTAACGAAGCGTTGATAATCGCCTCGATCCAGCCAGCTGCCACGGTCTTGGATGCTTTAGTTAACCAGGCAGGGCAAGGGTCCAGTGCACAGGTCGTGGCGCGAACAGATACAAGAAGCCTGTCCACTTCCTCAGGGCCAACAGGATCGAACCGATCCCAGATAACATGGCTAGACTGCGCCATGGTCAACCCCAGCTCCATACGTTCCACGCCGGGATTCAGCTTCGAGCGGATCTGAGAGATTTTCTCCGCCAGATAATCAGCAAAGTCCTCAGCCGATCCCTGCCACCCAGGGCCTGGCCCCCCTCTACCGAGGAGGGACCTGGTCACCCGGAACAGGGCCACTGGGCGATTATCTGCGGAGGCAATAAGGGTGGTGAAGTATTGGCGCTTCACCACCCCTATCGCCACTAGGTAGTCTTTAATAGCAGCTCTAACCAGTGATCGGTCAGACTCGCTTCGAGTCTTCACCCAGCGGCGCTCTCGGCGTCTCTTCGCCCGTTTCAACTCCCTTAGTTCTTCTGAAAACCAAGGGGCAGATCTATCTCCATGGACTCGGAGAGGCCGTAGTGGCGCGATTGCGTCCAAGGCTGCCGTCGTTCTCTTATCCCATGCGGCGACAAGGGCCTCAGATGTAATTAGTTCCTTTTCCACCATTATCAAAAAGACAACCACCATATAAAGATAGACAACTGGAGTTGGAAAAAGAGATTAAATTATTGCAAATTAAACATGCCAAAACAAAGGAGAAGAAGACCTTAGAAAGGATACAACTATTACAGAAGGAGATAGCAGGAAGGGATATTGAAAAAATTAAAAGAGATTTAATTTATCTGAAAAGGGAATATTTTGAGTATAGTGATAAAAGTTCAAAAATGTTAGCAAAAGCAGTGAAAGAGAAGAAGGAAAAAGGGGAGATTGGAACTTTAATAAGGGAGGATATGAAAAGGTGTAATAAAATAGTAGAGAAACTTAACATAGTTAAAAAATTTTATCAAAATTTGTACACAGATAAGAAAATAAATTTAAGCAAGTTAGAAAAATATCTACAAGAACACAAGGGGGAGAGTATAAAAGCAGAACATAGGGCTAAAATGGAAGAACAAATTACAGAGAAAGAGATATTAGATGTTATAAATAAATTGAAAATAGGGAAAACTCCAGGAGAAGATGGATTACCAGCTGAATTTTATAAAGAATTTAAACAAATTATTATTCCTAAATTAACCAGGCTATATAATTATATTTTGGAGGGGGGAGAATCTCCAAATTCATGGCTTAGATCTATCATAGTATTAATACCAAAACCAGGAAAAAATTTAGAACTGGTTGACTCATATCGTCCAATTTCTTTAATTAATCAAGATGCAAAGATTTTCACAGCAATTATGGCTAATAGGTTAAATAGTTTTCTGGGGGAATATATACATACAGATCAGGCAGGTTTTTTAAAGGAAAGATATATGTCTGATTTAATAAGAAGGGTGTTAAATTTGTTACAAATAAACAAGAGAAAAGAAGGTAAAATAGGATTATTATCTTTAGACATTTTTAAAGCTTTTGACTCTTTACAATGGGTCACTATTAGGGAAATAATTAAAAAAGTAGAATTTGGGGAAAAATTTAAAAATGTAGCCAATCAACTTTATAAAAGTAGTTATGCCAAGGTAAGAGTAAATGACTCATTTACAGAAGATATTGAAATTAAAGCAGGAATGAGACAAGGATGTCCTCTTTCCCCCATTTTGTTTATAATGGCTATGGAATTATTGGCTAGAGCTATAAAGAGTGATACAAACATAGAAGGGATAAATGGAACAAAAATAAGTTTGTATGCAGATGATACTTTAATTATAATGAAAGATCCTATAAAAAATATGGAAAAGATACAAGATCATTTGCAAAAATTTGAAGAGATAACAGGCCTGAGAATAAATTGGGGGAAATCAGAAGCAATCTTTAGTAAATTAAATAAGGAAGAGATAGGGAGAATTAAGGAAAAATTTAAAATTCAAATTAGGAAAAGTATAAAGTATTTAGGAGTTAACATAGCTGACAATGTAGAGGAATTGAAGAAACTAAACTATGATAAAGTGAAAGAGGAAATTAAGAAGAAAATTGTTCGATATAGGGTATTGAAGACCTCCTGGTTTGGTAGAATAGCAATTTGTAAAATGAGTTTATTACCCAATATTAACTTTTTATTTGAAGTCCTTCCAATTAAACAATCTGAAAAAGAACTAGGAGTTTTTCAAAATCTATTGAATGATTATTGTAATGGAGGGAAAAGAGCAAGAATACCTAAAAGCCTATGGTATAAATCGCAGAAAGAGGGTGGTTTGGGATTACCTAATATTAAATCGTATTACAGGGCGTTCCAAATTAAAGGCTTGGTAAAACTTTTAACGATAGAGGACCTCATATGGAGGGAGATAGAAATGAAAGATAGTAATGTGTGTGCAAAGGGAGAATTTCTGGAAAATACAGTTTTTGATTTAAAACCAAGAAATAATGTCCTAAAATCTATGATAAATGTTTGGATAAAGTTGAAAGATAAATTGGCACCAAACACCTCTCCAATATTAGAGTTGCAAGATCTTAAAACATTTCCAGTTAAAAATTTAAAATTAATAAAAAATATTATGTATAAATATGATATAATCTTATTAAAAGATTGGCTGGATCGATTTGAGAATGAAAAAACAAAAAAAGAAATTTATAAGGAATTAAAACTGAACTGGCTTCAGATACTAACGTTGGATAAGTGGAATAAACAATATAAAATGAAATTACAGCCAATAAGGCAGTTGACAGACTTCGAGGAGATGGTATATAAAATAAGAAGAGGTTCAATGGGGATAAAAGGAATAGTAAGTAAATTATATAAAATGATAAACAACATGGATGAATCCCAGGATACCCTTAAAAGAATGTGGGAATCGGACTTGAGTATTACTATTACAGATAAGAACTGGAAGAAAAAATGGAAAAGTAGGATGATGCGAAATCTGTCTACAAAAGTTAAAGAACACAACTACAAGATGTTGTGGCGATGGTATATGACGCCAGTTCGATTAAATCAAATAAATAGTAGCAATTCGAAAAAATGTTGGAGGTGTCATCAGGAAATTGGGACATACAAACATATGTGGTGGGATTGCAAAATTATTTCCAATTTCTGGCATAAAATGGAACAAGAAGTAGAAAAAAATTTAAATATCCGTTTAAAGTTGAATGAAAAAATAGTATTATTAACGGATTTAGAGGATTTGAATTTAGAGGAAAATATAAAAGAGTTATTGTCTATTTTTTTGACATTGGCGAGACAACAAGTAGCCAGAAATTGGAAAGGTGATATGAATTTAGAAATTGGTAAATGGTATGTTGATGTTTGGGATATGGCATTAAATGAAAAACTTACATGGGAACTAAATATAAAAAGGGGGTTAATAAAACAAAATAGATTTTGGGACATTTGGAAGCCTTTTTTGCAACACACATTGATGGATAATAAAGGAGAAAAACCTGCTCCGAATACAATGTATTTTTGGCAGAATGAATGAGTTGTAAAAGGAGTGGCTGGTAGACTCAAGGACTGTAGTGCACTGGGTGGTAGGAACCACGTACAAAATATTAAAGTTGTAATATGGTGGTTAAAGAGGAGAATGGATATAAGGATGAAAATATATAGTATAGCAAATGTATAAAAAATAACGTTTGATTACATTATATTATATTGACATGTATTTTTTTTCTTCTCTCTTCCTCTTCTCATTTTTTTTAACGTTGTAGGATGTACGTGGGAACTACTTTTTTTTTGTGTGTAATTGTTTCTTTTATGTTTTGTAGACTGTTCTGTTGGTTTATTTTTAATATTGCAAAAAAAAAATAAAAAATTTTGAAAAAAAAAAAGACAACCATGTGTGTATGAAGGGTTGATGGAATGATCGTGTTCACCAGCTATGTAATTTTGACTTTTCTTTGTACAAACACAATAAGATTCTTGACATAGCTTTAAATTTTACAACATCTTGGGATTCCTCCAGAGTGAACATCAATTCAAAGGGAAAATGCAAATACACTTGTACCTCTCTTAAAGAGCATAATGTGTTTCACAGGATTCCTCTTTAAACGAGTTTGCTCTTTAAGCGAAACACCACTGTAAGTAACCAATTGTGACTTCTGGTGGGGGGAGGCGGATTCCAAACCCGGATTTATTTGTTAAGTGAATTTTTGGTTGGTTTTATTTGTTAAACGAAGTGAACATTCAGAGAAAATTCTGCTCTGTAAGCAAGTTACTCTTTAAGCAAGGTGCTCTTTATGTGAGGTTTGACTGCAAATACAATTATAAATAAATAAAAAATTGCAAATAAACATAATTATACATTTAAAAAATACAAATACAGTTTTGGTTTTCAACAACTCAGAGTGCACAGGTTGGGGAGTAATACTTGAATAAATATACCATTCATGCTTCGGTGTGATGGAATTCTCCTTCTTTCTCTTTGTTACCAACAATTTATCTGAGGTCTCTTCCTTCTTCCACTTTGAAGTTCAAGAAGAAAAATGTTATGTTTAATGACCACTCTTTGAAATACCCCTTTTCTTGCAGCTGTAGCCTTTGTCAATACATACAATGAAGAAAGCAAACTGGCCTCATTAGAATGCAGATCTTCCAGCTTCAGAATGCATCTGTATCAAGCGGATCATTTCCCATGGTCCTCAATGTAGTCCTTCTATTATTCATAGAATACAATGTAAATGAAGCTATAAATTTTCACCCCATACTAAATGTGGAAAGGAAATAATGGAAATGGTGAATTATGAATGAATCATGGGCTACTGTAATTCCTGGAGGGTTCTAATGGAAATGATTACAGCCCTGGAATGATACTGTCATGCAACTTAGGTATTGATCTTTTGCAAGGATTCCAAGAATGCTATAATTAATAAACACAATTTATGCATTTAATTTCTATGCAGATGCTGAGGAGTAGAGCAAAAGACAAGCACATGCCAAATATATCCAAGGAAAGTGAAGTACCATAGCTTTGAGGATATATATATCCATTCTTCTCCCCCTCCCTCTTGTTCTTTCAAAATAGCCATGGGCAAAGTGCATTGGAGAGAAGTACTTGAGAATCACCTTCCAGTCAGCATTTTAGCCACTGTAAAATAATCACAGTGAAAAACACCATAAAAGCTATACTTAAATATATATATATATAAACATCTATCAGTTTAAAAACAACTATTAAAATGTTTTGTGATCACTAAGTTCAACATAATATGGACATCCCAACTCCAAAATTCACTAAACTTGGGACAGGTTGAGGTAGGAGTTAGCAGATGATTCTCTCCAATTTTGGTTTGTCTAGGTGGCTGGGGAGGGGGGAGAGGCTGAATTATCCCCCTCCCCCATTGAATTTTCCCAACTAGTGGCAGCCTAAAACTTTTGCACAGTACTGTTACAGTATGTCTGTTTATATTCCCCCCTGTGATTTTATTCATGAATATAAAAATGTCACTAGTTAAAACAATTCACATTGATCAACAAATCAGCACTCAAAAATAGAAAAGAAAATAGAAATATGAATCGTGCACTTACTCCTGAGCAATTCAAATTCTGCAACTTTCAATTCCTCAATTTGTGGGCTTGTGGATTTTGTTTTCTCTTGTTTTGCTCTTAATGGCCCTGCAACTGAAAAAGCAAAATTGCCTTTTGTTCTGGAGATGAATGCACTTTTCAAAACCTGAATTTCAGAAATGGATTTTTTTTAAAAAAAGCTAAAGCACTGGCCTCTATAGAGATGGGCTTCACATGAAGCACTTTCTTAAGATTTTCATAGAATGTTTAAAAAGATACTGACATTTATATGTAATATAATATATCATCTCTCACAGACAGAAGTCGACCACCTCTTTGTTCCATTTACAAAGACTTTTCCCCTCTTTCCTTACCCATCTGTGAATAATTCGAGTTTTAAAGTCTGTTGGATGCCCCCATTAATGCTATTATTGATCTTCCACTTTACTTTTTGTTAGAGACAAAGTATTATAAAAGACAAACTGGTGTTAACACTGTAAATTTCAATGATTTGTGAAGGTTCGTGCATGGAGTGGTTGTACAGCCAGCTGTTCTCTCCAATTTGATGTGTCTCCCTTCAAACAGACATGCCGAATAAAAATAAGCATTTCCTTTCTCCAGTATATTCGGAATTATCATGTCTTTTGTTTAAAATAAAATGCATGGGGTCCTCATGAGAGATGGACTTGTCTTGCTCTACATTCTGTTTCCTGTTTCAAACAGGATAATGTTAATTATGATAACTGCATGCCATCAGGACACCCATCCATTTCAACAAAGGAGGGCAATCTACTCAGACCAAAGGAATCTGTAACTATTTCATCAGTGGATATGAATGGAGAAGGCTTGCCTTCTTGATCAGCGCTTTATTAGGAACCAGACTCCCATGAGTCTTTGCTGGCTTAATAGGCATCCTAAGACAAACTAGTAAAGGTAAAGATAAAGATAAATCTCTCCCTTGCTTGAAAGCCAGTTGTGTCTGACTCTAGGGGGAGCTGCTCATCTCTGTTTACAGTCAAAAAGCCAGCGCTGTCTACAGTCTGCAGACATTTCCGTGGTCATGTGTCAGGCATGAATAGACACCATAGCACACATAATGCTGTTACCTTTCTTATCAATAGGTAGGTTGGCAAGAAGCTAGTTCAGATGATGGGAGCTCACTGCTGACCTGCTGATTTTCCAGTCATCAAGCTCAGCATCTTAACTACTAAGCCAATGCAGTCCCTAAGACAAACTACTACTACTACTACTACTACTACTACTACTACTACTACTACTACTACTACTACTACTACTACTACTACTACTACTACTACTACTACTACTACTACTACTACTACTTCTTCTTCTTCTTCTTCTTCTTCTTCTTCTTCTTCTTCTTCTTCTTCTTCTTCTTCTTCAGCAGCTCCCATATGCACTGTCAATAGCCCTGGGAAGACTCTAGTCTTCAGGTGTCCTGGTACCTGGTCTATGGCTGTTGCCTTCTGTTCCACTACAACTGTCTCAGAGCAGGCATGCAGCCAGGGCAATGAATGGGAGAGGTTCAAGCAAACAGGTATGTTGCAGACCTTAGAGGCTCATTGTAAAAGTGTTAAGTGGAGAGACATATGGTGTTGCCATAAGCTATTTATTTCTTGGAAGTCCTATTCTGTTCTTTTCTGGTCTATTTATTTTAATAATGAATGGGACATTGCTATTGCCATATATTACATTTTATAGTCTCACTGGCCTAATTATTGGAGAAATGCTATTGAATCCATGATGTATGTTGCTAGGAACATTGGCTGCATGATAAACTTACAAGGAATTTCAGAAGATGTGAATAAATGTGAGATGTCATCTTGAAGCTAAATACTTTGTAGTGTAAAGAAGAAGAAGAATCCCAAGCAAAGCAGAACAAAACAAATCCTTCATTTCCTGCCCTCTGACTTTCTCCCCCACTTTAGCCCCAACAAATTCTTGAAATCTAAAAATAGAATTCTCTCATTGTCAGGATCTCCTGATACTTTCTTTTGAACACAGCTGTATCTTGAAGTAACACATCATCACACTAACAGCATGGGACTGATGTAATGCCCAGCCAGATCATTAGACCACTGACATTGTAAACGTGTTAGTCTAACACATCATCAGCATTTTTGCGCATGGGTGATGTATCATTGACAGCCATGGCATTGGTACGAATGGAGGCATGGGGAAACCAGGGTCCCTTTTAAACTTAAACATGAAAAGTCTGAGAGAAGAAATAAAAATGAATAGCATAATTTCATAGACTCAGGAGGAAAGGTTGATTAAGCATCCAACACTATTCGTTCTACCTTTTGTGTAATGGCTTTGAAGGCTTGTCATCATCGTCGTCGTTGCCACCGCCACTGTCCTCCTTGTCGTCCTCCTCCTCCTTCAAAAAGTTTCCTTCTCCTTCTCCTTCTTGTTGTTAAGAGCCACCAAGTCCTATCTACCGTAAATGCCAACCCTAATAGGGCTTTCAAGGGAAATGAGATATTTAAAGAGTGGCTTTATCTGTTGTTCACCCTCAGTGACCTTCCATGGTGGAACGGGGACTCGAACTCAGGCTTCCATCATCCTAGTCCATCACTCTATCCAAGAGGTAACCTTTATCTCTTTCCAATCAATGTTGCTTTGTCAGAGACCGAGAGCTCCATGCGTTTCAGGTTTATGTAACTGATCAAACCTGCCTAAAGATGCACTGAATGAAACAATTCATTTGGACAGTGAAAAGTGGTTTCTGTTTACTAAAAGAGACAAGTGCAATAACATTCACAGTGGAGCAAATGCAGATTGAAGAGCTGCTTTGGCAATCGTTCTGCTCTCTAATATATTTTGATAACTTATGCTGGGTTACGTTTCATGACAGTGTTATGTCTAGGAATAAACATACCAGTGTATCCTTTGAATACATTGCCCTGGAAGCCAAATCTAGGGAGAAAATGAGTGAGAATGAACCTATTTTAACTTGGATACTGGGCAAAACTTTCTTCAACCTCCTCTTCTTTGAAATCTTAGACAAGTCTAAGATTAGGAAACCTTGAGATGTAAAGCACTAGAACTACACCTAATTTAGAGGATTTTGGTGGCTTAGTGGTTAAGACGCTGAGCTTGATGGCTGGAAGGTCAGCAGGTCAGCAGTTCGAGACCTCAGTGCTGCATGACTGAATGAGCTCCCCTCGTCTGTCCCAACTGCTGACAACCTAGCAGTTTGAGAGCAAGTAATTGCAAAGAGATAAATAGGTTAATTGGCTCTGGAATCTAGTGCATGCCTGACATATGACCATGGAAATGTCTGCAGATGCAGACAGCACTGGCTCTTTGGCTATAAATGGAAGTGAGCACCAGGGTGGTTGCTAGGATTCTAGATTGGGGAGAGGGATTTTCAGTAGGGGCAAAAAATTTTCAGGAGGGGCAACAATGTCACTAGTGGTGGGATGTCAAAAATTTTACTACCCCACCGTGACATCATCACAGTGTGGGCGGAGCTAATATCATGACATCATGATATGGGTGGGGCTAAATAAAAAATAAAATAAAATAAAAATAAGCGCGCGCGCACACACACACACCCTCAACCCACACACCCACAACACAAAACTGTAAATAAATTAAATAAATTAATAAAATAAAATAAAAATACATTAATACAGTGGGGGAACCAGTGAAAAGGTAAGCCCCGAAGGTGGTTCCCCCCAAAAGCTGCTACCAGTTCTCCAGGACACTGGGGAAACTTACTACCGGTTCTGGAGAACTGGTGAGAATCTGTTACATCCCATCTCTGAATGTCACATATATAACATTGGCACCATGGGTGGTTGGGGGCAGGCAGGTAGTGAACTCAGGAGGGTTTTGGGCCCCCTGGCCCTCCTGGCTATGGGCCTGAGGAGCACCAACCCCCCTTAGAGTTAGACATGAGTGACTTTTGAGTAAGAAGACCTTTAACTTTACTGGCAAAAATGTGTTATTCTTTACAGTGCCAAAACTTTCCCTCTGGAAATTTCATGTAAAAGTTTAGTATCCCCACTGGAGAAAGAAGTGACATTGCCATTTAAGATCAATAATGATTAGTGTAAGGTAAAGGTCACCCTTGCTTTAAAGCGAGTTGTATCTGACTCTAGGGTTCAGTGCTCATCTCTGTTTATAGCCGAAGAGCCAGTGCTGTCTGTGTTTGCAGACATTTCCATGATCATGTAGTAGACATGACCAGACACACGAGTGCACAGAACATTGTTACCTTTCCCACCAAAGAGCTACCTATTCATCAAATTGCAATTTCTTGTTTTTGAACTGCTAGGTTGGCAGGAGCTGGGACCAAGACAGGCATGCCTAGACACCAGAGTGCATGGAATGCTATTTACCTTCCCACCAAACTGGTACCTATTTATCTACTTGAAATGTATTGCTTTTTTGCTGCTAAGTTGGCATGAGCTGGGACAGTACTCGGGTATCGAACTGCCGAGCTGCCACCTTCCAGTCAGCATCTTAACCACTTGAGCCCCACTTGAGGCACCGATGAGTGAAAACTGATCTAATGCTGAGACTTAGGTTACGTAGAACTTTTCTGGACCAAACAAAAATGTTGCATAGACACCTGTTCCCTTTTGCAAGCTTTCGGCCTCAAGCTTCGCTTTGACTTAGAGCTGGCCTGGCATCCAAATTAAGCTCAAGTCAATTTACTGAACATAAAACACACTTGACCTTGAATGGATTAATTTACTCTCCCGAGCCTCCTTCTGTATAACAAATAGGAAGTTGTGTGGCATTTTACGGATCTCCCAGCGCTGTAGTGATCCAATTGCAAAGACGAGCGCATAGGGGTATCATGAGTGCCTATTAAAATAAAATCATTCGATGGCTTTTAGATGGGGGAAAATCCATTAGTGGATTAGTTTGAGCCTTGGTGTCTCTGTTTGTCGTAGGTACATTAAGCCTAATCACTTTCCTGATGAATGTTCTGTGTTGTTGTTGTTTTTGGAAGGGGGATATTTTATTTAAACATAAATGTGGCCTTGAAAGATTTCTTTGTTTGTCCTTCCCACCCTGTCCCTTTGGGATCATGCAGTCAGTGCATGTTCAACCTGGCGAGGAAAAACCCGAAGGACTGCAGTGGCTTAAAATGCTGGACTTGATGACTGGAAGGTTGGCAGGTCAGCAGTCTCAGACTCGATTGCTGACGACAGAATGAGCTCCTGTCTCAGTCCCAGCTCCTGCCAACCTAACCGTTCAAAAACAAGAAATTGCAATTTGGTGGGAAAGGTAACAACATTCTGTGCACTCCTGTGTCTGGTCATGTCTACTACATGATCATGGAAATGTCTGCAAACACAGGCAGTAATGGCTCTTTGGCTGTAAATGGAGATTCGCACTGTACCCTATTGCAGTGGTGGCAAACCTATGGCGTATGTGCCAGAGGAGGCACTCAGAACTTTCTCTGTGGGCACCCATGCAGTCACCCTAGCACAGAGTTCTCCCACCCCTCTGCCAAACAGCCCAATGGGAGCACTTCCTCCCTCCCCCCAGCACAGAGTTCTCCCACCCTTCTGCCAAACAGCCCAATGGGAACACTTCCTCCCTTCCTCCCAGCACAGAGTTCGACCCACCCCTCTGCCCAGCAACTCAATGGCAACATTTCCTTCCTCTCCTGTTGCTGTGTTGGCACTTTGTGATAAATAAGTGGGTTTTGGGTTGCAGTTTGTGCACTCGGTCTCTAAAAGGTTTGCCATCACTGCCTTATTGTTAGGTACGACTGGCTTTCTAGCAAGGGTGATCTTCACCTTTTAGCTTTACCTTTAGTGAAAACGTAAGTAGTATAGGCTAGGCAAGAACAAGAAAGGGGCTGTGAGTCATTCCCTGGGAAGTTGAAGTGTCTTGAGAAAGGGGGAATCTGTTTTTAGGTCTTTATTGCAAGGTTAAGGGATAAGATGGTTACTGAATGAACAGAATGCTATGTATTTATTCATGTTGAAATTCATGTCCCTTTTTTTCTGAATTATGGGATATTGCAGGATTTAAAAAGTCTGATGCTCTAGGTTTGGCATAGCTGTCATTGAAGCCTGCCCAAGACTCTTTGCTGCCTGAGTTGAACCAGTGAATGGTGTTTCCTTGGCATGAGGAGTTGGTCTCTCTAGATCAGTGGTTCCCAACATGGGAATTCACCAAAAAACACTGCTCTAGATGCATGGGACATTTTGAGGATAGATTTCAGCACTTTGGAGAGTCCCGGGAGGATCAGATTAAAACATGGGTTCCCAACCTTTTCAAGCCAGGGGCCGGATCATGCTCTCTCAGTCAGCTTCAAGGGCCGGACAGCCATTTTACCCTGCTTGCACGATGGGGGTGGCCATTTTGCCCCAACAGTTTCAAAGGGGTGGTCATTTTGTTTCTCAAATGCCCTTGGGGGGGGGCACATGAAATGGTGTCATGGGCCAAGTCTGGCCCATGGACCTTCAGTTGGGAACCCCTGGAATAAAACTCAGAACAGATTCACAGCCTCCATCAATCCAGAGTCACCAGTCTTCTATGCTGGGTAGCTGGTGGGTCCAAGTTCATGGGGGCAGTGAATCTGTTCCACGTTTTAGTCTTCATAAGCCACAGTGCGTAGTACTCAAAGCCTATTAAGAAAGCTGAAAAAACATGATACGTTTCCCATCATTTATGACAAAATATAGTTGACTTCTCCAACTGATGACATTCCAAATCTGCCTTCTAAGTTGACCATTGCTCTCTAATAGTAGAGCCGTCTCTGTCCATTGCCTGGAAACAGGACCTAGTAGTGAGGACAACTTGAGCTGCTTCTTGATTTCTTCATAGAGGCCAGGCTTCTCCAATTGGTTCAAAAGTACTGTACTCATGAGAGTAGACTGGAGAACAACTTGTAAGTCCCTTCATTGACATCAGATTCATGGTCGCAATTATATAATGGATCAATGAGATTTTTCATAAGACTGTAGGTTTAGAGCAGCGGTAAGCCTGTTCCTCTATGTTCCTCCCCAAAAGCTGGCACAAGTTACGACCCCCTCCCCAAATATTGCCATTTCAACAATCAAATTACAGTGTGATAAGCTTGTTTTGAACCTTTTGTGACACTGTGCTGAGTTAAATGCCTTTTCACAAATCCTCTCAAGCGGTCCTGATTTTTCAAGTACTCCCTTGATTGTTCGTTCAGAGTTATTTCCATCCACTTTTCATCTGTGGCTTGTCTCATTAAAACTGGGCACTTCAGAAATGATATAAAAGTTTAAAACACATTCAGGAAGCCCTCAAACGTACCACTTTCTGAGCCTTTATTTCTCCATTTCAAAACCTCTCTCTAATTGTGGGTCTTTTGTCCCTGGAGTGAAAAAAAAAGTTAGTACAGTTTTGCCTTCTAAAAATCCCGAGCAATGCCCTCGTGTTGCTATTATGAGTTTTTCCCCCTCCTGTCATGCTGGCATTATGTATGATCTCATGCTGGAATACGATATGTATAATGATCAATTGGAAAACCATGCCATTTTTGTGTCATTAAAAATCTTTTTGTAAGTCACTTTTTTCGTTCCCTCCCCCCAATCTCCGTGACTTCACAATTAAAGTTGTATGTTGGAGTTAAAGCAATTGCCATGCATTTATCCTGTGTAGATAAATTGCTTTCTGAAAATAAAGTTTTTTCCACACAAAAAAGAAGTGCTACAGAAATGCCTTTCTGAAAAAAGTTGTCTGTCTGTCCATCCGTCCGTCTGTCTAGAAGGACAATTGATAAAAACCTGCACTAAGTTACATTCAGTTCTTAATAAAAAAATCTGGAACTTTTCTATAACTGTTGATCCATATTAATAAAAACTAGCACCTTATAGATTACATACTGTACCTTTAACTAACCAGCATGCAGATAATTTTTCCATTATTTGTATCAGAGCATTGTGCAGCTTAAAATTATGGATGTACATGAAATATAGGTAATTTATGGATGAATGTGAAATATAGCTAAATTCAAAAAGACATAAAATCTTAAAATAGTTATACTGTTTTTGACCAGCATTATCTTGGCCAATTACTAGATTTTCTTTTGTACATGTAGTGGGAAATAATTTCCCATATAGGAATGCATTGAAAACTAAAACACTTTAACTGAAACGCAGTTTCCCATAGAAATGCATTGAAAACCAATGAATCCATTCCGAAAAAAATTCTGTAAACTGAGCCACTATTTTCTATGGATTTCCTTTTCTCATGCAATTTTTATGTTAACTGAGCCATTTGTTAACCGAGATTCCACTGTATTTCTTGCAGATATCAGAATCAAGACAAAGAACAAAGCCAAAAGTTGATTCTGTATACATGCCGCAAGTAGTTGTGGCTAGCTTTTGTACTGTAAAGAGTTAACGGCAAATAGGTTCTCTCACATTTCTTCCTATTGTCCACCTTTGGGTTTTTGGGAACACTGTGCAAAGGATAAATTGAAGCAGTGATGAATAGGAGGCATGAGACAATCAAGAACTGACAGGAGACAGTCTACTACGCAGACAAGCATTGTTCCTTTTGAAAAGTGCCGGCTCTCTAAATTAGAGATGAAATTGAAGGCCTGGTGATAAATATAAGACAAAAGCTAGTGACAGCACAGTGAAAATGTTAGAATGGGGTTTGTTAAAAGAAAAAAGAGAGGGAAGGAAAGAGAAGGAGGAGAGGAGAAGGTTGGGGGAAGAGAGATTGAGAATTTTTGTTGTTGTTGTTCAGTCGCACAGTCGATTCCGACCCTCTGCGACCCCATGGACCACTGGCCGCCAGGCACTCCTGTCCTCCACCATCCCCCACAACTCACTTAGTTCTGCGCCCACTGCCTCCACAATACCATCTAGCCATCTCATCTTTGGCCGTCCCCTTCTTCTCTTGCCCTCGACCCTTCCAAGCATCAAGGCTTTCTCAAGTGAATCATCTCTTCTCATTTGATGTCCAAAGTACTTTAGCTTCATCTTTACAATTTGACCTTCTAAGGAGCAGTCAGGGTTGATTTCTTCTAGAATTGACCTATTTGTTCATTCTTTGGGTGCCTTGATTGCCCGCACAATCTATCTGAGTAAACAGATTTGTTTCCTGAATGCCATCTAGTGGAGAACGGGGAAACTTAGGAAATATCCCTGTTCATGATGTACAAATAATTTCATATTTTTTTTTTTAAAAAAGTAGAGATATTTAATTGTTTAATGATATCATTCCATCGCTGGTTGAAAGTAGGTTCCCCCTCTCATTATAGCAGGCCTGTATTTATACTGCCTGATGCAATGATTTGCTTTTTTAAATATCTATTTGTTTTTGTGTGAGACAATCTTCCGTACTTCTACAAATCTACCTCTCCAAGCAGTGACAGCAATATTTAATGTCGTAATTTGCATTCAAATTTCTTTGATAGCAGGAGTGTGGAAGGGGAAGATGCATAGCCATTCCTTTCAGCAAAGCCTTTATTCTGAAATGGTTCTGGAGAATGAACTGTCAAAACACGCAGGGGCAAACAGTATGTCTCAATATGGCATTGTGTGTGTATACGTTGCTGAGATGAAGGTCTGTTCAGATATTCTAATTCCTTTAATTATGGGAACATGGAGAGTATCTCATTCCTTAGAACATACATGTATCGATACAATAAACAACAGTAAAATCTGGGAGAAGTGGATTTAGTTTGGCAAGGAAGCTAGAGAGAGATCAAAAGCACTCACTGGCATTAAAATGATTTAGATACATTTGTCATAGGCAGCTGTTATGCTAATCTCATTTATGCAGTTGTCAGCTGATGAGCCAGCTTAGTGGCGGGAGGGGAAAAAATCATTATTAGATCCCCATTGTGATAAATGTTATTTATTACTGTCAAATGGTATTAAGGCATGATTCAAAGATGGAAAGAAGGGATGGTGGACATGCGGGTCCCCGTCCCCCCCATTCACAGCCGACAGAAACAAAAGGGAGTTGATGAATCCCAGCCAAACGAACCTCGTTTCTGCAGCAAGAAAGAATAATGGGTTTAATTTGCATATGTTTTAAAAGGGTAATGAAGTAATATGATGTTTATCTTGGTTGAAGAGTGGTAATTTTTGCTGGCCGGACTCCAGCAATGTTTTACTGTTCACTTGATGGGGAAAGGAGGATGCTATATGTATTTCCTCCCCCCACCAAAGCAGCAGGTGCATAAATCGGGTCCAAATAATTTATTCATTAGGTCAAAAAAGGAAGGGGCAGGGGAAAGCTACACATTCAAGAGGATCCCCTCCTCCTCATGCTCCAATTTTCTCTTTAGCAATTAAAACAGAAAACAAGGCACATGTCTGTCCCTGTTCTTCGCCTGCAGCATAGCTTTGCATCCAGGTCAAAACCTGGAATTACATGATTTTTTGGCCTATGACTTCCTGGATGCACAAATAGCATAACCAGAGATTTGGCATGGTTGGGGATTTCTGGGAGGCGTCCAAAATGAGTCACAATTCTAAGCTCTGATCCAGGTCGACACCTTTGGTAATAGGGTCAGTTTTCCACACCAGTTATGCTGAGCCTAAAGGGCTCAGGATCGGAAAGTGACTAGTGGTACTGGATCAGTAGTACGGGTGTCATGCTTCAATGCAAAAGGCCAATGGAAGGCCACTGCATTATATTGTTCTCAGGACAATCCCCACGGCTGATCGCCATGAAGAGAACCAATATTCATTTGAGTAATAGGAAGAAGAAGAAGAAGAAGAAGAAGAAGAAGAAGAAGAAGAAGAAGAAGAAGAAGAAGAAGAAGAAGAAGAAGAAGAAGAAGAAGAAGAAGAAGAAGAAGAAGAAGAAGAAGAAGAATGGTTTTACATTACTAGGATGGAGGGACTTTCCATTCAACAGAAGCTCAATAAGATATTGACCTATGATTACACTTTCCCTTCTCTCCTTGTATTGAAAAAGTGCTCAAGCGGTCCAAGTCATGTCTTTTTCGAACATTGCCTTCTTTACTGGAAATATTGACCCCCTAATTACAGTGATACATAGTCTAGGCACCACAGCACTTAAATAGAAAAAAAAAATAGAAACAGTATATCCATAGAATTTTGCTTCTTATTTATAAACACTGATTTAAAAAACAACAACACAGTTTGTTTGAGAAAGTGTGTCTTTAGCACTCCAAAGCTTGGCTTGGCTATGTTTGTATACTGTTGCTAAGAGATGTGACCTGTTCCCAATTGCACAAAAAAAAGTAGTGGGAGGGCTGTGTTTCTTGAGATCATGAGGCTCCAATTATAATGTCCAGTTATTAAGTCTAGAGATTGGGGATGGGTGAGAAATTTGTTTGGTTCACATTTCACTGACAATTTATCAAATTTGTACTGACTTCATTGGGACACATTTAGACTTCAAAATTCCTATTTGGCTGTTCTTTGTCTTTTTCTACTGTTTGTGGGGTCATTCACAAAGAACTGTCCAAAATGCTTTAGGATGGGGCAGAAAGATCCCCAAATGTACCTACTTTGAAAAATGAACTCCCAAAAGATGTACAAATTTTCATAGGTATGACCCAAAAGAGCAATTCACAGGACTACTTTTACTGGTGCAAATGTGTATAAGAACTTGTCTTTCTTTCCAAAGTGAATTTCAAAACTATAGACAATTATTTTGTAGTAGCAGTCCAAAACATATGTCACAATCTGGTGTGGAAGTACAGTGTTGAATGAACAGAACAGGATAGATATACCATTGTTAAGTCAAATGGTTCTTAATAGGTTTACGTTTACATATATAAGATGTGAGTCAGCACATTTACACTAAATAAGGTCTACTTTTTTATGCGATGGATGCCTTTCATCTTTTGGGATAGCTGAGACATAACTGGACACTTTCCAGATCAAAAGCATAAGTCTTTTTTAGGCCTTCAAAGTGACAATATTTGATTTCTGCCTAGAACTTTGACCTGTTACATGCTTCTTGTTGTTATGTTCCATCAAGTTGCCTCAAACCATGGCAACTGTAAGAATGAGTGGACTCCAAAATGTCCTGTCCTCAACAGACTTAGTCAACTCTTATCAAAGTCAAGGCTATGGCTTCCTTTAAGGGAACCAATCCATTTCATATTCAGTTTTTCCTGTTTTCCTGCTGCCTTCAGCCTTTCCCAGCATTATTGTTATTTCCTCCCCAAACAAATGTTGCTTTTTCATGATAAGCCCAAAGCATCACAGCTTCACGTCCATCATTTTTGCCTCTAGAGATAGTTTAGGCTTGATTTGCTGTTTGTTTGTCTTTCTGGCAGTCCATAAATTGCTTCCAAAATTAACAAAGTCGACTTCATGCTTGCGGCCATAAGCTAATGAGATTGTATCCACAGTCTCCTCCCCTCCCTGATTTCTTTCTTTTTGCTTTCCGTGTCTCAGTTTTTTTTAAAGGATATGTCTCCTGATAGATTTGATACATGTATAGAGTACATACATATAAAGGTAACAAAAAGAAAATCATTTCTATTTCCAGTCTATTTTCTTATCCCCCTGATACTGGCCTATCTTCTTCCTTATTAGAGATAGTTTCATCTCCGTTTCCCTTTGAACTGTATTGTTCTGAGCTGTCTCCCTCTGTTGTGATAGAAATCACTTTGTTGATGAGATAAGAGTGGGTCTTTGAGTGTGAAGCTGGTTGTCAAATGGTCTGATGTATTCCGCATCTACTGTCTTCTGGAAAGTGTGGAGTTGTTATGACATGTATAATATAGTGGAGGAACAGATTTGAAGCCTTTGAAATTTATCACTCTCAAATGTTGAGTCACAGGCTTATCAGAGATGTTGAAGAGAGCTGAAATTGTCTTCAGCTTAGTCATAACTAGGTGACTAGTAAATTCTGATAACAAGGATTATCTCCAGAAATGGGACTGAAAAGTCAATAGCAACTGCATATTTCAGTCCATCTTCCTCTGCTGCTGGAAATGGAATAGTTTGCCCTCATTATCTTCTTTTAAAACTTTGCTGCCAACACCTCACTCTTCTTCCTTTTTAAGGGAAGCGTTTGGCATTTAGGAAAATCCTGCTTATATGTGAACTCAAAATAAGTTCCCATTTTTCAGAGGAGGCAGGACTGGTCACAAACATTCTGTAGGGTAGACAAAGGACAAGATGATCCATTAGAAAATTTGCCACCCAATCTTAAGATGGTTTGCAGTCAGTCATGTATGACACGTGTTCTTCAAGATCTAGTTTAGGAGTTTGAATTGTAGGGTTCTCAGTTCAAGTGGTGATAAATTTCACACAAAGGCCTGGAGCAGAATGAGTCAACAAGCATGCAGGACAATTAAAGCTACTGAATGTTAACACTCTGGTGCTGATGGTCTTGCAGAAGACACCACAGAGGTACTGGAGCAACATTAACTTGTAGATTCAATCCTTTGATATTTGGAACAATAACCTGAGCATGATTTCCCGTTTCTAAAGAGACAATCGCAGTCTGGCCAGGTTATCCTGCTATGGCAATAGAGTAGACCATACTGCCACTGACTCAATATTGAGTGAAGGGGCTGAGGTGGGTCAGTGGTTAAGAAGCTCGCCTTGTTAGCTGGAAGGCCAGCAAGTCAGCAGTTCAGTTTGAGACCCAGGTACTGCATCACGGCTTGAGTACCCATTTCTGTCCCAGCTCCTGCCAACCTAGCAGATCAAAAGAATGAAATTTTGTTCTGTACATTTTAGAACAGCAGGCACAGTGGTATCAGTGTTTTGGTTAAAAAACCAAATAAGTGTCTTGTTTCATCTTTCATTTTTATGAATGCAACGTGCATCGCTGAGCTTCATTGAGTACGTTAGGCACACGTCAGCATGAGGAAACGTCTTGATAAGGCATCTGGAATCCACCTTTGGCATCCATGGAATGGAATGCTTTAACAGATTAGATAACCCTTATTTTCACACACAAAAATTGTTCCCTAGGAGGTCCTGCCATCTGGCCACTCCCTACCTCTCAAGAAAGTTGTCTTTTCTTGACATTCTCTATACGTAGTTGGGAACCAGCCCGTTCAAGTGTGCTGAACAGTCAGTTCATGTTGGCATCATGTCCCTATCAAAGGAATCTTCTACAGAGAATATACCTGCACTCTAGGACCCAATCAGTGTCAATTACAGGGGCACGCAGACCTTTGGCCAGTGTACTTGAATGGTTAATGGTGGTCACACTGCTGTGGAGAGACCTCCTTTGTGTACTGAGGTTCCCCTCTTAATGTTTCTGAACCATCCATGTATTCCTTTCCATATCTTTCCCTCAATTTGTGCAATTCTCTTCTACAAAAAGAATCCAAAAACTGTCCAAGCACCTTAGAAACAACTAAATGTGGCTTATTGAGCACCACCGTGATTTATTCTGGGCTTCGCAAACATGGTGGCTTAGCGGTTAAGACACTGAACTTGATGACTGGAAGGTCAGCAGTTCAAGACTTGAGTGCTGCATGACAAAGTGAGCTCCAGTCTCTGTCCCAGTTCTTGCCGACCTAGCAGCTCGAGAGCAAGAATTTGCACGTAGATAAAAAGGTACCAGTTTGGCAGGAAAGGTAACAGTATTCCATGTGCTCTGAAGTCTAGTCTTGCCTGCCACATGGCCATGGAAACATCTGCAGACAGTGTTGGCTTTTTGGCTGTAAATGGAGATGAGCATCGAACCCTAGAGTTGGATACGACTGGCTTTTGAGCAAGGGGTGACTTTCCCAAATATACTTTTGTTGGGGGCATCCATATTTTGAAGGAGAAATTTCTTGCTCCAATAAGATCTCTACTGACCTCAGAAACTGCGTATCTCCTTCTCCTTCAATGGTGAATATCAGATGCCATTAAATTCTAAATCTATCAGCCTGATATTCTAGGCTATTTGTCATTCAGAAATTTATTGCTGCTCTCCCTTTGGTCTTTACTGGCCCTCGTGTTGTTTCCTCCGCAGACTTCCGCTTCCTCATAAATATTTGATCTGTCAAGTTGGACTACATAGAATGAATGGAAATGGACTTTAATTGAGAATCTTTTGTCTTTAAAACTCCCTGCAGGCAATCCATGATTCAGAAATATGGTTGATTTAATGCTTGGAAGTAATGAATGACAAATCATGAATGGCCTGTAACTAATTATTCTTTCCAGTAATCAAAGTGTAACTGTACAACATAATTTAATGAAAGGCAATGTAATGTCCTATCCAGTATATACTAAAATGTTCTAGTTACTTTTATAGTCAATAGGTTGTGGCCTTATTAAACAGCAGAGGAGTGGTTTGAGTGCTGATTCATGCATTGTAGCACAATATCTGACAAGACAGATAGACTATCTATCTATCTATCTATCTATCTATCTATCTATCTATCTATCTATCTATCTATCTATCTATCTATCTATCTATCTATCTATCTATCTATCTATCTGTATGACAGTCTGTCTGTCTGTCTGTCTGTCTGTTGTGTTTATATAGTGTGCTAACTGTGCTATTTCCTCTGATTGTAGCTTCATTTAGAATGTCCCAAATATTAATCTGGGTTGCTTTGAACACTTCTGATATGATCTCTCAATATTCTTCCACGGTCACTTATGCTGATAATCCTCTCATCTCCTGAAAGAACAGCTTTCTCTTCTCCCACCATAGTGGAGCTCATGTCAGTTTTTTAGAGCATCTGCTGCCTCCATATTCCGTTGTGAACATTGATTTAAAGAATTCATTTAATATTTTTCTGGCAAAGTGTATTTCTTCAGTCAATAAATTATCCTTGTTATCCCTCCGAGGCCTCTGCTGTCTCCTTCACTGACCTCTTGTTTTTCATGTGCTGTAATTGGGAAAATGTCCTTCTCTTTTTCTTAACCACACTCTACAACCGGCTTTTCCACTCTCCAGCTTGGCGTTCCTTATATATTTTACAATCTCTTTAACGCATTCTGCTTCTTCTCATTTTTTTCCCTTCTGGTTTGTTTTCGTTTTTTGGTGTCCGTATGAGTGTGTTTGTGTGTGTGTGTAATTGTACCATGCTTATAATGCACATATGCTACTTTCGTGCTGTTACTAGTCCTGGTGTTTCCTTGTTTCCTTGTGCTTATTTTGAACCTTAGTGTATTCATTGCTAGAATGGATGCAGTTTTGAAATACATTAATCTTTTGTGGAATACTTTCCATTCTGTTTAATGCCCCTTTTTCTTCGGTACTTCATTTGATTAGATTCCATCCAATATCACTTGCATTTTTACCCAACTTAGCTCAGCTGAAATTCAGTACTTTTATTTCTGGTTGGTTTCTTTTCATTTCAACTATGCTAATTCAGTAGCATAGCTGGTTTGTTTCTGTAAATGCCAATCATCTTTGACTGATTTAGTAATACTCGTACTCTATTGCATGGGTTCTCAACCTAAGGCCCATGGGGTGGATGTGGCCCATGGTGCCATTTTATGTGGCTCCCTACCCCTCCAAGGGCATTTGAGAAACAAATTGGCAGTCCCTTTAAAGCTGTTGGAACAAAATGGCTGCCCCCTTCATGCAGTCAGGGCAAAATGGCCATCTGGCCCTCGAAGCTGTCTGAGTATGACCTGGCCCCTGGCTTGAAAAGTTTGAGACCCCCTGCAGCCAGAAGAGTAGCGTGCCTTGGCGGGGCCCCGTATAAAAATTTGTTTGGGGGCCCTTAGGAAGGGTAAAGATTTGTTTTGCTTATGCACGTTGGGGGCCCCCGTGGCCCTGGGGCCCCGTATAATTGATACGGCAGATACAGCGGTAGCTACGCCTCTGCCTGCAGCCCTGCTCTAGTGTGTCAAAGAAAAGATTCATCCTACAACCTCAATTATGTAATGAAGCAACTGCACTTACATATTCCTTCACGTTGGAAGCAAGCCAAAAGCACGAACTTGCCTATTGACTTTCATTACTGGCTATAGTAATAGAGTTTATCATATCAATGATTGCTATGGAGGATTTTTATGCCCGAGGAGAGAAGGATCAGGTTTCTGCTTGCTTCAGTAGAAAAAAAAAGCTTTCTGTGTACATAAGGAAAATGAAAAGAGTCTTGTTGCATCAGATCAAAAACCTAAGGGTGCAATCCAGGACAAACATGCCTAGAGGAAAGGCCCATTGAACTCAATGGCCTAAATCCAATACCTGCTGCCAACTAGAATAAGCTGATTGTGTGAATTGCTGATTGTGTGAGTTTGACATCTGTGTCAATTGCTTTGATTTAACGGGTCAACTATACTTGGCATCAGACTGGTGGAGCTCACATTAGAATACAGTAAAACACCGGATAACGATTGGATCGGATAACACTAAAATCGCATAACGTTAAGTAATCTGGGGAGGAGAATTGGATTGAATAATGTTAAGGTCCTATGGGATGGATCGGATAACAACCGCTAAAGCCTGTGCTGTTACAATGTATCTCTATGGAGCTTTAACGTTATCCGATCCATCCCATAGGATTTTAACATGGATCGGATAACACTAAAAATCGGATAACACCAAGACTTGTGGAACCAAGTCTTAGCGTTATCCGATGTTTTACTGTAGATGTATTCTTCTCACCTCTATGCAGAGTAAAGTCCAATCTAGTTTATTTCACAGGATAAGAAATTATAAACAGTAAAACCCCGGGTTACAACCGCCTTGGTTGCTCCTATGGAAATGCTGTCCTGGTTTACAAATTTTTAATGTTAGATGGGAGGACTTAAGCCTAATTTTGAGAAGAGAAGTTTGATACGGATCCTCTGCCTCCTACATAACCTCTCCTGCCTTGCAGAAGTCCAAAAGTTAGACAATAAATATTCCTCTTATGTCTACAGTTGCATCTGCTGCCACGTTGAAAGAAAAATCTCCTAGTACTTTCTAAATCAGGATTTCTCAACCTTTTAAGGCCAGGGACCAGGTCACACTCCCTCAGACAGCTTCAGGGGCCCAATGGCCATTTTGCCCTTCCTCCACCACATGGCACATCCACCCCACAGGCCGCAGGTTGAGAATCCCTGCTCTAAATGAAAGAATGAATACACGTGAGAGGAAACTCATACTGTGTTACAGCTATGTTTTAGGCCCTACTGTTTTCGTTTTCAGTCTCTCCAAGGAATTGCAGCTGACCTGGATTCCTTAATAAACAGATCCTTTAGAATTTACGACGTTGTGTTATTCTTTCTCGCCATTGAACATGTTCTCTTTTTAAGCACCGAGGCACACTTATGGCTCTGTGGTTCACTCTGCGTAACAGTTTATAGTGAAGCATTTGATTATCTTTTGCAAAGGTGGGGAAAATAGTAATTTTTATTCACCGCTCCTTGAAGTTAGAATCCATTATAGCAATACTATTTAAACTTCACCCCTAAACTTTGTCACCCAACAGCCTGTCAACACAGCTTGCATTTAAAGATCTCCAGTGTTGTCTTCATTTTAGTTTTGTTTTATTCTGAAGGCCCATTTTATTGTTCCACAATGCTCTTTCCATCACATTGTTGCAGAACATTTGCCTTGGGTAGATGTTCAGGCAGTCGGAGATCTCATCGATGGCGAACATTCTTCCAAATCCCTGCTAGAGTACAACAGATGTGATACTCTGAAAATGTCTGCTAACATTAATTCCGTTGCTCCCAAACTAAAGTAAGTTTCTTCCATGAGCAGTGAATGAGGAAGAAGAGGAACCATTATTTTTAACTGCACCTACCTCCCCCTCCTCCCAAACCATGATCAGTCCCAACTAGTGCTTGAATAAGAAAACTACTGTCCCGGAGACCAGAAAACACCCTTTATTTTCTTACACATTTGCGATTGTTTCTCATCGTCTGAGTCCACATGAAGTCTCATTAACTGCTAAAAAATGGGCCCTGGTTTTTCAAAATATATTTAATTGGTGCATTCCTTGAATTATATCAGCATTGTGTTGCTAAAACAAATAAATAACAAGAATTCTAACCAATAATAATATAGCACTGGAAATGTATGCAACAATCACCCAAATATAACACAAAGTAAAGGTAAAGGTTTCCCTTGCTTGAAAGCCAGGCATATCTGACTCTAGGGTTCAGTCCTCATCTCTGTTTCAAAGCTGAAGAGCCAGCACTGTCTGCTTCTGCAGACGTTTTTGTAGTCATGTGGCAGGCATGACTAGACACCAGAGTGCACGGAATGCTGTTTACCTTCCCACCGAAGTGGTCCCTATTTATCTACTTGCAATTTCTTGCTTTAGAACTGCTAGGTTGGCAGGAGCTGGAACAAAGACAGAAGCTCATTCCATCCTGGAGTACTTGGGAATTGAACTTCTGACCTCCCGCCTCCCAGTAGGTGTCTTAGCCACCTGAGCCACTGCAGTCCCACACAAGGACAAATATCCAAAATAAGTGGTAAAAGCAAAAATCTGGAATTACATGTGGGCCGAAAATAACTTGAGAAGTTGACTTAAGACAGCAGTGGTGAACCTATGGCACATGTGCCAGCTGTGGCACTCCCATCTTGCTCTGTTGGCATGTGTACTGTCACCCCAGCACAGAGTTTGCCCCCACCTTTCTGCCTAGTAGCCCAATGGGAGTGCTCCCTCCCTCCCCCAGCACAGAGTTCACTCTGCTCCTTTGCCCAGCAGCCCAATGGGAGTGCTTCATCCCTCCCCCAGCACAGAGTTCACTCCGCCCCTTTGTCTAGCAGCCCAAAGGGAGTTCTTCCTCCCTCCTTCCAGCACAGAGTTTGCCCCGTCCCTCTGTTTGGGTACTCAGTTTCTAAAAGGTTCACCATCACTGACCTAAGGAAACTTGATTTGAAGGTGTGGTGCTATGAAACCTAGCTACTTCCTCTGTTTAAACTCTTTTCTGCTAAATGTCTAGCTGAATCCTAAGACCTCTTGGAGTTCATCAACTTTGAAATAAGCAGCTTTAGGATTGCAGCCTGAGCATTAATTCCCTCCAGGGAGATTGATGGTTTTTGCAAAGCCCATTGATATGAATTTATGGCCCTGAGCCATCCTGATGGTTATTACGTCTTCTCTCACAGCCTGATTTGCTGGCATAGGTACTTCTGATAGGATTGTGCCATTAGTTTAGCAATCCACTCTACAGAGGAATGTTTTATAGTCTTTGCAGGTAGTTCAGGGGAAGGATAAATTACAATATAATAGACAGGTGGTTTAGGAATACTGAGACTACTAGAAAAATTGTAATAACATTTCATGGGGAGATAATGGTTTCCTCCATATTACTGTAATTTGAAGACATCTAGAGCTGCTTTATGGATGGTTGTACAAATTATATCACAGCTGATTAATTATTCTTTTTATAGCTCTCAAATTCAGTTTAAAGTTAAAATGTACCCTGTCAAACAGCTTCCTTTCTTTTGAAACTAGCGCATACTTAGTCATCTCTTAAATATAATTTGAGCAGCTGTCGAGGAGAGCGTGTGTGTGTGTGTAGTCCATCAGATATTGAAACTCTCTTTAATGTTAAGGAGGCTGGAGAAGAACATGTATTATCGACTATAATATTATAAAAATCTGATTCCCCAACCCATTGGGAGATCAAAATAATTCCTGATGATATAAATAGCAATCTTAATTTTCCTTTCCCAAGACTGCTTTGTGCACACACAAAAATGCTAGCTATATTTTTTTTAAAGACCTTTGGTTCCTGTCTTTTATTATGTAGATTGAACGAGGGTTATGTAGAAAGTCAATCCACTGTAGCACATTTACATAATAATTTGCTTCTTTAAGATGGGCTGTTAAAATAGGGGCTCCCTAGTGAAAGCACATTTTACTGGGACCAGGAGAAGATTCTTCTCAGTATCTGCTCAGGCCCTATGGAACCTCCTGCCACTTGAATTACACCCCCAGGCAGAGTTGCTTCCTTTCAGGAAGGCCTTAAAAACGTGGTTATGCCAGCAAGTGTGGGGTACAACTGCCATCACAACCCCGACCTTCTGGCTTATTTAACCAGCCCGGGTGTCCTTATTTAGTCCCGCCTGAGTATCCTAATTTTTAAGGGGTTGGGGAGGTTTTATAAATGCTTTTATATAGTTTTACAGTCGTTAGTTTTAATTAGTACTGGGTATAGGTTTTAACTGACCTTGTGAGCTGCCCTGGGTCGCTTAAGCGAAAAGAGTGGTTGTATAAATAAATAAATAAAGTTAAACAGATTTGAATTTCTCTTGTGAAACAGTCCTTCTTTTATTTAATGCTAGGGAGGAAAACCTGAAAATAAGTTGGGAAAGAGGGAAAGGAGGTTGAATTGACAATGCAATTCGAAATGGGCAAATTTGTTCATTTTGGTGTAATTTACAAAAGTTTGCAAGATGTAAAGGGTAAGAGAATGTGAAATGGACAGATTGGTTGGTCTTCCAGGCACTGGAAGTCTATGCTCTGAACAGGAAGGGCTTCACCTGAAATCATTCATCCCTCAGTCTCCTAGAGATAGGAGATAATTACATTATTGTTTTTTCTTGATCAAAATCTTACAGAACCTGAAAGAGAGAGGGAAAGAGAAAATGGCACATGGGACCTTATCTTATGTAATGATGAACTAGTTTGTAATTATTTAAATTTTTTATAATATAAATCAGGGGTTCCCAACCTTTTGAAGCCAAGGGCTTGGTCATTCTCAGTCAGCTTTGAGGGCCAGACGCCCATTTTGCCCTGCTTGCATGATGGGAGTAGCCATTTTGTCCCAACAGCTTCAAAGGGGTGGCTATTTTTCTCTCAAATGCCCTTGGAGGGGGGGGCACATGAAATGGTGCCATGGGTTGGATCTGGCCTGTGGGCCTTAGGTTAGGAATCCCTGCTTTAAATGCTAGAATGTCTAGCTTTGTGTTTCTTATTACATACATCAGCCCTTTGGGTCAACATTTGCTTCCCCGCTTTCTTTCGTCTTCAACGTGTCCATGAGAAGATCAAAAGCTTCCCCTTCCATTTTGAGATAATCATGGTTCATCCTTGATGTGAAACTCAGCCAACGTATGGCTAACCTTAGCCATGATTTTTTGGAAACAACCAATTTCAAGTCATAACTAAACCTCCGAGCATGCTAGCAAAGATCATGATTGTCATAAACCTTATCCAAGAATCACAAGAAATAAGCTTTACATCTCTACAATCCATTGTATATTTGTACTACTTCCCTTAGATGGAGGGTTGTTCTCCAAATTCTGTTCCGCTCCATGTTGTTGCTCTGGATCAAATAGAAAGCCTCTGTTTGGAAATTTAGATGCTGAATTTGATGATTGGAAGGTCGGCATGTCACAAGTTCAGGACCTGAGTTCTGCATGCCAGAGTGAGCTCCCATTTCTGTCTCAGCTCCTGCCAACCTAGCAGTTGGAAAGCAAGAAATTGCAAGTAGATAAATAGGGACCACTTCGGTGAGGAGGTAACAGTGTTCTGTGTCTAATCATGCCTGTCAAATATCCACAGAAACGTCTGCAGATACGAAGTCTTCCGATCTGTCAGGTCTGAATGAAGCAGTGTTTGGGGGCCAGAATTTCCCAGATGTCCACAGGTCAGTATATTCTGGAAACTGTAGTCTTAAAAAATATAAAACAATGTCAGTTTTCCAAGCTCTGCTCTTAACCAAAATTGCAGAAGGCATATTGAAGCGGATGGAGATTTTGCAGCATCCGGGCTTGGCACAGATTCTACCTGCTCTGCTGAGGTTGTTCAGAGCTAGGCAGCTCATTTGAGCTGACAGCTAACATGCCAATTTAGATTCCATTTTGGCATGAATTAAACCCATCACTGCAGAAACCCTGGAAATATTAAGCTCAGGGTGATATTAAGACAGGCTCTCACCTTCTTGCCTCACACAATGGGATATCATTCCAACAATAGATGTAAAATCTTAACATGCTTGTTTTGTCGTAAAAGTAGCTCCTTCTAGATTGACACCAGTAGCTATTTCTTTAACAACATGTGCTTCAACTGTTATTTACTGGATGCTAAAATGTCCCTAATCAGAGTTGGCAGTAAATTGTCTATTCCCGGTTCCCATCTTTATCAGAGATTTTGGCAGGCATCTGTGTACATACGCTTCACCATCTCTCATCCTTTCTCTCATTTTGGGTCTCTTTTAAATTTAGACTTGACTTCTAAATATTTGCTTTATGACGTTACCATACAGGCCTGTGATTGATTAAATTACACTGGAATGTCTCTTCTTCTTTTTTTTTTGCAGCTCTAACTAATAACTTAAAATAAATAAGTTTGTAATTATCAGTTTCCATTTATTGAATCACAAAGTTCACACTAAGCAGGCAGATTTGGCGTGTGTGCTTGTGTGTGTGTTATAATAAGGCAATCTCTCCATGATGACAGATGGTGTTTCATTTTGCCGACGCAGTGCTAAAGTGCCGTGAGTTGCGATGCGTTTGATTTTATTAGAGATCAGATTTAACACATGCATGCGACATAACTGCGATAGCATTCCCATTTCTCAACTGTGGGAGAAAATGAAACTGTGATGAAATGTAATATACTCACCCTCAGGCAGAACAAGTTGGGTTGGGAATTGCAACATAATAAATCTAATGGATATTGCATGACAGGACTCTAGAAATTTACTGTTATTATGTTCAGAGGAGGAACTTGCTTTTTGCAAAACTCTGCGCCTATTTCGTTGGCATCCATGCAATTTCACATTATTTAACCACTGGGTCCCAACACTTGGAAATGTAACCTAAACTCTAAGGAACACATCAGTCAAGATGCTCAGGAGAGAAATAATCATAAATGTCTGAACAATAAAGTAAGTACAATTATAGTCAACTTCTAGTAAAACACAGCCTGTACTATGGAAGGTTCACGTAGGAGATGTGTTCTCTTAAGATAGGAATTCCCAACCTTTTCATGCCGGGGCCCAGGTCATGCTGTCTCAGTCAGCTTCAAGAGCTGGATGGCTATTTTGACCTGCCTGCATGATGGGGATGGCCATTTTGTCCCAACAGCTTCAAAGGGTTGGCCATTTTGTTTCTTGAATGCTATTGGAGGGGGGCACATGAAATGGTGTCATAAGCCAGATCCGGCCCATGAGCCTTAGGTTGGGAACCCTTGTCTTATAAGGAAAGACCAAGTTGAAAGTCAGTGGTTGCCCCTTGCCCCTGTCCAGCACCCTCTCATGGTGCGCAGCACACCCCTGGCTAGATCCAGCATCAGCAGTAGAGTACACCTGCTTTTGAGTTGGAGATCAATATGGGTTAGCAATATTTAACTAAATTACATTGTTGCTGTCCACCTTCTGTGACATCCGATTGACTTCTCACCATTCGTTCTATCGAAAGTGCTCCCTTTTCCTGTTGGAAACCTTTCTGACACCCCTTTGAATGCCAGAAAATGAATGATATGTTCCCTCTTGTAATTTTCAATATTTTCCTTTGTAACTTTCAGGACATCGAGATTCGCAGCAGTAACTGAAAAATAAGAAACCCAATAGTGATTATTACTGGCTATGCAGGCCGGGGGGTTAGTGGGGTTGATAGAATGCTGGCTTGATAGTACAAAAGCATCAATGCATTATTCCTTGCGCATGCATGTATACATTTCCTATGAGTCTGTGTTCAGATTTAATCGACACAAAGGGAAGACTTTGAATAGGTGTCCTATTTAGGGCAAAATGTACTGCTCAATTAGAGAGATCTTTCCCTCTTACGTCCTTGAAATAGAATATAAGGTGAACAGACAATACCTGGTAGGCAAAAGTTATATGGGGCAATCTCTTTTTTTATTTCATCCATTACCTGGACAAAACTCAGTGGTAAGTTATTATCTCCCCCGCTTTATATCTTGAATCAGATCCTTCCATATTTTTGGACATCAATTATCCCTGTGTATTTTGAGGAAGGTACTGTGAATATTCCCTCTTAATGAGCCCCTATATCAGGGGTCGACAACCTTTTTAAGTTGGGAGTCAGGTCACGCTCCCTCAGACAGTTAAGGGGGCTGGACTGGTGTTCCCCTGCCATAAACATTGCTGCAAACGTGTCCACGGCTGTCGTAAATGCATTTACAACAGCCGTAAACACGTCTGTTGCTTCTGGTGACAGTGGCAGTGGTCGGAACAAGGGCTGAGGCCTGATGATTCGGTGCCATGGGCCAGATTTGGCCTTCAGGCTATAGGTTGCTGACCCCTGCCCTATATGGAATATTTATGATATGGAGGGGAGGGAAATTAATCATCATCTCTTTCAATCTGACTAATGGTAGGGCTGGCCTATGGATCAACCTTTCCATAGACTTAGTCAATCCTCTATTGGTCCCTTAGGCTACATGTTCCTAGTGGAGGAACATGTGATGACAGAAACTCGTTTTAGGGTGGGGTTGTCAACGTATGGCCCAGAGCCTGGATGCAGCCCACGGCACAATTTCATGTGGCCACCCACCACCTGACCTGGCCCTCAGCTTGAAAAGATTGAGAACCCCCATTTTAGGGCATAAGGAGGGTGGTACTATTGTGGTGGACTGCAGTGGCTCAAGTCACTAAGACGCTGACTGGGAGGAGGAAGGTCAGCAGTTCAATTCCTGAGTACTGCAGGACGGAATGAGCTCCCGACTCTGTCCCAGCTCCTGCCAACCTAGCAGTTCGAAAGCAAGAAATTGCAAGTAGATAAATAGGGACCACTTTGGTGGGAAGGTAACAGCGTTCCATGCACTCCGGTGTCTAGTCATGCCTGCCACATGACCATGGAAACGTCTGCAGAAGAAGACAGTGCTGGCTCTTCGGCTTAGAAACAGAGATGAGCACTGACCCCTAGAGTCGGATACGATTGGCTTTCGAGCAAGGGAAACCTTTAGTGGTTAAGATGGTAAACTTAATGACCAGGAGGTTGGCAGATCAACAGTTTAAGACCGGAGTGCTGCACGACGGAGTGCGCACTTGTCATCTGTCCCAGTTCCTGACAACCTAGCAGTTGGAAAGCAAGAAATTGCAAGTAGATAAATAGGTACTGCTTCAGTGGAAAAGGTAAGAGAGTTCCATACACTTTGGTGTCTAGTCATGCCTCCCACATGACCATAGAAACATCTGCAGATGCGGAGAGTGCTGGCTCTTTGGCTCTAAAAGGAGATGAGCACCGAATCCTAGAATCAGATACAACTGGCTTTTGAACAAGGGCAATCTTTACCATTACTATAAACCAGCTTATGGGTACAATGCGCCACCAGTAAAATGAATAAGATGAAATCAAACTTGAATTCTCCCTGGAAGAAGAAAAAAGACTTAAGTGAGGCTGGGATACTTTGGGCAATTATGACAAGACAAGCCTCACTGGAAAATACAATAATGCTACAACATGTTGAAAGTACCAGGAAAAAGGGATAATGTTGTATGAGATGGTCTGACTCAAACTTCCTCCATCCCATTCTTCATGCTGGAAAGTGTCACATCCTGTATAGCTCAATGCTGTTTGTGCAAGACTTTGTACAAGAAAAGATGCCATTTAGTGGGGAAAGTATAATTATTTTATACATGCCAGTGTTCCTTCTAGGGAGAGAAAAAAAACCCCAAACCAGACCATGAAACATTCATGACATTCCACAAGATTTGTAGGGGTGGTGGTAGAAACCCAGAACAGAGAAACTAGATCCCCTCCTTCATTTCTCAATGAAAGTAAGAAACTGTGAAAGACATACAGCCCCAGCCCCCCCCCCCCCCAAAAAAAAAAAACCCAACACACCTTAATTCATCTCAATTTCCTGAGGCCATTTTGTAGGAAGAAAAATAATAATTCTTGAAATCCTTTACTAGATTTTGGTAGAATAACCTGCAAAGCCCAGAGAGATATAGAATAACAATTCTGCTAATTCCAGATGCTGTGTAGTTTAGCAGATGTACTTGATAAAGGCGAAGCAGTTTGCATCTCATCTCTGCTGTTTCGTGTGCCATTATTGATTGTCTAATTGCTATCTTGATGTTTTTGTTTTTCCTCACCAGTTGTCTCTAATAATAGCCTCTTGAGATGTGGGTGAGGAAAATGGCTGCTCTGTTCTCCCAAGGAATGGCAGAACTATACACTGAGAAATCAAACTCCCATTCCCTAGCTCCAAAGCCAGATATCCAGTGGTGGGCAGCAACAGGTTTGCACTCCCCTGGTGGTGGTGGTGGTGGTGGGGAGAGCAAAACTGGATAATCTTTGGGTGGGGCGGGGGTGGGGGTAGCGAAATCGGGTGTCCATGCCCTGCCCAGACTAACACAGTTACCATTTAAAAAGTTTTATTCTGTGCAAGCATAAACAAAACAAAAAGACAAAAATGTTGTGGCACCTTAAAAACTAACTGCTGTATTTTAATCAGTGATGGGATGTCCCCGGTTCCAGACGGTTCCCTGGAACCGGTAGGACCAATCCTGGAGGGTTCTCTGGGAGGATAGACAACTTTTGAGGCGTCCGGTTCCGGATCCCTCACCGAAAGAAATTTTTTTTAAAAAAAAATCGGAGCTAAAATGGCTCCAATTGACTGCGCATGCGCAGAAACTCAATCTGATGCATTGCACATGCGTCAGATTGAGTTTCTGCGCATGCGCAGTCAATTGGAGCCATTTTAGCTCCGATTTTAAAAAATAAATTGTTCTATAGCTTTCAGGGCGGGGGCGGGGGCGGAGGCACCAGCCCTCTGAGGAGGGCACCTCCCCCGCGGCACGTTGAGGGCTGCCTGGGCCGTCCGCTGCTGACAAGCCCCATGCCCTGGGGATGCCCGGCGCGGCGCACCGCTGCCACCGCCTCCTCCGCCGGGGGCCTGTGGGCTGGGTGCCTGCAGCCGTCGCCCCCCGCCGCCGGAGCTGCCGCTGCCTGCATCCCTGTGGCTTCCTCCTTGGGCTGGTCCCTTTTTAGCCCGGATGCAGCGCCTGGCGGAGGAGGAAGCTGCAGGCGGCGGCGGTGCAGCATGGGGACAGCCCAGGGAGGCTCGGCAGCCGCAGCTGGAGCCACCGCCAGAGCCACTGCTGCCCATCGCCCCTGGCCGTGGCCGGAGCCGGGCTAAAAAGGTACCGGCCCGAGGAGGACGCCACAGGGGTGCAGGCAGCTCCAGCGGCGGCGGCTGTGGACGGCGGCTGCAGCCAGTGGCTCCTGTGCCCGCAGTCGGGGTGCCGGGTCCCAAGAAAGGTAAGCGAGGGGTTTTTATTTGGGGTGGGTGGGTAATTTATTGGTGTTTTGGGTGGGTGGTTGTTTTTATTTTATTTTATTTATTTATTTGTGTCTGGGTGGGTGGGCTGAGAGGGAGGTGTGTGTGTGTGTATGTTTATTTTTATTTTTTATTTATTTTAATTTTTGGCTCCGCCCACAACGTCATGACGTCGGCTTCGGCCATGACGTCATGATGTCATGACATTGGCCACGCCCATGACGTCCGTGACGTCATGGCGTGGTAGTAGAATTTTTGTCATCCCATCACTGATTTTAATGTGAGCTTTTGTGGATCAAGTCCACTGGCTCTTTGGCTATAAACAGAGATGAGCACTGAACCCTAGAGTTGGTAACGACTGGCTTTCGAGCAATGACGATCTTTACCTAATAACAGAAGATCCCTGATTGGTATTAAAATTTGACGTCAGGTATTGTCCCTACAAGTTGTTCAAGGTATTCCTGGCTCAAAAGCCAGTCATATTTGACTCTAGGGTGTAGTGCTCATCTCCATTTACAGCCAAAGAGCCAGTACTGCCTGTTTGCAGATGTATACATGGCCATATGGCAAGCATGACTAGATCGCCCACGATGTAGGCTCTGCCTATGATATAGGCTATCCCCATGATGTAGGCTCCGCCCACAATGTAGGCTCCACCCACAATGTAGGCTCCACCCACAATGTAGGCTCTGCCCACGGTGTGGTAGTGAAAATTTTTGCTGCCCACCACTGCAGATATCTAAACCACAGAGCTAGTAAACTGATGGGTCTTCAGACCTGTGAGGAGGACATGAATTGGAAGAGAATGCTACAAGCAAGAGGGCACTCTCGGGAAGGCCTTGTTATTCATACCTACTAGATTATTTGCTTGCACAGTACTGGAAAGCACTCAAAATAGGGCCACTCGTCTTGCTCTCTGAAAAATCAATGCTCAAGTTAGAAAAAGTCTACAACTTTCAACCGCCACAATCCCCAGCTGGAATGATTTCTGCATTCTATTCTTTCAAGGTCCAAAGAAGGAACCTGTGATAGCTCTGGATGTGCATTCCGCACCCTGGTAAACTCTTAAGGAAAACTGTATAAAAGATTTAAAAGATACTTGCTATGCAAAGACATATGACAGCTGTGACATAGATTACCCACCTCAGTGTCAATGATCAGACACTGGTAATATATAAAGGAAGCTTAAACTACGCAAATATGTTCAAAACACAGACTAGTCAGCCTAGATAACAATTGTGTTTAACTGTGTAGCATGACTGTGCTAGAGAGCCCGCTGAAATGATTATCCATCTAGTGCCGTGGCATCCTTCTGTGGGGAATCACAGCAGGTTGACTATTCTTTGGTCTACCGAGAGCCAGAAGATGGTTTGCTTGTAAATAAGCTTCCTGGGCTTGAGATGAAATCAAAAAGAATGAAGTGTTCACTGCACAGAATGTATTGAAACTCAAGAGGGGGGAGAGAGAAAAGAAAGAAAGAGGCCTGTGTTAATCCTTCTCTTTTGTGACTTTCTTGTTTCTTGCAGACAAAAAAACAAAAAAACCAATGGCTGATGCTTGAACAGAAGGTCTTCAATATTTACACTTTGGCTGACAATGGATTCATGTGTTTGAATGGCAAAAGGGCTAAGACATACTTCTACAATGACTCTTTTTAGTCTTCTCTTTTTCTTTCCTGTCTAGATCAAACCCTGGACTGCCAAAACGAAGCTTCTCTCTTGGCTTTGTCATTGGTCAATCCTAAATTCTCATTGGTGCATGACTCTGGCAGTAATCAGCAGTCCTGCAAATGAGCCGGATCCTGTACCTGTTCACATTCACACAGCGTGTTGTTGTCTGCCAGCAGCCCCCACTCGAGCAAGTTGGTCTTGCATTTAGGGACTCCAACCCTTAGCCTATTCAGCATCCTCCAAGTGATGTAGACTATAAAACCTGGAGCAAAGGGAGGATGACATTATCTTCTGAAGAATAATCACAGTGTGGGAATACTCAATATAGAACTATTGGGTTCTCAAGTTAATAAGAACACAGCCCCCTCCTCTGGGCCCACAACAATGGCCAGACGGGAGTTTGTGTTCTGCTTTGGTTGTTTTGTGAGGTTGTATTTATGATTTTTACTGTACTGTTGCTGTTTTGAGTGTAAGCCGCCCTGAGTCGCCTCGGCAAGTAGGCGGCAAATAAATAAACAAATGAATAAATAATCCAAACTGGAGGTTATAATAGACATGGGGGTTATAATAGGCTTCTCTCCTGGCTTGTGTTGTGGGTTCTAGGTCAAGAGCCAGCCTGTATGGCTTTTGGCAAGCTTTACAGTCCCGGGATGCCAAAGAAGGGAATGGTAAACCAATTCTGTGCATTACTAGAAATGTCATCAGCTTGGAATGGTATTGAGACAAACTCCTGACTGGTACAGTTAACTACAATTCAGCCTGAAAATGCCCAGGAGAACATCAAACAAAGATGGGTTTTCCATTTCCCAGAGGATTGTGAAGAAATGGAACTTCATAATGTTAGGAAAATTTGTCTAACTAAGGAAACCTGGTGTTATTCTGTAGCTTATGAAGCAGCTGCCAATGGAAAAAAACAATATCCATCTTATATGAAAATGCATGGTGCAGGTTGCCTACTCTGAATTTTGACCATAACCATTTTAGAGAAGCCCACCTTGCTAGCTAGAAGGCTGGCAAGTCGGCAGTTCGAGACCCAGGAACTGCATGATGGATTGAGCATCTGTCTCTGTCCCAGCTCTTGGGGACATGATAGGAGCCTCATTCGGTCATCCCCTGAGTGAGGTTTCTCCCACAAAAATCCTTTCAAACCAGAATAATTTCTGATACGAAATTATTATTAGAGGTAGAAATGAAATCCCATTTTACTGACTCTTTTTTTTTTGCAGCCATACATTTAGAACTGTGATATATCCATAACATTTCATGTGTGCCGCAGGAGATGGGTCTGTGATCATAGTGTGTGGGTCACTTCATGGCAAACTGGGATCCACCTTAAACAAATTCATGCCAATTATATTTTTCCTGCTTCAGGAAAAAAAATGCATTCTCAGATATGAATTGCAGTCAACAGCAAGAACAATATCCATAAAGTGAGGTTGCTAGGAAGTCACTTGTAGGATATCGGGGCATTCATTCTATGTTGACAAAGTCTGGAATTTGCTACTGCCTTCATGGTCTCTCTTGTCTCTTATTCCCTTGGTCTTTTAAATCTGATACACTTAATGTTTAGGCTCAATAAAACTGACCTTAAATCTCATTTTTCCATTGATGACTATTTCAGAGTGGCAGGGAAAGAAGGCAACTGGGGGATTATTATTATTATTATTATTATTATTATTATTATTATTATTATTATTATTATTATTATTATTATTATTATTATTATTATTATTATTATTATTATTATTATTATTATTATTATTATTATTATTATTATTATTATTATAGTTCAATTTCTATGCCGCCCCACTCACTTATAGGAAACCCACTTATAGGAAACCCACCTATTACTGGTAGATGGGGGGATGGGGATGGAACAGTCTTAATATCTTGCGTTCACAGTTCTCTTTTGCATGAAATCAGTAACTGACATATTAATTATAATAATCTGTTAAATATACTTTACCTATGTGTTAATTATGGCAGATCATTCTCATCTATTTCTCTGGGTAGCCCATTAATTCCACCCAGATGGTTCAGCTTGGAGAGAATTTAACACTGGGTGTTAACAGAATGAATCCGGTTGCCAAGATACAACAGGGCCGGGGGGGGGGGGGGAGAAGAAAAATGAAGTTATCACATCTGAATAGGCTACAAGATGATACATTCAAGAAGGAAACCCACCTATTACTAGTAGGAGAGGCTTAGCACACAATCCTTTATGAAAGGCCCATGCCTGGAACAATTTAAGAAATCAGACCTCCTGCATTGTTTATGGGAATTGGCTGTCACTGACTTCATCCACAGGGCAGTAGATTTTCATTCTAGCACAAGTAGAGGTTCCTGACAGGAACAGGGAAGAGGCCAAGGTGCAAATTCCTTTCAATGTATGTTGTGGAAAACATCCAACTGAAGGCCTTCCACCTGGAGGACTGATGGACCTCTGAAGGGAAAGATCTAGAAGGACTCTGAAAAAGCCCTGTTTTGTGTTCCATCCAAGGCACCTATGGCAGTGATGGTGAACCTTGGCACCCCAGCTGTTCTTGAACTTCAATTCCCAGATGTCCTAATCAGCAGGAGTGTTGTGACTTGGGCTTCTGGTAATTGAAGTTCAGGAACACCTGGAGTGCCAAGGTTCGCCATCATGGACCTCTGGTATTTGTGGACCACTAAGGAGAGCTTCATTTGTAGGACTTAATCATCCTCCTCCTCCTCCCACCCCTTTGGGTGCTGAACGGGATACAATGATCTTACTCTGGACTTCTAGTAGCCTCCACCAGCATTATATGGTGTCCTTGTGATACAGTGGAACCTCGTACAACAATCGCTCCGTATAGCGATGAAATCACATAACAATTAGGGGGGGGGGTTTGGGGGGGGAGGGGGAAATGGCATCCCACACAACAATTTTCCCTATGGGGAAAAATCGTACAAAAAATTTTCAATGAGAAAAAACACCTAGTGAAAAAAACGTTGTACGATGCACCCCATAGGGAAAAATCACTATACGATGCATGCAACAATGAGTCCTGTGGAATGGATTAAAATCATTGTATGAGGTACCACTGTATTTCCATTTTCCTCTGTGTCTGTCTTGTGGTCTTTGTCCTTCTCTTCCTCCTCAGTCCTTGGACTACTCAGTTCAACAATGCATCCCTAGTCAAGAATAATGATGTAACAAATATTTACACATGTTCTCCTGCTCAAGGGAGTGTATGAGTGTATCAAGAATGAAAAGAGTTCAACAACAGCTGGGGAAATTATTGATTCCCTCAGCTTGAGCTACTGGAAGAAGAGTACAGTGGTTTAAGTATCTGGCTATGGATCCAGATTCTCCACTTTACTTCCAGGGAGAAGAGACCACCTATATGGCCGTGAGTAAGCTGCACTGTCCCAAAAGAAGAGAATATTAAACCACTTCTGTGTGTGCTCTACCTAGAAAACCCTGAGACGAGTTGCTTTCGTCAGAACTGACTTGATCAACACAATTATTAAAATAGGCCAGAGCTAATTGGTTCCTTTGCACAGCTGACACTTTTCATTCCTTTTTGGATGCAGTTTTGGAGTGGCCTCATTCAAGGCACCATTTCTGAGCATCATAGGATAAATATCACGGAATTGAAAGGAAAAATGAGATTAGTGCTCTAAGGCATTTTATATACTAAAAAGGGGGTTACTGGGGAATAAAATTAATAATAATAAATGTGTTATCACAAAGGGAACGAATTACAGCTCAGAAACATTTCTAAACTGTCTTCCGAGTAAGTGCTAGGCAAACACTGCATGGTTCGGAAGAAGAGCAGTTAGCTGGGGAATATAAAATCTTAAATGGCACGCCGAGCGTCAGGCTGAGTTACTGGTTTTGGAATGACACAGATGTTAAGATAAGGAAGCATAAATGGAAATGAAAGAGAAACAAATTCAGAACAGATGTCAGGAAGTGCTTTCTTATCCATGCCGAGAATTACAAACGTGGGGAATGGCCTACCAGGCAAGATGGTGAAGGAGAAAACATTGGGGACAACGACAAAACGATCAGATGGCATCATAAGGGAACGGGGCAATAAAAAAAGGAAATGTGCCTGCATGAGGTAAATGGCTTTAATTTAATCCCATACAATGTCCATCTCCGTGAGTTATTATCGGTTGCATACTTACATTGAGTAAACACACAGAATCCACACGCCCCCACCCATTCAAGCACTCTTTGCTTTACTTATTCAAAACCGGGGTCAGCATTTGGGTAGTAATGATGAGAATGATCAACGTTAAGAGGAAAACAAAAATTCTTTATGTGATGGCTTGATTTTCCGGAATGTTCTATGCATACATTTGAGCTGAAGAATGCATGTGCAGAATAATAATGTGAGAGACAGCCAAACCAGTCGTTGGCTTCTTACTTCATCTCTTTTAATTATCTCCTAGTGGTAAACCGACTTTATTACATGACTCTTTCATGCAACTGTTGCTCAATGGATTCATATATTGCAACAGAGAGGTAACATTGGGCTTTGGTTTGTGGCCTAGTGGCCTTTAATAAGTTGATGGTGAAATCCTATCACAGGTCTGCCTAAAATGATGTGACACATACCTAAGTATGAACACTAGCCAATATCTGGAACAGATACGGCAGCTGAAGAAGATGTGCCTTCACAATTCTGAAGTTGATCCACTCCTGTTTTAAGTGATGTATTCAATTATTTATTTAAAAAGCAAATCATATCACAGACCAACAGAGAGAACTATACATAGTGTGGAGTTAACTCATCTGTTGCAGGCTGAAGAACTTTGTTTGGGGGTTATCTGTTTAGATATGCCTTTGGGACATTAAACACATGCCCACTGCCCAGCTCACGAAATCACATGCTGAGAAACTCAATAGCCGAATGGGTTAGGAGATTTGCAGAAATCATATGTAAATCCCATAGGCATGTACTGAGTATGGATTAGCAACTGTAGTGTGAAAAATGGAGAAAGAACCATGAGAAAAATAGAATGGTAATACTAGAACTGTGTGTATAAGAGAGAGAGGGAGAGAGAATGAGGCTGAAAGATAATTTTTAAAAATCACAACCACACAATTATAACACTGTACACTGCAGTGGCTCAAGTGGCTAAGACGCTGACTGGAAGGCAGGAGGTCAGCAGTTCGAAACCTGAAAATGGAATGAGCTCTCATCTTTGTTCCATCTCCTGCCAACCTAGCAGTTTGAAAGTAAGAAATTGCAAGTAGATAAATAGGGACCACTTCGGTGGGAAGGTAAACAGCATTCTATGCATTCCGGTGTCTAGTCATGCCTGCCACATGACCACGGAAACATCTGCAGAAGCAGAGAGCGCTGGCTCTTTGACTATGAAACAGAGATGAGCACTGAACCCTAGAGTTGGATACGACTGGCTTTTGAGCAAGGGTGACCTTTACTTTTACACATATTTCCATTTCCACTGTAGTTAAATTTGGGCTAGGGAAGGGAGGGAAATCCATATTCCCGCTTCCTTTCATTCTATTCTCTGACTGAAAATTTCAGAGGAAGGTGAGGACATTTTGATAAATATTTTCAAGGGACAACAATAACAACAAATCTTTAAAAGTTTATTTATTTATTTATTTACAACCACACACCATCCTTTTGATGTATGCACCACTCAGGGCAGCTTACAATATACTGTATATAAAAATACTGTATACAACACACGTCATGAAGTATATATGAGAGATCATAATAAAATCATCCAGTTTCTGTGATAAAAGATGAAGTTCACTATTAGCTATGTCTCTGTGGTGTTTCCTTCCTTTTTTTCTGCTCTGATTTGTTTCTGGTTTTGTTTTTGAAAGGAGATGTGGCTACCACAAATTCTAGCAGTTGCCAAAAACAAACATTTGTTGTTCAGAAAAATGGCCACCATTTTTACCCCATCCTCAAAGATGGGGGTTGGGGCGTTGGCCAAGATCCTGTCAGTGTTTCAACCAGGTTGGCATTATGTACCATAGGTAACTGCAGCTAATTGACTAGATGCCAGGCTGTATTCCATTTGTATGTCTGATCGTGAACCCATAGATATAACTTGACACCTCATCAATTAGTTGCAGTTAGCAGTAGCAAATTACGCATATCGTTTGAGAACATTAACAGGATTCTAACCTATTAGTTCAACGTAAATCCTTTTAAAAAAACCAGAGCAGTCAGTAAGAATTTTCAGGATGCAAAAACAGCAAGCTAAAATGTAAAGTGTAATATGTATTGCTTTTAACAATTACATAATAAATTGTTATACCTTCTTACTGAGCATAGATTTGACTGGAAAATAAGTACAGTCAAACCTCGCATAAAGAGTGCCTCGCTTAAAGAGCAGAATTTTCTCTGAATGGTTGTTTTGCTTAACAAATAAAACCAACCAAAAAACTCACTTAACAAATAAATTTGGGGTTTGCAACCCCTCCACCAGAAGTCACAATTTGTTGCTTACAATGGTGTTTCGCTTAAAGAGCAAACTCGCTTAAAGAGCAATCCTGTGGAACACATTATGCTCTTTAAGCGAGGTACAACTGTAGATATATAAAAATCAATTGATCTGTTAGTTCACAAGGCATACCTAACCTGCTGGGGACATTCATTCTTTTCTAAAGATTTTTATTTTTTAAAAAAAGGTGAAGGAGAGAACATATCCTTAAAAAAAAAAAAGACATTGTGTTTTCATCAGTATTATGTTTGGTAGTTATTTATTGCTGTATTAAAGTTCAATAGGACAGAATCTATCCAGTAGACTGTGAAACATCTGATGATTTATTTGAGAGAAAAATATTACCCTTATAATTTATTCATTTAAAATGTATCTTTCCCATCTACATTCCATGAATATGAACATATCTAATATATTCAAAAGATATGCTAAAATGTTAATATTTTAACAGATGCATTGAAAAAACATATGTACGCACATCTATGGCTTACAATATGAACGAGCTCAATTAATTACCCTCTAGTATCCACAAAAGTAATATAAACCACACTGATATAAGGAGATTTCTTCGTGTTTGAGCTTCAGCCTGCTTCTTTGTGAATGCCATTTTTGAAAGTGATAAACGGGATACATGGGATTTTTATCCCAGCTACAAGTTAATTACTAAATTTAGCATAGACCTTAAATCATTGCAGCATTAATATTTTCTGAGATGGAACAGCTGAATCCTTAAAACGGCATCATATATTGAAATATGCTGAGTTTTTTTTATTGGAGTGAGCTACACAGCATGTGACTTGTAAGCTGAACATAGCCCAAAAGAGACATTTTTACAGATTCTGAGGTCACCTCAACTATTTCCCTAGGGTTTTTTTTTTAAATGATAATTAAAAATCCTATTTATAATCTGAGGGTTTGCCCTCCTGGAGCAGTATTTTTGACCTTGGGGCCAACACCCCATAACAGCCCAAGAGAAAAGCAGACATGCCTACCCAGGTACTTCATGTTTTCATTTTTTTAAAGGATCAAAACAGCCATTTCTAGACCTGCCAACCTAGCATTTCAAAAGCAAGAAATTGCAAGTAGGTAACTAGGTACTGCTTGGCTGGGAAAGGTAACAGCATTCTGTGTGCTCTAGCATCTAGTCATGCTTGCCACACGACCACAGAAACATTTTCAGATGCAGACAATGCTAGCTCTTTGGTTGTAAATGGGCACCGATCGCTGAAGTCAGACACAAGTAGCTTTTGAGCAAGGGAGACCTTTACCTTTTCTAGAGTTACTGAGGTTACTCATTCCGACTTTTACAAGAACAGTTTAGGGCAGGGGTGCCCAAACTTTTTGGGCCATGGGCCAGTCATGTGGTTCAGCAGGCTGGTTACATGGTTCATTGGGCTGGTCAAGTGGTTTCTCCCACCAGAAACTGAAGTAAAATGCTCATTGCAATTTGTTTTGCAACATGATGAGATAGCTTTTAAGCTGCCATTTTCACTGCTTAAACCAGAGGTACCCAAACTATGGCCGATGGGCCTGATCTGGCCCCTGACACCAATTCATCTGGCCCTTGTCACCCTCGTTGCTTCTGGAAGTGGAAGTAAAACACATCTATGCTTCCACTTCCGGGAGTGATGAGGGTGGAATGGGCTAGATGAATTGGTGCTAGATGTTAGCTATAAAAGGTTAACATCACAACCATCAATGCATTAAACAGAAGGGATACATCTAAATTTCTGAAATGTTTTCAAGTATAATCAACCAACCACCCAGCCAGCCAGCCAGCCAGCCAGCCAGCCAACCAACCAACCAACCAGCCAGCCAGCCAGCCAGCCAGCCAGCCAGCCAGCCAGCCAGCCAACCAACCAACCAACCATCATTCCATCCAACCAACCAACCAACCAGCCAACCAACCAAACAAGCAATGTTTATAATGGCCCAAGACCAGCATAGTACAGCATAAAGAACATAATTTAAAATGAGGGTATTTAAAATATATCAAGAGACAGAAGTTAAAATATATTTTTAAAAGGAGTGTTTCTGCTCCGAGATAAGGAGTAGTAAAATTAATACTTGGAATTAAAATTAATAATTTTAAAACTATTACTAAGCCTATGATGTAGGGGTAGTAGTAATGTAGCTGAAGTATCATCAAAATATTATCAATATGACTTCCAAAAGGTTATTCTTTAGCTATGCCAGTTGGCTAGCCATCCTATTAACAAGAAGGCAGCAATGTTAATGATAATATATTAGAACCAATTCATCATTTCCAAGCTTTACCCACTAGGCGTCCCTGTTTAGTTTTTACATGTGGAACTTTTGCCTGGACCTCAAAATATTCTGACTTGACCCTGTTAAGAATGTGTGAAAAACTTCTGTTATTCTCCCACAAATGCTGATGTGTTAATTAGCAACAAGAAGAAGTCACTACAGTATTTTATCTCTGGCTTTTGAAGGGTGTGATCTTAGGGTGGGGAACTCTGTTGGAGAAGTATAATACCTAGGCTTAAAATGCCTTAATAGAAATGGCTAATTCCTACAGTGAGCACGAAGTTCAAGATAGTTTAGCCGATTAATTATATGAGCAATCAATTAATTTACTGATGGACTTTTGCATGATTTGCATATGATTAAGGTGAAACAGTAGGGAAAGAATCCTTATGTATGTGGTAAAACTAACCAGCCTCCTGGAATTTGTCTTGAAGGAATATAGGAACTGTTGCCATAGATAGATAGATATGGGTGTTTAATTCACATATCAATGTCAGTTTGCCAAATTGGCACTTCCTACATTTGAGCAGAAGTAGGAATTCAATTAGATACCGAAGTGTGTAGCTTTTTCTGGGGGGAATCCAAAAATGTAGATGATGTGGTCCTTTGGAATAATATTGGAAGATGTACATGTCTTGTGAAAAAGCACACAAAAATACTTTGCTCGGTAGAAGATGCACATACTTAAATGCATATCATTTAAAAAGAAAACTCCAAAAATACATTTTGAGAAATGCATACAAAAATGCATAATGATTTTCATATGGACTAAAAAAAGAAGCCGCAATCATAGGCAGCAGAATGGAGCTAAATTATCAATGGGAAAATGAAGAGCTGAGCACCAGTTAAACTTGACAGGTTCTCTCAGCCCTCCTCTTAGCAGGCATTTTCTCCCTCCTGTGTATGAAAGGAAGAGGAATTCCTCTTTTTAAAGTAGCACTTGCCATCTGTAGTTTCTGTAAAGCCATCTTTTTTTTAAAAAAAGTTATACGTGTGCCATCTGTATTTTTTCCTAGGGTTTATTTTTTATAAAGTCACTTATATGTGGGTAAAGGTAAAGGTCACCCTTACTCAAAAGCCAGTCGTATCCAACTCTAGGGTTCACTGCTCATCTCTGTTTATAGCGAAAGAGCCAGCGCTGCCTGTGTTTGCAGACATTTCCGTGGACATGTGCTAGGCACGTGTCAACATTGGAGTGGACAGAACACTGTTTACTTTCCCACTAAAGTGGTCCCTATTTATCTACTTGTAATTTCTTGCTTTTGAACTGCTAGGTTGGCAGGAGCTGGGACAGAGACGGGAGCTCACTCTGTCATGTAGTACCTGGGAATCGAACTCCGACCTTCCAATTGGCGAGTTCAGCATCTTAACTACCTGAGCCATTGCAGTGTATGTGAGTACACAAAGACAAACACGTAGATTTGTTTATTCAGCATACCTTTTCAACCAACCAACCAACCCACCCATCCACCCACCCATCTGGCAGGCATGCATGCAGGCATGCATGCAGGCATGCAGGCATGCATGCATGCATGCAGGCAAGCAAACAAGCAACTTGTGCTTTTCCTATGACAGTGTGAGGAATAGGGGGAGTAATGGGATTTTATTAATGTTTCTGCATGGTGGAACTATAGGGACTGTGGTGTCTTAATGGTTAAGATGCTGAACTTGAAGACTGGAAAGGCAGTGTTTGAGAATCAAGCACTGGACGATGGAGTGAGCTCCTGTCTCTGTCCTAGCTCCTGCCAACCTAGCAGTTCGAAAGCAAGAAATTGCAAGTAGATAAATCAGGGCCACTTTGGCAGGAAGGTAAACAGTGTTCCATGTCCTCCGGTGTCTAAGCATGCCTGCCACATGTCCATGAAAAAATGTGCAAACACAGGCAGCACAGGCTCTTTGGCTATAAATGGAGATGAGCATCAAACCCTAGAGTCGGATACGACTTGTTTTTGAGCAAGGTTGTCCTTTACCTTTACTAGGGTGGAAATTAAAGCAAAAGAACAATGCACTGAAAGCACAGAAGAATAAACTGTTTCTATGTTTACAATGTTGATTGGTGGTCTGAATTTCCTTGCTTATAACTTTGCTTGGCTTAAATAAAAAGTTCTTCCTCTTTTCAGAAATCCTCATTTATTTCCTATCTTTCTGGCCCCAAACCAACACAACTGCTCCGGATGGTTACTAATACATTCATAAAGACTGAAGTGCAAATCAGAGCTGACATATTCGAGTTCCTCCTCTTGTTGTTGTGGTTGCCTTCTACAGAAAATGGCCGACTTGTCTTTACGAGCCAGTTTCCTTCTCCAACTCCAGAATCCAACTGCAATCCAGCCTTCGATCCAGATGCCCTTGTTTTGAAGTTTTTGCACCTGGACGGTTTGCTTTTCCAACCTGACCTCATAGCTTGCCACAAAGCAAGGCTGCCTCCTCTTCCCCTGCCAAGTGTGGGAATGGCTTAAGTGGGTCCATATGGCTCGGAACAATTGGCAGGAAAAGCCCCCTCCTCAACCCTGCCAGCCTTGGTATTCCTACTCCAGTAGTATTTTCATTGTGCAGCGGAATCGCTTCCCTATTCACAGCAGAGCAAAGCCCTGCCAGGAGTGGCTTAATCTATGAATTTATCTAATTATGTCCTGAAAGCAGTTGGAGAAACTGCAGTGCAGTTTCAGATGTTAGGAGAGGAAAGAGCCCATGAGCAATTTCATCCAAAATGGGGCAAAGGATGACATTCAACCAGCAGAAGCAACACTTGTCCTGTCTTTACTACATGAAAACCGAAGTCCAAGTCCAAGTCAGGACCTTTTTAGATCTAGAGTTGCCCTTCCACACATACAGAATCCACATCTCCAACCTTCTTCTCTTTCCCACCTCTAGCTCTCTTCTTGGCTTAATTTACATCTCCTTTTCTTTCTTTCATGGTGTGATGAGACCTTTGCTTTTCTCTCTTTAGGCCTATCCCAAATGTACAAAAACACCTGCACATGTTTTATACCTCCAACATCCTCAAATGTAATATATATCGGCAGTAGTTTGTGGGTGTTCCAAACATCATCTTCTTTCAACATGCCTGTCTCAGAGATTGAAGTGGTTACCACTTTGGACTACATATTCTAGAGTGCAAACACGAGTGGACATAGTAGCTGGAAGATCCATGGAAGAGGCTATGCCAGATGAACTGGCTGTGAAGGCACACCTTGTCCATATCATCAAGGCTGTGGAAGTCCATTGCAGTCCCGGTGTTAAATCCTGCATGTCTCATTTCATATGTGCCGCAGGAGATGGCTCCGTGATCATAGTGTGTGGGTCACTTCATGGCAAGCTGCGATCTACCTCAAACAAATTCGCACCAATGGCATTTTTCCTGCTTCAGGAAAAAAATGGATTCTTGGATACGAGCCAACAAACGAATGATGAGATACATCCATATAAACATCTCCCTTGTTTGAAAGCCAGTTGTGTCTGACTCTAGGGGCTGTGCTCATCTCCGTTCACAGTCAAAGAGTCAGAGCTGTCTGCATTTGCAGATGTTTTCGTAGTCATGTAGCAGACATGACTAGACACCAGAGCACATGGAAAACTGTTACCTTTTCTGACAAAGTGGTACCTATTTATCTACTTGCAATTTCTTGCTTTCAAACTGCTACGTTGGGAGGAGCTGGGGCAGATGATGGGCATTCTCTCCATTGTGCAGTATTTGGGTCTCAAACTGTTGACCTGCTGACCTTCCGGTCATCAAGCTCAGCATCTTAACCACTAAGCCTCAGAGAAGCATCCATACCTTTCTATTATTGCCAGTGTAGTTTCTTGGTTGGATACCCAGTCATGTTTTAGAAGGAATGATGGACCAGGACTCAGAAGGCCCAGATTAGAATCCTCACTCAGTTGTGGAAACTCACTGGGGAGTGGAACTGATGAAACCACTCCTTCAATTACCTCACTTACCTTGAAAGTCCTATTAAGGTTACTATAAATTGGTTCTGACTTGATGGCACATAACAACAAGAGTCTGGGTTGGAGTGCATGAGTAAGACTTGGAAATGATCAGTTTTAATCCCTACTCAGTTATTCAATACACTGGATGAGCTTGAACCAGTCCCACGACCTCAGCCTGACCTAGAAATTGTATCTGTCCCATAGATGACGTGGGCTGTATGGTATAAGGCAAACACAGTGAACCTTGGAACAAAGTAGGATTTCTTCCATAGCTTTGCCACATGTTCTTGCTCCTATCATCTGTACATTTTCTCTCAATGTATGTTCACAGGACTGGTTAAGTAGATTTCATGGGTTCCTCCCCTACCCTCAAACTCAGATATTCTCTAAAGAGAAAGTGTTGGCTTGCAGCTATGCATCATTTTCTCCCGACTGTTGCTATTTCCTATCCCAGATCTCATTATATAGCCTCTTTGCCAACCATGGCCCAGAATGAGTGGGAGCACAAGATCCTTCTGCAATAATTGCCGTGAAGCCTGAAAAATCAGACGAAATCATTGTCAAATCCATGTAACAGTCCAGGCAATAACTTGGCAGTGTTTGAATTCTACAGCACTGTTTGTTCTATGCTTGTTTCATTATGTATTTTTATTGGTTACCCTCCCCTCCCTGCTTTTATCCCCTGTTGATAGAAGGTACTTAGCTATTTATGAGTCTCTCCAAGGGTGAGGTGTGCTATTTCCTGCCTGGAATTGTAAGTGAAGGACTGCTAATGACAGAGTTGCAGCAAGACATCTGGAAGGAATGTGATACCTATGGCAAAATCCTACATAAGAGTGGAAGAATCATTTAAAGCATATTGGAGATAATATGAATGGCAGTTTAGGAGTATGGATAACCATCCATGTAGGGGTAGAACTGGATGCTTCCTGAATGATGCGCCTATTGTCATTGTTATTTCTTCGATTTGTATCCCACCTTTCTTCTACTGGGCCATGGCGGTTTAGTGGTCAAGATGCTGAGCTTGATGACCAGAAGACTGGCAGTTCAGCTGTTTAAGACCCAAGTGCTGTGCAATAGAGTGAGTTCCTGTCATCTGTCCCAGCTTGTACCAACCTAGCAGTTTGAAAGCAAAAAAATTGCAAGTAGATAAATAGGTGTTGTTTTGGCAGGAAAGGTAACATACTCCCTTGTGGTCCAGCATCTAGTCATTTTTGCCACAGATGCAGACAGTGCTGTCTCTTTGGTTGTAAATGGAAATGAGCACTGCCCCTAGAGTCAGATATGACAGGCTTTCAAACAAGAGGGACCTTTCTTCAACTGCAGGGGTTCTCAATGTTTTCCAGCCATGGGCGGGACCATGCTCCCTCAGATAGCTGAGCGGGCCACATTCAGTGGTGGGCATCAGCAGGTTTGCACCAGTTCGTCAGAACTGGTAGCAGATATTCTGGCTGGCCCCGCCCATCCAAGTTTTGAAATAAAGTAGTCCTAATTTGGGTGCAATGCTGGGCTTTCCCCCTGGCTACACCCACCATACCACGCCTACAGTGTGGTAGTAAATTTTAGCCCACCACTGCCTGTATTTGTGCCCTAAAACGCATCCATGGACAGCTGCAGACTCATTTACAGATGTAGTAAACACGTTTCATTCTCTTGTTCAGGAGAAATATATACAGCATGGTTGTTTCCACCCTGCACAATTTGTAGAATGTATGAGCACAAGACACTGACTCATATTGCAGTCATTCAAGGGATGGGATGTTCTTTCAGAGGCATCCTCTATCACAGGATTCCTCAAACTTGGCTCTCCAGATGTTCTTGGACTTCAATTCCCAGAAGCCCTGATCAGCAGGTGTGTTGACTTGGGCTTCTGGTAATGGAAGTCCTAGAACACCTGAAGAGCCAGGTTTGAGGACCCCTGCTCTATCCAGTCTAATGAGTAGTGAGGCCACACAACCCATGAATCGCTGTGCTCCTACACTCTGCAAATTGTTCTGGTGGAACCATCCGCACATATTGGATTTCTCCTGAGCGCGCGTTGCCTCCCTTGAAATGAAGAGAAACTCACACATCTGGGAAAGAAATGAAGTTAGTGAGAGAAGTGCAAAATAAGATATATCTGGGTCCAAACAAATTAAAATGTAATTGCAGAGTTGAAATTAGTGAGGGGGGGAAAAGAGACTCTAATCATGTCAAGTTGGATTTGTTGCTAATTAGCATTCCTTCAAAAGTAACATTAAAATGCATCCATGAATAAAGATGTACCATATATAATTAAAACATTCAAAGGATGTAACAAATGTGTCCATGCACACACATACACACATACGTGCATGATGTTGAAGGAAATTAATACATGTTCTTCAGACCCTTTAGACAGCAGACCAACTGTATAATGCTTTTAAAGTCCAAGCCAGTATTTTTTAAAAGACCCTGCTCTATGACATACAGGGTGTCCCAAAAGTTGTCATATAAAGGAACCATTAGGTAAGGTAAAGGTAAAGGTCACCATTGCTTGAAAGCCAGTTGTATCCAACTCTAGGGTTCAGTGCTCATCTGTTTCATCGCCGAAGAGCCAGCGCTGTCTGCTTCTGCAGATGTTTCTGTGATCATGTGGCAAGCATGACTAGACACAGGAGCAAACGGAACACTGTTTACCTTCCCACCAAAGTGATTCTTATTTATCTACTTGCAATTTCTTGCTTTTGAACTGTTAGGTTGGCAGGAGCTGGGACAGAGATGGGAGCTCATTCCGTCCTCCAGTATTCAGGTATTGAACTGCTGACCTCCCACCTTCCAGTCAACATCTTAGCCACTTGAGCCACTGCATAACAACAAATATTTTGGGACATGTTCACTATGAATTGAAGAGAAGACTTCATGTGTGTATAGAGAGAGGTGGCCAACACAGAGAGAATATTTTGTAAAATTTTGGAATTAATATTTTGTACATAAAAGTACATTTAGCTACAATTTCCCATTTTCTTCTATTAGTGGCGACGTTTGGGACACTATGTAGTGTTACTCAAAAGGCTATCATTGTTATTCAGCAAAAGCAATTAATTCTCTTGTTTGTTATTAGTGGTTAAGGCCCAGGTTATTACATTATCATTGCCACCATGGTAGGTGGATAACCCTGTCATTATATTAATGTGTGAATCAATTTCAGAGAGCTTGTTGACCTCATAATATACAACAAAAATGAGGCAAAAAGAAGAGGAAAGATCTTGTGATACCTTAAAAATTAGGAGTGGTAGTCGCTTAGTGGTTAAGATACTGAGCTTGATGACGGGAAGGTCAGCAGTTGAAGACCTGAGTACTGTGTGATGGAGTGAGTTCCCGTCGTTTGTCCCAGCTCCTGCCAACCTAGCAGTTTGAAAGCAAGAAATTGCAAGTTGATAAATAGGGACCACTTCAGTGGGAAAGGTAACAGCGTTCCATGTGCTCCAGTGTCTATTCATGCCTATGGGACATTCCACTGCCATTGGAGCTACCAGACTGCCCTGTAAGCTTGCCTCCACCTGGTTTTGCTAGCGTGATGTTCTTGCTTCAGAGTCAATTTGTAAAATCACCAATCACAAGACTAAACCATCAACATCTCCCAGGGCTGCACCATAAATAAATTGTTAAATCAAAGTTCTTGTTAATGTAATATTTTTCCGAGCTTCAGCAGCCTCAATTTTGAGCCACAATGCACTTCTACGCCAAAGAACTGTTTCGGCAAAGCACATCTGAATATGTAGGACTTCTGGATGTTTTATTCAACACACACGAGGGATTAAAAGAGAGAGAGAATGCAATCAAAATAAATGTATGTATTGTTTGTCCAGCAAAAAGCATACCATAATCTTCTATTCCCCAATGAAATTCCCACCCCAAAGATACCCTAGTAAAGAAAATTCTGATTTAAGGGTTTTTCCTTTTTTGAAAAAAAAAAAAACCAAAAAACCCAACACAAATGCTTTATAAAAATATCTTTGCAACATCTATTACTTCTCCATTGCCATGGAGACGAAGAATAGTTTATTATCATTATGTAACTGAGCAGATGTGCTCATTTTTAATATAAAACCCAGCACTCTTTCATCTCTTTCTGCTTCATTGTTACTGAGCTAATAATGTATCCTTTAAAGAACACCAACAAAAAACCCCCTAGGCATTTATTTTATTCTAAGCCTGTTCCTGAAAGTGCTATTGATTAGATTTTTACTAAGACATTTATAATACAAAATGAGCACCCTGAATTAAATCCCTCTTGTTCCACCACAAGAACAATAAGATGATCATTATTTCTTGCGTACCTATTTGCATGCATGCAAACCTGTATTTAATTTGTACTAATTCATATGCATGTGAGAGCTTAGCTTCTGCATAAGTGCAATTGGATTGTTGGTTCACGACATGGTTCTTCTCCTGATGAATGTTGTTGATTCAAGAGACAGAAATGCAATGAATGATTGCAATGCTATGACCAAATCCAGCAATGGCCTCCACGAGAGTAGACTCACTGAAATGAATGGGACTTGTTATTCAACACTTGACATCAATGAGATTAATGAGACATTCTAGTCAGTACTAAAGCGGCTCTTCTTTATCTCAACGACTCAACTCCACATTGGATTGAAAAGTGAAATTAGTCCACGAATCCATTACGGAGCTTGCATGCATAGGGTTAAATCTGTGGTTCCCAAACTTTTTTTGGCCATGCCCCATCTAAGCATCTCTAAAATCCTGATGCCCCCCTCCTGTGACATATAATTCTTATTATTCTAAAAGTGAACTCCTATTCATGTAAGAAAGCTTAAGAGGCCATTAACTTGATCTAAATGCATGTTTCCCATGCGCACACCCTACAGAGGGGCAATTGGAGAATGAGTTTACTCATACTTGACCATCGCCTCTTCAGCACATAAGAACACTCAGTAGGCAAATGGAGATCTGATATTTATGTAAGGAATATGCAACAATATATAGATCCCATATTTGCTTCCAGAAACCGTTACAAAGAAGAAGCCATGTTGAAGCAGCCTCCATGTTCTACACACTTATGCTGCATGTGTGAGGCATCCTTGGCAGCTATCACTTTGCTGCAATTAGAAGCAGGCATAATCACTTTAATTAGCTCTAGGCATTATCTTCATAATCTCTCCTCTCCAATTTGGATCATATATTAGCTTGACTACATTTCATAGTTGTAAAGAACTGATGTGATTCTCATCCTATCTTGCAGTTTAATTTCTCCATCTCTCTTTGCCTGTTCACCATGATAAGCGGTTAAGAATGGTGTTTCATTTGATATCCAAATAATTATTCATATGTTAATTGTGTGCTAATCCCTCCTTTCTAGCATGCTTGCTAATCTTAAATACATGTCTGGATATTATTGGTTTCTAGTTTTCTTGAACGCTAAACAGAGCCATCAGGAAGCTGGTTTGTAACGATGCCATTACAAATGATGGCCAGCCAGGAATACCTTCTAATGGCGCTGGAACATATGTGTTTTCATATATGTGTAATGAGGGCAAAGTTTTTACATGGCAGTGGAATACTTTTAATGAGCACAGTGACTCTATCACAGCTCATCTGGCTAAGGCTCCAGACTGCTACCCTGCCTAGGCCAGAGTAGCTCTATTTAACTCAGTGTGACTCTTTCACAGTAAGTACTCTGAGGATTGGAGCTTTCAGGACATTAGACTCATGATACAGGCAATAAAGGTAGAGGAAAACCTTCTGTCACTGATGGTTAGTGGCATTACAAAATTTGCTTCAATGGGTATTAAAATTGAAAAAGACATGGCTTGTGCAAATGGTTGTCATATTAGGCGGAAGGGCTGCACCAAACTATGGAGGCCACCCTGTCTTGGAATCAAGGCCATGCCAAGAAATTTTGTTGTCTGAAATGAGGATCAAAGTTTCCCTCTGTTCTTTAGATGTACAGAAGTGGGTCAGGTGATCAAAAACATAAGTCAAGAGAAGTAATGTCTTCCTCCTCACCTGAACGAAATAGGCTAGCTTGAAGGGCATGGCACTCATAGCTTTATCCCCCAAGAAGAGAGGGAAACCAGTCTGGGTAAGGAGGGACGAAGACAGGTGGGGGAATACCACTGTTGTTTCCAGCTGTTGTCGATTAACAACAATGGGTTACCTGGAAGGCTCTTGCTCTTCAGAATAATAGAACTGTAAAGAACTGTAAAGGACGACTTCGTTGGGGAGGTAAACAGTGTTCTCTGTGCTCCAGTGTCAAGTCATGCCTGCCATATGAACATGAAAACATCTGCAGAAGCAGACAGCGCTGGTTCTTTGGCTTTGAAACAGAGATGAGCACTGAACCCTAGAGTCGGATACAACTGGCTTTCGAGCAAGGGTGACCTTTACCTTTACCTAAAGAACTGTAAAACTAAAGTTAATTTTAGTTCCAGCTACAGTAGATTAATTGACACGAATGGGGCATGATCGTCAACATTATGGCATGAGGTTGTTTTCAGAGAGTGGGTGTGTTTTAATGTTTTATTCTGTAACAATCTGGAGTAGTTGGTAGTGTACAAGCAGACAAGCTGGCTAAATAAATAAATAGATTATAAAATAAAATAATATATGTAAACATGTTCCATTATGAGTCCCTTCTCATTGAGACTAGCTTATAGCAAGATAAGAAAGACCCTCCTGATTTAATCTTCTTATCAATATCTTTCTTTGGATTCTGTCTAGCAGGTCCTAAACTGTCTAGTTTTGGTTTAGATCAATGCCCATAATGCAATGTCTATGAATCCCAAAAACAACCCATAAATTAGGTGGAACAACTACGACTACACCAACTCACATCTTCCTCTTGATCTAGGGCACCAATCCATTCATCCTTGCTCAACACATTATCCCCTAACAATTATACAATTTCAGACATGCTTTGCTTATTTATACATTTTTGCTGGATTTGGAAGATTGCAAATTATTTAAAATTACCAAAATTACCAAAGAATGCATAAAATATCACCCTTAGCAGTAGATCAAACTTAACTAAGGGTTATTAGACTAATTGAAGTCAATGAGACCATTCCAGAGTAAATGATTCCGAGGTTTGAAGCCTGAAGCAGTTAAAAGAACAAAGGAAAAGATTTAATAGTCTTTTCACTGCCTGACTCATGGATCTTTTACATTTTAATTTACATTAAACACATTATTAAACAAAGCATTAATCCTGTGATTAATTCTGATTAATAATATGAAATATTGAACAATGGACTCAGGAGCAGAAATGGTGTCTTTTGTTTCTAGCTATCATTTATTTCAGTCTGTCAGCTTCCTGTCCACTTGAGTATTAATAAGTCATCACAGAATCAACTTTTTGAAATAATACTGTGTCTTGAAATTAAAAATATGTTCACAATGGTAAGCATTCCTACTTAGTTTTAACACCAAACAGCTGCCAAAGACAGATTGGCAATGAAATTGTCCTAGTTTTTCCACTGCTAGTTTAACATTAAAGTGGCCTGAGGTTGAGATATCTCAAGATTTAGCTGCTGGCTTATGATCAGGTCAGAGATATGAGCCCAGTTTTTCAAAACCTTTCTGAAGGTTGGAGCTTCATCAGATGGCCTCTTCTCCTAAAACTGTAGTCTGTACCCATTCCCTTAGAAGCAAGACTATGGACCCCAGATGAGATAGAAATGAGAAGTCAATCTCTTTAGGAGACAGAGGTGAGCAAATACGACCCTTGTGTCTGACTCTAGGGGGCAGTGCTTATCTCAATGTACAGAGAAAATGCTATCTGCATCTGAAGATGTTTCCATAGACATGTGGCAGGCAAGACTAGATGCCAAAGTGCACAGAATGCTGTTGCATTTCCTGTCAAAGCAGTACCTATTCATCTACTTGTAATTTCTTGCTTTCACACTGCTAGGTTGGCCAGACAGATGATTGGTGCACACTTAGTCATGCAGCACTTGAATCTTGAACTGCTGACCTGTCGACCATCCAGTCATCAAACTCAACATCTTGACCTCTGAGCCAATGTGGCCCCTTGGAACTGGTTTTGTTATGTATTTATCATGTCAGAAGTACTCAAAGGTGCTTTCTGGGTTGAAATGATTTTTGCTGGAGGAACTCCGCTCAGGGGATGCCTGAATGAGGCTCCTTTCATGTCCCCAAGATCTGGTAAAATCGCTGGAATGGGTAAAATCACTCCTTAAATATCTCCATTACTTTGCGTGCTCTATTAGAGTCACTATAAGTTGATTCTGAGGGACTGTGGTGGCTTAGTGGTTAAGATCCTGAACTTGACAACTGGAAGGTCAGCAGTTCGAGGCCCGAGTACTGCATGACAGAGTGAGCTCCCATCTCTGTCCCAGCTCCTGCCAGCCTAGCAGTTTGTAAGCAAGAAATTGCAAATAGATAAACAGGTACCTTTTCAAGGGGAAGGCAAACAGCATTCTTTGGCTGTAAACAGCGATGAGCACTGAATCCTAGAGTCGGATACGATTGGCTTTTGAGCAAGGGTGACCTTTATCTTTACCCTAGTTGATTCTGACTTTATGGCACATAACAAGAGGAGAGTTCTTTGTGTGTTAGTTGTCCATGGATCCCTCCCATTTTTTCCTATTCTAATTCTGTGTCATCCCAAAGACAAGCTAGTCTCATCCTTACCTGCCCTTCCTCTATGACATCACAAGGACCCATTGTTCTAGTCTCAGGTTTTGGTCCTAGATTATCAAGAAATGGGATGCTGCTGACCTAGTCACAAAGCAACATGATTGTCTTCTACTTGGAACCCCCAGGTGATAACAAATTTAGGTAGGCTTTTGGTCATGGCCTCAGAGAAGTATAAAATAGCTTCTGCTCTGGGCCTAGAGAATCTGTATATTAAAGATTAACTTCAACATTAAGGAAAAAATTATATACTATCTAAATCATAGCTAGAAAATGAATTAGATCAACCTCACTCATGGCTTACAGGCATTCTCTTTGAAATACTGAAATCTAATTCCAGAACGTTGTGCTTTGGTATCATAATGATTTATATTCACCTCAGTAAGCTCTTCTTTTCACAAGGAATTAAATTCCCAAGTCATCTCCTGGATTAAAACAATATCATGAAGAGAAGGCTATCCTGATACTTTAATTGCTATTATAACCTTAACGATCGAATCATAATGACACAACTGTTAAGCTGACATTTTCAGGGAAAGTATACTTTAGGGGGCATTAGAAGAATCAGTTTAAATTTATAAAAAAGGAAAGGAAACTAGGAAGGCCAAACTATATTTTTGCCATGGATTAAACCCAAAATAGAGGGGCCTGCCAGGATGGAAACAAAAGAATTTATCTCCACTGATGTAGCTTGACATATGAACAAGAGACTGAATTGTTGCCATGGCAATAAATGTCTTGGTCTTATGCATGCATTTTCTGCTATAGGATTTTGATTAATGGCATGGACTAAGTAGCCAGAGAAAGAGGAAAGAGGACAGAATAGAGATGGCCTGTAATGAACTCACTTGCTTTGGTTGGTACAACGATCAAATCTGATACACATGGACCACATATTTCTTGATTTAAGGGAGATAAGCATGGGAGATGCACCTTGTGTTCAGTGGCAGATTAAATTGCAATGCAATGTACATTGAACAGCATTCCATGCCCTGAGAATCAGAGACGAAGCTTGAGATATGGGTAGGGGTGGGCTTTTGTGATGTCATAGAGTCAGGGCAGGCAGAGATATAAAGGATGGAGAAAAGTACGTCTAGGGCAGACTATCCAGGAACAAATCCCTTCCCCATGCATAGACCAGGATGATATATTCAAAATTAAAACCGTCCGTCCGTCCGTCCGTCCGTCCGTCCGTCCGTCCGTCCGTCCGTCCGTCCGTCCGTCCGTCCGTCCGACCGACCGACCGACCGACCGACCGACCGACCGACCGACCGACCGACCAGAAACCAGAATGTTGTTCTATTGCTTGTATTTATTTATTGGGATTTATTGTGCTTTTCATCTTTATCCAATATTTTGTGATATTCTGTGACACTTTGTGATACTACGTTAGCTGCCCTGAGTCGCATTGCGAGTGGGCAGCATACAAGTGAAAACAAATACATAAAATAAATAAAGGACTCAGAAGAATCCCAGAATGACTGGAAACAATACCACTGTGTGTGAGAGATCTAGGGATGGGCATGGTGAGTCAATTCCAAGTAGACATCCTTCACCATCTCAAGATTGATAGTAAGGGCAAGGGTACGGTGTAATGGGATGTTAACTGGGTAGTTGAATGGGTTAGGTACCTGTTTACTAGAACCAGGTGCCTCCTGGAAGAAAATCAGCTTGTGTGGGCTTGGAAAAGCACCCGATTCCCTGGGTCCCCCATAAAATGGGAATGGTAGACCACATTTGTGTAGTCTTTAACTAGAAAACCCAGAAAAGGGTCACTATAAGTCAGAATTGACTCAATGACACACACAATTATTACTAAAATAGTGGTGGGTAATCTCTTTCAAGATTGCCTGGCTGCAACTCAATTTGGAAATAACAGAGCTTCTGAAACAACAGGCTATAACATGCTGATATAAATGTTTCCATCATGCAATTCCAACAGAGTTAACAAAATATGACTTGTCATAAACACATACATTAAAATGAATGCAAACAATCATGGATGTGCCAGTGGCTATTTTGTTATGGAATCCATATTCATGAATTCATAAATTCCATACCTTTCCCCCCCCATAATTGGGGCCAGCCCTCCTATTAGGCAGAATGAGACAGCTGCCTTGTGCAACAGATTTTGGAAGTTAGGAAAGGTTAGCAGATTGTGACATGTTTTATTTGCTGTTGTATTTCGAATGGCAAGATTGGTATACAACAATAGCAGAACCAGACAACCTGCAGGAACAGGGGTCTGACCTAGACCCCCACGATGGAAGGAAATCCCGCCTATAATACAACAATCAATGTTTAAAACATACACATACATTAAAGCTCTTTGTTCTGATGAGGATTAGAGGATAAAGAGGATTAGAGTATATATATATCTGCAACAACAACAACATGAACAACAGGCTTCCCGACCTGAGACCACATAACTTTGTCAGCCCTTGACTGCAGATATCTTCAGTTATTGGACTCTAAGGGGTGCTTTTTGGTGTTGTGCTTCAGACTGCAAAATGTCTCAGGTCGTGCTCCTCATAATGGACATTAGGTCTCTGATACATGTTATATTTCTACTTCATATCATCTCTTATGTTGAAGGCACTTCATCATAAATCAACATGAGACAATGCAGTAATGAACAAATGAATGATACATACTTATGCATAGATATATACAATTTTCTATATTAAAGTTATGCAAGGGGGGAGAGATATTTCAGGAAAACAACAAACCAGCCTGGTTCATTGCTATGTACAACTTTAAAATTTAAAATGTACTGCCATCAGGCGGGTCATTACATATATAAAATAGCCAACAATTTTACTGATATAGTATCTTTTCTTCAAGGAAGCCCACTTTATTTCTATCATTTTCCCCAAACAAAATGGTTTCTCTCTCTCCCTCCTTCCCTTTTCTTCCTTTCTCTCTTTCTCTAGAAACAAAAAAACAAAACAAAAACCCTGTTTCATCTTATATTGGAAAAATACAATGTGACATCTGGAGAATAAATTGTTCAGTCAGCCAGAAATACGCCTTGTAAAAATTGCTTAGGTTTCGGTAACAAGATTATTTACTGCAACTGTTCACCTATAATATAGCACACTTTTGAAATGGACCTTTTATGAAACACATCAAGCTCTGTGGAAATGTATTCAGAGCATTAATCTACAACCAGTGCACACTTTACAACACTTTTGGAATAGATTTTGAAACTCAAAAACCATATATAGAGATATATGTGGTTGTATCTATATTCATTGCCTTTGGGTATTTAGCATAATGCAACAAACAAAGTTTAAAACATACACATACATTAATGCTCTTTGTTCTGATGAGGATTAGAGGATAAAGATTTCTGGATTGCCTCCCACCCACCCACCCACCCTGCTTAAAAAAGAAAGCAAAGATAGTGACTGGAATCTATGAGCTGTATGATAAGATCTGTGTGGTCATGCTGTACAGTAGGTAGGTCAGCAGTTTGCGACCAAAGTGCTCCATGACAGAGTGAGCTCCCAGTGTCTGTCCTAGTTCCTGCCAACTTAGCAGTTCGAAAACAAGAAATTGATAAATAGATAAATTGATAAGTAGAAAAATAGGTACCACTTTGGCAGGAAAGGTTACAGTGTTCCATGAGCTATGGTGTCTAATCATGCCTGCCACATGAACGTGGAAATGTCTACAGACACAGACAGTGCTGGCTCTTTGGTTAGAAACAGAGATGAGCACCACCCCCTTGAGTCAGACACGACTGACTTTCAAAGAGTTATCATCAATTTATCCCAGAGGCCCTACCTTAGAGAGATAATAACGCTGCACAACAACAATTTTGCTACTGGAAATAACACATGTGATTTACATGATATCGAGTGTGCTGATTCCAAATCTGAACTCAGAATTTGCCTATCATGTACAGATTTTAAGACATCCTATATCTGTTCAAATAGTTGATAATTGGCTAATGTATTTTTAAATGAGAACATTATAACAGTTGCATCTACCACTATCCCTGCCGCCTCCTCAGCTGAATCATGTCCCCCGGTGGCATGCATGTTCCAGCAGCAGTTGGGCAAGTCAGTGAGCTGATGTCAGAAATAGGTATGTAAGGCGAGATGGCCCAAGGGCTAGTCTCTATTGTGAAACCGTCTTATTGGGTAGTACAGCTAGGCCATAATGAGTCTGTTTCGAACTAAAGATGAGTAGGTGCAGCTGTGTTAACTAACAGGACAATTTTTGCTACATTTGTGGCAAATATACCCTAACAAAGAGGGTGAGATTTGCTAATTTAAGATCCTGATGTCCTAGGCAAAATTGGACTTCAGATTTGGATTCAGCGCACTTGATTTAGTATAGGACTCATGGATTGGACCAAATAGCAGACAATACTAATTTTTTTTGTGATGAAGCTCTCAGAATTCCCTTCTCTCTGTCTTCAGGGCTGTTTCTACAGTCCTATCCTTCACTGACATCAAAACTCTGTGTTTGGATAATCAGTTGGTTTGGCAGTGAGGTGTTGACGAAGTAAGAAAAGCTTTTGTTGTTGTTCAGTCGCACAGTCGATTCCGACCCTTTGCGACCCCATGGACTACCGTCCACCAGGCACTCCTGTCCTCCACCATCCCCCTCAACTTGCTCAGCTCTGTGCCCATTGTGTCCACAATACCGTCTAGCCATCTCATTCTAGGTCGCCCCCTAACTCTTTTGCCCTCGATAATCTTTAGATATGTGGAAACCAAAACCTGGTTTCACTGAAGGGGAAAAGGTTTCCACAGCAAAAGCTGGGTATAAAGGAACAAAATGCTGCCCCCTCCCTCCTTGACAAAACATCAACATTTCTGGGTCTTTATTTCATTTCATCTTATGTCAACTTGTTCTACTTTATTTTATCCTGCCTTTATCCCAATAAGGTAAAGGTCTTCCTTGTTCGAAAGCCTTCCTTCTGAAGGCCCAACTGGTATCCACCCTGTCTTTCTTTCTACATTAGGCTCAAATAAACATTTGGCTCAAACAAACATCTTGATCCTGGCTTGATCTCCATTCTTTTGGTTTGGTAGTGTCTGATGTGTTGGAATTGCTTAACTGTTTAAAAATGGGTTCAAAGATGTTAAATGGCTTCAAAGCATTGAGATTACTTTAGATTTTTTTCTCCCATGGTAGTTTTATTGATTCCCCTCCTCACGGCTTGAGACCTCTAGATATAAAATGGGTTAGAAATACTTGAAGAAACAAATAAGCAAGCAATCAAGCAAGATTTCACAGACTGGAGTCCCATTTTTTTGTAATGTTATGAAGGATCAGAATGTTCCTAACCCTTGACTAGTGTTCAGGGGAGAAAGAAATTTCAATCCTTTTCTTTAAAGGTTAAGCTTATATAAATCATCTGAAAAATATCCAGCAGCCTCAAGTCGCAAGATTTAGCCAATGTTCTTTTTGAACATCAAGCAATGTTCTTTTCCTAACAAAAAAAAGGGGCTGGAATAATTTCCCATTGATTGCCTCTTATGTCTAGAGTACCTTAGATCTTCTACATGATTTGCTTGTGTATGTTTCAAATCTGATGCCAAATACACAAAATTATTGACATTAAGATGTGGGCTCATGATGAGTTTGGAAGTCATTTTGATGCCTATTATGGGTTTGAAAAGATCTTATTTTTCTCCCAGCCTCTACTATATTGTGTCTTGCAATGTAATAAGAAGATAGGAAGCAGGCCACAGAGTCAATTTAGATACACTGCTGAAGCGATCTCAGTTCATCTAGACAACAATGTTAAAACTTTCCATGGTGCTGCAGTAGTCTTTTGTTCCATGTTTTTTGAGGTGGGGGTTTGAGGGGAATGTCTTTATCTCAGAATCTATTTACTAACCCTTTGCTAGCAATAATAGAGCTTTCAGCAAAATATTGGAGAGTACTAGTTCATCCGAGAATAAATAGCAAAGCTTCAGGAAGTCAATAATGTTCTTAAGATAAGTTGTAGCAGAAGACAGGAAAGTCCCAGGGAAATTTTTAATCCCCCCACCAAAAAAACAAAACAAAACAAAAACAGAGAAAAATCTTCCCTTTTCTAAAAATTCTCTCCCCCCCCCCCCCCGACTTCACATTTCAATATTGTGAAGAATATTTCCCTCCTGGTATTTCCAATTGATAATCAACAGCCTATGTTTTCTGTCATGAGATAGGTTAGTTTTATCGTATTGATGATGGGTCACCAGTCTGGCCAGGTTATCCTGCTGTGGTAATAGAGTAGACCAGTGATGGTGAACCTTGACTCTCCAACTGTTCTTGAACTTCAATTCCCAGAAGCCTTGATCAGCAGGAGTGCTGACTTGGGATTCTGGTAACAGAAGTCCAAGAACACCTGGAGTGTTAAGGTTCGCCATCATGGGAGTAGACCATACTGCCAGTGACTCAACGCCGAGTGTCAGGCGGCAGCTAACTAACCTGACATGTCCATGGAAATGTCTGCAGATGCAGACAGCGCTGGCTCTTTGGCTATAAACAGAGATGAGCACTGAACCCTAGAGTCAGATATGACTGGCTTTTGAACAAGGGCAACCAACTGCTCTTTCTTACTGGCAAAGCTCTGGATCTTTTTTCTTATGATGATTTAACCTAGTATCTTCAGTACTGGCCCTGGATGGTTAATTACACCTATATTTCTTCAGCTTTGCTGAAGAAGAAACACATCAAGAGCTAAAGAATTCTGGGTAATGTCCCTTTAGCTTCACACAACAGCCATGTCTCTTTCTGTTGGATATATTTTTTAAAGCTAGCTGAAGTGTGAGCACCAGTTCATTTCAGATTCTGTGCCTAATAGAGCTTAAACCAGCTGGTCAATTTTAACAAGAGAAGGACCTACTAGATACTACTATATTCTGAAATGGCACTAATAAACCTTAATAGATTCCAGCTAACAATTGGGTATATAAATTAAACTCTGCACTAGTGCAAAGGTAATAACTGATGGCACTAAATAATAGCAGAATTGGACTCTGTGCTGTGTTTCAAAAGCACTTTCATCAAGGCGCCGAGTTTCAAGCTGATATCACTATTGATTACCACTTACTCTTCCCTGCGTATTAAAGAAATCAGCAAACCATTCCAGCATGAAGTGAAAAACAGGAGTGGGGGGGGGGGGAACCAAGCAAACAACAGCAATTTTTCTTTCTCAGATCTTTAACCAGGAATAGAGTCCTTTCTTGGTGTTGGTGTTGAGTTTTCTCAGACAGTAAAAGGAGTTGACAAGCAGGTCAGAAAAGAATTGTATGTGGGTGAGTAACAGGGTGTGAAAACATGGGGGAGGGGGGGAATCGTAACTTGTGGAGTGATCTAGTGCAGGGGTGCCCAAACTATGGCTCATGGGCCAGATCCGGCCCCTGACACCAATTCATCTGGCTTACACTGCCCTTGTTGGTCCAAGAGTGATGAGGGCGGTGTGGGCCAGATGAATTGGCATTGGAGGCTGGATCTGGCTCACAGGCCATAGTTTGAGCACCCCAATCTAGTGTGATCTGTGCTCAAGTTGAACATTTTTTCATCTCATTATAGGGCTTCTACTGGGCTGGAGTGACTCTCCAGCAGATGGAAGGGTCATTTTAAGGGAGATTGCTCCTTGTAAAGCAACCTTTTCCAGAGAAAGCAGGAAGACATCTTTGCAGCTGTTAAACCAGGGGTTCTCAATCTATTGCTTGTGGGCCACATCTGGCCCGTGGCACCAAATAAGCCAGCCCCTGCCTTCACTCCATCCACCACTGCCACCACTTGAATTGGCTGCAGACTCATTTATGGGCCATCATAAACAAGTCTGTGGCACATAATAACAAAATCAACCTGGAGGCTGCAGGCTGATTTAGATACACACTCTTCTACCCTCCAAATGAGGGTAATAGCTATTAGGCCCCAGAACATTTGCTTTGGGGTCATTGTTAATGTCATTCTGGGTCCAAGTTGGCTTCTTCACTCTATCCAACAATCGGGCCAGCTCTGACTGGAACAGTGGTTGGGTTCCTTCCAACACTGAGCAGTTGGCTTTTATTTTTCGTATTTACGCTAAGGAGGTTTATTTCTTCTAAGGAAGGGCAGAGCCCATTTTATACCAGCTCCATTTGGGACGCAGGCTTGATGCTCTGTAAACAAGATTTATCTTATCAGTATCCCATACGAAGGAACCGCTTCATATTATTGCAAATTGTCACGGAACATATTCCTTAAGTCATCTCACATTAAATGTATATTACAGTTCTTTCCTTCCTGCTTCCTTCCGTCATGGCTGTAGATTATGAAAGGCCTGGGTTTTGAGGAAATGGTGTGATTTGAATTATCAGGACTGATATTGCTTGCCTGAGCAGAATATAAAATAAACCTTTTTGCCTGAACCCTACCTGTGCGTTAAGGTGTCACAGTAGGAGGTTGGAAGGTTGGAACTGGGTCTCATTCTTGGGTGAGATAAAGCCGAGGGGTGGGAGACATTAGGAGGAGCATAATAAATTGTTAGAAGTCTGAACATTGGGTTGGATTCAAATTGTGTCATGTTTTGCATTGAAATAAATGGGGCGTATGTTAATCACAAGTAGCTTAGATCTATTTATTTTTGTGAAATTATGCCAGTGTGGTGTAGCAGACAGAGTTCTAGGATAAAGCTCAGAAGACCTGGGTTCAAAGCTTCACTTGGCCAGTGAAACTCACAACAATAAGCAAACTTCTAGGGTTGTCGTAAGTTAGTAGCAATTTGACAGCACATAACAACAGGCCGAGTATGAGTCAGTCTGGATCCATCTTATTTGCAAAATTTATTCCATCATTCTTCTCAGGAGTTCTCAGTGATGTACCAATGGGGGACATGAAAGGAGCCTCATTTGGGCGTCCCCTGCAAAAACCCTTTCAACCCAGAGTAATCTCTGACACAAAAATGATGATAATGAGTGGTGTACCATGGGTCTCTCATTTTATTCACACAACAGTTATGTGAAATGGGTTAGCCTGGTGGTGGTAAATGGCCCAGGATCATCACTCAAGCTTCAAAAACTTGTGGAAAACTCATGTCCCAATGCTATTGCATTCACTTCATAATTGCTTCTGGTAAAGGCGGGAGGACTTGATTCCAGAGAAATGTCTCTTAAGATGGAAATATGATTCATTCAATTGTGCTAATTTTATAACTCAGAAATGATTGGAAAGAACAGTTATGTTCCTTCTCTGAACATAATACATCCTAGCTATCATAGCACAGAAATGAGTCATTTTCATCCCCTTATGCATCTGACTGAGTTGTGGTATCCATCATGGCATTCTAAGAACCGCCATCTTTCAACCACATGCGAGAACCATATGGCATAGCACAAGCAATGTAAGACACACATAACTATGGATTTGAAGCAAGGCCCTTTGTTGTAGGAAGAAAAGAAGGTATTTAGTGGTATTGGCTACAGAAAAGGCCACAACAGTCCATTGCAGTCCTGGTGTTAAATCCTGCATGTGTCATTTCATGCGTGCCACAGAAGATGGCTCTGAGATCATAGTGTGTGGGTCACTTCATGGCAAGCTGGGATCCTCCTTAAACAAATTCATGCCAGACATTTTTCCTGCTTTAGGGAAAAAATGCATTCTCGGATACGAGTTGCAGTCGATGATATAGGACTGTGATGACGAACCTTGGCACTCCAGCTGTTCTTGAACTTCAATTCCCAGAAGCCTGGATCAGCAGGAGTGCCGACTTGGGCTTCTGGTAGTTGAAATCCAAGAACACCTGGAGTGCCAAGGTTCACCATAGCTATTATAGGACCTTTTTAAATAACAGGGCTCAGCACCTTGGATAGCTCCCATAACATTTTGATTAAAACCCAGATCAGATTTTCTGCATCAGACTTTTTGATGTTATGAAGTTTCTTGGCTGATTTCTCTCTGGTGGGAAGGTATTAAACACTCCTTCTCAGCTCTGATACATTTCACCAAATCCCATTCTTTGTTCATCCAAGGTTTTTAGACTATTTTTTCCCCTTCCAGCAAGGGAATACATATACATTTTTCATGTGCATGCTTCCTAATGTATGTATTTTTAATGCATTTTCCCTAATGTACACATTTTTGTTTCTATTTCCCAACACACACTTTTGTATTTATTTATTACAAGCTTCACATAAATGCATGTTTCTAAGGCAATGAGTGTTGGATTCCGCAATGCTCATACTTTGGTCGAGAATCTCCACTCAAAAGAAACCTTTTCTCAGAAGAGAAAGCTTAGAGGAGAATGCTTGTCCAACACCTTTCAAGGTTCAGTGCCTTTATATTTGCATTACTAATGTATGGTCTTGCTCTTTTTCCTTGGTGCTGCAAAACTATAAATTCTGAAAAGGATAGATCAAAACTCTGTGGAATATATACATATGTAATAGATGTGGACCAAGTATGGATTGGTGTATGGTTAGATCAGAGGTTCTTAACTTAAGGCCCATTGGCCAGATCCAGCCCACAATGTCATTTCATGTTGGGCCTCCACCCCTCCAAAGGCATTTGAGGAACAAAATGGCTGCTCCTTTGAAGCTGTTGGGACAAAATGGCCACCCCCATCATGCAGGCAATGCAAAATGACCATCCAGCCCTCAAAGCTGACTGAAAGAGCATGACCCAGCTTCTGGTTTGAAAATGTTGGGAACCTCTGGGTTAGACTAAGAGACAGAATCACCTTTGTGCTATAATTAGGCTCCATGTTGAAAAAGTCAGAGCCTAATAACAAAGGTACATTACATTGTAATTACAACTTGAAAGGGAATAATTTCATTCCTCTTTTTTTTGATGTAATTGTGGTAAGTAAATTGTATAGCCACTGATGGATGGCTTCAGTAAAAGATGGAGAAGGACTAGAACACAATTCATGTGCTGGCTTGTTCTGAAATGAAACGCGGAAAAGAAAAAAAAAAGTAATTTCAAAAATAATAATTTAAAGGTAACTATTGTGATTCGAGACCTGAGTGCTGTGTGACGGAGTGCACGCCTGTCATCTGTCCCAGCTCTTGCCAACATAGCAGTTTGAAAGTAATAATTTGCAAATAGATAAATAGGTACCGCTTTGGCAGGAAAGGTAACAGTGTTTTGTGTGCCTGCCAAATGACCATGGAAACTTCCTTGCTTGAAAATGGAGATGATCACCGCCCTCTAGAGTCAGACTGGCTGGTTTTCAAGCAAAGGAGACTTTCACCTTTACCTCTATTGTGATTACTCTTTAGAGTAGGCAAACTAAATTACATTTTAAAAATTAACTATTTGTACCTCTTCATGCTATAATGCAGGGATCCCCAACCTTTTCAAGCAGGGTCACACTCTCTCAGTCAGCTACGAGGGCCCGACGGCCATTTCCCCCTTACCTGCACTATGGGGGTGGTCATTTTGTCCTAATGGCTTCAAAGGGGTAGCCATTTTGTTTCTTGAATGCCTTTGGAAGGGTGGAGAGGCACATGAAATGGCACCATGGGCTGGATCCAACTTGTTACGTTGGATTTTCCTCTTTTTAAAAGCATACTAAGTGAGAGTCTACATCTGCTTCTTGTTGCTTAAAGAATCTTTGCCATGGAGCAAAAAGTTTGGGACTCACAAGCAATTTACAAATTTAGTATATTTCCTCCTCACGTTTGCAGCGTTACCGTGCTTGTTTAATCCAGCCGTTATCTATATAGCAGTTAGTTATGTCTTTAGCTGTTTAGATTTGAAAGCATGGAAAACCCATGGCCTATGTGCTACCCCAGCCACCATCTTAATCTTATTTCCAATAAGGATTGATTTTTGTAAATACATGGTTAACACTTCAGATAATGACTGGTATAGCTCTGGTTAATTTATCTGAACTGGTCACCATGTAATCCAAGGTGAGGATTATATGACCTGTAACAGATAAGAAGTTAAAACAGTTGTTAACAAGGGTATTTGACATATCATTCAGCTTTATGGACATTTTGCTGTGAAGATTAGAGGGAATTTTCAGTCTGTTTCAGCACCTAAATATGCAGTGGGACATTGAAATATAATTTCTGTACAGGTTACACCAAATATCAGCCACCAAGCTGATGTCTGTGAACTTCTGAAGAATAAAATAGGGGGAAATAACAAATTTTACACATACTGTACTTTGTAAAATCATATAACTTATTTTACACACACAAAATAGGAAAGCAAACATGTTAAGATTCTGGGGGACATAAACTTAAGATATACCAGTAAATAAAAACTATGACAAACATCTAAATGGATGTCTACAAAGATTGTTCTTTACAGAATCATACACAGTGGACCTTTGGTTAGCATAATTAATGCGTTCTCTAGGACGTTTCTTAAGCGAAAATTACTTTAACTGGATTCCCCATAGGAATGCATTGAATGCATAAAAATGCATTGAGAACCAAAATACTTTAACCGAAAAGCAGTTTCCCATAGGAATGCATTGAAAACCAATTAATCCGTTCCAAAAAAATTCCGTAAACTGAGCCACTATTTTCTATGGATTTCCTTTTGTTATGCGATTTTTATGTTAACCGAGCCGTTTGTTAACCAAGGTTCCACTGTACGCTCCTATTGCAAGTTTGCTATAATATAGAATGTATATAAATGTTTATAAAGTGATTTATGAAACCAACCATTTTCAAAAGATACACTAAACTGGCTAGGAAGAAAACAGGTGGGTAGAAAAAACCAACCAGGTCTGTAGTTTTGCACACAAACATATTTTTTTTTGCAAATTGCACAAACCAAGATGGTGGGAAAGTGTCTGCTGTCTAAGAGGGGTTAATCTACTACAAATTACACAGAAATCTTCCACTTGACTCCTTTCAATCCTCTGCCCGTTCAAGCCATATATCACATAGGCCTTGACCTTTTCTCTTTCCCCTGATTTTCCATTCTTTCATTTTTATCTGCCTAAATCTGATTCTTTTTCTTAACCTAACAGGGTCACTCAACTCTCCTGAATCTCTTGAGCTGAGCTCTAACAGGGGAGACACTCCTAAAGAAGTTGAAAAGACTATGGCAAGAACACAATCAATTTTTCTCTGCCACAGCCCCCATTTGATGCCTGCGGATATTAGATTTGCTCTCACACTTACGACATTGCGTAAATAGCTAAAAACATTCCTTTTCCAACTAACATAAGTAAATTGATTACCCATGTGCAGGATTCTACAGCTGATGGACTCAATTATTTTCAATTTAATTTTCATTAAATCCTGATTTTGTTTTTGCTGATTGAGTCATATTCAGGCTGTGAATAGAAAACGTAGGTTATTAATTAGCATATGTCTCTAGCTTGGTTGGGGCCATCTAGGCATGTGTTTTATTTATGCTTCTTATTGATTTTATCTTGTTTGGATTGTTCTGTTTGTTCTTATTGTTTTGTGGGTTGTCTGTTTCATGGTTGGAAGCCATCCCGAGTGGTGCTTGCATTTAAGTAAGCAAGCAGCAATTTTGTTGTTGTTGTTGTTGTTCAGTCGCATAGTCGATTCCAACCCTCCGTGACCCCATGGACCACTGTCTGCCAGGCACCTCTCTCCTCCACCATCCTCCTCAGCCCACCCAGCTCTGTGCCCACTGCATCCACAATACCATCTAGCCATCTCATTTTTGTCCATCCCCTTTTTCTTTTGCCCTCCACCTTTCCCAGCATCAAGGCCTTCTCAAGTGAATCCTCTCTTCTCATTTGATGTCCAAAGTACCTTAGCTTCATCTTTACAATTTGACCTTCTAAGGAGCAGTCAGGTTGATTTCCTATTTGTTCTCCTCGCTGTCCAGGGGACTCTCAATACTCTCCTCCAACACCACATCTCAAAGGCATCTATTCTTCTGCACTCAGCCTTCCTAATGGTCCAGCTCTCACAACCATACATTGCCACTGGGAATACCATTGCTTTGACTATACGAATTACATTTATGTATTGTTCTAACTAATACTGTCCATCCGTCCATCCGTCCGACCAACCGAACAACCAACCGACCAGATGGACAAACAAATGGACAGATGGACGGATGAACAGATGAACGAATGAACAGCAAGCAATAACACTTATTTATTGTCCCAACTGACTCTGACTGACTGATTGACTGATTGACTGACTGATCGACTGAATGAATGAATGAATGAATGAATGAATGAATGAATGAATGAATGAATGAATGAATGAATAAGACCAGTTCCAACCAAACCCTTCTTTTGTGATCTCCTGTTTCATCCAGTTCCCTCACAGAAGGTGAGCCTCCCCATGTTCTGGTACCACCCTTGTATGACAAAGATTTTCCATATGTATGATGGGTCTGACCCTAACCCTTCCCAGTTGTTGTGGCTACAGATGGGAGGCAGAAGTGGAGTGAGAGAGTTATAAATAGCAGTGGCAAAAAAAACAAGCCAGGAGCATCTGGAAATGCTAAGTGTTGCACAGCTATCATCGTCTCACTTGTGGAAATTATGCCAAAATGGTTCTGCTAGAGCAAGGTCAGGCGATGTAATTTGCAGACAAGAATGTCTCCAACCGGTGTTGGGAGCTGCTATCGTGTTCCCATAGGCGATTGTGCCTGCAGATGTCTGCTCTGGAAATGACACATGCAAAATGTTTTTTCAAAAACCAGAAGGATGCCAGCCCTTTACAGAAAGGAGAGAGGGCATATGCCCTGTGGTGATACAACCTTGTTCAACAGTGCATGTTAAGTGACACCACGAGGACCTGTTATCAGCAGCCTCGTTTAGCTCAGACTCATCATCTTCTTTGTGAAGACATCTGAAGATGGCTCTGGGGTGAATCCAAAGACAAGAGCACCTTTAAATTGTGCAGAATAATTCCCTAGTAACATGAAGGCAAAAGATAATATTCTTCTCTGGTCTGGCCAGGTTATCCTGATATGGTAGTAGCGTAGATCCTACTGCCAGCAACTCAACTCCAAGTGCCAGGAGGTGGTTAACTAACCTGACAACCCTCAGGACTACGGTAACATCCATGGGTGCTGAAGTCCACAGGGAAGGGTGATGGTCCCCAAGTGGATTAAATCCCATTTGAATCCATCTTGATAGATGGAAACAGCTTCAACAATACTGGTCTGAGGTTAAGGAAGACTTTGTGTGTCAAAAGGGCGTTGGCTGAAAGTTGTTACATCAAGGGAGGGGAGTCATTGGGGTTTCTCCTGGGTGTGCTGTCCCAATCTGGGCCCTTGGGGGGGGGAGACATTTTTCATTCTACTGCCCAGACCACACACTACTGCAGATCATGGCCTAGATCCGCAGGGGAAGGGTAATTGTTCTTCCAGTTTTATCTTGTTGGTAATAAAGGTGGCCCTAGTTTTATCCAAAGCATGTGTCTGACTCTTCATTGGGAGGGTGGTGGGACAAGACTTCCTGCAAGATGAGAGAACATGTGTGAGTTGTACAGGGAGGCAACTGACTCGGCGGGTTACCAGACATAAGTCCTTCTCTGGTATTTTCCTCTAGCACTCTCCTCAAGAACAGATTGTCATGCCAACTTTCAAATTCCTCAAGGGTACAAGTTTATCGTTAGGTGTGAAGGATAATTCAGCGGTAGACATTTCCAACCATATGAGCAGTCAGATTTCACTTCTGGAGAAGAAATCTCTGTGTGTTGGCAAATGGCCGTGCTAGTTCACAATGGTGCTTTCTGGGTTGAAAGGATTTTTGCTGGAGGAACTCCGCTCAGGGGATGACCAAATGAGGCTCCTTTCATGTCCCCAAGATCTTTTCCCACAGAAGTGGTCCCTATTTATTTGCTTGCAATTTCTTGCTTTTGAACTGCGGGGTTGGGAGGAGCTGGGACAGAGATGGGCATTCATTCCATCATGCAGTACTCAGGTCTTGAACTGCTGATTTGCCAGCCTTCCAGCTAACAAGACAAGCTTCTTAACCACTGAGCCACTGCAGTTCCTAGGGAATCTGCTAATAAATGTAAAACAAAACAAAACTCAGACCGCTGTTGCTTCCCGTGCTACATTTTCCCAAGGAAAACTTTCTGTTTCATTTGAAATTCTGCTCTTTGTTAATCCAGAGAAAAGATTTATTAAATGTAGAAATGAAAAGCTTCTTTGCACGACATTTTGGTTTCATCAGGCCTCGACTAACATATTTCCCCCTTCTATTTGAGGATTCTTTTCTATATATTTTTAAATAAATGACTTTAGAAGAGTCTACAGCTCTTGCTAGTTGTGTTTGATGGTTTGTTTTATTATGTATTTGATAGTTTCAAAACCTGCAAGCTTCTTTGAAGGCGTACCAGCAGGGAAGCAGCTCAGAAATATTAACATTAATAAATTATTTTAGGATAGATGTTTGTGCGGAAAAACATCCCTTCTGTTTTACAAGGTTGGTGCACTTACAATTTCAAACTTAACTCCTCATCAGGGCATTTTTCTGTCCCAGCTTGTGCCAACCTAGCAGTTCGAAAGCAAGAAATTGCAAGTAGGATAAATAGGGACCACTTCGGTGGGAAGGTAACAGCGTTCCATGCGTTCCGGTGTCTAGTCATGCCTGCCACATGACCATGGAAACGTCTGCAGAAGCAGACAGCGCTGGCTCTTCGGCTTAGAAACAGAGATGAGCACTGACCCCTAGAGTCGGATACGACTGGCTTTTGAGCAAGGGAAACCTTTACCTTTAATTGCTTTAACATAGCAAGTCACAAGTGGAACAGGTATGGGGCACTAGTAATTCTGTGACCCCATCCCGTTGGCTCATTTGATAAATACACCTCTCTCTGAATTCTTTTTAATCCTATTCCTTTTAAAAAAAATTTAATCTTAATTTTTTAACCGATTGACTATTGTTTTATTGATTGATTTTATTCTTGGAATGTACTGGGTCTTTGATACTTGTATGTTTTATGATACCATGTTAGCTGCCCTGTGACTGCTCTGTGAGTAGGGTGGCATACAAATGTGAATAAATAAATAAATAAATAAATAAATAAATAAATAAGTCACAACTAGAGTAGGCCCATTAAATCAATGGGACTACAGAAGTGTTGACTCACCAGGTTCTCACTGATTCATTGTGCCTACTCTGACCGTGCCTTATTGCTGTTGCTGGATGAGAAACTAAAGAGTTGATCATTTAGAGAAGTAACTCTTTTCTGTTATGTATGTTCCTGCTTCAAATTTAATTCCAAACCTTCCATCTCTAGTCCAGATCTCTCAATCTGGCAACCGGTAGCAAGAACTTCAATTTGGACAAGACCATCTCCCTCCTTTCCCCATAGATTATTCTAGGTGATAAGAAAAAAGAGCAGCAAAAATAATAAAAATAATAAAATTCAATTATAATTGTCAAGCAGGGAAAAGATAGGGGAAGGGGAACCTCCAGTCCGAATACCGTTTACCTTGCATGGCACTTCTTGAAAAGTAAATTCTAAAGGTTTTGTCTCTTCCCCTCCTACCCTCTGCCTTTGGTACAGAAATAAAGCAATGCTACAGAACTTGCCCAGAGAATCTTAAACACCATGCTTGAGAAACCCGGTGTTTTGCTGTCAACCTCCTTCAGTCGAGAAAGATTAGAACGTGATAGCTGTGTCAAGTCCTCTTAAAAATAATATGCTTTCATCCGGTTTCTTAATGTAACACTATCTTACAGAGCAGATGTTTCGGGACGCATTCTCTTCTTACACAACGACTGAGGCATACCAATGTTTGTGGTATGGTTTACCTTTTTAGAACTGACAAGTGTCAGGAATAGATGAAGAAGTTGGAGTGCTTTGGGTGGGGAAAGAGGGCAAGAAAACACTTTTTGAAATCTACATCACAGAATGGATGTTGGAAATGGGTTGAAAGTGTGCTTGCTAAAAGGAAAAGCTGGAGAGAAAGAAGAAGAAATCACCCAAGTCACAAAATCAAATGTATATAAATAGCAACCACAGAATCCTATAATGATCTTTAGCACACCACCGATACCGCGAGCAGTAGGAAAGCTGGCAATTTCTTATGGGATGCTGTGATAAAGAAATTACATACTTATTTGAGAGGAACATAAATAAAGATTAATAGGTTAATGAGTTATTTTCCTTTCATTACTACACTATTGTACTTTATTATAATTGCTTTGCACTCGTTTAATTAAATTTGAACTGAGGCCAACCACAAGATAATTTGTTTTCCCTGTACTAAACAATGAGTATGCAGATTGGAAGTGGTAAAGCCCTAATCAACCCTCTGTTTCGCAACACTTTTCTACTCGGAGTAGACATTATAATTGATAATTTGATTGTTGTAACACTCGGCACAATATATTTTAAAGCAGCATTAACATAATGGGAATTTATGTCGCGTGCCTAATCTGAGTGCTCCATTGTGCGAACGCATGAATGTGTCCCCTGTTTGAATGAATATGAGATGCCATGGACACAGGTATGTCTAAGTCATAATAATAATAATAATCATTATGTGCCATCACATCAATTCTGACTCATGGTGACCCTTTCTCGGGGTTTTCCACAAAAGTGGTCTACTATCCCCTTCTTTTGGAGGCATCGTAGGACTGTGCCGCTTGCTCAGTACCCCTCTCCCCACAGGTTGATTCTTCTCTTGAGAGGCACAGTAGGGGAATTGAACTCCCAACTTCCAGCAATATGGTCAAATATCTAAACCAAGGGTTCCCAACCATTTCAACCCAGGAGCTGGGTCACACTCTCTGTCAGCTTTGAGGGCCAGATGGCCATTTTGCCCTGCCGGCACTTTGGCGGTGGCCATTTTGTCCCAATAGCTTCAAAGACATGGACATTTTATTTCTCAAATGCCTTTGGAGGGGTGGGAGGACCACATGAAATGACACCAGGGGCTGGATCCAGCCCACAGGCCATAGATTGGGAGCCCCTGATCTAAACCAATGAGCTGCCTAGGTTCAACAGGTTACACATGCAGAGTTTGGAAAAGTCACATGAGGACTGAGGAATTCTGGGAGATCTGGAACAAAAAAAATATTTCCCCTGGCAATGTCTTAATTGGCATGGAAATACGTATGTTATCTGTAAGCAGGCATCTTGGTTCAGTTAGTTTTTTCTGGTGGAACTGAATATCCACTGGAGCTCCAGATTTTTCAAAGGTTAAATGTGAACCTCTGTGGATTCAATCATGTCAGCACAAAACTAAGGTTGCCATCTCTTTTTTTCTGGAAGGTGCCTCAACTTTAACATCGGCCTCCACCAATGTTATTTTGTGTTCTTGTAATATTTCTTTGATGTTCTCTCTCCACCTTCCTCTGTTTCTGCCTCGTGGTCTTTCTCCTTCTCCTTTTTAAGGTATGGACTTCCAAGTTGTTCTCCCCAAATGGGCAAACCACTTTATTTGTTGTCTCTGTATGTAGTGCAGGGTTGGTTCAGTTCCAATTCTTTCCATTATAAACTCATTCCTGATTTTATCACTTCTAATCACTCCGGCAGCCTTCCTCAGACATCTCATTTCCGTGACCACCAACTTTTGTCTATCTTTTGTTGCAAGTGTCTATCTTTTAGCTGCCAGACATCTGGAAATGATTCACAACTATGTTGATACTTCTTTATGATAAAGGATGGAGATTGATGAAATGGAGAAGAATGATGTACCTCAGAAGGGCTTCCGGATTTGCTAAACGTAGTTAATCGGTTGGAGCTGTCCTAGGTGCTATCTTCTTCAAGCTGTTGGGCTGATGTTCCTCCTCTTGGCACCAGCAAGTATGTCTTGAACTTCGTTGGGATTGATGTTGGAGACTTAATCTTGTTTCAGGTCATTTCTGAAGAATTTGCTCAATTTTTTTATATATACACCGTATATATTTCAAATCAGGGACCAAAAGAACGTGAATGTGCATGTGTTTTTAATTTGAATGTAGGACACAATGAAAGTGAGAGATGATGCTATCTTGCTACTCTTCTGGAGTGTAGACTTCAACCACTCCCCCAAAGCTTGAGTGACTTGCCATGAAAAATTTAAAACCAGAACAGAAAACAAAATAATTCTGATTAACCTGCCGCCAAACTAGATAACATGAAAGCCTAATGGGCATGACAGATGGGATGAGTCCTCATTAAAAATGGTTTTGACCTCATTAGTTTTAGGCCCTCTCCGGAAGGCATAGAGGCATGAACAATGTTGCTAAGCAAATATTTCAGTTTGCAGTTCTTCTCTAACAAGGGACAAGTGGCTTCTCTTGAGCAAGGGCTTGGGTTCCCTCCATTATTTGTCTTCCAGCATTTACAGTGTGAAGTGTTTTCATTTGGTCTAGAAATGAGGATTGATCATGTTTTGCAAAAAAAAAAAAAAAAAAAAAAACCCAAACACCCAAAGACAAACCAACAACATTAACCTGATTAAAGGGACAGAAAGGCTTTTATACAGGCTTTGGTTAATTTTAGTCACAGGTGCTGTGTCTCCTTCTTCCACCTGCCTCTTGCCTTCATAAATCATCCCATTCAGATCTGAGGACAAGTGTTGGAGTGTATGTTTTTCTGTAGATATTAAATCGCTGTCCACTTTAACAATTGCTCCCAGTGGAAGACAGAAGAGGCAGCCGTATCACTGGCAGGCAGCCATTTTGAATTTTCTAATGTTCAGAAAGTAGCTCAGAGTAGACCAGTGATGGTGAACATTTTAGAGACTGAGTGCCAAAACTGTAACCCACCCACTGATTTATTGCAAAGTGCCAACAAGGCAATCTCTATGCTGGGGGGATGGTGGAAGCACTCCCATTGGACTTCCAGTAGAGGGGTGGGGCAAACTCTGTGCAGTGGTGATGGCGCCCACGCACGCCCACAGACAGGACTCTGAGTGCCCCCTCTGGCACATGTGCCATAGGTTTGCCACCACTGGAGTAGACCTTACTAAAGGAATTGAAAGACAACAAAGAGAACTGTTTCAATTCTGTTCCACCTAAGAATATTTTGTCTTCCTCCAACATATTGCTGGCATAAAACCACCAGGTTTCAAGGTGGCATAGTGTGTGAAATGTCTAAGAAATGGTCTATCAACTCAATACATTCCTTTTTCTTATATTTGTACACATAGAACATGATGGTGGTGAGGAATCCAGATGTTCATTCCCTTAGTGAGGTGCTGAATGACAAGAGGTTTATCTGGGACATATTTTTGCCCTGCTTAATCCCTAGTATTAACAACCTTTTAGCATGTGAGGTGGAGTTTGATATGATAGCTACGGTATGTTTAGACCCTCTGCAAAGAATGACCGTAACCTCTATTTAGGGATAGATAGGAGGCATATTCAGAACCCAATAGGCTTGTAATCTTGACTTTGGCAATAGAAAAGCTATTGTAAACATTAATCAGAGAGAAAATTGAGCAATAGCAGGAAAGTTCAGTTTAGAGCAAAACCAAGTAGGAGAAAACAGTCCCTTCAAAGCCACAGGAGCAATGAAGGCTTAAAAAGAGACAGGGAGAAGTTAAGAGGTAGATGAAAATACAAACAAAAGACATTAGTGTAGGTCTTAATGAAATAAAATGCAAACAGTATGAAGCCAGGGAACATCACATAGCAAGGTATCAGCCCAACATTGTGTGTTGTCAATGCACACAAGACAGTTGTGTGGTTTTGGCTACCTTATTACGGAGCAAACAGAAAAGGTGCAATGAGCGGAACAAGCAGATGTCACAAGGCCAGAAATATCTGGGTTATTTATGAAGGTTACAGAAACCAGGTCTGTGTTCTTTAGAAATGAGGAAATTAAGAGGGTACATCTCTTTGCCAGCCGGACCACCAAAGGGAATGGGTAAGATAAATGTTAACAAGGCTGGCTGAGCTGCTTTGTGGTACAGAACAAAGGATCATGACCTACAGAGGCCTGGAAAAATAAATATATATATGGAAGAGGGAGAGGAGTGCAAAGCCAACTCCAGGGAGGTCATTTCTTTATTACAGATGTAAAGGATTCAGTTTTATGAAAGCCAGAGGCATGGAACACACGTATGCTTCACGATGAATGAAGTTGCTATCCTGCCTCTTACCCAAGAAGTCAAGGCAGCCTCTATAGCAGGGATCCCCAACTTTTTCATGCACGTGGCCAGGTCATGCTCTCTCATGCTCAGAGGGCTGGATGGCCATTTTGCCCTGCCTGCATGTTGGGGGTGGTGGTGGCCATTTTGTCCCAACAGCTTCAATGATGTAGTCATTTTATTTCTTCAATGCCCTTGGATGGGTGGAGGGCCACCTGAAATGGCACCATGGGCCAGATCTGGCCCATGGGCCTTAGGTTGGGAACCCCTGCTCTACAGTCTCCACATACTCAATGGAATGAATATTCAAACATGTCATTGGTTTAGGCTGCAATCCTAAGTGAGGTGGAGTGGGGTGGAAGTCAATGTGGTCGGTTCAAAGTAGTGGAAAGTGTAGTCCTTCAGAGCATCTGATGCTTCTAACCTGTCAGAGGACACTCCACCCAAGGGGCTTGAGGTCTGGCACCGTATAGAAGGAAAGCAACAGAGGAATGAAAACAGAAGCACAGCTAAACAAGGAAGCGACATGTCATTGTTTTAATTACACTTGCTTTAGGGTTGGTTACAGGCTTAATAACAGTAAGGTATGAGACCTAGTGATGGTTTAGTGAGCTTGATGACCGGGAAGGTCAGGAGATCTGCAGTTCGAGACATGAGTGCTGTGTGACAGAGTGAGCTCCTGTCGTCTGTCCCAGGTATCAGCCAACCTAGCAGTTTGAAAGCAAGAAATTGGAAGTAGATGAATAGGTACCACAACAGGAAAGGTAACAGCTTCCCATGCACTCCAGAGTCTAGTTATTCTTGCCATATGACCATTGAAACATTGGCAGACGCAGGCAGCATTGGCCCTTCAGCTGAAAACGAAGGTGAGGATGACTTGGTAACAACCACAGCTTTGTGGTACCTAGTGAGATGGTTCAGGGATTTGGATTGCAATCTAGTTCCATCAGTCTAAGGACCAAAGGGTGTGTGGGCCAGAGGTGGCCAAACTTTTTGCACTGTGGGCCGGACCATGCCCCCTCAGATGGCTGCATGGGCTGGAGGCGTGGTTCCTTTTGCTGATTCCATTACTTCTGGTGGCACCCACTTCCTGTGGTGGCAGGAGTAAGGGTGGCCCATTTTCAGCCATTTTGGAGCATTTTTGGCGTTTCCGATGCATTTTCGACACTTCTGGCATGTTTTCAGTGCTTCCAGTGGTGGCGGTGGGGTCATCACTGCAGGCTGGATTAATTGGTGCCATGGGATGGATCTGGCCCATGGACCATAGGTTGGGAACCCCTGGGTGGACAAAACATACTAATCTTGAGAAAAGCTTCTTTGAAACCAATGGGGGTGGGGAGTGACAGAGAAGATATATATTCATTTAAAGAGATTGCATAGGGGAAAAAATCCTTTCATTTCAGACTGTCTATATTTGGTTGTCTTCATTCCTGACCTTCTTGTAGATCATTTGGTTCCCTTGTGTGCAAACTGCAATTATTTAAGGGGGGGGGGACCCATTGAATAGGGTTCCCTAACCATCTTTTTCTAATCCTGAAAATCATCTCCAGCACAGCACACTTGACTGTGTCTGCACATGTTTTTTTTCATGCAAATTCTCCAATCTAACTGGTCAGACATTTAATAATTTGAATATCCTCTTTAAATATCCATCTTAAAGAGGAAGAGCTACTCAACAATGCAGTGGTGACAGAGCATTGTAAAATTGTCACAAAGGAAGAGGTTGGTTTATCCCCCTTCCTCCCTTCTTTCTTTCAGGTCATAAGGTCAAACTTTACTGGATTAATTTTGCAGAGTCCCTTTGTGGTAAATAACAAACAAGGTCATTACCCCCCCCTCCTCCCCACAACATACCATTTCCGTGCTTCTAATTGCATGGATCTCCTTTGGAATATGAACGCACCAAACAGGTGGCTGGAAGGAGCTGGGTGAGCAGAGGGGAGACTTGAACCAGGTCCAGAAAGAAAAGGGTAAAGCCCAGTCTCATCCAGTGCTATGGAAAACCAGAGGTTTAACTTCAAATGGGAGAGGCAGCTACTAAGAAGCAAAATAAGTCCACATCAAAGACTTACAGCTCAGCTGTTTAGACACCCCCCAGCCCAAAAAGTATGGACACTCCTAGGCATTTCTACATGTTAATTTCTATTTAACCCTGTTTCTAGAAAACAGGAAATGGTCCTTAATGGCACAACCATCAAGGGAATGGCCTTGAAATGGCCCAACCAACAAACTGGCTTAAGTCTGTAAAATAGGGGTAGAGCTCAGGATGAGGTAACAATTGAGCATATGATTTCTACACAACTGCCTGTGCTCCTGAACTGCTTGTCCTTCTGTTCTCTTGAAGAAAGGTGAAGAGGGCCCTTTTGCAAAAGAATGCTTAATAAAGCCTTTCTCTTTCTCCTAATGTTGGTGTGTGTATTCCTTTTAGTACCCACAGCCAACCTGAGCTGTAATTTGCTCATTTTTTGCAGCAAACTCCTCCTAGCATTGTTGCCTTTTCAAGCAAGCCTTGGCTTCTCATGAAGTGCCCAAAGCACAATACATTACAATTGTAACTGAGGAGCAGAAGAAGTTGACTTCTACTGAATCAGATCCTTGATCCATCTTGTCACTGCCGTCTGCGTTAATTAGCTCTGGAATTCCAGACAAAATTCTCTCCTAGCTCCCTGAAATTCTCTGGAAGTTTTCCATCCTTGTGGTAACAAAGATCAGCCGTGCTTAGTTTCCAAAACATGACAACATGCAGCCAGATCACTTTGCTTTGCCTGGACATGTTTCCTGCACACGATTTATTTCCAAGTCTAAACAATCCAACATTGAATGCGTTGAATATTTTCTTCAAATCACTTAGTGGCTGAGATCCAGTAGAAAGATGCAACTAAAATAGGTCCATTGAATCAGTGGGGATTGGGTGAACTGCCCTGTAGGTTTCATTGATTCAATTAGTCTACTCTAGTGTTAATTAAATATTGAATCCCAGCCAAAAAGTTAAAAATAACTGCATCATTTTCCTTGTGTAAATCTAAATTTATTAATTTTGGACTTAGGTAAAGGTAAAGATTGCCCTTGCTCAAAAGCCAGTCATATCCAACTCTAGAGTTCAGTGCTCATCTCTGTTTATAGCCAAAGAGTCAGCACTGTTGGCATCTGTAGACGTTTCCATGAACATGTGGCAGGCATGCCTCAACGCCAGAGTACACGGAACGCTATTTACCTTCCCACCAAACTGGTCCCTATTTATCTAGTTGCAATTTCTTGCTTTTTAACTGCTAGGTTGGCAGGAGCTGGGACAGAGACAGGAGCTCATTCTGTCCTGCAGTACCTGGGAATCAAACTCTGACCTTCCGATCAGCGAGTTCAGCATCTTAATCACTTGAATGCTTGAGCCACCACACTCCTCACTAATTGTTCGTTCTTCTTTGGTTCATGATTTTTGGTTCATTTTGCTGTTGTATTTTTGGTCTGCTGTGGTCGCTCAGCTGACCATGAGATGGATAGGAAAGTGCAGTTTTGTGGCAGTGTTATGATTCTGGCCTTGACGACTAGAAGGTTGGCAAGTCAGTAGTTCGAGACCTGGGTGCTGCATGATGGACTGAGCTGCTGTCTCTGTCCCAGTTCCTGCCAACCTAGCAGTCTGCAAGCAAGAAATTGCAACTAGATAAATAGGGACCACTTCAATAGGAAGGGAACAACATTCCTTGCACTCCGATGTCCAGGCATGGCTGCCACATGTACTCGGAAATATCTGCAAAGGCAGACAGCGCTGGCTCTTTGGCTATAAACAAAGATGAGCACTGAACCCTAGAGTCAGATACAACTGGCTTTCAAGCAAGGGCAACCTAATGCATCCCAGGCTGGCAACTTTAGCATCCAGACTTTTCAAAAAGCAACTAAAAGAAACCATTTTAATTACATTTGAGAGAGAAAAAATGAGACAAAGTGTTTTTTTTTATCTCAAACAGACATCAGGTTCTTTTCTGGGTCCTTGGAACTGTAAGAGTAATTTCAAAATATATATTTTGAAATGTGCTTACCAAACTTTTCTCTTAAATTACATATATTTTATAGTATCTAAGGAAAAGAAAATATACAAAGCAGAAGCAAACAGTTGTAAGCTATTATATTTTTACCAGTAAGAATGATCGATTTATGTTTCACAGGGGGATATTGAACGCCATATCTCAGTAGGTTTTCTTCACCTAAATCTTTTTCCTTTCTCAGAGAACTCTGCTACTTTCTGCTAGGAAAATTAGTGTCCCTGAAGACTTTGAAAGAGCAAATATTTGTCTGGTAAATGAGGAAATGCACTTATTATTACCTCCTTCGCTCTATAAAGATTCACTAAAAATTGGATCTTTTGTGTTATGTGCTGTCAAGTTGGAACTGACTAATAGCACCCCTAATTGCTCTACAAGGTAAGTGAGATAATTAAGGTGCAATTTTACCAGTGTTGCCAACTCTTCTGTGGTTTTCCTTGGCCAAAGAAGAATTTGAACCCAGGTCTTCTCAGTTTTAATCTGTCAGTCTATCTATTAGGTAAAGGTCACCCTTGCTCAAAAGCCGGTCATATACGACTCTAGGGTTCAGTGCTCATCTCTATTTATATCCAAAGAGCCAGTGCTGTCTGCATTTGCAGACATTTCCGTGGTCATTTGGCAGGCATGCCTAGACACCAGAGTGCATGGAATGCTGTTTACCTTCCCACCAAAGTGGTTCCTATTTATCTACTTGCAATTTCTTGCTTTCGGACTGCTAGGTTGGCAAGAGCTGGGACAGAGGTGGGCGCTCACTCTGTCATGCTCGCTCTGTCATGCAGTACCCAGGAATCAAACTCTGACCTTCCAGTCTTCAACTAACCCTAAGCCACTGCAGTCTATCTACTGCAGTACATTCAAATGAGGAGACCATACCTTCTTAGCACCACATGTTTTCCTCATGCCCATCTGGTGACTTCTTGACAAGCAAGGCATTCATTGAAATCAGACTCTTTTGATTTGACACTGTCCATACATTTTGAACTACAAATCCAGTATGGTCAATGATCAAATAATCATGTATACTCTAAACTATATTTCAGGTGTCAAACAGATTGCCATTAACTAGTCAAAAGTAATTTAGTCATTGTAACTAGTTCTTTCAGCTAGTAGTTATATAGTTTCTTTTTAGATATTTCATGTAACACCAGAGTTACTTTGTTGTGATGAATAACTTCTTACTTTGAAAAGTCATGTTGAGACATTTTGACAATTTTTCAATTTCTGCATCCTTCCCTTATCCATTAACTGTATTATGTGCCCTCAGATTACATCCAATCTGTGGAGACTCTGACAAGGCTTTGAAGATATGTGAGATATTTAAGGAGTAGTTTTACCATGCCCACCCCAATCTCTTTCCATGGCTGAGCAGTGATTTGATCCAGAATGGAAGGTGGCAGGTCAGCAGTTCGATATCCGAATACTGCAGGACGGAATGAGCTCCTGTCTCTGTCCCAGCTCCTGCCAACCTAGCAGTTCGAAAGCAAGAAATTGTAAGTAGATAAACAGGGACCACTTGGGTGGGAAGGTAAACAGTGCTCCATGCGCTCCGGTGTCTAGTCATGCCTGCCACATGACCACAGAAACGTCTGCAGAAGCAGACAAGTGCTGGCTCTTTGGCAATGAAACAGAGATGAGCACTGAACCCTAGAGTTGGATATGACTCGCTTTCAAGGAAGGGTGACCTTATACCTTTACCTTAATAGCTTTAACTTTCATGTACACTGTATACGTATTGAGGCTGCAATATCGGAAGTGGACACTAGAGGGAACCAGAGACTACTTTCTTGCATTATCCTGCTCTGCCAGTAAGCACAAAGGCAACCTAAAGCATCATTTGTGAAGCCGCTGGTATGCTTTCCTGCTTCCAAATGAAAATATTTAAACTGTTGATTGTTTTCATTGCCCACCTTTGTGGAAAAATAAAATAAAAAAGAAACCAAATCCAGATCATTCATCTCTATTGTGATTATACCTGCTGGCCTGAAAACATCTAAAGAGCTAACCAGACATGTACTCATTTCATTCTGCTATCCTGCATATTTCTATTTATTGGCTCCTAGCCATTCTCCATATGATAGTGTGTGCGCACTGAGTTTTCTTTTGAATTGCTTTAATTCATCATTATCTTACCAAACCTGCAATGCTCAATATGTTACTGACAATACTAATAATTAGCAAGAATTACTGTGGGTTTTGTTCTCTTTCTAGAGATGTTACAGAGAAGAATCCACACTGAGTAAGATAACATTGTGACAATTCAAAGCCATTTATTGGTTTGAAGTGTATGATGACTTTAGTGAGGACAAGTGGTTAAGATGCTGAACTCGATGACTGGAAGGTTGGAGTTTGAGTCCCAAATACTGCACCATGGAATAAGCGCCTGTCTCTATCTCAGTTCCTGCAAACCTAGCAGTTTGAAAGCAAGAAATTGCAAGTAGATAAATTGAGACCACTTTGGTGGGAAGGTAAACAGTGTTCTGTGCTTCATGTCTGCCACATGTCCATGGAAATGCCTGCAAACGCAGACAGTGCTAGCTCTTTGGCTATAAACAGAGATGAGCACTGAACCCTAGAGTCAGATATGACTGGCTTTTGAGCAATGGTGACCTTTACCCTTTACCCTTGCCTAAGGCAGAACAGATTCACCTGCCTGTGCATCTCTATGGTCAAGTCTAAGTTTTTGGCAGCTCTTTTTCTTCTACTATGTAGATATGGTTCCAATTACTAATTATCAGAAATTTATATACAGTATTGCTTTGCAATATAAAGCAGTGGGAAAATACTAAGTTCATAGCTGGGCTTTATGGGCGCTTAAACCAGACTTCGTGACTAGAGGAAAAGATAGAGTTTCTTTGTTTTCTTCTAAATTGAGCTACCCAGACATCAGTATGAATCAATAAAGTACATTACAAGGAATAGAGAAACTGCAATTTGTTCTTCATCTTTCTCTCTCTCTCTCTTAAAAAAAAAAAACCACTAGAAAATGTTCACCTGGAGCATTTTCCAAGAAATGAAAAGAAGAAGCTTGTAGAAGAAGAAGAAATGAGTTTTGAAAGGGGAAGACAGCATCTTTTGAATACTAAATAAGAAAAAAAAACTAGAGAAATAGAGTTCAATGAACTGTCTGAAAGATCAGAAACGAATGTTTTGGAAATTTGTTTTGACAATTTGGGTACACTGGCCCAGGGTGGGTGTCAAAAGTTGCTGTGGCCAGGTATCTGAGGAGGCAACCATAGGGTCTATATAGAGAAGAGTCCCCAGGTCTTTCTCTTTATCACAACCACCTCTCGCTCTGGTTTGGAGTGTGCTGGCTGTGATCTGGCTGTCAACTTGTCCTCTGGACCTGTTTGACAAAAGAGGAGGTGGTGGAATTTGTAAGGAAGAGTAGGAACAGCACCAGCTGATTATGAGAAAGAGAAGGTAGATGGGCTGTCTGGCCACGTTATTTTGCTATGACAATAGAGTAGACCATACTGCCAGTGACTCAATGCTGATCATCAGGTGGTGGTGAACTAGCCTGACAACCTGGAGGACTAACAGGTTTGGGTAACAAAGACCACAGGTAAGTGTAAACTTGCAATGTTGCTTTGGAAGAGCCCAAAACATCACTCTTAAAAGGGCCCCTTTCTTTGATTGCTGCTTTACATTTGGTAGGTCACGAGTCTTCCTCCTAACCTTTCCTTTGTTAGGTTTCTGACCTTCCCGTCCTTGCTTTCTGCAAAGTCAAACTTTGCTTCCAGACACCCTCATGCATCTTCCACATTCTTCACTGCATGAAACATGCATCATAAAAAAAATAATTGAACACATATCTCCGCATCTGCACTCACTTTTTCTCACCCTGGACGATGTGCATGCAAGATTCATGGTTATTTTCTACTTTGAATTCTTTTATTCTCTGGAAATCCATCAGCCGCATGGCCCCGGCACAATATATTTTGTTTATTTATGTATATATTTGTTTCTCACATTTATATTCTGCCTTTTGTCCAGTAAGCTGAAGGTAGCATTCATGGCTGTCTTATTTCCTACTTTCCATCTTAAAGAATAATTGAACGCATGTCTCTACCTCCACTCATTATTCTCACCCTGCCCAATCATTGTACAAGATGAATGTTATTTTCCGCTTCATATTGTTTTATGAGTTGGAAACCTATTAATATAAGGATCATCCACAGCACTTATTTATTTATTTATTACATTTATTTCCCTCCATTTCTCTCAATAAGCAGAAGGACACATAATGCTCTCATTTCAGTCTCAAAAACAACCTTGTGAGGTAGAACAAGTTACGACTGTGTGGCTGGCGCAGTTTTATGGGGAATTTGCATTGGGTGTCACCGAGATTTCTTGTCTAATACTTTAACAGCCACACGTTCTCTCACTCTTTCTATTCCCATGAGTTCTCAACCTTTTAAAGCTGGGTCACACTCCATCAGAAAGCTTCGGGGAAGGGCAATTTTCCCCTTCCTCCACCACATGGCACTTCCTGGTGTGGTGGAGGTGGTAGTGGGCCACATCGAATGGTGCCGCAAGCTGCATCTGGCCCACAGGCCACAGATTGAGAATCCCTGCTTTACGCTCTAATAATTAAAGCATTCAAATCTAATCCAAATTACTATACTAATTCAAAATCTTGAGACATTTTGTGTAATTTTACTGTGAGTAAATCCAACTCAAGCTAGTCCAGGGGCTGCAGTGGCTGTGGTTAAGAAGCTCGCCTTGTTAGCTGGAAGGCTGGCAAGTTGGCAGTTCAAGACCTGGGTACGGCATGATGGATGGAGCATCCATCTCTGTCCCAGCTCTTGGGGACGTGAAAGGAGCCTCATTTTGGGTGTTTCCTGAGCAGAGTTTGTTCCGCAAAAATTCTTTCAAGCCCGAATTTCTGACATGAAATTATTATTATAAGCTAGTCCAAAATGAGAAACTGCTGCAAACATGAATTCTTCATTAACTTCTAATGATTTACAATAAAACTTCTAGAAGCATGTTCTTTCACAGCTCATGTGAAGTTCCTCTCTCTCTCTTTATTATGTTACAAGAAGTAGTAAAATGTTTCTCACTTCTTAGTTGGGAGAAGTCTTGAGACCCTTCCAGGAAGTCAGGGTCAACTGCAAAGCCTTTATAGATAAGTCCAAGTCTTTCATGCATTGCTGTAAACCATTTTTTGCCCCTGATGTTCTCATTCTTGCCCTGGGGTTCACACTTTCTCTCCTGCCCTTTGATGATGGAAATGTTCTTTATGCTCAAACTCTCCCCAGTAGGAGGGTTTGGGCATCTTTCAACCTGTCTGTAATGTGGGAACTGCCTTTTTTGAGTATATGAAGGTCCAAGATATTTCTTTTGTTCACTTCTACCCAATTCTCCTTGAAAGGCTTATAACAGTAAGTATCTTAGTTCTATCTTAGTTTTAAAGTCTACATTGGTTCACATTTCTCTTTCCTCTCTATGGCTTCACTTGGGCTTGTGCATCAGTCTCTACAAAACCTAATATCTCCCATCCAGTTTAGGCGACAATATGGAGTGGCTTTTCCAGGAGGGTATCAACACTACAACTTCCTGGTCTGATCCATCCTTTTCACAGTCAACTGGTCATTTCCCCAGTCAATTGGTCATTATCAACTCTGGACTATCATCTTCAGGGGGCCATTGGCTACCCTCTTCTCTGGGGTCTCCTCTAAAATCTTTTGAAGAAAGCTAGAGAATTGAAAAGTTTGCCTTGTTCCAGGACTTTTTAGAGACCTGGCAAAGTAACTAGAATTCAGAACATTGTTTCACTGGAGGCACCACACAATTATGGGGTTATGCATGAGGGAGTGGGCACCCATCTCTGTCTCAGCTCCTGCCAACCTAGCCGTTCGAAAGCAAGACATTGCAAGTAGTGCAATAGGCACCACTTTGGTGGGAAGGTAACCAGCATTTTGTGTTGAGGCATGCTTGCCATATGTCCATGGAAATGTCTGCAGATGTGGACAGCACTAGCTCTTTGCTTATAGACAGAGATGAGCACTGAACCCTAGAGTTGGATACGACTGACTTTTGAGCAAGGGCGACCTTTACCTTTACCTAGAGAACTGAAAAGTTTCCCTTGTCCCAGGAGTTTTTAGTGACCAGTTATTGGAATTCAGAACATTGTCTCACTAGAGGGAACCGCACAAATATGTATTTCTATTTCCTGTCCAAAACTCATATTCCGGTGTGGACCCAAGACAAGTGCCACTCCAGAAGCACAAAGATTGCTTGGAATATTCTTGTGCTTGGGGTGGGAAAGCTGTGGGTTTTGTACCCATGGCAAGAGTAGATACTAAGTACAGAATAAGGGTGGCCAACCTTGGTGCTCCAGGTGTACTTGGGCTTCGATTACCCAAAGTCAGCACACCTCAGTGTCCGAGGGAAAGCGTGCGCGCCTTCGCCAGTGCCTCAGCTTCTCCACCACCACTACCTTACACCCCTTTTGCTTCTCCTCTGCTGAGGCGGGCGGAGAACTGGGGATGGGGAGGAGGGGGGGGAGAGATCCAGAAGAGAGAGAGCGCGCTGTGGCTATTGTCATTGTCGCCGCCTGTTTCGCTCTTGGGCGCGTGGCTTCTTTGTGTGGGGCCAGACGGGCCAAACCTTGAAAGGGGTGTGTGTGTCTCTTCCTTGGGGGGGGGGGAGAGGAAGAGAGAGAGAGCGATAGATAGAGAGAGAAAGAGAGAAATAGGAGAGGAAAGAAAGAGAGAAAGAAAGAAAGGAGAAAAGAGTAAGAAACAGAAAGACAGACAGACAGACAGACAGAAAGCGCACACAGTTAGGAGAAAGCGAGAGCTTCTCTCCTGCCCCCCCCCCCCAATTTTCCAGCTCCGGCTTCTTTCTTTACTCACCTGCCTCCCTCTCCCCCTCCCTCACCTGTCCCTCCCCGCCCCTCCCTCTCCTCCTCCTCACCTGCCGCTCTGCCCCCTGCCCTCCCCCCCGACTCTATCGTCCCCTCCCTCCCTCCCTCCTTCGCGTGTCCTCCCCCTCCCCTCCTTTCCCCTCCCCTCCCCTCCCTCCTCGCCCTCCAGGAAGCCTCGCCTCCTCGCGCTCGGCCACTTCGTCCGAGGTGGCCCCCGAGAACTTGGACCGAGGGGCGCTTCATCTCCGGCGGATCGAGGCGGGGGGGAAGTCAGGAGGGGGGGCAGAGACTCCGGCAGACCCCCCCCTCCTTCGGCGCGTGGATCTACCGCAGGACTTCGCCTTCCTTTGGATCGCACCCCCCCAGGAGCCCCTCGACCTTCCCACTCGACCTCAACCCCCCCACCAACTCTTCTGCACCCCCCCTTATCCCTCCCTCCCCTCCCGCCCCACCGACATGGATGTGAGATTTTACCCGGCTGCTTCAGGCAACTCTCTCCCCGGAGAGCCCCCCAACCTGGACTTTGCCCAGTGTTTGGGCTACTACGGCTACAACAAGGTGACCAGCGCTTCTGCTCCTCCTCCTCCTCTCTCGGTCGCCCTCCTGGCTTGCCTTTCTCCCCTCCCTGCCTTTGTTTCTGCGGCGGGGGGTCTCGAGCGGGGCTTGCCGTAGGTTTCTCTTGGGTCGTCGTTGGGCTGATGCTCCGGATCCGGAGAGGGTGGGAGAGCCATGGGGCGGGGGGGGGGAGAGAAGAAGGATGATGCCTGGAGATTTACGCACACGTGGGTTGTCCGGTTGGTTTCAATGGGAGATCGCTTGTTGTGTTTGCTCCCCCCCCCCTTTAAATCAAAACTTTCCCCAAGTGTTCTGAGCTCTTCATTTCCTATGACGTGTGCAAAAGATCTCTGAATTTGTATAAAAACACCCCCTCCTACTATTTGGAGAGGGATGTAATCATTCTATCTATCTATCTATCTATCTATCTATCTATCTATCTATCTATCTATCTATCTATCTATCTATCTATCTATCTATCTATCTATCCAACCTCTTTCTTTCTTTCCTTCTTTCCTTCTCTCTCTCTCTCTTTCTTTCTTTCCCTCTTTCTTTCTTTCCCTCCCTCCCTCCCTCCTCCTAAGACTTTTGGAAATAAACACACCTCCCCAAGTCTTTCTCTCCCTAAACACACATCCCAGAAAATATTCTTTCTGGTGGAATAAGAGACCGGTTTTCCATTGGTTGTTTGGGGAATTGCTGATGAAGGAATATTCCGTGTGTTTGTGTTTGTGTTTGTGTGTGTGGCATATCTGGCCAAAAGATGAAATTATGCAAGTTTTTTTTAAAAAATGATGCTGTTTTTGATCTTCTTGGACAACTGGAACAATGGACAGTTCTGCTGAGCCTGGTGTAGAAAGACTTGGGGAACTGCAGCTGAAAGGAGCAAATTTCATCTTTCTTTTAGTTTGCTGGTTTGTTTGCTTTAGACGGAGATGAGATCAGATATATTTTTGTTGCTCCTTGAGCGGTGTTTAGATTATATTAAAGTGCAAAGATTGCTGGAGCTGCTGTTTTGCTCTGCTCCGCACTTTCTTCCCCATTGCACACCTCCCAAGTCAAAATGGTCTCCCTCCTCCCCCTCCTCCCCAAAATGCTTTTACAGTTGTACTAAGACATTAACTAAGGCTTTCGGTTTCTGACCCGTCAGTGTTAACCTGGAAAGTTTCCTTGAAATCCTGGGGATTTACATATGGGTAAATGTGTTTAGAACACAAGAGCCAAAGGTCAACCCAACTGGGAATTAGCTAAGTGGACGTAGGGTCTTTCCACTGCTAATGTTGTAAGGAAATGTGACCTTTTTAATTTGATCAGCTAGCTGGCCGGGGGAAAGTTATTTAGTTTTGTGTCTTAATTACATCTTTTCCTTGTGGCTGTTACAAATTGACAAGGATGTGTGGAACACCCAGATGGGGAAAGGGAATTCTTTGTGTCTACTTGTGTTAAATATCTATCTGTCTTGTAACCATTGCTAGCCTGTTTTCACCCCAACAGCTAGGAAAGAACAGGGAAATGCAAACTTTTAAGAGGGACAGCCGTGACTCATGCTATTCTGAAAGGGACTTCACTGTTTGCATTACGCTGTGTCAATAGTGCAATGAGTTGTTAGCGCAAGGCCTTCATACATGTATATAAAGATCTCTTTCACAGCCAGCTGCACCCTCAGACCCCCCCCCCCAACTGCCTGGGCTCTGTTTGTCCAACCTTGGGGGGCCCCTTGTGAGATACTGCCTGGGATGCTGAGACATAAAGGATGCTACGCAAACAGTTAGCGGACTGTTTGGCTTCTTCACCTTCCTCTCCTACTCCTCCTTGATTAACTTTTGCAAAACTGAAAAGCTGACTTTTGAGGACAGGAAAATAGATGTGTTTTTAAAGAACAAAAAATGGCATCAGATATTGCTTTTTTGGGAGTATATTGCTCAAACCAAATTTCCTTTTAAGACCATGATGTTTGTTTGAGGATGGTGGTCATGTTGGAAGACAGTTGATCCAGTGTTTGCCTTGTCCTATCTAACACAAATGTACATGCTTTTCTTAACCGGGTGGTATTGAACTGCTTCTGAAGGCATGCATGCTCATGCATGCTCTTGGGAAATGCAACACTGATACTATAAGCATGCTGCTATGTTGATAGAAAGAAAGGAAGGAAGGAAGGAGGAGGGACTCTTAATACAAATTAAGGGATAGAGTATCACCATTGAACCTTTGATCTTTCTAATGTGCTCTAAATAAGGGTGTACTGCCATTGGGTAGAAGTGCCAAATGCATAAAGTTGCAATTATTCGGAGAATGGCTGGCAGCTTTGTAACAGTTTCTGTTAATTCATGCACCTTTCCCTTGCACACTGCGTGCCATGTGCATTTTGATGAGGACCTTATTCAGAAGGGAAGACCTGAAAGTACTTCTCTAAATAATTGTTTTGTGTGTATTTTTCATGTTAAGTTTGAAGAGCACCAAATACTTGCCTTATGCAAAATGAAGACAGACATGGAAGAACATCTATAGGATGCCATTTCTCAGAACATGAAACTTCACTTTGACCTGCTACCCACTTGTTAACTCCCTTCCACTTTTTTCCTATCTTCTTCCTTGTATGGCAACCTATAGGCAGAGAATGAATGCGATTTGGGGCCTCTGATTCAAAGTGTGGTGGAAAATAAAGACATTGGACTCAAGAAAGATGTGTAAGGAATCATCACACTCCATGCTCAGGTTATTAGGACTATTATTTACATGGCACTTTTGGGAATTAGCCTCTTAGCCTTACTGCTCCAGAGTAAGACATGTAAAGATCATAGTTACAGATTTCTTACTCATTTATGTCCTTTTAAACCACAGTTGGCTGAAGATCTATTCCAATGTGTTTGATTTGTATTTTGATAATGTCATGCAAGCTGATGCTAGCTGGTTTGTCATCAAAAATGCATTGCATTGGTGAATTTTTAACATATGTTGTGATGTGCCAATAGTTACAAGATCAGGCTGGCTCTCCACTGTACTTAAAGATGTCACAGCAATGTTAGAACTGTACTTGCATGCTTTTGTTGTGAATCCCTGGCTAATGGCATGACACAGTGTAGCTGAAAAAGAAGCCAAGCATCCAAGCAGGAAAGGTCAAATATAAAACAAAATAAAACAATACATTGTTTGAGTGTCTCTGTCATAGTTCGTAGGTTACAATCTCTGTCACTTAAGAATAGCATTCAATGTTGCAGTGTTTCATTACACCAAAAGGTTTGAGGCTATAGGATTATATGTTCTATCAGAGTACATGCCTGTAGTTGAGCAGAGAATGTTATTAGGAAACATGTGTGTTTTGAAGTATGGAATCACTAGTTTACCAAAGATCAATCGATTTATGCATTTGTCTTAATACTTCTGAGCAAGCATTGCTACATTTCTGCACAGTGTATGGCACTGGAATGCTATAACCTGCAAATATTATGCCCCTTCGCAAAGTGCAGTGAAGCTCGTAAGGTTGCCTTGGAATTTCTGCAAATTAATATAAGAATCTACAAATCCCCCTACCTATGGCTTGTTTGGCCTTAGACCTGCCCATCAGAGATGCTCATGGTTTGGACAAAGCTGGTCTGGTATAATTGGTGTGAGAAGTTCTTTTCCCCAGATCATCTTGCAAATCAGCTGATTCCTAATAAGTCGCATATGTGTCATGGAGCTTAGCATATTTGATTGAATACACCAACAGATGGATTCAACAAGATGGAACTATCCCTTCTCCCTCTGTCTCAGTACTGGAACCCAATGGGGCCATCCACAGGAAGATGAATTGTGAGAGATGCAGGATGAATACAAGGCAGAACATCTTACATCCATGCATGGTTAAACTGGGGTTTGTTACCATGAGATGCAAGGAATTTTGGGTGGTTTTAACATTTGTGGAATAGTCTGCCATCAGTAGTTACTAGTCAAGTGTGAGATACAGTATATTTCCTCCAGGAATACATACAGTGGCTGAAATCCTGTTGCTAAGCTTCGTAAATAATGTAAGAGTAGTCCTACTAAATCAGTGAGGATTTGGTGAGCCAGCACCGCCACTGATTCATATGGCTTGCGACTTACTTTAGCATAGTAAGTCACAGCTTGAGTGGGCCCATCTGAATTGTTGTTGTTCAGTCACATAGTCGAGTCTGACCCTTTGCAATCCCATGGACCATAACATACCAGGCACCCCATCCTCCACCATCCTCCTCCTCAACCCATCCAGCTCTGTGCCCATTGTGTCAACAAGGCCATCTAGCCATCTTATTCTCTGCTGTCCCCTTCTTCTTTTGCCCTCAACCTTTCCCAGCATCAAGGCTTTCTCAAGTGAATTATATCTTCTCATTTGATGTCCAAAGTACTTTAGCTTCATCTTTACTATTTGACCTTCTAAGGAGCAGTCAGGGTTGATTTTTTTAAAAAGTAAATCATAAGAAAAAAGGAACACATTTTCCTCATTTACATCAATATGAGTACATTACATAAACCATATATAAGCAACAATAATAAAAAAACCCAAGTTCTATTAAGCACATATGATAACTGCATAATCCATCCTTAATATCGCATTTCAACTTATTCTCTAATACATTTGGTTTCCTACACTATCATAAATCATTCTTTTATTAACACCCCTGTGATATTTACATTGTCCAAGGGATTGTAAAAACTCATATTTTCCAAAAATCATTTTGTTCCGGTACAGGAGTAACTCCTTTCTTCAGGTTGATTTCTTTTAAGAGCGACCTATTTGTTCTCCTCGCTGTCCAGGGGACTCTCAAAACTCTCCTCCAGCACCACATCTCAGAGGCATCCATTCTTCTGTGCTCAGCTTTCTGAATACATGAAACCAAGAGAAGATGTGACTCATCAAACACTTAGTTCAGTGGGCCTAAAGGTAAAGGTAAAGGTTTCCCTTGCTTGAAAGCCAGTCATATCCGACTCTAGGGGTCAGTGCTCATCTTTGTTTCTAAGCCGAAGAGCCAGCACTGTCTGCTTCTGCAGACATTTCCATGGTCATGTGGCAGGCATGACTAGACACCGGTGCGCATGGAACGCTGTTACCTTCCCACCAAAGTGGTCCCTATTTATCTTGCTTTCAAACTGTTAGGTTGGCAGGAGCTAGGACAGAGACAGGAGCTCATTCCGTCCTGCAGTACTCGGGAATCGAACTGCTGACCTTCCGCCTCCCAGTCAGCGTCTTAGTGACTTGAGCCACTGCAGTCCCTACTCTAGTGCAAACTACTATCCCAAGCAACAGGACTTTGGCCCTTGCTTCATACATAGTTACTGAGAACTGTAAGCAAGAAGAGTTGTGTTGCTCTCATTGTTTCCTGGTGGGCTTCTCTTGGTCAATTGGTTGACCACCCTGTAGTCTTCGGTGTTCATAAAGATCAAAAGTCGCTTGACAAGACCGATATAATTCTGAGTCAAGGAGTAGCTGTCCACTTGACATAGTCAAAAAGAGAACATGGCCCTGATCTACTATTTTCTAATTGATCCAGTCTTGTACTGGATAAAGCAGTAGGATAAACAAAGGAGGAAGAAGGGAAAGTAACGTCAGGCTCCACAAAAGACCTCATCTCCCCACATCAACAGATGATCAATTCATCAAAAATAGAACTATGCTTAAATGCAAGCAAAAATGCTGATGCCCCTTTTCTTTGGTCAACAATGCTGTGTTGCAATTTTTGAAAAGACTGTGTACAAAATAGGTCTAATTACTGGATACATTGGTTCCCTAAATAGACCTGTTTCAGAGAATAGGAGGGAGAAAAATAATATAAATTACAAGAGAAGGCACAGCAAGTGAGTTTTGCAGCTGCAGAGTCTGAAATGTTTAATTCTTTCTCTATCCGTGCCAGAGCATTGCACAATTTATAGTTTGAACTCACCAAAAGGTAGCTTCATCTTGGCGGTTTCACATCTGGCCTAGACACGGAAGAAGAAGTTATGGATGTATGTAAAATATAGATAAAGTTCAAAACTAATTAAACTGTAAAACGATTGCTGGTAGTCTGGTTTTTTTGACTAGACGTTGGCTACTACAATAGCATTATCTTGGCTCTTTACTGAATCTTTTTGTGTGTGTACATGCAGTAGAGCATTAATTGCATGCATGTTTAATGCAAACACTACAGTTGGGTAAATAGATGGTGGAGATAAAAGAAGGAGCAGATGGCCAGTGGATGTTTGTGTTTCATGTGATATAAGGCTTCTCTACATGGGTACCCTCTGGTGACCCTTTATCTGGATCCTTGCTACAAATCAGGAACAACTTAATCTTTTCTACCTTCTTGTATATGCAGTTTCTGTATAGTTGGCTGGTTTTAAAGAGTAACAGGTGATCTCTGTAGGTTGTTCTTTGGGGCATGGGCTCCAGTCTAGCCTATAGGGTAGGGGTTCCCAACCTACAGCCTGTGGGCCAGACCCGGCTCATGGCACCATATCATGTGGCCCACCGCCGCCACCCTGAAGTGGATGCAGGTGCATTTACGACAGCCGTAAAATGCACAAGTGCATGTGCAAATGTGGTTACATCCGCCGTAAATGCACCTTGTGGGTGTCATAAATGTGGAAGTGGGCACATTTACTTCTGCTTCAGGAGTGTGTGATTGGGCCCGCTCAGCTGTCGGGAGGGGGGGGGCATGGTCAGGCCCATGGCGTAAAAAGTTTGGGAACCCCTGCTATAGGGTTATGCCATTGTAACTGTGAGATTTAACATTCCACATGTTAACAACTATGACTGAGCTAAGAGCAGGGAGGAAAATGTTCATCAACATATTTGTTGGTGGTGAAAAATAAAATGTGGTGGTGGTGTTAGGGAAGTAATGCCAGACTTTTTATAAAGTGTTTCATACAGAAACAGCTCCACATCTATGGCTCGACAGAGTCTGTTTCTAGTTTTTCATGAGTACGTAGCCATAAATGGTGTGTATTCATTTCTAACATAGTCAACCAATCAATCTTTATTATGATCCAAGACCAGCCTAGTACAGAAAAAAGAACAGAAGTTGAAATGAGGGTACTTAAAATATATTTTTAAAAGGAGCATTTTTTGCTCAGAGTTAGGGAGTAGTAAATTTAGTACTGTACAGTACTTAACATTATGATCAGCAATATCAGATCAATAAAAGGAGATGGGAATTCAAATAAAAACAAAACTCCACAAATATCAATTTATAAATTGACTTTCTGGCTATGCAGATGCATTTGAAATGAAAACTATACTAAAGTGAGATTGATATTTGTTTACATTTAATTGTCTATTCTATCCATCTAGTGAAAAAATACGGTACTTTGTGCTGCTTGTAAGATCATAAAAACAGAATCCAAAACACAATACAACCCAGTTTAAAAAGAAGTGCAATATACACTAGTACCCCGGGTAACGTTATGAGTTGGTTCCACAAGTCCCGTTGTTATCCGGTTTTTAATGTTGTGCGATACATTGATCACACAATGTTAAAAAAAGCCCTGTTTCCCTGGAGGCTGCAGCAAGCCAGAACGTCGGGATTTGAATCCTGACATTTTGGCTTGCTGCAGCCTCCAGGGAGGTGGAGGAACTTTGGAAACAACTTGGATCGGGTCTCCCCACCTCCCTGGACCTGACCTGACACCCCCCCCCGCCTGGTCTAGGGAGGTGGGGAGACCCGATCCAAGCTGTTTCTGGGCTTCCCCGACGTCTTCAGCCAGTGCAGCAAGCCAGAATGTCAGGGTTCGAATCCCGACATTCTGGCTTGCTGCACTGGCTGAGAACGTCGGGGAAGCCCAGAAACAGCTTGGGTCGTGTCCCCTGCCTGCTCCAGAGAGATCAGAGGACCCGATCTACAGCTGCAGGGTGGCTGGGGAAGCTGACGGGGACTCCCTGTCGGCTTCCCTAGCCACCCGCCCTTGCCTCCGCAGCTGTGGGGTGGCTGGGGAAGCTGAGGGGGGAGCCCCCCGTCAGCTTTCCAGCCTCCCCACCCCTGCCTCCGTAGCTGCAGGGTGGCTCGGAAGCTGAACGGAGAATCCCGTTCAGCTTTCCAGCCACCCTGCTGCTAAGAACGACTGTATCGGATAATGTTAAAAATCGCGTTATTCGATACAAGATTTTTCCGAAAATCTTGTAACGTTATGCGGTTTTTACGCTATATGGTACTCACGTTATCCGGGGTATTACTGTACATCAAAGCAAGACAGATATATGTTAGGGAGGTTCGGCATACCTCCTCTGGTAATGCATTCCACTGGGGTAGGTGCCACAACCAAAAAGGCCTTGACAGATATATTGGCCACAAACCTATAAGGCATATTCTTCTTTCAAATACTCACAGCTGGAAATCACTTGTTCTGTGTTGGTCCCTCAGTGAGTTTTAGGAGAGAAACAGGGTGTCACTAGTGTTTGAAAATAATCTTATTTTGAAGGCCAAGAACTTATTGAGAGCTCATTAGACCCTCAAAATGAAATCAGAAAGAGAGAGAAAATATACTTCTGGTTTGGAAAAACCAAATAAATCCTTGCTTAGGTTTGTTGTTACAAGCTGTGAGAGACTCACCTTGTTTTAGAGGAGACATGTATCCCCTAGAAGTGTGATTTCCCCATAACTTTTGGGTGATGGTGGAAACACAAAAATACATTTGTAAGCTACGCAGAAGAATGAGCTGCCTCACCATAAATCAGTTCACAATGTCCATTCCTTCTTCTCTGCAGTGTGTATGGCTGCTACGGGATTCTAGGCATATTTGAATGGTGTGCTATCAATTCACGCTAGCCAGCTGTCATGGGGAAATGAAGAAGGCAAATGGTTTATAGGTGGTGGGTTCCCTGACCAGTGAGAGTTGGTCAAGCAGATCCTCTGGGTTGCTTCCAATGGTTATGATACTAGAACAGAGATGGCCAACCTTGGCACTCCAGGTGTTCTTCAATTCCCAGAAGCCCAAGTCAGCACTCCTGCTGATCAGGGTTTCTGGGAATTGAAGTTCAAGAACATCTGGAGTGCTAAGGTTCGCCATCACTGAACTAGAACATTTCCAGAATAAAGTGTATCAGTCAGGAATTCTTTAACAGACATAATGTTAGAAAAAAGGGTTTGCTTGAATATACTGTATAATATTTTGAAAACACTATTTGATGCTTTTCTGTCCATCGGTCCATTGGTCCATTCAGCCTTCTTTCCTTCTTTCTTATTTGGTTCCTGTAATGCACTATATGGCATGCATTTTGCATGAATTTTGTCTTTCAAGTTGCTGGGATACCCCTCCTCTCCCCTCTTTTGTGGCCTCTTCCAGTTAGTAATTTCCACTGATAACAAAGGAGGGGGCTCTGCAACCTCTCCCCACTCCCAATATAAAGCTAATGTACTCCTGGGAAAAGACTGCAAATAGATCTGATAGGAGCAAGCCATCTGGGACCTTGGCAAAGTGCAGTGCAGTGGGTAACTAGGTGTTGGCAACAAGGAACTGCTAATGTCTTTGAACAGAAAGAGCAGTCAGCTTGCAGGTAGTTGACTTTGTTAAATTGAGGGGAAGCTACATAAATATATGGACAGGGAAGTCTATAAGGACTTCTAAAGGTTTTTGCGTGATAGAGGAATTAGTGATCAGATCACATTTCACCCCTGGGCAAAACAGCAGATGCCTATGAATGGAAACTGGGGACTACACTTGCTATTGCATGAACATTATTATATTACATTGGCATTACAATGTGGGTAAACTTTCTAGCTCATCCACATTCATCTTCAAATGAGCAGCTTCCCTGGTGGCTTAGTGGTTAACATGCTGAGCTGGAGACAAGAAGGTTGGGGTTCGATACCCGAGAACTGCACTTGGGGACATGAAAGGAACCTCATTCGGGCGTCCCCTGAAAATCCTTTCAATCCAGAGAATCCTTTCAATCTGACACAAAATTATTATTATCTTCAAAATGGAGGTTTCCACAGGAGATGTTGTGTTAGGTAGTTAGGAAGGCAGAGGTATCACTGCTGTGGCTTAGTGGTTAAGACTTGGAGATTGGAAGGTCGGGTTTTGATACCTGAATGCTACACAATGGATATTGGGGATATGAAAGTGGAGCTAGTCCAGCAAAAGTCCTTTCAACCCAGAGTAGTTTCTGACAATAAATAAATAAATTATTTATTTAGGAAGAAAGGGAGAATGGAAAGGTATAACTGAGGGGATAAGATACCACTCTTCAAATATCTGAAATATGGTTACAAAGAGGAGGTGTGGGATCTGTTTTTAATCCTCTCAGAGTGTAGGACATGTAATAATGAGTTCCAACTAAAGGAAGCAAGATAGAGGCTGAATATCAGGAAAAACGTAACGGTTAGAGCAGTACAACAGTGGAACCAGTTAAATCAGAAGTTCTCAACCCTTTAAAGCCAGGGGCCATTGGGTCATCCTCCCTCAGAGAGCTTTGGGACCTGGATGGCCATTTTGCCCTTCCTCCACCACATGGCACTTCATGGTGTGGTGGAGGCAGTGGGGGACACACATGAAATGACATCGCAGGCTGCATCCACCCTGTGGGCCACAGGTTGAGAATCCCTAAGCTAAATAAACCACTAGTGCTACATAATAGACTTAGTAATAGTTTTAACACTATTAATCTTAAAGACTAATTTTACTACTCCTTAATTCTGAGTAGAAACACTCCTTTCTAAAATATATTTTAAGTTCCCTCATTTTACCTTCTGTCTCGATAAAGTTTTAAGTACCCTCGTTTTAACTTCTGTTCTTTTCTGCTGTACTGGTCTTGGACTGTAATAAAGATTGGTTGATTAAACCGGGGTTTGGCAATCTATGGTTCGTGGGCCGAATATAGCCCATGACGCAAAATAATCCGGCCCCTGCTTTTGTTCTGGCCCCTGCCAGTGCTGCCGGAAGTGGTTGCAGCTGCATTTATGGCCGCGATTGCAACAGGAGGGAGGCACCGGTCCAGCCCCCTCAACTTTTATTAAAGGAAGCAAGATATAGGGCAAATATCAGGAAAAAATGTAACAGTTATAGCAGTCTTCTTCTTATTCCGTGCCAAGGCCAAACGTGAAACTGCCAAAATGAAGGCATCCCTTGGCAAGTTCATTCCGCAGCCCCCTTTGCCTGACCTAGTGTGAGAAAGATTAGCCAGCAACACAAGGTTGTCATTTCTAAGTTCATTATTTTCATGATGGGATTGCTCCTGCTTTAATGTTTCGTGGAGGACCAAATGGGCTGAAGTCAAGGATGGCTTTTTACACCTTTTAATTTGTATCAGTTCTGTTTAATGATGTTATGAGGACAGGTCCTAGTGCAGTGATGGCGAATCTTTTAGAGACCAAGTGCCTGAACTCAACAGGCTGCCATTTGTGCCACAGAGGGGCAGGGCAGACTTTGTGCTGAGGGAGGGAAGAAGCATTCCTATTGGGCTGTTGGGCAAGCTCTGTGCTGGGGCAACAGCACACCTACCCACTACTGTCCTAGGGCCATGATGACGAACCTTGGCACTCCAGGTGCTCTTGGATTTCAATTCCCAGAAGCCCAAGTCATACTGATCAGGGCTTCTGGGAACTGACGTTCAAGAACAGCTGGAGTGCCGAGGTTCACCACCACTGTTCTAGTCGCTACTTATGCATTTTGGTTTTGTAAATATTGTACCGAAGGCATCGCATGTTGTCCAGTGTCCTGTTACTTTGTTCCACTTGTGGGAATATGATGAGATCAGAAAGAGATCTGAGGTGTGCAGGCTGGCTTAGTTTTCTCTAGCTGGGAGTGACTCGCTACACAAAAATAACACTTGGATAGATCTGGAAGCTCATCACAGTTAGTCTGTGACTTTGTTTTGCTAATCACTTACTACATTGTTTTCCTGGCTTTCTTCCAGCCAGCTCAGAGTGATGCCTGTGTTTTCTCTTTGACTTCATTCCCAGCACAACCTTACAAGTTAGGTGACCAGCCTAAGTTGGGCTCTGTTTGGAAATTATAATGGAACATGTGCTGTTCCCCTTCTCATTGCTATTCATTTATTTCTCTCGTCTTACAAAAGTAGGGCAGCTTTAAGCTAAGCAGCAGATTTACGAGGATTGGATAGATCCTGGAACTTTATGATCTGTGAGCAAATCGGTTCAGCCTCTTAAGTATTAGTGATACCTAAGACTGTTCCATAATGCCTAACTGTACATGCATTATGTCTTGGGTACCACTGTTGATACCAAACGACTGGGTTGACCCTGGATTCTTTTGGAAACTAGGGGCAGGTTAAAGATGCTAGCTCTATATGGCATGCATAGATAAGCTAAACAAGGCGAGAAAGCCAGGTCTTAGTATTATCAAAACAGTTGTTCAAAAAATGTCTGTATGAAGAACCATGCAGGCAACTGAGGAAAACCTGCTACCCTATCATTGCTTGTGGTTAAAGCCAGGTATATAGATAATGTGTATTTAGGTGTTTTGCGATCTCCATCCACCAAGTTATGTTGATGTTTTGCTTAGAGTAGAGATGGAGGAATGTGTGGTCTTCCAGATTTTCTTAGGTTACAAGTCCTGTAAACCCTCACCATTGGCTGATGAAAGTTGCAGTTTTGCTATCTTAGACAAATTGGGCTGTAGTGGTTTAATGGTTAAGAAGCTCGCCATGTTAGCTGGAAGGCCAGCAAGTTGGCAGTTCGAGACCCAGGAACTGCATGATGGACTGAGCGCCCAGCCCTAGGGACATGAAAGGAGCCTCATTTGGGCGTTCCCGGAGCAGAATTTCTTCCACAAAAATCCTTTCAACCCAGAATCTGATGCGAAATTATTATTATCTTAGACAACTGAGAAGGACAGGATGCCACACTTTGGATATTCTCCATAAAATCGGCAATTTTACTTGCATCTATTAGGAAATGTGAAACCACCCACGAGCCACTATTATCTCCTCACTGTTTTTGGCCTACAGCTCCCATTAGCCTTAACTGATATAGCTAGTAGTGAAGGATTATGAAAACTGAAGGCCCCCCCCCCCCCATGGACAACCACAGATGTCCACCCTAGCATAAATCACATTTCAGCCTGTGATGCCACCAGATTCTAATAGCACTGTGAAATTTCAGCTAGCTTCAGTTTGTAAAACGACATAGAGAGCTTGAAGGTTGATCATTTTGGGCAAACCCTAGCTTCAAGTCCTTTTCTAATGTGAAAAATATTACCCCGTGAAAATGTTTGCAAAATGATAATAATAATATTGCTTTACACTGAAAGATACCAGCTGTTCAACATTCTGCTTCTGTGTTGAGCCCTTTTATGGTTCTGCTGATGGAGAAGTAATTTTGGGCACCAGCTTTAGTTTAGTAGTTTTAAAAATAAACAACCGTTTCCCCTTCTTCTAGTTATTGAGTCAATTACATGCCTCGCGCTGAAAATATTTAGCAGTCGCCAACACACTCAACAGTCTGTTAAGCAGCCACAGTTACTGGCTCGCTTGAGCGTGTGTGTCTTTTAAATTGAGTTGTGTGTCCCCACCCCTTCCTGGTCTGTACTGAATCCATATCATCAAATGCCTGTAGATTTCAAAGTAACTCAGATTAAAGTGTAATGTTTCTCTTTTGTTTGAGGGCAATTTGTAAATGAGGGTTTTATTCTCCCATGCTACACAGTAGCGCTCTCTCAAGGAGGGTGGGTCCCTATTCATTTGTAGCCACACACTTCCTAGAAGCAAGAATGCAGATTTATTTGTCATCTCCATAGGCAAAAGAACCCAGATCTTTGTCTTCTTATACAAAGTCATATAAGTATACAGTAAAACACCGGATAACAATTGGATTGGATAACGCTAAAATCGCATAACGTTAACTAATCTGGGGAGGAGAATTGGATCGAATAACGTTAAGGTCCTATGGGATGGATCGGAAAGCAACCGCTAAAGCCTGTGTGGTTACAATGTATCTCTATGGAGCTTTAACATTATCCGATCCATCCCGTAGGATTTTAACATGGATTGGATAACACTAAAAATTGGATAACACCAAGACTTGTGGAACCAAGTTTTTGCGTTATCCGATGTTTTACTGTAATTTTCTTCCTTGCTTCTTATATTTTAGCTCATGAGTTCTCAATCTTTTTAAGCCGGGGGCCAGGTCACGCTCCCTCAGACAGTTCCCTGTTCAAGCTAGTTTGGGAGGCTTCTTTCGTTTTCTTTAATTATCTCAATGTTTTTTAGTACAGGGGTCACCAACCATTGGACCATGGACTAGTACTGAACATAGGCTGCCCCGGACTGGGCCATGGGGGTGGGTGGTGTTGGGAGCCCTGATGACAGCCTTCTGCCCTCAACATGCTCCACTGGATCTGCCCGGTAGACGGAGTGAGAGCATGGGCTTCAGACAAGGCTGATAGGCAGATGGCTGAGCCTCTCCTCCATGTTGCTTAACTATGGTGGGGCTCTTCCCACTGTGTGTGTGCAGTGTGATACTTCACTGCCTGAGTCGAGTGGTGTGGCTGGCAGGCGGTTGCGTCCCTCTGCCTTGTTTTTGAGCTACAGCGGGGCTCCCCCCCCGGTACGCAGTGAGGTATCACTCTGCCCATATTCAAGTAATACAGTGGTACCTCATATAATGATTTTAATTCGTTCCGCGGGGCTAGTCATTGTACGATTTAATCGCTATACGATGCATGCACCGTATAGCGATTATCCCTATGGGATGCATTGTACAAAGAATATTTCTATGGGAAAAATCATACAACAACAAAAATTTATTGTACGGTTTTCCCCATAGAGATGCATTGCATCATATAACGAATATAGTTGTTATACGGGGCACAATGTTTTTTCAAATCCTTGTCATTGTATGATTTTTCTCACGGTAAGAGGCATTCATTATACGGGGTTCTACTGTATGCCATCATTGTTGATGTTATGTGGTGTCAAGTCATTTCCGACTTATAACCCTATGAATGAGTGACCTCAGAAATGCCCTGTCCTCAACAGTCCTGCTCAACTCCTGGAAGCTATAGCCCATGGCTTCCCTTAGGGCAGGGGTGGACAACCTTGGTGCTTCAGATATTCTTGAACTTCAATTCCCAGATGCCCTGATCGGAAGGTATGTTGACTTGGGCTACTGGTAATTGAAATTCAAGAATACCTGGAGCACCAAGTTTGGCCATCCCTGCCTTAGGGAAGCAACTGGCCTTCCTTGTTTCCTGCTGCTTTCCGCCTTTCTCACCAATATTGTTTTCCCTACAGAATCTTGCCTTCTCATGATTTGCTCAAAGTAGGACAGTTTCAATTTCAAGTTAAGCAACTTCCTTTGTCTTGGATAAATGTAGATTAGTTCCTTTAGGAAAGCAGTTAATATAGCAAAAAGACATATATCCCATTGCTGAACATGATTTCCTTGATGTTTTCTTCAGTCTAGAAACAAATATAGATTGGTTGCTGTTATCTTGCCCATACAGTTGTGTGTATAAAAAAAAATATGGAATCATTTTTCTATAAATCTTCAAGAACAAAATCCCAACTGACATCAAATATCACAAGACCATTTGTAAGATGCTGTTCTTCATGGACTTATTTAGTTACTAAGTGAGGTAATGAGTGCATTTTGGACTCTTTCTCAACCACTCAGTGACTGTTTGAGAGGGGCTGTCATACTCTTTGGGCCTGTAGTACAATTTCAGCCACAGACTGTCTAAATGTGTTACTTGGGCTGATCCTTCTTCCTCTTTCCATTCTGGCACAGATGCAGTGGTGGGATCCAACTGGTAACCCCGGTATGCTTGTATTGGTAGTAGTAATTCCAGCTGGCCCTGCCCATCTGGTTGCCAGAGCCTTGGGTTGTAGGTCTGTACCTGCCTCCCATACCGGTGGTGCAGCTTCCCTGGGCTTCCCTCATCTGGTTGCTGGAGCCACCCACCCACCATGCCATGCCCACAGAATAGGTAGTAATTTTCTTTGAATCCCATCACTGCATAGATGCCTCTTCTCTATACAGTAAAACACCGGATAACACTAAAACTTGGTTCCACAAGTCTTGGTGTTATCCGATTTTTAGTGTTATCCGATCCATGTTAAAATCCTATAGGATGGATTGAATAATGTTAAAGCTCCATAGAGATACATTGTAACCGCACAGGCTTTAGCGGTTGTTATCCGATACATCCCATAGGACCTTAATGTTATTCGATCCAATTCTCCTCCCCAGATTTCTTAACGTATGCGATTTTAGCGTTATCCGATCCAATCGTTATCTGGTGTTTTACTGTACTTGTAATTCATTATAAGTTGCACATTCTCTAGCATAGTTGCTATAATTCTTTGCAACTGTAATGCATTTCCAATACTTCATTTG